>OX639993.1:0-1200000 GCA_951828415.1 Anomoia purmunda | reverse complement strand
GCACTTTGTTATACTAAAAGTAAATGGTCTAATGAAACTGCATACCCTCTATTTCCTAAATTCGAATTGAAAAAGTTGCAATTTTGATGATCAATTTCGAAGTCGAAAGTCGAAAGTCGGAATACGCACGAAATTAATGGACCAAATGAAATAATAATATAAATACATCTACGTTCTTTGCATCTACGTTCTTTGACACACAGAACAAAATTTTTTCCGAAACGGGGTAGTAATTGCACGAACCCTTTTCTTATCTTTTTCAACAACCATTCAACGACGCCAGTGCCACCTGGCCGTGAATTCTCCCTGTCCGCGTAGACAGAATCAAGGGTTAATGCGCCTTCCAACCACTCTAATAAGATGCAACCCCCAGAGGTGGAAACTCTTCTGAATTCATTCACCAATCAGAGTCTCATAAGCTGTTCCTGTCGCAAAGATGGCTGCCACAAAATGTTGCACACTGCAGTTACAGCCCTTAATGCTTTTCGGGAGTGGTAAATTCGTGTGGTAAAGATGAGCAGTGGTCAGATATGCAGCATTCCAATTTCGGCTTCCTACCAGAAACATATTTGAAAGCGTCCAACAGTAAAAAGTTAACTCAGCAAATTTTACATTTTTGATCCATTAAAAAAGTGAAATTATATATCGTGCGAAATTTTCTTTAATAACCCCATATATACATACCGACATAGAACCTGCTGAAATCGTGGAGTTGTATAGAATGCAACATCATCCCGATCCGACATATATGCCGGAGGTACCATTTCAACCTTTGTGGGGGCAGGAGGCACCTCCTCCGCCTCCAATTGTGCCATATCAGGAATTAATCGCTGGCTTCCCTTGCAGCGATTTAGGTGAGACTTCGTAAATAAATAAATAAAAAGGAAGAAATATATAAAAACGTTAACAACTTCCACAATTCTATATAATCATGTTTTAAAGTAATTTTTCAAAAGTGATTTTGTGTACAAAAACAAAAATTAAAAAGTGAAATGTAATTTGATATATTTGCATGTTGTCTTCAGCCCTTTGGCAACGCTCCCAGGTTAGCAGTTTGGTCAGCAGTCAGCGTTCATCGAGCAACCGCAATAATTCAGAATCAACAAATGGAAGTTCGTCAAAGAAGACACGCCGACGGGTGGCATCAATGGCACAGCGGCGGGCGGCTAATATTCGTGAACGACGTCGGATGTTCAATCTGAATGAAGCATTCGATAAACTGCGACGTAAGGTGCCCACATTCGCCTATGAAAAGCGGCTATCCCGCATCGAAACCCTCCGTTTGGCAATAACCTACATCGGTTTCATGACCGAACTCTTAACCGGGGCTCCAATGCCAACACACAAACCACGATCGACCGATATCTATGCTGGCATGAATGGCCATCATCATCCAGGGGCTATGGGACACCACCATCTCCATCCAGCGGCATTTCAGCGAGACTTCGTATCACCTTATAGTCACAGTTTGAGTTGAGCAGACGATGAGAAAGGAGGAAATCCTTTTTATTTTTGTTGGTAAATGTGTAGTTTTTTTAAGCTGTGTTAAGCATTACAAGCACGACCCAAAATACTTGGAAGATAGCAAAGCTCTTTTAAAAATTTCTTGCTTCCAATAAATTGTCCAATAATGGCCCCATATACCAAAGTAATAAAAAAAAAATATAGTTCATACTTTTCCATTAACATATGTATGTATGTAAGTACATATCGTCGTTAAAATTACCAATACTCTTAAACGAGAATTTTCATTCTTTCAAAGCAAACAATTTTTGAAACTTTCATATGAAAAGCATTGTGTCGCTTTTCCAAATTAACCAATAAATGTAATTTTTTTTGAAAATATCGTTTTAAGTTTTGTGGTATATATGTATATCGTTTTTTTTTGTCGAATCAAAAGCATGCATGAGAACCCGTTGACACTGGCCTTCGACCGGCATTCCAACTGGGGCACTCCGAGTGAAGGGCGCACAAGCTACGCAAGCACAATAAATTGAAAATTGAAACAACTTGCTGCAGGATCAGCTATAACTTCTTTGACTGTTGTTGTTTTCCAAACACTTTCCAAATAAAACATTGGCCTTAAACTCAAAAACCGTACTTTGTTTCCTGTAGCCGATAACATTGGGGAAACTCGAAAATCATTTGAGAAAGAAAAACTACACCGCAGATAGCTACAAGTCGACACCGGTTTATCTCAAAATCTCCAAACACCTTTGGCATTCTTCCAAAAAATATCATCTTCTACAATGTAAGAAGAAAAAAATGAAACAACAAAAATAATTCAAAAATATAGGTTTCTTTAATTCAAGCTTGTAAGCATTGCAATTAACGTTAGGGGAAAGGCTAGATATTAATTTAAAGAAAAAGTGTGACATCTGCATAATATGAAGGTTTTTTTGATCTAAGCTCGTTTTCACAACTTAACTTCGCAATTTAGTGGAACTTAACTTAACCTAGGCGATTACTTTGAAATGAAGTCTGTGAATCGGGCAGCTTTAAGTAAACATTAGTTGTTTTATTGAAATTAATGTTTCTTTTCTACGTGGTCATGTCGACCGGTAAAGTCAATTTAAGTCATTTACTTAAATTCTGATTATGGGATACGGTTATATAAATAAAAGTAATATAAATGAGCACATAAATTATTTCAACGAATGCAATAAGTTTATTAACTAATTAAGCTAAAAAGTAAATATTAATAATAACTTCACTGTACTAAAACAAAATCTATATTATAAACCCATTAGAATTGAACGTTCGAACACTATTAGAACTAAGTCCCCTTTCGTAGATAATGCTATAGTTTTCGACAGTTTCTCTAATCGTCTGTCAACCTTCCACCATGAAGAAAGACATTAGAGATTGATTCATTTTTAAATCGTTCTATAACTTTAATGCTTGTTGGGGTACTGTATAAAATTTTTTTTTTATATTAAAATACCTTACAGGCGCTATAACTGGACATGCTATTTTAGCCGGTTCTAATAAATCACATCAGTCGCGTCAACTGGAGATACCATGTGAAGCCTCAGCTCGGAGAGGTCCTTCCCAATTAGGACTGGGCTGGTGGTGTTGATCAACGTCATTTTTCATGTTATAAGTACTTTGCAGGGAGTATAGACAACTTCTTCTTGTGCTGTCGAAAGTTGATTTAAAGTCGACAAAGAGATGGGTCTTTTCCAATATTTGGCGAATCGTGAATATTTGGTCAATGGTGGATTTACCGTGATGTTCATGCCGTCACCTGCGATTCGGGATTCGGTTCTTCAGTTTTGCTGTCCCCATATAGCAAAGTGGAAAAATGCTCCTTCCACAATTTTAGTGTATCCGTAAGTCGCTGGAGCTTCTGATAAATTTTTCGGCCGCTTTTCCTGTCGGCTAGCATCGCAACCTCTTCGCACTCACGTATTTCAGCCTCTCTTTTCTTTCTTCGAATACTATGTCTCTCTTCCAATCCCAACTCCCGGCAGCGCTCTCAAACTTCTCCCACCCGATCTTAGCGTCTCCCTATAGCCCTTGCCTTGACCTAATTCTTAAGTACATTTCGCTGTTTCTAAATTACTTTATACAAGTTGTATTGAGAGTTTTGTGAGTACAAACCCGCACCAAATTTAATTAATCAAAGTTAAAACTGGGAATATTATTAATATTTTCATTCAATCAAAACAAGGACAAAATAAAATTCAGCATCAGAATATTTAGGAGTATACATATGTAAAATATTTCAAAAAGGGAAAATAAATCGATTAACTCGCGACTGTCTGTCTGTTTGACTGTATGTATGTATGTACGTATCTCAATGAGACTTGGTACTTATATTGAAATTGACCCTATCATCGGTTGGTATTGAGAATAGTCAAAATAAGATGAAATCATTAAGAAATGAAGAAAGATAGATACAATGTACATGATAGGCTAGGCGTTTCGCTACCAACTTTGAAATAAATAAGTTTATCTCCCAAAAGATTTAACCAAATTCTCTGCTTAATTCACAAATTCCATTTTACTCATTAACTTTGATACTTCGTCTTCCATTGACCATTATAATTTACAACAAAATGCTTGATATTTGATTTTCCCCTTTAATTTCAAAATTTAAAAAACAGCAGTAATTTTATGAAAATAGGTGACCTCAGTTGCAATCATCTTTTATTATTTCAATGGTCAAACGACGATGATTAGTGGTTACTGCCCCAGCCTATGGAAAATTTAGTTGTAAAAAAATATTCCTATTTGGAAAAATTGTCATCTTTCAAGATTCATCTGAGTTTCATTATAATATAGAATGGCTTAGCTTTATATGTATAATTTTTGTTTGTATTTTACACATATCAATATGCAGGTAAACATATAGCGTAAAAAACTCAATTCAATCCATGTTTTGGCTTGTACCTAATTCTCCAAAATATACCTGATAATCCCTCTATATAAACTAAAAGCACTTGTTAGTAAACAATACACCCCGACCGCAAACAATAAAAAGTCAACGTCATGTGAATCTTTTCACCTGTTTCAAGGATACGAGTACATTTGCTCAAAGGCGAATAGTGACAGTGGTAGCAAGGCGTAAAATTATTATAATTAAATTAAATAGAACAGATTGTGTAATATTAGCGCCGGAGGTCGCACACAAACAACCAAAGCAAGGGATGGGATGTAGCGAGATTCAACCCTCCGGAAAATCGCTCAATGCCTAATAGGGTGTAACCAAGTCGAGGCTTCTAAAATAGCATGAAATCTGCGCGGCTGAAAAATGACAACACAACGAAGCGTCAAGCATCAAATTAATTACGTACATTGATATAATTCTTTTCCACAACTAGTTTATTAAATAATTCAAAAACAAAAAGTGAAAATATTTTTCTATTTTTTAAATAAAATAGAAAATCTCTAAACATTATTTTAAGTACTCCAAAATAACTTATTCGTAAATCCTTTACACGTTCGCCAAAAGTGCATTAAGTCGAAAGTGACCATTCTTCAAAAATCGTAAAATCCAATGTGTTGTTTAGTATTAATCGTATGTTTTTAACAGGAAGTTATGTGCGCAGAAATGTTATTGTGCAAATAAACATATGGAGAGAACAATTTAAATCCATAAATACATTTGTGTCTGTATGAGCATGTGAAACCAAAAGTTATAAATTTGTAGTTATTTCACTTTTGATGTGACGTGTACGATATGCGCACTTGCAACATTTGTTACAAATTCGTATTTGCAATAATAACAAAAGGCGTGCAATATGTTTTGTGGAATTAGTGACACTTCATGCAACATCAGTGACGTATGTACATATGTGCGTTGGTAGTCTTAAATATCATAACTGGCGGCCTATGGGCCTTTGTGTGCCCGCTTGTGAGAGTAGGGGTGAGTATTGAAAGTAGAGCAAGATTCTGACGCGCCAGACGAGCGAGTGAATGATGAGCTAAATTACCCTTACTGTTCCAATTATGAAGGGCGGATTAATGTGTTGATGTTGTTGTTTGCTGTTGCTACATCCGGCAATATTGAAGGGCATTCACGTGCCACCGATTAGCACGTGGAGGAAAAAACATGACTTTTGTATGACTTATTAAAATATGATTATCAAAATGTTGCATAATTTGGATTTCTTGAGGGAAGGCAGACGAAGGCAGGCGACCGCCCGAACGGCCGAACGGAATCTCAAGCAGAGAAAAGTAACGTGAGACAGTTTTAATTAAAAGAGGCAAATATTTCTTCTAAAGGTGAATTTACATAGTTTGTTTGAATCTAGAAGACAATTAACTTACATACATATTTATATTTGTACATTAATGTGTTTGTGATTACTGCTAATTGGCCATTCCATGCAGCCTTCAAATCATACGGTCTCCACATTTTCCCTCCCATAGCGATCAGATTAGTCATCCGCGAATCCTCCGGACCACCCTTAAGCGGCTTTGCTTACGTTCCTTGACAAATTAATTGAAATTGTATTTCAGCTAAAATTTTACTGAATTTTTTTATATTTTTTTTTTTTTTTTGCAAAAACGTCAGTAAACAGGAATTATTTAACAAAAATATGTGTAATAAATAAAGTCAAAATGATGAATTACTCAATTTTTGCGAAAAAAAAATTGTGCACGACGCTCATCCATACACATCTTGGTGTCAACCAATGCCAAAATAAAAGCTGTCTATCTATTTTACGAAGTTGTGCCAGGTTTTCACACTGCCAGGTCTATTGTGCACCGGTAAAAAACTTTTGTTAATGGTAACAATTATTCAAACAACAAATTATATAAGTATACTATGTGGTACCGCTACGATTCAAATTGGCAATACATATGTATGTATTACACTATCCAGCGTCAAATTGAAGAAACAGTACGAAGAAACTTTTCGAAAACAGCCGGTTTCAAATTAATCGAAAACATATTAAACTAGAAATTGTTGAGAGACGCCAAAATCTGCCACAGGTGAACTTAATTAAGACACAAACTATTACTTATTAGTTCAATGTTCTCTTGGTAAAATTGTGGCCAGTTGTGCTGATGTGCTTCCAGATCGACTTGATTGACATTTTCAAACAATGCACTAAATATCGGATTAACAGGCGACTCCTAAGAGAGCATATGTTTTCGGGTTAGAAAAGGAACAACTTATGACACGAAGTAAGTATGTATGTATATCGAGGATTTTTGGAGTGAAACAAGTACGAGTACAAGGGATATGAAGCGTGTTGATGGGTAGCAAAAATTTAATGCCAAAAGCCACAGCACGTCGACCAATTTGATTACTTTTTACCAAAATAGTTTTAATTCACTGTTTATAAGTACACTGGCAATTGTAAATTTATTTTAGAATTTCTACATAATTATTCCAAGAAAAAGCATATGCATATCTTTCCATAGAAATTTTTGATCAAATATCTTCCGTTTCATATCAATACATACTATAAATTTTTTAAACAAAGTTTCACCTTCGATAAACATATATCTTAGCTTTACCTTCCAATTCAAGTGGCAATATTTTGTCTGCGGCGCATATTTGATTAAATTGACAGATGAAAGGTTCTTGACTTATATGCACAATATTTAATATGTCTAGAGCCAAACGCTCTAAAATTTATTTAAAAGAAATTCAGAAGTTTATTGGATTAGCATGAATATTTCTCGTTTTGATTTAACCTCGCCGTATGTACATATGTATGTATGTACTAGAGATGGGCGCGTTACTAAATATTCGGTCCCAATCTCCCCTATCCCGTTATTAAATTTTTAAGTCCCGAATTCGCATATCTCGACGTTTTTGAAATTTATCACACGGGTCCCGTGAGTTCCGTTATCTATCACTGAATAAAACTCACAGTAATTTCAAATTAGTTAAAAATAATAAATTTTAAATATTCATATGTATGTATATTATTTATTAATTTTTTTTTGCCTGTTTTTTTTTTTTTAAACGATAATATTAATTTGTGAGCTCAAGGCCAGTATAAGGAAAAGTATTTTGGAAAATAGACAGGAGTCAGGAGTGGTAGAAATTATAGCTATTTCGGAGATCACCTCATCTCCTCATCAGATTTCTTTCATGACTCCACCGGCATTCGAGCCCACAACCTACGACTTACTGGGTAAGTGCGTAGTCAATGGACCACAGTCGGCATGTCCTACCAATACAATTCAAGTACGACAGTCTGTCGCTATTAAGTGAATGTGTGGTTTTTAATTGTTGTTTTGTAACACAAATTCTATTTTTAGTTTTATTATTAATAATATATTTTATTTAACAAACTCTGTGTATTTAACTGCAGATAAGTATGCATTAAATGGATTCATTTTTTTAATAGCAAAACTTGTTTATTTAAAAAATTGATGATAGCTTTTTAATTCATTCGTGCTCTTTTTCCTTCAAATCTTTTATTAGAAGTGGAAAATACTCACCAATAGTGTCGAAGAAGCTTTCTTAAAACTCACTACGTGGCTTTCTATTTTTCCTTATTATTAGTTTTAGTCTTATAATAATAAAAAAATTACTAATTTTATACAAAAGTTTTTTTACAGATTTTGTTAATATTTGGAAGTTGGTAATTTTATTGGGAATGTCGGGAAATAATTTTGTGTCCCGTCCCTGCCGTAAATTTATGAAGACCTATCCGGACCCACCAATCTAGGGTATTTTGAAAGCAGCCCCGTTGGTCCCGCGCCCATTTCTAGTATGTGCATACATTTGGATAGATCAATTCCCATACCAAAAAAACTCGTTACTGCTTTGCCATCAGAATTAGAAGTGCATTACGAGTATATTTGAACACATCAACCAAAATATTTCCGGAAAGTATTAAGATTTACGTGAGCTGGACCGATTTGAAAATAACTCAAAAAATTGATTTTTTTTATACGAAGTTGTGGACATCATAAACAAAGTTTTTTAAATTTGTCGAATTGCTACACATTTTTTAACAGAGTTTTAATAATTTTTGACGCCGTTTTTGAACTTTGTTAGAAGATTTGTTTAAAAAACACTTTGGTAACTCAGCCAAAACTTGATGATGATTTAGACTTATAATTCAACCTTTGCAAATAATTGTTTTCGCCAATCTCATTATTTGCATCCGATAAACAGGCCTATTAGGTTTAAACTGTTTTACCATCTCATCAAGGTTGTTTTTAATGTTTAAAAAAACCATTTTTATTTGTAAAAACTCCATTTTTTGGAGGTATTTTCAATACGGTCCATCTTACGTAAATCTTAATATTTGTCCGAAATATTTTGGCGGAAGTCTAAGAACATAACAAATTTTATAATTGCGTTGGAAACTCCGTAAATTTCTGTTAAGGGCCACCATAATGTACAAATATTGTCGATATATGTATCAGTTTGTGCTTTTACGTACACGTGCATTGTTTATTTCCAGGATAAGCATGAAACCGGAAAATCAAAAATATATGTATGTAGGTATGTATGCAAGTAATTCATAACTCGTGCAACTGAATAAATACGTTCTGAAGAAACATTTCAAAATCAACCAAAAAATATATGTAGACACAGTAGATGAATTATGAAGTTCAACAACGCTTCTGGATTGAAGATATATGCACATATCATATGGTTCATGTTACACCAGAAATCAAATAACTAAAAGTTTTAAACGTTTTCAAAGATATGAAGAAATTTACCATAATTTTATCAACCACCAATCATTTCAGGGACAATTTTTAAAAATTGGTTTGGTATGTTGTCTGTCTTGTGCACTGTTCATAGGTATTTAAAGTATGTTTTAATTTTTAAAAAAGTTCGAAATTTTGAAATTTTTGTTGGGGGTGAACAATATATTTTTATAAAAAAGTAATGGCAAAAATGAAAAGCGTTGTAAATAATAATAATTCCCTGTACCATTACAAATTTGAACCACTATTAATACAAACTCGTTGAACTCCATCCAGATTACTATACTGCCTTTGAGAGCTGATCAAATTGACTTTCATCAATTAAAGCGCTAAGCAAACCTTGCCAAAAATAATTTCTTTGCAACCAAGTGAAAGCAAATCAGTACTTTACCTGAGCACCATATAAATAGGCATATATGTATGTATGTATGTATGTATGTATGAATGGCTATACATACATACATATATGTAATGTAATTGATATGACGCTACTGGATACAACGCTGCCACCGGCTGATTGCTACTTGGAAAGACGTTCCAAAAACTCGACAGCAGTTGCAATTTGTTCCACAAACAGTGCAGGTCGCGAATTCATCACAGAAACTACATACGAGTATATAGAAAAATGGAAAAAGAAGAGCGTAATGAATTCACCGATCAAGCTGTTGTCATACCCGAATGGTTAACGGCCGACCTATTTGAAGATTTAATGAAAAAGAAGTTTTCGGCATACAAATTAATTAAGAAATTTTCTGTGAAGCCAGGTGTTAAAGAGGGCGAGAATTTTTTGACGGTTTTGCAACGCGTGCATCTCGATGTAGAAATGGGAGGTAAATATTGTAAAGATTTTAGTTCACTTTTCAGTTTTCGCCCCTTTGAGAATTTCAATCCACGTTGCAACTTATTGCTTGATTAGCGGCATCTAAAAATTTTAAGATTTGAGCAGACGACCTCTTGGATGGTTCACTAATCGTCTGCGCCGGTATACCTACTACACTAAAAAAAATTATCTCGATTGGAGGAAAACAGCCATCAAAATAAAGAAAATGGGAATGAAATGGCACATAAGAAATATTTTTTACATTTGGAGAACATGGTTTTCATTTGAAGTAAATTTTTATTCATTTTAAAGACAACCTTTACTCAATTGGGGGAAAATATCGCAATATGAGGAAAAAATTACATCAAAATAAGGAAATATTTTCTTAGGCCTGTTTGTTTTTTCAGTGTAGATCCTGGTCTGTTAGATTTAAAAGTGATTGTTTGCCTGCTACTTATAGCTTTACCTACAAGGGAATGCATTAACATTTTCTGGAATTTTCTTTTTTAATTTAATTTCATCCTGCTGGCTTCTTTTCCATACACTTGTTAAACGTTGACTGCCATAGACGGAACCCAAGCGACAGTCTCTTACATGGTTAAGACGTTACCCCGACAAGAATATTTGCGGAACTTGGTGCAGTGCTGGCAGATCTTTGATAAGGAATGCACAACTTATAAAACATATCTTCCTGCTTTTGAAGATATGTACAGGAATGTTGGATTAAACGTTAACTTCGGTCCAAAAATTTACCAGCTGTCATTACCAGATAAGTACGCAAGCGAAATTCTAGCAATGGAGGATTTGAAGACTAAGGGTTTCGTGAATATCAAAAGGCAAGAGGGCATGGATATGACACATATTGAGGCAACTTTCCAAAAGGTTGCCCAATTTCATGCAGCTTCTGTTGTCTACTATGATATCAATGGGCCTTATCCGTCGATGTACGACAAATGTTTTTGCAGTGAAACGGATGACTCTTATAAAACTCGTGCCAATCTCAATGAGTTACTGCGAGAATGTTTGATACTTTACGGCGATGCAAGCCACTTAGATGAGAAGCTGGTGAGTTCAATACAAGGCCACAATTTGTTTAATTTTTGATTGAATTGGTTTTTAGCAAAGATACTGCGAATCGGCATATGACCCAAATCAGACAGCAATCCCACAACAAAGTGGCGAATTTTATGTTCTAAATCACGGCGATCTGTGGTCAAACAATATAATGTTTCAATATGATGACAGTGGCGCTATAAAGGAAACATGCCTTCTCGACTTCCAGTTGAATCTCTTTGGTTCACCAGCGGCGGATTTATATCGACTGTTGCTCTCTTCAACCAATTTGGAAATTAAACTCAGACATTTTGATTATTTTATTGCATTCTACCATAGCGAGTTGGTGAAATATTTGAAATTATTGGATTATGCAAAGGAATGGCCCACCCTCAGAGATATACACATTGCCCTCTACAGGCACGGAAATTGGGGTAATTCTTTTTTTTTTATCACATTCACTTTTATATAGAATATGTTTTAGCGCATGTCTCTTTTCTCTTCAAAACTAAAATTTTTTTTTTTTTTTAAGAAACATTCCTATCTCAACTATTTATAATAAAATGCCTCATTAAATGTTTTTTTTTACATTTCAGCTTATACTGTAGTTAGCGATTTGTTATCTGTCATTCTGTTCGAAAATGTCAGCATGGATGCTTGGCTGAATGACCAGAGGAGCGTTATGAGAAAGAAAATGTATCGCAGTCAGCGCTACATTGATCACATGACACAGCTGTTGCCTTGGCTTGATGCTCGCGGGTTGTTGGATTTCGTACCTGAGAACCGACTATCTAAATAAGTAAAGAGAATCTAAGTGGTGTGAACAGTTGATATTAAACACAGTCAAATCAAAGTGATTTCGAACTTCTTACTGTTGTCTGGATTTTGCTCAAATGAGATTACAAATAATTTGTTAACTGGAATCGTACGCGTAGTACTCAAATAAGTGCAGGGAAGAGGGTATCTCTCGGCGTTCGTACCTCAGAAAATCGATTCTGATCTGAAAAATAGAATACAAATAAAGTTTTTTGCTGCACATTTACGTGTGATTTTATAAAGTTAATTAATAAGTATAAATTATGAAAGTAAAGAATTTCAAATTAAGGTTACTAAACATATTAAATGTAAAAAAAAAAATTAATTTAAACAGTTTTAGACGACAACGAAGGGTAATTGTCTAGATGAGAAATAAGGATAAAATGCGACAATGTTGAAATGTTGCGAAAACATATGAAAAATGTTGGCATTTAAAGAAATAAATTTATCGTAAACCTTAGAGCTTGTTTATAAATATACATAAATATATTTGACGAACATTTTTTATATAAAAATATCCATTGTTGTTTCCCTATTTTAAATATAATATCAGAATTATATTTTTTATACAATAGCAGAAATCACTAAATTTTAAGTATACATCTACATATGTACATTTTTTCCAAAAGGTTGCAAATAAATATATTTTTACAGAATTTTGACGTCGCAGAAAACTTGCTGGATTTTCAAATTAATTCTGGGAGTTCGAACGCGATATTTTTCTCCATAACGTCGTTTGGAAACGCACTTAAGATTGATTGAACAGACAAGCCGATATTCATCGAGATATCAAACTTAATGCCCAAAATTTTCCGGACGAGTTTTTTGCGGTACCCCGACGAGTTAATATGTTAATCCATCACCAAATGCATACGTTGTTCTCACATGCGGTTTTAATTTATTTACATGGTTACATTTTATTTACAAAAATAACTAATAACAAGGAATAACAAAATAATTATCGGAATAAGTATGTAATTAAATGCAGGCGCTTTTTCAGATAGATGAAATACTCAACTAAACAAAGCAACGAAATATGAAATTTTTGTTTCTATGATCTTGCTGTTGGGATCTGCTGTTTCCGTAAAAAAAATAACACTATAATCGCTACAAACTTTTTAAGTATCCACTTACATATATTATTTAAACCTTACAAAAATATCTTAAAATTAATAGATGTTGTTCCCAATACTTTCCTTAACTGGAATTTATTACGTATAAATTTAAGAAGCTATTACGAGTACAATCGAAATGTGAGGTGATATGATAAATCTATCCGACTTCGATAAACCACTATTTTACACGCATAGGTCCGGGAGGTGTATTTTTTGCAATTAGTCTCAAGATTCCAATGGTAGTGAAAGAGTTAAAACGACAGTCATGCATTTACGTAGTTGAATTTGGCCTAAATTTATAGTTCAACGCGATGCCAAAGGGCAAGAACTATTAGAAAGAACATACCCCGGACGGGATTTGGACCTGGGACACGCGCCACACACCTAACTACGACAGTCGTCAACTATATTCTCGTTTTAACTACATATACCAGACAGTGTTGTTAGGTTTTTGAAATGAGAAACCGTTTCAGTTGGTCTAAAAAAGTCATTTTTGAAATTCATACATAGGAAATGAATAAACCGTAGAAGCAAAAAGCAGAACACATATGTACATACATACATACATCTCTTACATAAAAAATGCGCCTTAAACGAATCGAATATTTGATTTCTATTTAGTTTTACGCCAGAAATAAAAAAAATGCAACCTCTCTCTTAAAACGCTTTTGTAAACTGTTTGTATGTAATCTAAAATAGTTGTTTTTTCACAAATGTGTACTCAGTCCAAAACGTACCTAGTCAATCGAGTATTTAAGATTGTTTCTCTTTCACTTTTAGAAAGAGAAATAGAAAAGCTGTAACTAAAATTTATGAAGTTTCTACTCTTCGTACTTCAGTGCATTTATTCAATTAAAATAAAACAGTTTGGTGTAAGCATTCGGCATAGTTGCGTGTACAAGTGTGAGGAGATGACGTCACATGAAAACAAAAACATAACGGCTTTGGTCACATGCGACCAATTCATAACGCTGTTGCGTGAAAATTTCAACGAATTTGATGAACTATTGAGTTTTTCGGCATCCCGAGCCTTAGATGATGGCGAAAACTATATAACAACAATAATAAGAATTCGGGCTGATATGAAGCTGAAAGGTGAGCCACGAAGTGATTTTAATTGTAGTTCATGCCATTTGCTTTGTTCTAATTGCTGTCCTGTTTTTATTTTGCTTTTCTAGATGGTAGTTGTCAGCAAGTGCAATTTATGTTAAAAATTCCTTTACAATTGAAAGAGAATATAGAGAAGAATGAAAAAGAGCGAGCGGACGCAAATGATTATCATGAACTGTTTATTACGGAAGCGGATATGTACGACAAGATCGTGCCAGAATTTGAGCAATTATATAACAGCGTTGGAGTATCGTTGCAATTCAAACCGAAGAAATACCGGTTTTCCCACGAAATGAGTTGTAACTACATTCTTATGGAAGATTTGCTGACGAGGGGATTTGAAACTGCGCCCCGTCGGGAGGGTCTTGATATGGTGGAAACAAAAGCAGTTCTTGCCAAACTAGCCCAGTGGCATGCAGCCTCAGTTAAAAGAGTCGAAATAAAGGGTGCTTACAAAGATGAATATATCAACAGCTATTTCTCAGAGGAAAATTTGGGTTTTATCCAGAAAATGAACGCAGCATTCAATGAGCCATTCGCACAGTGCATGGAGAAGTACAATTTAATAACCAGAGAAAAGGAGATTATAGTGAGTATTCAAACTTAAAATGTATTTACATATACATACATATGTATGTACATATATGTAAGTGTGTAGATATATAGTATGTAGGTTAGTAACTACATAACTATTAAAAATTACACAGATCAAACAAAAGCAACTCAAATATCTAAACCAGTCCGGAAAATAAAGTTAAATTTTTGGCAAGATTACGATTCCTGGGGCGCGGCCAAAGGCCGTCTACGCAGAAAGGTGTTGCACGCAAAAATAATGGGAACTGCGTAAAGAGGGGCAATTGGAAAAAGTGAAATAAAACAAATAACGAATTCAAAGAATTTCATGCGTATTCACACGCGACGTATGTACATATGTATGTACATATGTATATTATGCACCATATATACCAAAATCGACAAATTTCAACTCGCTGTATCTCGAAAACCAAGCGAGATCTCAATTTTTTTTACTTGTGAAAAAGTGTTTATTTTGTCGAGTTCTACAAGAAATAGTCGTCAAAACGCGGCGCCCCAGGAATCGTAATCTCCCCAAATTTTTCTAATCGCCTCTTGTTGGCGAGTTATTAAGAAATTGCAAATTTTCCGCTTGCGAAACGTTGAGAACTTACATACATACTATATACACACCAGAGATGTACACGAGTAGATTCGCTTTTTTTCTATATGAATCAACTCACTGCTTTTGTTTTGTTTTCATTCATCAACAAGTGCTAATGATATTGCTTGCAGTGTTTGCGCTCTTACAATTGATTGCCATTCTCTCACTCTTTTTTTGAATGTCGTTAGAAATAACAAATCAAAAATTAATACTGTATTTTGATTTGTATGCAAAACATTCAAATGATTCAAAAAAGCTCAATGCCAAGTTGAGTGCATGGAATGAAATCGGTGAATTAATTTGTTTTAAATAAGTTTTCGTGCGTGGTTTATTTGTATACAATGAGCTCCGAAATAATAAAAAGGATCAAAAATGGAGTTTTTCATATAAAAAAAAAATTCCCAAGGCATAAGTAAAATTTGGGATATTTTTGGTCAAATTAAAAATGACGAAGGTAGACTTATTGATGGAGTGGTGATACCCGTATCTGAGAAGTGTAATCACATATTAAAATACAACGGTAAACAAACATCTAATCTCATCCGACACAAATGCTATGTTGTACGAAATAGCAACGTTGCTTTAAAAAAAGTTAGCAATGCAGATAAGGAATGTTTTTTGTTGGCGTGTTCGCAATGGGTTGTATAGGACTGTCGTCCATTTTCCAATGTAGACGGCGAAGGTTTTAAAAAGGTGGTGGAATCACTCCTAAATATCGGAACAAAATATGGAAATAATTTAGATGTATCCGACATGGTGCCCAATTCTAGAACCATATCACGACGAATAAGCGACATAGCAGAAGACAAAATAATAAAAATAAAGGAGGAATTGAAAATAGCAATAACAAGCGGAACGGCGTCCATAACATCAGATCTTTGGACTGACAATTTTGTAAAAAGAAATTTTTTATGTGCCACTTTCCATTACATGAAAGACTTAAAGTTAAAAGACATTGTTTTAGGCGTCAAACCAATGGATTTTCAGAGAAGCACAACAAATAATGTTTTAACAAAATTGAACACCATTTTGGAAGACTTCGAAGTAAATAGCATGGAGAATATAACGTTTGTTACTGACAAAGGATCAAACATTGTGAAGGCTCTTAAAGACCAAAATCGGATGAACTGCACAAATCACTTATTGAATAATGTTTTGGATTCTGGTTTTAACAGCACTAGCGAATTAATTCCATTTTTGGATGCTTGCATAAAGTTGGTCAAGTATTTTAAAAATACTTCCATGCAACACATGCTATCAACTTCTCTTAAAAATTATTGTATTACTCGCTGCAACTCGCATCTTAATTTATTTCAATCAATTTCGAATAATTATTTCAAAATTCAAGAAATTCTTTCCTCAGTCAATGAAACATATGTGTAGAATCTCAGATATCAATTTATCAGTTCTTCATGCACTAGTTGAAGTTTTTGAAAAGCTTGATATTGTAAGCAGAAAATTACAAGGTGTAAATTACGTCACATTCAATTACGTTTACTTAACAATCAATCAAATCCCTCAAAACTATTAGCGAGGCAAGAGATTCTGATATCGAAGTAATCAAAGCATTAAAAAGAAATATTTTAAGAGAAATGGAAACTAAGTACATTCCTAATTTAAGTATTCTTCACTATACAGCTTGTTTTCTGTATCCACCAACCAATTCTTGCTTAGACGAAAGTAAATTAAATGCAGTTACAGAGTTTTGTGTTTCCGAAATAATGAAATCTGTTTTGCCGTCCGATAGTCCAGCTAATTCTTCAATATATAACGAATCACCACAGGATTTTCAACAATTTCTTTCAACTTTTATGACCTCAATAAATCCGTCCATGGCAGAAAGTATATCTGATGAAATAAATCCTGATAGTTATTTAAGAATAAGAACTGACGTTCACTTTGATGTTATGCAGTGGTGGGAAAATCATAATTCAGAATACCTTCGGCTATATAAGTTTGCCCAAAAAATTCTGGCTATACCGGCAAGCAGTGCCGCTTCTTTACGTGTTTTTTCTGCATCAGGTAACATAATAACTGGAAAACGCAATCGCATTGGTCCAAAAACTGTGAATAATTTGCTTTTCTTGAATTCAGTGTACAAATATGAATAAAATATAGTTTTATTACCAATTAAAATAATTTCTAAAAATAGCTCATATATTTATTTAAATAAAAATATATTTAATTTGAAGTATTACCTTATTTATTTTCATAGCCTCTGAAAAATGGCTGACATTTTTTTTAACATATTTTTTTCTGTAAAATAATACCATCATTATTTTTTATATATAAGAAATAAAATAAAAAAGAATATGAAAAAAAAATAAATAGTCTTAAATTATTTCAAACATACTCATATAGGTAAGTGTATATTTACTCAAATACCTATGCGTGTATTCAAAACACTCATGTTGATTCGATGCTTTTGTGAATGGTAAGAGTTTGCAGATTATGCAAGCAATTACATGCATTGTATAACAAACCACTTGCTGTGGTGAATTATGCAATAACAGCATTCGTTTAGTTTATGTTTAGTGATAACTCAGTCTTCAATTTTTCAAAATAGTAAATATGTAGTTTGAATGGTACCTATTCATGCACATCTCTGATACACACATACATATGTACAGTATGTAGTACATAGTGGAGCTGGTGTTATTAATTATACACAAAAATCGAGCTTGCACTTCATTTGGCGTATCGTTTCCAAAGTTTTTTTTCTTAAATTTAAATGATACGAGTAGTGAAAATTTTAAGATGACAATAGCTGGCTAACCTACGCCGCAGGTGGTCATCTTAGGCAGAGGCGCCAGTCCCATGAACACGTTGCCATCTCTTGCCATTCAGCTCATGAATTAATGAAAAAGTTAGATGAGTTCAGACATGATATTGCCAAAAGTTTTGGTGTAAATAAAAGGAAGGCAATAAGAAAGGGTTTCATTCCTTCGACATCTTTGCTCAATATTAAATCGTTTTTTAAATTTCGTTTATATTGTATATATGTATGTATGTATAGTATACTAGTTGATAAAAACAATGTCCCGAAGTCAATGTAAAAATGGAGTTGACTCTAAAGTTAGTAGCAATTTTCTGATAAAATGTTCAACGTGTTGCTTATCGTCTTCATCAAAATTGCTTCATAAATAAATATTTTTGTGATAACACATTTATTTTTCTCAGAGGTTTCTTTTATTGCAACAACACCATACCACTCTAATATCTTCAATATCGGGCTACAAATACGGACTTTATAAACACAATTTCGACTCATGTGCCACCTAACGGATTAAAGTAAAGCCTATGTCCGTGCCACGGGTTTAAGGAATATATTGCCGAATATTGTAACAAAAAAAAACGACAAAAATTGTATTTATTTATTATATAACTAAAAATTTACTTTGTTTTTTTTTCTTTTTAAATCTACGCCACAGACTAATTATATGCGAAATATGACTGAGTTGTATTTAAAATTTGGCAGCGTAAATGCACAAGCCTTCAACGTTCTAAACCATGGCGATTTTTGGATAAACAACGTCATGCTGCGACACGATGATGACGACAGAGCGACGGTGAAAGAAGTAATCTTTGTTGATTTTCAATTACCCAAGTACGGAACTTTCGCAATGGATTTGTTTTGCTTTCTGATGACCTCACCTCGATGGTCAATAAGACTAAAGAGCTTTGAATATTTCGTTGAGTATTACCACTTGGAACTGACAAAAAATTTAAAAACTTTGCAATGTGAGAAACCAATGCCAACACTCGATGAGCTGCATAACCAAATGGAAAAATATGGTTTGTGGGGTAAGTTGTAAAGGCATGCGCTATTATATTCTAAGTATGGATGGAATTTGGCGTATTATTGTTAGTGATTGCTTAAATTTTGAGATTTTAAAATTTCACCAAATTGCATCACAGTTTCGTTTATATTACGTAATGCATTGTTTTTACATCAATGTACATATTTCCAGCATTTGTTTGTGCTCAACGCATGCTTGCTGTGGCTTTACTGGATCCCCAAGAAAATTCCAATATCGAAACCTTCATGAGTGACAACGAAGAGGGAAAGGCATTTAAGAAACGCATGTTTTACAATCCAAGATATGTGGCTCAAATAAAAGATATTTTGCCGTGGCTTATAGAGAAAAATTATCTTCATTACCTGACGCAGGTCTCATAAGGAAAATATTATTCTAAAAGTACAAAATTTTAATGCATTTTGATTAGAATTAGTTTTGTTAACCATAATTGAATTTATATTTACATGCTGAAAATGGCTATACATACATATGCATGTATTATATTTTTATTACATTTTGAGAATAAAAAATTCTTTCCTATCGATTACAATGAACTTAATAAATTTTCATCGGTTTCATCGAAGGAGGTGTGTACTATTGGCTTCCATGTTAAAATGTTTTTATTAGTTCGGTACAGATTCTATACGTATTTTATGGAGCCAAAAGTAAAGGCAAGTTTTAATTAATTTTTGTTTTTTAATTTTTATCCTATAGATCTAGTTTTTTTTATATGTTTAAAGTTGCTGGTATTTAGGATTTCCTGTTTACAGGTAAAGTTGAGTAAAATTCAATGAAATAATGTTATATTACGGTACATGATTTAAATTGTGATATTTCAAAATCACAAATTTTTTGAAAAAAATTGGCATAGCAAATAATTAAAATTTTTTTTTTTTATTTCAATAATTTTATTACATGGATTATTATTACAGGGTATACATATATACATACGTACATATGTATGTATAGGTATTTATCGCCCGATTTGCATAAGATGTTAATAGTAGACTTCTATTCGAATATGTAAAACTCGATTACGCAACGAACTTTCAGTTGGGGTCTTACATAATACAGTTACATATGTACATAACTACATAAATAGTAAATGTATTTACATACATACGTAGTATGTATCGTACGCACTCGGCTTCCCCTTTACGAATGAGTACCGCAATATCACTTCTTTAGCCGTAGTGGTATTTAAAATAATAATAATCTGGCGCTTACCCCATAGCTTGATGTTTGTTTGGCTGAACTTTTCCTAAACTTTGTGGTGTGCATGTTGATGTTGTTACACAAATTGAGATACCTACAGTTTTACGCCGACTCCGAATGGTGAATGCTTTTTGGCGATAAAAATTCAATAGGTTTGAAGCGCGCACACGCTACATTATCTTATACGGCGTACTTACTCGAAGATCATTGTGTTAAATTAAAATTCATATAAAATAAATACATTTTGAACAATACTACTCGGATACAAAAATATATTGACCCTCAAATATTTAGGTATAAGTAGGAAAATTCAATTGTTTTAGATTTTTCGGATAAAAAAATTAATTAAAAGACACCATATACATACATAATTATTATTGTCGTGTCTACAGCAGAAAAGCTCGCTATTTATCTTGTCTCTCTAATTTCGCTAGCTTTGAATGCCAGCAAACAAGTTCATTGAAAATTGTCCGTTTGTGTGTCGCAATACTTGTTTAAAAATTCTGATTAGGTTAGCAGTTAACGCTAGACTTCCAACAGCACAACATTGTAGTCGTACAACTAAATACATATGTATATCTGTTTTTTTTTAAACAAATCGCGAACGTAAAGAAATGTCGGAACAAGATGAGAATAACGCCAGAAATATTCCCCAGCTGCCAGACTGGATAAAAGCTGAACTCTTTAGCGACTTCCTGAGGGGCACAATATCCGATTTCAGAGAAATCATGAGCTTCAAAATCAAACCAGCGGTGGCGCCAGGGGAAAACTACGCTACCATTATGTTGCGCATAGAAATAAAAATCAGCACGCAGTGTAGGTTGCGCGAGTGCATTTAAATTTTGAAGAATATTTATTTTTTATAGGTACATATATTCCACAGCTGGGAAGGAAAATAAACTTTCTTATATGATGAAAATACCAATCGATTCATTAAAGAGCCTAATGGAAAAGCATAACTTCTTCGATGTTGAGTCAACAATGTACCGTTCAGTGGTTCCCGAAATGGAGCAGCTGTACCGTAATGCAGGTGTTGATGTGAAGTTTAGCCCAGACCATTATGATATTCAGACACCATCGGAATTTGGAGTCATACTGCTAGAAGATTTGCGAGAGCGCGACTTCGTAAACGTCAATCGACTCGAAGGCCTTGACATGATACACACAAAGTGTGTTCTTCGAAAGCTTGCCCAATGGCATGCGGCGTCAGCAATGCGTACTCATGTCAAGGGCCCCTATCCAGAGATTATTAGATTGGGATATTTTACGAATGAACACTTCGAAATGATGAAGGAAATACAAGAAAGTTTAGGCAATGCATTCCTGAGCTGCGCTAAAATGTACCAGGGAAATGAGGAATACATTGAAAGTTTGGTTCGTAGATACATACATACTATATGCATACACATACTATATATTTACAATTTTAATAATGTAAGTGAACTTTGTTTTGATTCAGGATAAATTCAACAGGCATTATTTCGATAATTTCATCAATGTAGCCAAAGTCGATCCGAATGAGTTCAATGTATTGAATCATGGTGACTGTTGGTCAAACAATGTAATGTTTCAATATGATGAATTGGGCAAAATCAAAGAAACATATTTTGTGGATTATCAGATACCAAAGTATGGCACACCTGCTCAGGATTTGTACTACGTTATCCTCTCATCGACAAACTTTGAATTGAAATTGAGTAAATTTGATTATTTCATAAAATTTTATCATGATAATTTGGTGGAGAGCCTTACTCTGCTGAATTATCCAAACCGTATACCGAAATTGAGCGATCTACATATAATTTTACACAAACACAACATTTGGGGTAAGTAAAATTTAATTTACGTAAATATATACATATGTAGTTTGTCGTAACGTCCATTTTAAAAGCGTATACGACAATGACTGGAGTTATGGCTGCGGTACTGTTGGATCCCACCGATAAAGCGAATGCCGAGAACTTAATTGGGCAAAGTGAAGTGGGAGATGACTTCAGAAAGAAGTTATTTACAAACCCGAGATTTCGAAAACACGCTGAAGCCGTCCTACCGTGGCTATGCAATCGTGGAGTGCTGGAGGGCTGACTTCAATACATGTGTATGTAGATACATAAGTACATATGTATGTACATTCGTTGGAGTTGTACGTATTGCGTTAAGCGAGTAGTCTCTATGTACACTTTTTAATTGTTGCGAAATCATTGACGGCACAAAGCAGTATGCATACATTTTTTAAATGGCTTTGTACATATGTAAATATGTACGAGTATATTAAAATTTAAGAGACACTTGAGGCGAATAAGATAAATATTATGGGTATTCACACCGAACGTTGCAGTTCGTTATTCGTTAACTTCTGCTGTAAATATTGTTCTTGTCATTTTACTATTCCACCAAATAAAATTTTACCGAGTTACTTAGCTGACAGCTCAGATAAAGTTGTAAATAAATAGCTCGCTGACATTCATTTCAAGTTTTTGTTTGAAAATAGTTGCACAAATAATGAGTGGTTCCACTAAACGATAAAACAATTTTTTTTTGTCTAATTTTTTGCAAGTAACTTCTCCGTTTTTCTAAGTCTGCCTCTGAAATCGAGATATGTATCTTGGAGGTTGGAAAGTGAACCTTTGATAAGAACTTCACTCTTATTTAAATGGCATATAACACTTCTTACCAGACTTATGTTCACATAGTACAGGGCCAAACGACAGAATTTCAAAAAAATAAAACCTTATATTTCAAATTCTTTTTAATTCTATGAAGATCTCCTCATTTGATTCCTTGTAACAAGTGGAATATAAGTTTGAACAAAACAATAATTAAAACTAATTTTTTGTCAAAGGTTCATAACCTCGACTTCGGATGCTAACTTCAAAAAACGGAGAACTGGTTTTTTTTTTTTTACTTTTTACTCAATCCCTCCAAAAAGTGGATTTGGTACAGTGTAATGAAATTAGGTGTATTTTATGTATGTAAATGTATCTTAAAATATTAAATAATTTAGCGTGAAGCCCCCAATTCATAGAAATGGTTGCTATTGCAATATGAACATACATACACACATACATATGTACATATGCATTCATATTCATTGTCTTTTCTGAGCTCGCAATTATTTGTGTGTAAATGATTCATAACACCATTTAATCGAAGAGAACAAATTAAGTACATGGTTATTATTGTTCAAAAATACAGAGTCTTCCAACAAGAGGTTTATCTTAAAATAATGTTAATCGTACGATTTCGGAAGGCAATTGAAGTATCCATTTCGTGAAATCACACAACCAGTACATTTTTCCGCTACACAATTGTCACTCGTTGATGATGAAGCGGTTCTTTGATATTTTTTGTTGGGTTTTTGGAGCGCCAAATATGGCAACTGCATTTGTTTAATACCTAGAAAGATGAAGAGAAATATTAAAAGCGTCCCAAATTTTAAAATTAAATTTTTTGTTGAAATGCCAAGGACCGCAAATAAGGATTACTGACCAAATTTCAACTCAAAAAATGATGCAGAATGAGCATTTCTCTCGTGAGTAGGTAAGGATTGAAGCAACATACTCCTTCTTAAAAAACACTACTTTCACCGACATTTGTTTTTATGTTTTGGGTTTTATTTAAAAAAAAATAAAGTTTCATCGTTATTAAATACAACTAAATAAAAAAAAGATTATTTTTTAAGCAAAAAATAAAAGTCAAGAGATAGCGAATTCCTTATGCAAAAAATAAAACTAACTAATTCTTATTTCTTACGCAATAAATAAAACTCATGAAATAACGATTAAAAAGTCATTGTTTTAATAAAAGTTGTAACCGTGACGGTCCCAGTGAAATAGACTTTGTTTGAGTTAATTAGTTTTAATACCAAATCTCTAAGTAATTTCCATAACCGGTATGTAGTTGCTGTTTACTGAGAATTATTTTCATATAGTTACAGTTTAATATTTAAATGCTTGATGCATGAGAATACAATTTATTTATTTTAAAATTTCGATTTTACCACGTTACATATGAACACAAAGCGTATTCTTTATTTGAATGCGAATATAATATTTTGGAATCAAACATGATTAGAATGGACAAATTGAAAACAAGAGTGAAGAACAATAATAATGAAGTAGAATGCTCGCCATATGGAATGAATGAAAACCGAAACATCGCTATGTGCTTTATGTTAATCAATTAATATTGACTAAGATCCGTTTGTTGGCAAGAGAGGCGGTAGAGTGAGGTAAAGTTCCTCCAAAAGTTGATTCTGCTTCTACCTTGCATTAAAGTGGCAGCTCTGTGGCAGCGCACTAACACATATACAGATGTCAAGTATCTACTAAAGCTGTGCATAGACGACGAACATGTATGCGAACATGCTGGCGAGTTGGCGTGCAGATTATCATCTGGGAGCTTACTGGCGAAAATATTCGACTTTTGGAGATTGTTCGCCAACGTGTTGTTCGTTTGTGGTGATATTACCGCATAATTTATCGTTTCGGTTGTAACTTTGAAAGAGCGTGTATTAAAATGACGATTGCAAGAAGTGGCTGGAAGAATTTAGTTTAATAAAGCTTTAGGTTTGTTCAATGCCCGAGGCGAATGTTCTTTGTACATATGTATGTATATGTCCAGCTTTAAGCGCGTTAGTTAACAAAACACTCAAACGTGCTAAAAATACGTATACCCATTTTGTTATGCTGTTGTTCTACTAGTTTTCATCCAATGTGAAACCGTAAGAATAATTATTTTGTCATCCTAGGGTAAAACCGGCCATAGAAATGCGTTGCAGTACGTCACTTTTTATAATACTCGTTCAAATACAGAGCACACCAGTATTTAGATTGCATTTTATTTAAGCATACAAATAGCTATACAGCGGTACAGACTAAAACGAGTATTTGTTGCGATAACCAATGCTGTCGAAATTACCGAGTGTTTTTTTTTTAAATCATAAATTTAAAGAGAAAAACAATAAAATTACCATTACTGATTACAAACATACATATATACACACATATGCATTTCTTTTTTGTTTAATTTGCATTTCATTTCGTATAGATATACATGCATATGTATTTCGTGTACACCTGATCCTCTTCTTACGCGTTTAACCGTGACGAACAATTTTTACGTAAAAAAAAACTGCGTAGAAATAAATAAATATTTGTGCAAATCAACTTAGGCGGTCAAATTTCTATAAAATATCACTTAAAAATAAGATCCGTGTAAAAAACAAAACTTATTTGCATAGGAGACTTCTAACATAAATGCTTAAAAACAAGAAAAAATCTTAGAAAACTCCGTGCCAAAAAAGAAAATCGTGTACAAAAAGTGACTGGGAGAGATTTAAAAACACCGCGTAAAAATATTATCAGTTGTAGGTATTAACATACTCGTATTTAAAAATTTGCCCTAACAGGGCACAGCGAAATTTAGGGCATAAAAACAATTTGTAATATTTGAAAAACATAACCACATGTAAATTTGTTAAGCGCACCGTGTGGGACATCACACTTAGTAGCGGAATGGTTGGCGATAGGGATAATGAGAAAGCAATCAATTTTTACACAGTTAGCGTGGCCCGTGTACCTTGGTTCAAATCGTAGGAAAGTCTAGACAGGAAGAAAATCTGATTGCTTCTACCACTTTGAACAAATTTTCGCTTTTTCATAATATTACCTCTTAAAAACTGGCCTCAGCTCAATAAAATTTAAATTTTAGCTCTAATAAAATATTATTATCTTCGGCCGATTGCAAAACGTGTTTAATGAGTTCAGTTGCACTGCCTTCATCTGAATCCAGATGTTGATCATCCGGTGCAGCAATTTTAATATATATTCAGTTGTTTGAAAGCTTCGGCAATATTTCGAGAAGATGTGAACTAAAATCCATTAAATTGAAATGTCCTAGTTTTTTATATTCTGATATATTCGATAGAAATTTTTAATTCCCTTAACCCTCAAACATCCAAAATAAAACTAATGTACAGAATGCTTTACAATTTCCTACAGTGGTACTTCATGGTTAAAATATAATAAATTTGCAATAAAATTTGATATGGGGCTCTTGTGATCAGTTTCAGATGAAAAAAACCAATAGCGGCCTATGGGCAGCTATGGCGCTTAAAGGAAATAATTGTAGGAGGACAGTTTTCAAAACTTCTTTATTTACGGTGATGATATTCATTAAAACAATTTTTTGAATTTGAATAACATAAATGAATATTACATTTTTGACACATACATTGTGTTTGGGATGTTTTGCAATGTTTGCACTTCTTCTTTCCTTTCGCTTTTTCCAATTATTTCGGAAAATGATCGAATTGGTCAAAACGAGTATCAGCTACAGGATGTTTTGCTTTTACACCTATTCCTGACATTGTTCTGTGGGGTGTGCTTTCTAGCCTTAATAGCGAACGAGCTTGTGGTGTACCCTGTCTCGAATTCGAATCATTTTGAGGTGTACCCTGTCGTGAAGACATGCCAGGTTGTGGTGAGCGTTGTCGTGAATGAAAACGCTTTGTTTTATATGTTACAAGTCCTTCAGCAATATTTTCACGAAACTCTGGTAGTTGTAATATGTTTTCGGGTTCGATCCGACCGTCGTTTTTGTAACTCTATTCGCCGATGTAAAATATAAGCGTTTGTTGCTGCTAAATCAATGAAATGATAAAATAGTCTGGTAATTGGGTTTCGCGTTTTAGCTCTAATGTGATAGCGAATTAGAGTCGCAGAGCACAAATAACTTTATGCTCTTTTATGAGGTTTATTTGGAAGATATTGCCTGAGGTGATGCTTAATTTTAGTGGAGCACATCTGCTCGTTAACACACAAGCGAGCATTTTTTGGTATAGAATCGAATTTTGTGTTCATTTCATTTACTAATCTGCGTATTCTAAAACGTGAATCATATCCCGTTTGCCCTTTCCTAATTCTTTTGGTGTTTCATCCTCGACAGATATATATTTTTTAATCTGCATAAATTTTGTTCGACTCAAGGTGTTTTTAAT
This sequence comes from Anomoia purmunda, assembly GCA_951828415.1. Classification (NCBI taxonomy): domain Eukaryota; kingdom Metazoa; phylum Arthropoda; class Insecta; order Diptera; family Tephritidae; genus Anomoia; species Anomoia purmunda. The sequence continues at coordinate 1,172,756 of OX639993.1, read as the reverse complement.
GCATGGAAAGGCATGTCTCCCCCAGTACGATTCCAACCTGGGATATCGATATAGAGGCATGAACAAGAGTATACCAATGTAGTGATATATATCTTCAGAATTCGTTTTGAATGACGAATTGATTGATCGTCACTCAGTGCTGCCCTCCTCCACAATGACTTGCACAACATCTTTTGAAAAATAATAGAGAAACAATTCCACGGGCGATTTTAAGTCCATGATTGACCGCGGAAGATCAGAATTTCCTCTGAAAGCCAAATCATTGACATGCAATTTCATTTCTTTCTTAGGACAAATAATATTCCTGAATATCTTTGCATCTTTTAATATGTCACGTAGACCTTTAAAGAAATTTTAAATAAGTATTTATCACATCCAAACAAAGCACTGAAGCACAAACCCGATTCAGTGAAACCTCCAGCAGAGGGTTGTTGAATAGGAAAACCTTCGTCTATTTCCGGTAATGGAGAACGAGGACGTTTCGCTGTCTTGTGACATATTTTGACTGCAGTCGAAGTAGATGCTTCAGGTTCCAATACACTAGCACTCATATCTAGTGATAAATTTTCGTGCCGAATGAAAGTATCACTTGTCTCTCCTTCCGTCATTTGTCGAAGACACATTGATATGCATTGATCTACGTCTGGAGCTATCTGATCGACAGTGACATCGTCATCGCTAGCAATCTCATTCATTAGCGTTTCCAATTCTTCATCGGACATTTCCGAAAGTTTTAATACTTTTTTTTATGAAACTACTGTTGTTTTTCTCCATTGCTGCAACGAACGTGAGATTTATAAATTGACATGCAAAACGGCATGGGTGCCCTGAGGCTGCTATGAGATTTTATCTTATAAAACACGGTTTATATAGTTCATCACTTCAAATATAATTGGTAAATGATCACAATACTAGTCAGTACTCACCAATGAATTTTCAATCAATTCTATAAAATAATAATACATAAAAACAAACTTTAAATTACAAAACTTCCACAACTTGAAAACACTGCGATTACGTACACTCTTGAAATCAAAGTGGCAAGAAAGTAAAGATAAATCGCATAAACGCGTACCGCAAAATTTGCAGTTCTCAGAAATATTGTTGTTATTAAATGTCCATGCATAGAACGGTGATTTTTACATCCATATATTAATAATTAAATAAATGCTGATAGATGCCTTGAGGCCGCCTTATCAGTTAGAGGGTTAAGAATATTTCTATGCTAACTTTTTAATACTTTTAAAGTGAAGCCCTGATCGCATTTCCTGCATCTACTCTCGATCAACAGAAAAACTGTACGATGGTGAGTTTTGATTTACATAGCGCACTCAAAAGGTAGGTTGTATCAGTTAACACGCTCGCCATTTTTACGTCGGTGGGTAACTGCGTCATAAAATATGTACATGTGGCGGAAGTGGATGCGTCTTTAGATAACTGAAAAGTTGAACGGAGCTTAAAACAAATAAAGATTACGATCATTTACTAAAATATTAAGATACGTGCTCATATTTTTTATGGGGAAGCGACAGCCCAAGAATTTCGTATTAAAATTGTTCATTTCTTTTTTATTTGTTTTTTGTTTTTTACAAAAGATATTGAATCAGCTGCAACGGACGATGAAGAAAGTTTTCGTTTCTATGAAGCAACGCGAAATCTTTAGACTATTATCAACATACAAAAACGCATAATTTATTTAACATGATGCTGGAAAATATTATTATAGACGCAAAATTAAATCCCACAATCCCCGTTTTCTGCAATAGCGTGCAATCGCATAGGTGATTATTGCGCATTTTAAGAGCAATAAGAAAAAACCACTAGGTATGGACAGATCATAGACTTAGGCTAACCACATAGCGGAGCGTTTAGCAAAGTGTCGAACATAGAATTTACCAAAATATAGTAAATCATCAATCAAAGAGTAAATTAGGTACATTTTTTTTTAATAATGGATGAATTTATACCGAAAGGAGCTCAAATTAATTAATCAGAATTCATTGTTTTGTTATTTGTATTATTTTCATTATTGTCTTCCATATCGGTATGTTTGAGGTAACATTGAAAAAATCTTGCAGAGTGTTTTCATAAAATTGTATTCAAGTTTAGAAACAATCCTCCAAACTTTTTAAAATCTGCTAAAGGAAAGGTTTCGGTTTTGTTTTGGTTTCGTCGATTTTAGGAGGCTTATTGGGGGTACACCCAACTTATTTAGTATCTGGTATTCTATATGCAATTAACTTTCCAACGATGCATTATATGTATATGTATGTGCATTGAATTACGGCCACTAGTTGAGAAGATATAGAGCTAAATTCAGTTTGGTTTGTGTCTCCTCTCCATCAGGTTTCGGTATATGTATGTGTTTGTTAGGCTGTGTGTACACTGTCGGAAAAATAAGTAAGTTGCATGAAAAGACTTCTTTAAAAATTAATTTTTTGTGAACAACTTTTTAAACTAATTTAATTCAAATGCAGCGTGAGCAGTCTAGTTTTTATATTCCTGTTTGAAGTGCTAATTTGAAATTACTACTATTTAAGTTATTGAATTTAAATTACAAGTAAATAAAGTAATCGAAAACATATGCAAGACATGATAATTGACTACTGGCTATGATTTCGCCATATTAAGTAAATCAGTTCGTTGTAGGGAATAGCAATTAGTTGCCATTGAAAAAAAAGTAATGAGTAAATTACTTTAAAATTATTTTCATTTCCACAGGGGTGAGGGCCTTAAATCAACGACTGCTGCGCTTTTACAAATATAAATATGTATGTATGTAGGTATGTCATAGCGTTATTTGCTAAAAGCTGGAATTATATTGTACATGTACATAGATATTTCAGGTATTTTCTCGAAAAATTATACGTTTTTTTTAACTGCATTGAAAACTGGGTGAAAATATTTTTATTTATTTGAATCGTTGCACAGTTTCGTCTACTATCTGAAATAAATTATAAAAAAAACGAAACTTTAGCAACCATTCGTATGATTAAAAATATTTATTAAAAATTTACACAAAATGACACTCCGTGTAATGTAAGAAGTTTTCTAAAATATCGGCAGTCGAATGTTAACTTTTTCGATAAAATTATGATTTGAATTTTGAATATTTCTGCTATCGGCGGATCTTTCAGCCGCAGGTGGTATTTTATAGTAATTAGTTGTCTAATTAACTTGATTAATGTGACACTCTGTGGGGTACAAACTCAAACTCGACAATATCGACTTATTTTCTGAGTGTATTTGATAACATCTTTAGAGAAGTAAAATGATCCTTATCAAACATTTTAAAGCTTTCGGTCTCTGCTGGTGAATGAGTTCACTGATAAACTCATTGATGTATAAATACACGAAATATGAAACGATAAGCGGCAAACCGTACGGAAGCTCTGTGGATACTGGCAGTTTTTAACAAGTCACTGAATTGCACAAGCGGCCAGAATATTATACAAAGTATAGGAAAAATAATTATTTAATTTAATAAAATGCCTTTAGCAATGGAACATAAAGACGAATCAGAATCTGCAACAAATGGCTCGCCAGTAAGCGACGAAATCCCGAAATGGCTAACTGCCAAGTTATTTAAAAAATCGCTTAAAGAAACCGTCCCGAACTACCAAAAAGTGATACATTTCGAAGCAAAGGCGCCTTTGGCAGCTGGGGAAAACTATGCTACAATCATTCTACGTATTCGTATCGACGTTTTGCTGGAAGGTCAATACCAATAATAGTTTTATCGGTTTTATCGATTTTATTGGGTTTATTTTATTTTTAATATACACACATACTTCCATGCCCATTTTATAAAACAGATGGTGCAACAAAATCGCTGTCGTACATGATGAAAATCCCACAGGAAAACGAAATTTATAATGAAATGATGCGCAAACATAATATTTTCACAGTCGAATACAGAACGTACTGTGAAATTGTCCCCGAATTAGAACAATTGTATCGGGATGTTGGCGTTGATTTAAATTTTGCTGCAAAATGCTACAATATCGAAGCACCTTTAGAATTTGGAGTAATTTTACTTGAAGATCTATTGCCGTACGGCTATAAAAATGCCAATCGCTTAGAGGGGCTTGACTTGGAGCATACGAAGGCAGTACTCGAGCGATTAGCGCAGTGGCACGCAGTTTCAGCAAGGCGTGTCGAGACTAAAGGCTTATTCCCCGAATTGCTACTTAGAGGACCATTCACAGATACAGATCGAGAACTATTTGAAAATAACATAGCTTCAGTGAAACCTCATTTTCTTGAGTCAGTTAAGACCCTCAACGGTCACGAGTCATACATTGAAAGCGTGGTAAGTTTCTGGATATTAAAGAGATGTTTCGTTTAATTTTATTTGTATCGTAATCATAAATGTAGGAAAAAGCTATAGACAATATAGCTTATGAATACCTTCGCGCCTTAAAATATGATCCAAATGAGTTTAATGTTTTGAACCATGGCGATTGTTGGAGCAACAATGTTATGTTTAAGTATGACAGTGAGGGTAAAATTGAAAATATAATTCTCATCGATCTACAATTTACCAATTATGGCTCACCGGCGAAGGATTTGCTTTATTTTTTGTTGTCATCTACAAGTTATCATTTGAAAGTGAAGAACTTTGACTATTTTATTAAATTCTATCATGATAATTTGGTGAAAAACTTAAAGCTTTTGAAGTACTCTCCAAAGCTGCCCACGTTAAAAGAAATTCATATGGGAATTTTAAAATATAGCGCATTGGGTGAGTTATCAGTTCTAAAGGAAATAGTTTAATTGGAAAATCTTGCTGTAAAAACTATGCCAATTTCACTCCCCATAGCACTATCAGCGACCGTAGGTGTCATGGGACTTGCTTTGTTGGAATCTCGAAGCGATGCCAATTTTGAAGCTTTAATCGGCACTTCGGAAAGTGCAGCTAATTTCCAAAATGCCATGTATACAAATCCCAGGTATAAAAAACATTTGGAAATCGTGATGCCCTGGTTAATTAATCGCGGAGTCTTCGAGTTGGAGATCTAAGAAAATGTTGTGACTTTTATACAATGCTACATAATTTTATAAATAAAAAGATTTCATTGATAATAAAATATGGTTTTGTATTTGCTAATATGAATTTTAATGTAAGTGGATTTTCGCAAAGGCAGTTCTATTTATTACTTACTTTATTTACTTATTACTTTTTTAATCATTTCGCCTTAATCTTACCGAACATGGTAGATATAGATACGTTTATTAATCAAGGAACTGATAGCTGTGCTCTACAATACCGAAACCTGCAAAGTCGATCTGAGTCAGTATGAGGCCGTGAACGATTTTAATTTTTTACAATATTTGTATAACTTTCCTCGAGGTGGTTCTGTGAGCACCTTGTTAACAGGTACGAGCATTGTCTCCGCAATTATATACAAATCGTGGTTGTCGATTTTAGTGCTAAGGTGCCATAGAGGTGATACGTGGTTTCTTATTCAGAAAGTTCAGCTTTTTCACTCAACGGACTGATATTGTTAGACGCCATCGGATCCCGAAACATAATTCCCTTTAGTACGAGATTCTAGCTTGAAAAGTTACTTTCTAATTATACACCGATAAGATAGCTCTACTTATATATAGAAAACGGAAAATTTAATTGACTACATATCTTTTGACCGACCGCTTAAAGACTTGTCTTCAGTGTCGTGGGCATGCCCATTGTCTGATTACCTCAATTATCTTGCCACATCACCCTTCGGTGCAGCAAAAAGAGCGTGCCCATTAGTAAAAAAATGTTTCACGTCGAAAAGCGGCAATCAAAACAAACAGCCGATTAGTTTTCGAATTGAAAATTTTATTAGGTGGTAAAATCTACCACATAATTGAAAATGGTGGTCAATTTTTGTATAACAAATGTAATATTAATATTGTTGTGGGAAACTCACCGATACTGGAAGAGTGACATGATTCGAATCAGCATTTTCAGATAATTACGCAAAATTTACCACTCATCTTTTATGCATGTTGGGAGCTTATACCTACAGTGGCGCATTTGAAAAATTTAAATTAATGCAACCATTCGACTAAAACTTAATTTAAAAACATGAACTAATAAATTAGCGAATGAAACGCAGTAACAAAGAGTAAATTTCCTACCTGAAGATAAAGCCGAAATAATTTAAAAACTATTGCAAAAACATGAAAACAACTTTAAAGCCCCCTTTGTTTTGACTATAACTACTGGGAAATAATAAAAGTATAAATAATCTCACACCTGTTTGGCTCTTCTTTAAAACACTCATTGGTCAGATCACATTTTTAAATAAATGTATTAATAAATGTATTTTTGATTTGTTGAAACTTACTAGCCGAAATCGAGCGAAATATAATTAATTAAATTTTGAGATATAACAACTTTCACACAACAAAAAAATATTACTCCAAATATACACATTTTAGTAATAATAACAAAATTGATCAATCTTGAGTTGTTATACCTTTCAGTGGCGCACATAGAAAAAATATTTTGCCAGGGGTTTTACGCAAATTTACTTTAGTAATACAGTTCTGAGATTTGGATAGGGGTTTGAAACCCAAAACACCCCCTTGGGGGCGCCAATGATACCATTGAATGACTTGTAAGATAACAAGAAATAAGTTGTTTCAGAAATGTGTTGAAATACATAAGTGTATGTATACTTATATATATATATATATATATATATATGTATTTATATTAGATCAGGTCGGTTTCCATACGACAAAAATTAACCCTTTTGCTTATTAATTTATTATTTCGCTGCCAAAGAAAGGAATGCATTGTTCACTAAAACGTTTAATATTATAAAGAGTAAAGTGGGGCAGAAATTGAATTATTTGAACTCAGAAGGCAAAGGAGGGAGTGACAGTAATCATTATGAGTTCTATCAAACAAATTGATGGCTAATCAATGCTTTACAATCAATAATAATGATAAATGTCTGCGTTTTATATTTTTGTGGAAATACAAAAGATGTATCGAAATATATTTTGTAAAACTCGTTTCTCTAATGTTAATTTTGCGCTTTGAAATAATGATTATTTTGTGATTAAAATATTATTTTTTTATGAGTTTTTTGTGATCAATTAAAGAGTAATCATTATTTTTTAGTTATATATTTTTTGTCTTAGTTCTTAAGTGTTATTTTATCTCTCAGAAAGAAAGATTAAGTTTTGAATTTTCGTTCATTTTTTGGATATGTGCTTGTCAGCATTGTATATATTACACAGTGCTACAAAAAAGAATGAAGTCGAAATACCTGGGAAGTGATGTTATTTTTCTTGTAGGTCTTATCGAGTAGAACGAGAATCCAATTTTGGAATTTGTCAAACACCCCCAAAATCTTGACTTAACCTTAAACAACCGATTTTTCGTGCTTTTGCGCACTCCTTGGCCCATATCTTAGCTAATTAACAACCGATTTTCATTCTAAGTTTAAGAAAGAAGAAACTCAGACCTTTTTAAAGATATGTAGACGTCTTAATAAAGCTGAAGAAATTTACTTGTTTTAGCACAACAAACTTAAATTTTGCTACCCTTTTTTTTTCTTTTTTTTGACTTTGGCGATATTTTCACACACTATTTTATAAAAACACAAAATGAGTTTTGATTAGATGCCACAGTCTAATGTACTCGTCATCGCATTCTTCTTCATTTCTTTCTTTATTCTTTTTTCAGCTTTCTACAAATAGTAAGCTATAATATCTGTTACGCTTGTTTTATTACGATTTTATTCATTTTCAATATCAACTACCTTAGCTGATTTGAGTAGTATCTGCATACATACATAAATATATATAATTCTATATAAGTGCAATAATAAGCGATAAGATGACTCGTTCTGGCCCAGTTTTGATATCAGAAGTTTATTCGCAAAGTAATACAGTAGCTTTGAAAGATCTTGAAATGTATTAATTTTCACTTGAAACTAATTCTAATTAGTTAAATAGTTCAATTAACAGAACTAATAAAAAATAGAGAATCAGTAATAATGTTATTATTGGCGCAATTGTGGTAGATAAAATATTTGAATAATTATTTCGAAAGTGGGGTTTTTTGTTGGCTTTATAAAGATTTTGGTCGTTTTTAGCGTGTGGCTATGAATGCAAATTTGGGGAATTAAATTCTCTCTTAGTACTCTCCTTCGAAATAGGGTGAGTAATTGCAACATTTTTTATATCCACATATCGCTCGTTTGCTTGAAGAGTGTCATAATCGAAAAAAATCTAATTCGAGTTAACTATGCAGACATGGACCCTGCCTCTTCTTCTACAGTGCTTATCATAACTACACAACAGTGACTTTTTGACAAGTTTTGCTCCTTTATTTGTAAATCACAATTTTTTTAAATTATTTCTTTTATAAAAATGCAATTCATTCAACAACCAAAAATTTATAATCTTCGAACTTTGTGGACGTTTTCACAATAAAATACTTCTAAATTTGTATAAAAATTTCAAAACTTTTAATTTTCACAAAATTTTTGGGGATGCAGTGTTATGGCCTAATTTTAGTACAATAAGTGCAGGTTTTAATTTGTTAAAAATTTCCATTGAGGTTTATTAAATAAAATCGCGCGTTCGTTATATAGGGAAAATGAGCAACACAGTCAACAAAAAAAAAAAAAAACAAACAAATGATCAAGAATCAACGCAATTTTTTAAACTCTACAAACTTAGGCTTCAATTCAATGTCCCATAAAACCACAAACCCAGATTTTATTAAAATTTACATAAATTTTAAATGTTGTATGAATACGCTTTTCAATAAATCCCTGTGGTATAGTTTTGATATGTTGAGTAAAATTTCATAGCTGTACCGACAGAAAAAACTTGACAATTTTATACAGGTGTATTGATTTTAAAAAAATTTGTTCCTATAATATTTAAAAATTGTATACATAGATAAAACGATATGTGAACTCAAACTCTCAAATCACATGCTGAACTGATAAGCGAACTTATTAAATGCTTTTATGTATTCAAAATTATACTTTTTGACGTTAACGCCTACAAATAATCGAACCCATACAGAAACGAGCTGCAATTAGAGAAAGGTAATCAGACAAGCAAAAAAGTCATCGATCAAACAATATAAGGAATACAGTATTCCCCGATTTTATAATCACTTAAATATCTATGAACTTACTTACTGGGTCGCCGTAGTCGCGTGTGTACCGTGTGCGCGCTTCATTCGATGTGCCCCGTGCTCAAATCTTGTCAGTGGCAAGTAACATCCAAAAACTATAGAACAACTTTCTCTAATAGTGGCCTCCCACGGCAGGCTATGGCAAACCGCCGAGTGCATTTCTGCAATGAAAAAACTTTTCCCAAAACCAATTTGCTGTGGAACAACAACAAGACGCACTCCACAAATTGTAAAAAGTTCAGCCAAACATCTAGCTAAAAATAGGATGTAAGCGCCAAATTATTTATATTATTATTCTATATGTTATTAAAAAAATTCATTTTAAGAAACTCGTAAATTTCACCCGATTATCAGGTGTTAAATATTTACTCGTATTCAATATTTTCGGAAATGTTTTGCTTTATCTAAGTACTCGAGATTTTATGAACGCACATATGTAAGTACTCGTAAGTATTTATGTACATATGTATGTATGTATATTCAGCGGCAAACACGAGATAAGCCATCTTATATATTTCATTTATTTTTTTTATTTCAAATATCACAATGTTTAATTTAATTTGATGTTAAGCTTTTAGGATTACGAAAAAACTAAGAACAGGTTTTGGTCAGCTGCTTATTTATAAAGAAAGAATTTAAAAAATGAAAAGAATGTTCTAACAAATAAACTACTTATGTATGCCATCGGTTTTTATAAGCGGGACAATCATACAAATAATGACTTCCTGTCTATAAGCAACGAAGCTTGAACATTTGCGATTTTGCTTACATATATCTGAAAAATACTGTACTCATGAGAACTGCTTTTCTTATCAAGCGCCACATATCGTACAAAGGGATTGGTGGGGGCAATGCGAAAGCAAATAAATGCACTGTTATAACTGTTGAGTGTTGTTGTACATTTATTCCCGATTATAAATCGAAGGAAAATAGACTAATCACAATTACAGTTATAACTTTTGCTAAATTCGGGCCAACGGCTAAGACAGTCACCCTCAGTAGGCCGTTGCAATAAGGGATAGAAATATCGAATAGAATTCAAAGAGCTAGTAGGTAAATATTGTTTGTAATTTGTATTATTTTTATTTGTGAATGAATGTTAAAAAATATTTTGTTGTAAAGTGTTTGAAATGTAAGCAAAAATCTTTCAGAAACTGTGATTGAATAAATAAATTGACATATTGTGACCAAAATTGTATGCATAATTAAAGGCCTAACTATCGACATATAAGAGTAGTTAAAATACAAACTTACAAGCAATGCCATTTATTTGTAATATAAACAAAGTCTAATGACTGGTGAGCGGTTTGTAAATATTAATGAAAACGTGTAATAGTGTGATATTAAATTAGCTTAACGTTTTTATGCGAAAAACTGAATGTAATGGTTGGTAAAATTACACATTCATGCCCTTGAAATTTTGTCGGAAACTCTTATGATTAAGGTCAATATTAAGGCGCGAAACAAGGGCAGGTATCCAAATGAACCGAAAAAATCAAAGCCAAAATATTAAAAACAACTACATTTGCGATTATATCAAAATCAAACGGAATAGAATCGAAATATTCGTTTTAAGTGAAACAACTGTATTTTATTAGCCAAAGAACTGATTTGAAAGAACTCTTGTTCTTTCGAAAATATCAAATTGGTTTTATAGAGCGTCAATACGATTTTACAAAGCGTCAAAGGTATTTTAGAAAGTGTCAAATGTACTTCAGAAGGATAATTTAAACCTCCCCGCAAATTGTTGATTATGCTCTCTAAATACTGAAACTTTTGTTCAACAACCGCCTATCATGCCTGGAACCTGTATGTTGGACTTAACATGGGCTTTTATTTTTCTCCATATCATTTTCATGGATACAGTACAGGTATTTTTTTAAAGCTCATTAGATGTTATCTAAAGAACATTTGACGTTTTCTAAAAAACATTTTGACTATTCCAAAGTAAATTTGATAGCTTCTAAAATCGAAATAATATTTTCTAAAGTACATTTGACGGTTTTTAAAGAGCATCTAGCTATGCAACTGTCCATGTGATAATTTTCAAATCCGAATTGACGCTTTCTAAAATCAAATTGATATTTTCAAAAGTACTGCAGAGAAATTGGAGCTCACAAGCGTCATGCTACGATGTGATTACCATACCATTATATTCTTTTACTCTAATATTGTAGAATATGATATAATCAACACGAATTTCAGAAAAAGTTTTTAATATCTATTCCTAACCTTATTTTTTTTTATAAGACAAGTAATTATATAATTCTAATTGCAATTTTTCACATTACAAACTTTGAGGAAAATCAAAAATTTAAAGCAAGAAACTTTAAGTCTATCCAATTGGCCAGCATAATGCTGGCAGCATTGTATATATGGATTGTAAAAAGTACACTGATTACATAAATATAATAACTTATGGAAAGTTTGAAAACATATGAATTTAGCACACACACAGATTCACAGAATAGAAATTGACGAAATGACGTGATAAGTGGCACTCCAGGAATTGCCAATCAAAAATTTTTAGTAATTAGTTGATAAACTATTCTGTACTTACAAACATATATTCGCGCATACATACCGACGTATATGCAATATATCAAATACTCCTACAGTATTCTCCCCCTAATTGCACTTCAAAAATTAGGCTCCATTAACCGGGGACTCAATTATCGGGCGAAAATAAAAGGTATATTTTTTTCGTTAACACATATTTCTAAGCAATTATGCGGTTAAACCAATTAATCTGGGGTCAATTATGCTTACAATACTATATTAATGACAATAAAAGGCAACGAAACGATACCCATATTTGAACAGCCTTATCAATACTCGTATCCCTATGCGTGCATATTTGAATTTATGTAGCTATGCTATGCCATATTATATGGAAATACCTGTATGTGATTTTGAAACAATGTTTATTTTTTTATATCACATGATATAATCACGATGATTCAAGCTTATTATCTATAATATTTAACACCAAAATCTGTGTAGGTACATTCAATCAAAGTATGTATTGTCTATTCTAATCAAAATAAAGTCGGTTTGTGTTTATAAAATCGAACGTGTGTAGGTGTGTAGATTAGAGCTGTTCTGTTTGTTTTGCCTCTCAAAGAATAGGAAACCAAAGAGGTATTCGTCTAAATGCTTAAATATTCCATATACCCAGTATATTTCGGATGTTTACCACCTAGTAAGCAATCTGTGAAAATTTTTATACAAAACATAGTACACCTGGAAAATTTCTCCCCCGAAATACCTAATTAGAAATTAATCCTATATTAAAACGATACATTTTCTGGGGAGCACCGCTCAACAAAAATGATAACCGATAAGTAAAATCGTTGGTAGTCCTGTGTGTAATAAAATATTTTATAAAAATCCGATTACTCCCTGTTATCATTGTTATCACTGTAATTTAAGTTACAAATTTTATTGTAAACATATTTGGAAAATTAACTTAAGGGAATAAAATAAATTGTTATTTGTATAAACTTGTTGGTCAAACTATGGCAACTCTAGTTTATCACTCTCATATTGGATTCTAAATTTTAAAAAAGTAATCACAAGGGTGTTTTCAGAATGAACGCAGTTAACACTTGACACAAGCGACTATTGCAATTGGTAGCTCCACCCCCAAACGTAAGCGACATCTGTATGTCAGAACATTCGCGAAAGAGATTTTCAACATAGCTTCATTCGAAAATTATGGAAAACAAAAGAAGAGATTCAGCTTGCCTGTAATTTACACCAGCGCGAACACACGGAAGTTAAAACGCACACATGTACAAATTTATATTGTATGTATCTAAGTATCCTCCCGTGTCTGTGCCACTGTTACCAGAACAAATTTTCGTTTCAGTCTAAAACCGCAAAAAAGGGATAAAAATAACTAAATAATACTAAGTATTTATTGATAGTACTTAGAATAACGAGATAATTTTTGTTTGCAAAGCTTCGCGTTTATTGTCATTACTTTGTTTAAACATTTTCTGCACTTTTGATAAAATTAACAAATTTCATAAATTTAAGCGTAGAAAGTGACTCACAAGGCGAATTCATATAAGGTTGTATGGATTCTACAAATACAAAAATTGTGTTTTTTTATTTGTTCGGCCATTGCCAAATTTCAGCTAAATAATACTAATATTCTTCCTTCTCAAAAACTATAGGAAAAATACTGCCATAGAAACAAACAAGGCAAATTCATATTGCCTTGGAAACAAGCAGAAGCGGTATGACATGTGTCAAGAGAAATTCATAAAAGTGTGCGGGCCATGAATTCGCCTTGACATTTTTTAAGAAATTGTCAAATTTTAATTATTTATGAAAATATAAACCTCATACGAAGAGACTGAACAACAGTCGTGCAGTCGCTCCTTTAGGCTGGTTCTTTTGTCATTTTCATGATAACGATTTTTTTTCCATAAAACATTCCAATGAAAACTTACGAAATTCCCCATTTAGGAAATGAGTAAAGCCCGTTGTTTAACAAACATTTACTATTTGCTTTATAATATTGATACATAAAAGTTATATCTACAAGATCAAACTTAAGATCGTAAAGTTATCATTTCCAGATTTACAATGAATTCCACACAAAATGGCAACGTCGATAATGGTGTCGACAATTTGCCCACCTGGCTGAAAATAGTAACTTTTGAAAACGCCGCACGAGCTAGCGTGGGCGATAACTTTGAGAGGCTTGTCAATACTCGTTTCGAAAGCGATCCAAAAAGTAACGCTAACTACTCCTCGTTGTTGCTGCGCATCCACCTGGATGTAGAGCTTAAAGGTTTACATATATATACCGATCTATTCATAAGTTCTTTAATTTAAACTATGAAACTTCACTTTCAGATGGAAGCACAAAAGCCATGACTTTCGTTCTAAAAACACCGCACACTAGTGAAATTATGACGAAAATTTTTAATTTACTGAAACTCTTCCCGAAAGAGGAAAAAGTTTATCACACCATTTTACCAAAATTCGAAGAGTTGTACAAACAAGTGGGAAAAGACGTTAAATTTGCACCCAACGCATACCAATTCGATCGTGACATTGGTATGGACTATATTTTGCTAGAAGATCTACGTCCAAAAGACTACAAAAATGCCAACCGAGTCAAGGGTCTCGATATGGAACAAACGAAGAGTGCGCTTCAAAAAATGGCGGAGTTCCATGCCGCTTCCGCGTGTTATGTAGAACATTTCGGCATGTACCCCGAGGAATTCACTGTGGGCATCTATTCAAAGAACAACAAAGACCTACTGAAGGAGTTCAATGCTTCTGGCACATTTTTGGCGCAACTAAAAAAGTGGAAGAACGGAGAGGCATACTATGAGAAGTTGGTGAGTTACAATATTACAGTGACCTCATTGAGAATCCTTTATGCACGCAAAATAAAGGTTGATCTCAGTTTAAGAGAGACATCAGTGCAAATTTCTGTGTAGCATGATCCTAACAGATACGATTGAATGTGTTAATTACAGTTTTTAGGAGAAACAAAATTCAAAACTACAAACCCAACGGAAGTAACGAAATAATTCTTCTGGTTAACTGTTATTTGGGAGAGCTGCCAAAGGAGTTGAAAGCTTTGTTGTTCCAACGAATACTGCTTCAACTTTTCGTTGAGTATTTTAAATTTTGATAGGAGCATACAAAACAAAATGAAAAGCCCTAATTCCTTTAGCGGGTCAACCAGGTCAACGAAAATTTGAAACCTACCTACGAGTACAGTAATATCCAATCGAATTTTATCTATCCATTTGTTTCAGGGCGATAGTGATAACTATTTGGTAGATCAATTGCTGCAAGATCAGGTTTACAATCCGAGCGAATTCAACGTACTCAACCACGGCGACTGCTGGGTGAACAACATTCTCTTCAAGTGTAATGCCTTTGGAGAAATTCGGGACACCCGTTTTATTGATTTCCAAGTTGGCAAATATGGTTCGCCGGCGAATGATCTTTACTATTTCATATTGTCATCGACGGCAGCAGAAATCAAAATCGCACAGTTCGATTATTTGATCCGCTATTACTATGAAAATCTCGTGGAAAATTTAAAGCTATTGCAATATCATCGACCTCTGCCAAAGCTTAGGAATCTTCACACGGCGTTGCTGAAAAATGGGCTGGCAGGTAAATTATGAAAATTAAACATACAATTTTATTTAATACCTACGATTAAATTTTACCCCCAACAGCTTATCTAGTTGTGTCCAAAGTACTGCCAGTTGTCATTTTGGAAAAGAGTGATAAGGAAAACAACGAGAGTGGTCCCCAAGATGAGAATAAGCTAAAGCTAGCCATGTACACCAATCTAAAATATGTTGATGCAATGTCGGAAATCCTTCCGTGGTTAGAAAATCGTGGTTTGCTTGACTGGAAATAATAAGGAGGATATACAAATGTTGTAAACAATAACCGATATACTTTTGAATTATAAGGGAGAAATAAATTGTTTCGAAATAACATGCTATTCCCCCTCACGCCTGAAGGTTAGCCAAGTTATTCATTTAAGATCAAAACGCAGTATTATCATGTCAAAAAATCAGTATCTATAAACAACTAAGTACGTGTTTATGTGTTTCGTAATTAATTAATTTTTTTTCATTGGGGGAAAGTGCGTACAATCGTACAATATGGGCATTTCCGTCGGGAAAAAAGAGGATCATCAAATATCTAAAGAGTTCAGAGCATTGCAAAGTTACAACGATAATCAAAATACCTGGAAGTTTTCATGGAGCTGATTACCACTATTTATTCACTTTCAATATAATTTTCTCTTTTCAGCAGTGGTGCTCCGATTTCATGCGTACCACCAAATTTTACCCACAACTTCAGTTACTTTAAGAAAAATGCACCGAGAGGAAAGAAAGCTCAGTTAGCAGCAATTTTTATAGCCAAGCGCTCTGGTGGTGCACAGGTTATTCTAACTATGTTCACCTAATGATTGTTTGCAACAGCATAAAACAACCAGAACAGATAGAGACATATATACCAAAATTATTAAAATTAATAGCGAAATTGATTAAGAAATGTCTGTCCGTCCGTCCGTCAGTGCAACGGATAACTCGCGTAAATATTGAGCTATCTCAACGAAACTTGATCTATGTACATATTTCCCTGGACCCACGGTGATTGGTAGAGCAAATGGAGGAATCAGATAATAAATTACGGTGTTTTGTGGAAATCAAAAGAATGGGATATCTCGGCAACCAGTAAAGATAATTTACTCAAATTTGATACATACAATTATTTGACGAAAGGAATTCGTGTGTAGTTTCCGAGGCACCGCCCACTTTAGAACAAATAGGTATAACTCAAAAACTATGCCACCAAACTCGGTAGAACACATTGCATTTCAAGTCAATAAGCTAAATTTCACCTCTCATAGACCGGTAATATACATATGTAATATTACCATAATATCTATCCATATCTAATAATCATAATTTGCGCACTCGCGCTGAAAAAGCAAGGAATTTGCGCTGATGGCGATTGACACAAATATTCTAAATTAATAATATGCATCAATAAGCATGCACTCATTAAATAATTCATGATTGGCACAAAAATTATTGAAAACTCGAAAGAATATTCTTTTGACGATTCCCCCTATCCCTTTCAACCCTTCTCTTATCCTCAACTAATGCATAACTCATCTGCCGTCTCAAGTTGCTCCTCGCGATCCAGAAACGGGTTTTTTTGTTTACTTATTTTTAAACACATGTAGCCGCTCGCCTCCGCAATAGCCTCTCTGCTCTAAATATAGCAAAAGATGGTGAAAATGGTTTTTATTGGTATGGTGGAATTGTTGAATTCTCTCGGTGGCACCCGCAAATTTTGTTGATGAAAAAGCTCTTTTCACATTTGCGTCTTCTCGTTTCTTACAAGTTCTCTGCTAAAACTACGCCCCTTTTTCCGCCTTTTCACCAACAAGTAAATAATATATGTATGCGTCATATAATTTTAGAATCGTTATACGAAATATTGTACATCTCCATTAAATAGTTGCAGAGTTATAAGGAATTCGGTTTTTTAAGGTATGGGGCTTGGTTCCGCCCATTTTTTCCAAAACGATACAGAGTTTGATCTATAAGACATTCATTTGCACCGAATACTTGGCTGCGGATATAATAAATTTTTCTCTTCCATGAAGGCGTGGCACCACCAACTTTTCTAAATTTATATGTATCCTATGTTACCACATGGGCCTTTTATAAAAATTTTCAAAAGATCCGTTGATTACCTTAGAAGCCTATAAATGACTTACATGGTTTTTTATATGTAAGATTAACTTTGTTGATTACATGCAACTAGTAAAATAATTTCAAGACTGGAGGACTTTCTTCCATACGTACAACCAGACCTACCCAGCCCAGCCCAGAATCTTAATTCGCTTAACTATGTCCATGTATGTATATTATGCTGTAAGGTTTTTTCTCGAACATTCCAAGGGCTATCTCGGGAATGATGAGAGACTTATGTATATAGAGAGGTTTTGGTTGGTGTATATTTCACTTAGTTACAACAGATTAAGAAACACTTACATTGCTTTCATCGAGAACGCCGTATATTTTTTCCGCCCGACCTATTTTTCGATGTTAAAAGAGTTATTGCCTTTTTTACGTATGTATGACTCTGGAATTTTAAATTTTTTATCAGATAAGATAAAATTCCCAGCTTTTTGTGCAAAATGAAGATAGTCTATTATTCAAAATTGAAATATTCATATCTTAAAAATTGCAATTTTTTTTACTATTACATACAAATAGTCTTCCGACTTCCATCATTATGATTAAAAGTCATTATTCGGTATTTAAGTCAATTTTTAAACTCTGAATGCATTCCCTCCCAGCTGTAATAAAAGTAAAAAAACAAAACTTTAGCAATTTAGATACATAACTCTGTATTAGTAAATTCGGTTGATTGGTAATTTTACAAAAACAAATTACCGACTTGGAACGTTATTGAGGTTGATCGGCAATATTTTATAAAATGTAGAAGGTTAAAAAAGATTACTTGGAAACTATGATGAAAATTTTACTAATTCTAACAAAATTTATATTTTGAAGATTGCAAAAACCTTTTGCCAAACTTGAATTATGTAGGTACATATGGTATGCAGTTTCACTATTTGGGATACGTAAAACAGGTACATAGATATTTTGGATAACGAAGACGAATTTCAATAAGTTTTGAATATTTCTCAGTAGGCAGTAGAACCAAGCAACACTGTGGCTACGAGATTTTTAAGATAAATTATGAATGGAATATGCGAAGTAATTTGGAGGAAAATAAATCATTTTCGTTGTAGTGTGTCCGGACTTGTAGATCTTCTGAATTTGCAATAAAGCCCAAAAACTGTTATATACACAATACATAAGTGCCAACTGATAATTCGCTCTTTATTGATTTAATTGTAAGGGAAAGAGTGCGAGTTTGATACGTGCAGTGCTCTCATAAAAATAACCAAAACAATCATAGGTACACAATGGCCCCTCGCTCAACTTTGAGAATTCGTTAAACAATAAGCTAAACGCTGAGCGGCTGGTTGAGAAGAAAGCTGGCGTGGGCCCATAGCCCATAATAATTATATTTACATACAACTACAGTGTAGTGGCATTGAATTATGAACGCTAGGAAAAAGTTTGTGAGTTGCTTTTTCCAGTAAAATAGGCCCGCTTTTGTTTGTTTTTGTAATCGACTGGCAAAAGAACACTACGAGCGGAGCCAACTCGATAAAATGATATATGTAAGTACATACATACGTCCTGAAATGCAGTGTTGTGAAGTAAAAAAACTGCGTCACTGTGAATGAACCCTAGAAAAATACATAGGAAATTTCAGTTTAACACCAAATCCGTTTTTATTAATATAGTATTTTTAAATGAATAACAAAAACGATAAAAAATTTGTCAGCACAAGTACGTATTCCCATTCTCAAATGGCACCAAACAAAGCGCATGTTGCATGAAAGATGCCAACAGGGTTGCATTCCCAACGAAAGGGGAGTTTTAACCGAGTTTATTCACTTAATTTTAATTTTATTCATACAAATCGTTGCCTTCAATTTAAGCTAATATTTAATTATTTTTGTCTAAACGATCTTTAAATTTACTAAAGGTCAATGTTTTGAAAACCAATATTTTCTTTCCCGTTATACCTATTTCATATTGAAGGTGTCTTTTCAATTTTAATGTATTAAGGAAATACTATAAACTCTGTACACACTTTTGTTTGTATTAAGAATATCAATATGATGCCAACTTCTATGCAATGGTCATAATTCAATAGCACTGCACTGTATATATATATGCATATTTAGGTACACATGTATGTATGTCAACACACATGTGCGCCGCTATGGATTGGGGAAGGGTGGGGCCTCAGGAAATGGTATGAGTACAACCGCACTGTGGCGCTAAGATACGAGTATCTACGTCGAAATGCGCCAACTGATAGCGATTCGTCTCTAGTCATCGCTCAGCAGTAGGACGCGATAGAGCGCTCACACACGTCTAGTCATTACCGTTATTTTGTGCATTTCGTATTCGTTTTTTATTAAGCTGTTAGGCCCGTTTAATCTACTACACCACAACACAGTAATCATGCCCGACAATAGCAGTAAATTCAACCCAAATATAGAGTTGGATATACCGAAATGGATAAATGCGAAATATTTTGAAAGGATACTGCAGAAGGAGGATATCAACTTTCACAAAATATTGAAACTGACACCAATACCCGCCACACCACCCGGCGAGAACTACACATCGCTCATGATGCGTATCCTAATGGATATAGAACTGAAAGGTAGATATTATATGTACATACTATATGTACACATGTGTATGTGATGTATCTGTAATATTATGTACAAAACTAGTAATTCCATTTAATTATTTAATTTTACTCTATACTATATGCACATAATGACCAATGCGTATTAAAATATTCTTCCCATTGTATAAACCTGCATATCTACTTTTGTAAGTGCATCTGCTATATATATGTATGTACATACATACATGTACATTTACATAAGGAACATAATGAGAAATTCATTAAACTAACCTGACCTGATTATTTTATAAATATTTATGTATGTGCATATATTGATTTCATTTTCGTTTCGCTTCCTCC
Source organism: Anomoia purmunda (assembly GCA_951828415.1). Classification (NCBI taxonomy): domain Eukaryota; kingdom Metazoa; phylum Arthropoda; class Insecta; order Diptera; family Tephritidae; genus Anomoia; species Anomoia purmunda. The sequence continues at coordinate 1,152,433 of OX639993.1, read as the reverse complement.
ATTCCACCACAGACGGCTACACCCAACAGAAGTCGTATATCGTAAAAACAATGCTGGACGACGACAAAGGCGGCACACTCATCAACGCATTGAATTTATTCCCGAAAGAGAAGCTTATGTATGAACGCATTCTACCACAGTTGGAGCAACTCTACCACGATCTTGGTAAGAAAGTGAAATTCGCAGCAAAATGTCAATGGATCGAGCAGAAATGCAGCCGCATAACTATCGTACTCGAAGATCTGAACACAAAGAAATTCCGAAACATTAACAGACTCCAAGGATTCGATATGCCACACATGAAGCGAGTGCTCGAGAAACTCGCCGAGTTTCATGCAGCGAGCGCTGTATGTCATGAGAAGCATGGTGCATTTCCAGACGAATTTCAAAAGAGTTATCTACCTGCCAACTATCAAAAATCAAAATCTTATCAAGCGCGTATACAAAGCTATAAAAAAGCTATGGCGACATGGGGCCTAGAAGATTATGAAAAATATTTGGAGCGCATTGTTAGTATACCTAATCAATAATCGCAATACTGCTGCGAAATATTATAGAATCTCTGACTAATAATACTTCATTTTTGCATCTTTCGATTTCAGCCAACTGCCGAGCAATTTGTAAACGCAGCCATGGGCTGCTTCAACTCAGATCCCAATGAGTTTAAGGTACTCAATCATGGGGATTTCTGGTCCAGCAATATAATGTTGAACTATACGTCAAGTGGCGAGGTCAATCAAATACGTTTCGTGGACTTTCAACTATGCAGATGGGGCAGCCCAGTACAGGATCTATGGCAGCTAATAGTATGTTCGGTAGTGAGCAATTTACGAATTTGGGAATTCGATCACTTCATACAAATTTACCACACCCATCTACTCAAGTGCTTAAAACTTTTAAATTATGCGAAACTGCTGCCCAAACTAAATGAGCTACATATAAGCATGTTAAAATATGGTTTCTGGGGTAAGCGAGATCCATATTGTTCAGATTTTATTTGATTTATTTTTACTATATGTATACGTGTTTTATTAGGCTACAGCAGTACGTTCACACATTTGGTTTTAATACTCTTGCCTTCAGATAAAGACGCCAGTCTTCTCAAACTGATTCAGCCTGGTGAAGAGGGTGACAAATTCCGGCACAAAGCTTATACAAATCCACTTTATGTGCGGGCTATGTTGGATATTTTGCCATTTCTATATAGAAGGGGTATTCTGGATTTTCAATAGGTTTTCAAAACAATACGCCAATTAAAATCTCAACATCAGTGGCCTATATGTACATATGTATGTATGTATGTATGTGTGCTGGTGCGTACGAGAAGCCAGGTTAGCACAACAGTAATGATATGCCAGTGGAGAGTTGTATGCCAGTAGACATGGGAGAAAGTAAGCCGAAATTCACACATATGAAAAGCAACTTGTATACAAATTTCGAATTAATATATTTATTATTTATTGTTCAAATGCCTTCCATCAAATTTTGTACTTAATTGTAAGTAACGTACCGGTGTTAAAATTTCAGCACCAAACTAGAACCATATAATACCTATGTACATATGTAATAAATATACGTTTTTTTCCATAATATTGTATTATCAATATCATTGTGTACATACATGCATACATCCGCATATGGATTGTACTTACATATATAGTGTGTGTATGTGCGTTGAGGAGAGCGCCGATGGACAAAATGCTGATAGTGAACAGATACGAAAAGCCCCAAGCGTAGTAAAATAAATATAACGTACTCTCCACACTACAGTCTATAGCTGCCAGATTTATACAATATGTACTTAAAATTTACTATCGGGCAATATCGGTCACACAAATTATTTTGAACAACAGTGGGGTACGACAAGTGTACTATGTAGAATAGAAAGAAATGTTTTTATATTAAATTAAATTCTCTACTCTATTCTTGTAAAAATAATAAATAAGAAATATAAAATTAGTGTAATAAAATACAAGTATATGTGGATTAAAATTTAATGTTGTAAATTTTTCGGGTTTGAGTAAATAATTTTATTAATATAAAGTTGGTTTGCTTTTTTGTCTCTTAAAACTAATATTTATAAGTGCCATTGCAAAACGTTTAATATCCAAGCCAAAAATAAAACTCAAAAGATAACGACTATACTAGATTTTTTACATAACATTCAAAAAATAAAAATCAACCCAGCTGAAGGTAGTCTATGTAACAAGGAGTATGTTACTTTACTCCTAATACACATAGCATATCTTTTTCATAATGATTTTTCGGGTTGAAATTTGGACAATCATCGTTGTTTGCGTCACCGGTAATCACGGAAACAACTTAAAACGAAAAAAAAAATTTGACAGAAATAATGAACCTCCAGGGAAAACATAAATGTACACCCTTACGCTTGCCGAGGCAAAAGCTTTCAATGCCACTTTTAATAAGCTCTTCAGTAAACATTTTCAATAGCTTCCTAATCAAAATCAGCTGTTCGCTACAATATAGGTATGCACGGTTGTGTATGTTTGTATGTTTTGAGCTACTTACTCAGCTGTAAGAGAGCAAATGAGGTAAGAGGCGCTATAATAAAATATTGCATGTATTTATGTAAGAGTAAATACCCTGCATCGCATAATTGCTCCCATGAAGTAAAGTTACTAGTTCAAAGATAATATATAACAGTATACGACTTTGACTGGTTGCTTTGTAATGCGATGGGGGACACTGGATATTTAAAAATTCCAATTTCTGCTAATTTCAGACCAAATGTAAAACATTTCTTTGAACCATCTCTGAATGCATAAGGGACAACTGCCCACCGCGAATAATACCTCCATGTTGAAGTAGACCGCTGAAGCGCCGCTATTGGGCGGTTGAACAGGAATTAGTATTGTGGAAAAGGGAACTCATCTTGAGCTATTTTTATGCTAGCGAAATTTGCCGCGTGGTGTATTAAACATATGTATGTGTATTTGTGTATGTATGTATTTAACTTAGGCAGCAACAAAAATAGAAATTCTCGTAAAAGCTGAATGTAGCAAGTGATAAATGCAAGCACGTGAGAGTCAATACCATAGCTCGTTTGTGAGATTGTGAGGTTCATAGAGGCGAAAAACAACGCCGATCGCCACAGCACCCACAAGCAACGACTTAGCTAGACATCAACGGACGGTTATCGGAAGGGAGTTACTTTTAATCAGGTGACCACAATAAAAATATTTTATTAAAATCATATCAAAGCAAGTTTTTGGGATAATCACACTAATAACTTGAATCTAATTATCGTTTTTGTTTTGTTAATTCACGCCAGCAATGGGAACAGGCGCCAAAAACTATCAGCCACCAGAATGGATTACAGCCGAGTTTCTGCAGGATGTGCTGAAAGAGTACTTTAAGGAAGATGCTTTGGAAGTGCACGAAATTGTGGTGAAGAGTGCAACGAATACGGAGAGTGGTAGCGGCTTTGCTAGCGAATTGCATCGCGTCACCTTTAATTTGGCTCGGAAAGAAGGAACCGGCCGCTTCTCAGTGATTATCAAAGTAAGTGTGACATCTGACTTTTATCAAATATCTAAATACCTAAATGCATACCTACACGTTTACATATGTATGGGTACATATTCAATATTTAAGGAACACCCTAAAGGCTACTCTGGCGTCGTCGCTCACAAAAGCAAACTATTCAAGCGCGAAATTTTGGCTTACAAAGAGATTATACCACGCGTCGAAGAATTGCTGGCATCAATTGGTGATAAAACGAAAATTGCGCCAGCCTGCTACTATACCACCGAGACGCCTGAGCCATTCCTCGTACTTGAAGATATGCAGTTAACGGGTTACGAAAACTTTGAAAAATGTCGTTTGCTCAATCTAGACTACACATTGCCGACCATTGAAAGATTGGCCAAGCTACATGCCTGTTCTGCGGTTATAGCGAAAGAGATGCCAGAAGTTTTGGAGTTTTTCCAAGAGGCACCTATTTCTAGAAATCCTGAGCGGAAAGATTTTCTTGGATTCTTTCCAGTAAATATACGATGTGTAGCTGAGGAGTTGACACACTGGAAGGGTTATGAGGAAATAACTGAAAAAATGTTCAAATTGGCCGAAAATGTGCTTCAAAATGCGCTGCAAATGTACGAAACGCACGAGCGAGGTTTCCGCGTATTCAATATGGCAGATCTCTGGATTGACAATCTGATGTTCCATATCAACAATGACACTAAAGAGCCCGATGATGTGGTTATGGTAAGTATTCTCGAAAAATAATAGATATAACGTTAATATAAAAAAGTATAGCAAAAAAATTGCTTTGGAAATAATTTTACCGTCATTTCTTATCGTTTCTATTTTGATTTTCGTATTAAGATGACGATATTTTGCCATATCTTAAATGATTTAATTTTTTGTTACAGTTAGATTTCCAATTGTCCTACTATGGTTCACCCGCAGTAGATTTGAATTATTTCCTCTTCGGTTCGCTAAACGAGAATGTCCGGAAGGTCCACTTCAAATTCATAGTACATGAATATCATCGTATTTTGAAAGAAACGTTGGAGAAACTTAACTACGAAGATGAAATACCTACACTGAAGGATATTAATATCGAGCTTATAAAGAGCAGTCTGCAAGGTAAGAGTATAAGTAATTTGTTTAGGCTGAAAAATCGCACAAAGCTAACGGCGCGGGCACAGTTAATTTCATCAACGTTTAACGTCGATTAAAAAGTTAAGCGCGACCAATAAAAAAATATAGTAATCAATAGGTTAATTAATAATAATAGTTTCTAAAATTGTAGGTGTCTGTGGTTTGCCACTGCATGCCGAGGGGCGACCGCTATTAGAAAAAACTTACTAAGTAACATTACTCAATTCTAAATAATAATAATAACGATTACTAGATATCGAATGGTATGCAAAAATTAAGCTTACCTGTAACTATTAGGAAAATATATAAATTGGTATATCTTTTATTGTTATTATTTTTAACTTTTTTAACTTTCATTTTATTAAAAATCACATAGTATCTTCATATATACAGCGGCTCACAGCTTGAAAAGTACAGTGTTATTTTTTACAATATTGACAAATTTTTCGGAATACACTTTCTTCGTAATTTTTTATCAAAATATAGTTAAATTCAATATCAGAATAAAATCAAAATTTAGAATATTGTACGATAATTAAAACAAAAATCACTTTTCTTCCCAGAATTTTCAGGGGCTTTTCGAATTTTGTAGCTTATTAAATTTTGGTATAACAAAGTGCAAGTTTCTAATTATTTTCCTGTTTATTTATACACAAACATATGTACATATATTATGCTCACATGCATCTACATATACTTATTGTATAAAATTGATTGTATAGCGAATGTTTGTAATAACAATTTAATCGATTTTATTAATATTATTTTTTAAATTAAACATATGCGAAAAACATTAGACTGGCATATGAATATTTTTTTTAAAGAATATTCGGATTAGGGTATATCAAATTTGGGCTGAAATATTGCCGATATCGAGTTATGCAATGCATGGACGAACAGACAAGCATGGCTTAATCGATTTATCTTTTCATTGTGAACATTTTGTTATATACATACATATATATATATATATATATATATGTTCTTAGAACGAAAAATTACTCAGAAGATGGCACAACGCCGAAACGGGTTGTCTCCAAACTAAACTTGGCAAGAGATGACGGAAAATTGTTCCAATACATATCATCTTTTCCTGTCAGAAACGCAGAATATCAAAAAAGATACAACCAATATTATCTTGCAATTTTGGGCTGTCACAAACACCAGTTTTATAGACAAGGATATAGTTAATACCCTAGACGATAGTGCGCTCGGGTATGCAAATACTTGATAGCCCTGTTGTTTCCATGCTGCTTAAAATTAACATACTCACCTTCATCTCAACATACTGTCTGAATTGAGATATTAACCACAAATTTCTCGAATCCTGACGAAATATTTTTTGATGTCTATTGGGCATTTACTATTTTAATTTAATAATCCACTACTTCCACTGTAGGACTCTACTATAAGCTAGAAACTAAACTTTAGAACAAAAAATTGATTCTATTTTTGGCAGGTTACTGCAATTGTAGTTCCCTGCACTCACACATCATACAATTACAGGTGGTCAGTCGAAATAACATTCTAACATTAAACTGATTGGTTGCTCGGAACGAATTTACAACATAATAAAATTCTAAATATTAATACTATTTCAATATCAAACTTATTCATTCATTTAGAGTCCTATAATAAATGCTACCGAAGATGTCAGGGTTTCTTTCCAAATAAAAATGAATTTTATTTAATCGTTATTTGAAAACTAATGCCGTAAAATTTTTTTGAATAATCAACGGTAATTGCCAGTTACTAGGAACTGCAAACTTTTGGTTTGTCGACCGACGGCTTATTTTAACTACTGAAAGTAAGCAATTCAGTTCTTTCTTGTCTTATTTCACTTTATAATAAACAAAAATATTCGGAGGCTATATTTTGCTATATTTTGTGAAACATGTTTTTTCTTTTTTAATTAACCATTATAGTGTCCTAACACTGATTGATAGAAAAATACTGAATTTCTATTGTATTAGTACAAACTTATATCTTCCCAATTTGCTATAGCTCTTTTTCTCTTTTAAATGAATTTTGCTAAACTATAAACATTTTAGTAATATTTTTAACTTTCCAGGTGTCATTGCCGCCACATGCCTAACACCCCTAATCTTTATGGAATCGACAGGAGAAGAAAAGTTGGAAAATCTTACCTCCCGCACTGAAGAAGGCGATCAGATGAGACGACGAAATGTTGAAAATCCGAAATACCGCGCATTCCTGCAGCGTACAGTGAAAGAGTTCGAGCTCTGCGGCTTTTTAGATGTTTAAATATCTATATATATTCGTATGTACATATGTGCATATGTCCTCAATTTGTTATAATTGTAAATGTGTCTAATTATAAAAGTATAGCTCAGTTAAAATCGAAATCAAATATGCATTAATATTTGTTAACTTACCTTATGTTCTTTATTTATTCGAATATTCACAGTTTCAACCCGTATCATGCTGAATGAAATGTATATATGTACATATGTATATATGTATGTGTATATGTACTGGTACGTGGCTCACCCAATACAACGTTTCCGTTTGAAAGACTGCAAATGTTACGATGACTCTTAATTTTGAAACCATACGCCACACCACGTGGTATGAATGCCCAACTAAGGACACACATATGTATACCGTAGGTTATTTAAGGATGCTATATTCTTAAAGAGGAGTGAAATTTATATTTATGTGCTAATATTTCTCTAAATAACTCGGATATAATTTTACTCATATTTCAAATTAGCCGCCGTAGCCGAGTCTGTTGCTAGGATTGCCATGGGTTTAAATCTCCGAGTGTATTTCTGTCATTAAAAGACTTCTAGCAAAATATATTCTAGTTAGTAGTAATGGTAATAGAGGTAGCAGTAGTTAGTAGTAGTAGTGGTAGTATTTGTAGTAGTTAGTAGTATTTGTAGTTGGTGGTATTTAGTACTAGCAGTAATGGTGGTAGCAGTGGTCATAGTAGTAGTAGTAGCTGTTGTGGAAATCATAAACAAAATTTTCATTTTATTTAATGTATTTTTGTAGTTTTTTTTTTAAATATATAGTTATATTAATATTTTTTGGCCTATTTATTTTGATATCAAATAATAATTTTATGAGCTCAAGGCCAAAGGCCAGCTTTTAATAGGAAGAATTATAGAAGAAAACAGCAATGGTAGAAGTTATAGCTATTTCAGAGATCACCACATCTCCTCATCAGACTTCTTGTAGGGATCGAACTCACGTTCCCTAGCTTACGTTTGCAAAAATAGGAAGAAGAAAAAGCAATAATAGCAAGCACAGCTTGCTTAGCTCATCTCGTTTAGGCTTTGCCTTAATGAGTATAAGTTTGGGGACGTCAGTTCGGTCACTACAAGAAGTCTGATGAGGAGATGTGGTGATCTCCGAAATAGCTATAACTTCTATACATTTGGATAAACAACTTTTTTCGTTTTTCTATCTGAAGCATGAATGAACAAAGAACTTGGAATGCCAACTCTTGAACAGGCCACTTATGCCAGCCCATGCGAAAAACACAGCCCCGCTAAATGCAATCCGCAAACATGAAGTGTTTGCCCTTGCAAGTTATCGATGGGCATGTTAAATGATAAACGCGCTGGAAGTTGCAATCGCTTGAATTATGAAAATTGGAAGACGCGGTATGAGTTCAATTTCACCTTTTGCTTTGCCAGTCAATATTGTGGCTTCAATTAAATGTGGCATCAATATTTTTACTATTAGTCTTGTGCCACAATTACACAATTTAGGAGTATTTAAATTTAAAATTTAAACAATGCGGTGGCATACCAAGCGGTTCAAAAATCAATTGGATAATTCACTGCGTCAATCGTTATTCCTGTTATTTTGAACAATAATAATAAATACGAATCTTCCGAATAGGTCGGTCGCGGTCCACTTTCAGGCAAAAAGAAGTATTCTTAAACCATCTACATGTGTGCCCTAATATACTGTACAATTTTTATCAAAAGCGGTTTGGTGGTTCCTGGGTTATAAAGTGGCAATTAAAATGTAACTACTTTTTATATATAAGTATAAGATAGCAATGTAAATTTAAAGATTAACTAAAATAAATGCTCAGCATTATAGTTTGCATTTACTTTTAACAGTAAATAAATTAGTGTGGTCAAAGTGTTTATTGTGGTATCCCTTTTGCGTTTTTCGCTTTTCGGGCATAGTTATAGAAAATTCAGTTTGACTCTTCGACAACTTATTTTTACTATATTGTAACTTTTTTCAATAAAAATGGTTCATTCACAAACGAAAAAATAATATCATCACCGATCAACTTTTTCGTCTTTGTTTTCATTGTTATGCGCTGACATTCGAGATTAAGATATTAGAATTTTTAAATTTCAAAAGTAAAGATGTTGTGTGTGCTTGAGCATTTCACAAACTTGATTGACTGCCTGTCACCAGAACTTCCGAAATTATCGATCCCGATCCGCTGCTGCTGTCAGCACTTTTGCAAAATTGAGTAACCATTAATGAATTTTTTCGTAAGGGTTTCGACTATCGTTTCGCACCCGCATGCCACCTGAATAAGCCACGCCAACCGCTTGTACCAAGTAAGCTGTGTAAACTGTTGTAGCTTTTCCATCTTCCTATTTGCAAACACAATTTCGAGCACGCCGTGGTAGAGGGCGTGAGTTCGAATTCTATGTCGGTCTAGTAAGAAAAAGTGTGATGAGGAGATGTGATGATCTACGAAATAACAGCTATAACTTCTACTATTGTTGTTTTTTCAATAACTTACAAATACATAAATGATCTTGGGCTCATATAAATTATTATTAGCAAATAAATAGGCCGAACAATTGAACATACATATGTATGCATAAAGGTTCATAATATATTTCTCCCAGGATATTCATATAAAATCCCATTTATGAAATTAAAATAAATTAAAAATATCGAATGCTTAAACTCAGTCAACATTTATTTTGCAACTGTATATTAATAAACAAGTTTTATAAAAAATCGTAAAGCATTTCCCCAAACGGCCCCGAAATAAGCTGCCACTATGTACCTTTATTTATTGCATCATATATTATATTATACCCTGCATTTACTCCAGTGAAACTATAAATTTATTAATATTAAATGTCACTTTTATTCATTGTGTTTTAATTAATTAATGAATTAGTGTATCGTATTGTATCCGTAATATTTCTTTGTTGAATTTTGAATAGCTTATTATGTTTAGAGATAACTTTAAATGGTTCCTCATAAGGTTTGACTTATGAACAACTTAAACAAAAACGTACGAGTATTCACAAGTGCATGCATAGATCTTTAGGAGCAAACGAATATCCTTTATTGTGATGCAAATTTTTTTGAACGAACAAGTGAAAATTGTTTTCAGAGTTTAGAAAGCGTTTCGATATTGTTATTAATTTCATTGTTATTATAAACTACTGATGATGTTCGTCTATATACTAATTCTGTAGAAGAGCATATAAAGCCTTCCTAAAATAAATCGAAATTAGAGATTTTTGGTTCCCCTAACTATATGTAATTTTTTTGAAACCACCCAAAAAGAGGCATCTTCCACAAATTTATTGTTGACAACTGTTGGATATGGTTTAACTCTGTAACTTATTCGCTTTCGCGAAATGTGTGGCAACACTCGCTATATTAAAAAAAATTAAAAAATATTTGTCATGGATTCGTCTTATCTGAACAGCTAATTAAGCTACGTTAGATATCAGTAATCTAGTCTGGCATATGTTTTTAAATATTTAACCATTTTATAATACTTTCGTGTTTAAGTTTTTGCATCATCTGTAAAAAGATTTATAAGCAGAGCTGCCACTTAGGAAATTTCTTGCCAAAATTGGTAGAAAAAATTCAGCTTGGTAAAACTGAATTTTTTTTTCATTATTTCATTATTTTAATTACGTTAAGCGAAAAACAAACAATATGGACAAAATTATTGACGAGCTATGATCTAAGGAGATATGTATATATCGAATACAAGAAAATATACAAAGGTGTCACATATATAACTAAACTAACGGACGACAAAACATTAGGTAAGATTATTAACAACAATAGCACGGCCAGAAATATTTATCCAAAAACGATAATATATTTCTTTTTCTGCGAGAAGATTTCTATTGCACGCATACAGTGCGCGGCTGTCAACATTTAAGACGTTTATACTATTTCAGGGAGTCGAATTTTCAGCATGATGAAGAAATTTTGCAAATACTTATTAATATTTCCAAAATTTTGTAAACTATACACATTGAACATTACAGTGTCAAAATTAATAAAGTTCAAAACATAAGCTTGGACGAAATTCCGATATGCTCGGCCATTGTGTTTTCGGCTGCACATTATGATAGAATAACGAGCTTTCGATTCCCATTGGCTAGGCAGTTGGAAAAGCCTAGATTCCAACGGAACTTGATTGGGAATAAAATGATATATTATGAGTCTAAATCGGTAAAGTTTTGGCTGAGTTATTCCAGTTTATCTTAAACAAATTCAAAGCAGGTCAAAGACGGCATCCACAACTTCATTACTCTGATTCCGCTGAACAAATATTTGTATGCAGAACTATTAAGGTTACACTTTTTTATGATCTGAGTTGATTTTTTGGAGAAAAAAAAATTATAAAACCCCCCCCCATAAATGGAAATCATTGCAGCTCATCTAAATCTAAATATTATTGCGAAATATATCAGTGTAAGTCTTAAAATATAATAAGTTCTATAATTCCAATTAGAAAACATTTTTTTTTTTGCATGGGGAATTATGCAACCTTCAAAAAATTAAAAAAAAGCAACTCCAGACTATTAACGTTTCAATTAAAAAAAAATCTTAAAATCGGTTCAGTACTTTGAGAGCCAAATCAATACAAAATTTCCCCTATAATCAATGTTATATAATATGTACATTAATACTACAAACTTTTCGTGAAACTGTTAACCGAGATGTTAGGTGATTAATATCATAGTTTAATTAATCATGACAACTTTTAATCTGACAAGAAAATGCATGTACATATGTATGTAGTTGGATCACATATTCAACACAAATTGGGGGCTGAAAAATTTCAATTTCAATTTAAGGAACTCGCGTACAATTTCATTCCGATTCCTTCAGGGTGAAAAAGTGAAAAAAAACTTCTTGAAAATATGTACATATTTTACGAGAACTAAGCACTTTTGCTTATTTATAAATAGATTAGACGTAATTTTAATAGTTTATGTTAGCGTAAATTTTTCAATTGGCATTTTTTTATATTCGGATAAGAATAGCTCAGCTGAAATTGGTATATAAGTGGTAATTTTTTTTCAACTGAAAGGTAAATGTTTTTTGTCCCAAAGTGGCATTCCTGACATCAAGTTCACACACCGCCTATTTGTGTATGCTTTCTCAATACCAATGTATACAATTTATTTATTTTTTCATACAGGGTCATTGTTTTCCTTCTAATGACGTTTCAACATTAATAAAACTAATCCAATCCAAACGACAACGAGAAGTTCACAATTTTTCAGTGTCAGCTACTTGTATTAAAATTCCAATTAACCCTGAGACAAACTTGTTTACAAACTTATTCTCCTAGAAGAATTATCACTGCTAGAATTTTAAATCACCAAGTTTTTCCAAGTTGTGTATATAAATGTATAAACTATATGTATGTATATCTGTGGCGAAAAAGGTATAGGTATATTTTAAGTATTTATATTTAAGTTACTGATTAATTTTAATTTGCATATGGTCGATTTCTGTTAACAATTACCACACGACTTTCGTGGAAGAGTGCATAGATATATAAGTATATACACCGGTGTGCCTCGAGTTTAAATCCGTTGCTCCGTTGTGATGCTACAGAATGGTGGATATCTTCTTCTTCTTTATAATTGGCGCTATAACCGCCTAGGCGATTTTGGCCGATTTCAACACGGCGCGCCTGTCAGCTTTGCTAACCAAGTGAAACCAAGTCCTTCTCTACCTGGTCTTTCGTCTTTCTCCGCCACCACCAGCGGGTACTGCGTTGATTATTTTATAGGCTAGAGCATTTTCTTCCATATACTATGCCACTGGCGTTATAAAGCTCATACAACTCATCCTTCCATCTTTCCATCGTCTGTGGTATTCGGTGTCATAAAGACCAAAAATCTTTCAGAGAATCTTTCTCTCGAACACTCCAAGTTCCATCTCATCTGATGTTGACAGCATCCATACAAAGCACGACCATGGGTGGAGGGACTTATAGAGCGTGGTTTTCGTTCGTCGCGAGAGGGCTTTACTGCTCATTTGCCTACTCAACCCAAAGCTTCACTTATTAGCAAGAGAGATTCTTCATTGGGGTTTGAGACTTGCATTATTGTTGGTGTTAATGGTGAGAGAGCTAACTATTTATTTGATGACAGAAGGTACTTCGTTTTGCCCTCATTTACCTCCAGACCCATTCGTTTCGCTTCCTTATCCAACTTAGAAAAGGCAGAACTAAAGGCACTGTTATTGATGCCAAAAGGTTCGATGTCATCGGCATACGCCAGCGGGTTTCACAGTCCTATAAAAAATGTTGCCTAATCGGTTTAATTATGCAGTTCGAATTATATTTTCCAACATAATGTTACATAAGTCACACCACAGGGCATAACCCTTCCTGAAACTTCGTTTGGTATCAAATGGCTGGGAAAGGTCCTTTGCAATTTTGAATGAGGTGGTAGTGTTGCTCAGCGCCATTTGACATGGCCGTATTAGTTTTGCAGGGATACTAAATTCAGACATCGCGGTATATGGACAACTTTTTCTCATTTCGTTGACGGTTGGCTCCAGTCTTGCACATAGTACGCTCGATGCAACCTTGTAGCAAGCACAAAAGCACTATCATTAAAATCACTTACGACTCTGCAGACCAGTGAAATCATTTTTTCTGGAGTAATATTTTTTTGATATAAAACGAGTTATTAGAAAAAGAGTTATTAGAAAGGCGGTGTGCCGTTTTAATTTTTCGATCTGCAAAAAAATAAATTGAACTCATAAATTATTTTTTATTCCTTGAACCTAGAACTCATTTGTAGCACATTTGTTTGGCATGCCATCCTCAACACATGCACTCAAAAATGAAAACACATTTTTATTCATATAAAAATTAAAATATACATATGCATGTACTAATAATAAATGTTTAAAGTCAAAAAAAAAATTACCACTGCAAAATTAATAGAAAAGCGTGGTGGCATTTCGTGTTTTTCGATCTGCCAAAAAAAAAATTCAAAAAATAACAACCCATAAAATAATCATTATTTCAGGGCAGTTAAAAAAATCTAAAAATAATTTTTACAGACATTGCAATTACAATTTCTGATTAGTGCGCTTTTAGACATGACATTTTTTTAAATAAAATTTCTTTTCATTTTAACATTTTTAAATACTTCTTTTCAAAGTTTACTGATTTTACCAAGAACACGGTTGTCACCTAAGTTATTTTAAGCCTAAATCGGTTGTTATTTGCGATATTCTAGAATATTTTTTTTTTAATTGTAACGTTTTATAACGTTTTTTAATAAAAAATAATGATTAATATTTACTAAAAAATGTTATTATTCAGATTGGCTCGTAATTTATGATACACTACCTGACACGTTTAAACAGGCGAAATAATTTAAATGCAGCATAATTTTCTCATAAATGAAGAATGAACCTTAAATTAAGATAGTGTGTTCACGCTTTAAGTCTTGAATGTATTTAGATTAATAAAATACTTATTTTATTTTAAGTCGTTACATGCAAAAACATATTGTGCGGCTATAAGTTTTCAAACCGCAAACCGCAAACCAATAATAACAATAGGAGTAGAAAAGATCAAAAGGATGCAATTGCAATTACTGTGTAACTTCAAGTAAACCTCGTCGTTCATATATCGGCAGTAAATGTTTGATTATCCGTTGTACGTAAGGATTCTTAAAACATGTGTCCTTGAAACGAGTAGCACGCTCGTCATTCTGTATGATTGCTTTGAAATCCGCGTCCTCAGTGTCTACGTTGCGTTGCACAGCCAAAATAACACAGGTTGAATGAATATCTAAAAGAAAAGAAGCAGTTGAATCAGAATATTAAATGCCACAAATTCAATTAAGGAATTCTCAGTAAACAACTTACCGTAAAATGCTTTTTCTTCCAGCTGCAAGTGAAATTTATGCAAGCTTGGAATGTGGGCTTGGTAATGCAATTTGCGCAAGGTCTCCGAAAAAGTTGCATAGTATAATTGTATGAGCTCATCTTGCTGATGCAAGTGCAAATGCTCCTCCAACGAGGTATTTAAAAAATATTTCAGATCTAAAGCTGGGGAGCCCCACGCTGAATATTGGAAATCAATTATGATCGCATCCAATGGCTCGCCAGTCTTTTTATCATATTTCACCATCACATTATTCGTCCAGAGATCACCATGCGCTAACACATTCACATGTCCTGGCGTAGCGTCAAATACTTGCTTGGCAATATCACCATATTTAGCCCGTAAATTCGCCAATTTCTTTGCATAATACTCATACCCGTCCCACTGGGCCACACGACGACTGCAAGCCATTAACAGACCTTCAAAACCGGGCATATAATTGTCAGTGTGTCGATTGAAGAAACCACGATCGTATGTTTCTAGATAACCGTTTTCGCGTTCATTCAACACCGCCGACGTAGCATGCATTTTGGCTATCTTGCGTAGAACCATCTTAGACAAATTCATATTAAGTCCATCTAAACGATTGGGCATAACAAATTCACGAACATTTAGGTCCTCGAAAATGAGTGCCGAACGTTCCCGATCTACCGCCATTGTTTCGGCGAAGATCTGTTCGGTATCACCGATTTCACGAAGCAATGCGTTGAGTTTCGGTAACACCTGTTCGTAGATGGACATTTCACGGTTGAAAATATCATAGGGTGCCATTGCTTTACGTGCAAACTCATCAGCCTCAAAGGAGGTTTTCACTACATAATGACCAGAAGCGACGGCGCCTGAAGTTGTTTGATAATCGGCCCGTATACGGGTTAGCACACCGCCATAATTTTCACCTTTTCCCAGGGCTGGTCGGACGTGCCATTTAAGTATTTTTAAATTTCTATCTTGATGGTGAGTACGCAAACTATGCTCCAAATATTCTTTTGTCAACCATTCAGGCGCATCTGACTGTTCACAGTCTTCGCTGTTTTGGATGTGGGGAGCACTGAAGATCTCCTTCGACAACTTTGGCAAATTTTCAGTTGAGCTCATAACACTTACATCCAGCGTCGACATAATGCACTGTAATCTGTAAAACTTTAACTCGAATTATTTACGTGTGACCAGCTCAAGGCTTCAAAGTCAAATAATAACGGCAATGTTACAAATGTGACTATTTATTCGTAAGAACCGAAAAAATAAAACAAGAGACGAAAGAAAGGCGACATTTCTTATACAATTTTTATGAGTGCACAGATTTATATCATTGTAGAAGAAACAATATTTTTTACTCAAACTCATTTGTTACAAAAAAAAACATTGTATGCATATATAAGCCTAGCTGTCGTAACAAAACACCCGCAAATGTGTATATTACAATTATTTGAGTTGAATATTTGTAAAGCGCAAATTCTCAAATATAAATTAGCGTTGAAAGTAATTCATATGTTCTTAACATATCCTAAATATATTGTTTGTGCTCATATCAGTACTTACAATGTGTCTAAAGTGCAATGGCATGCAAAAAAAAAAGAACCTTGTAGGAAATTTGTGAGTTAAAGATTCAAGTGGGTTGGAATGCATACCTCACACATAGTGTACCCGCTCGTTTCTCGGCCATTGAAGCAAAGGAGAAGTGGTACATACACATTTACATCTATAGAAGTAGTATTGTCGTTTGCAGTCTTCATTATTCCTAACTTAGCTACACATTGGAGTCAAATGAGAAAGTCTACCAAAGTTCGAACGAAAGTTTTGAT
This sequence comes from Anomoia purmunda, assembly GCA_951828415.1. Classification (NCBI taxonomy): domain Eukaryota; kingdom Metazoa; phylum Arthropoda; class Insecta; order Diptera; family Tephritidae; genus Anomoia; species Anomoia purmunda. The sequence goes on along the minus strand of OX639993.1, from coordinate 1,135,864 downwards.
TGGTGAGCCGTGTGAGGTCACTATTTCGAAATTTATTTTATTTTCTTCATTGTAATGGTAATTAATTAGAGATTTGAATACAAACGTACAAATAATAATAAAGTGCGAATGAAAAAATTGTGAAACCAACTATAGAATGCAATTATTCTTTGCCCTATTTGATCCTTGAGCTACTGCCTACTTCAATTGTTGTGAAGTTAGTGATGTCTCTGCTAAAAATACTTTTTTCTCACTTTCCCTGTTACATGTTCTTGGGTGGTTAGTTCATATGTGAAGCATGGTAAGCAGTCCTCAAGAACTAGCATATGTAGTTCTTAAGTTATTTCCGACGCTTTCTACTTGAGATTTTTAGTAAAGCTTTAGTACTACAAAAAATAATTTTATGCGAATATGAAATGGAGCAAACTATAATTATGACGTTCCAAAATAATTCGATTTTAGCAACACCTAGCCAAATATTTAAATAGTTCCAGATTAAGGGTTATTTATTGTTAAATTTATATGTAAGTTAGATTTAATTATTTACTTAAGCGTTAATTTTAATAAAACAATTATCTGGCGTCAAACTTTCTCAAACACGCCGCACTTCAGACTCATATTTCAATTTTGTCCGCATATACAATTAGTAGTGAATTTTTAAACATATGACAAGCGGGGGATATGTACTATATTGAAGTAAGTAAGTTAAGTCCTAACTATTGTACCCAAATTAAAAGCAACAACAACAACTTTGTTGGAACTGCAGATACGTATAATTGAAACATAAAAAACAAATTGTGAATTACTCTAATAAGCTTCGCTCAAAAGTGCTCACGAGGTCACATACGACAACGTGTAAATCTAAATTGAATGTCATCATAGCTCCTGTTGTGTGGAATTATTTTTAAAGCACACTTTGCATTTGAATTAAGATTTACTTTCTTCCTCACTTGCGTTCCCCATCTGCGTCATGACAAAAACTGCTAGTTCTATTTAATACATACATATGTACGTGTGTGCAACACTACTGCCAATTAACTCAAGTGTCGACTGCCTGGCCCGGTAGCAATTCGGATAAATTGCTTATTCAAGTCGCAAACTAATATAGAAATCTTTTTTATTTACGAGTTTACTTACTTTGTATATTTAGAAAGACGCGTTGAGTTTTCATTAACACCATAAATACCATCAGTAACTGTTTTGATTGAACGAAATAAAAAATGTCCCAGGTTTGTCTGAAACATGAACTACCTACCCTACTTACAACAAAATACTGCACCTGTAAACGTTCAAAATTGTTACAATACAAGATTGGGCTATGCCTGCTTCGATGACATATCCCAAGTAAAAATAAACAAAGAATATGGCGAAAAGAAGAATGAGTTGAAGCATTTAACTTTGGAGGTTTCAGTGAGAAAAGTGGTTTAATTTTGCTAAAATTTAGAGATACGAATTATTGAAAGTTATTCAATAAATAAATGTACCAAATAACAAAAATACCAATTCTTTGCCACATATTTGAATAATAATTTTACTTGAAAATTGTCAAAATCTGCAAAACCAAAGTAGCTGTACCACTAACGGCACTACCTTTGATCTCTACATTGTGAATTATATTAATATGTAGTGGCCTTTTACATACATATCTACATATGCTATTATTTAAGTACACTTAGTTATATGGGAATGCTTTTTTTCTTTATTAAAAAGGGAATTTCGTTTAAATTCTGACACGTTCGTTACTGTGACGTTCCGTCGATTGTCGCCTAAAGAAAGCCGTCACAATTTGGGCAGAGAACTATGCAGTTAGAAATTGTAGAATGATTGCAACACAGACTTTGCTAACCTTTAAATTATTTAAATATTGTAACAGCAAATTCTTACGTAAATATTAACAATTACTGATATGAAGCGCAAAGTGTTGAAAGAAGCAAAAAGCTTTGCATTCATGTTATAAACGGTCATTGAGATGTGACACATTATAAAAAGGGGCAATAGCGTTCATTTGAATTTTTGCACACGTCTTAGCTCTCACTCAGTACAGTTGCAGTTCGAAAGCAGCAAAGCAAAAATATGGATGCACCAGAGTGGTTGACTGAGAATTATTTCCAAGAGGCTTTGCGTGTCCATTATGAAGATCCTCGTCTTCATCTACGATCCATGCATGTGCAACCGGCTATGGGCAAAGGTGAAAACTATGGCGGCATTTTGACTCGTGTCAAGGCGCAATATCAGCTCAGCAGGGATCAACAGCGACATGAGAAGAGCTTTATTGTGAAGACATCTTACGAAGGGGATCCGATTGCCAGTGCCATAATGGCTCCATATGATATATTCAATCGTGAAATGCGTATATATGAGGAGGTACTGCCGAAATTAAACAATCTGCTTCGCGAAATGGGCGACACGGATCAACTCTTCGCCAAGGCCATACATGTGGATTACAAAAGACAATTATTGATTTTCGAGGACCTTAGTGAGAGAGGCTTTGTGATGGCTAATCGCTTACATGGCCTCGATATGGCACATGTTAAGTTGATTTTGCGTAAGTTAGCTAAAATGCATGCCACCTCGGCGGTGCTGAATGAACGGGAGAGTGGATGCTTGGAATCGTATGATCGCGGCTTTTTTAATCGCTACACAGACAACTACAGTCCATATTTTGTCGGTTCCCTAATTGCTTGCGCCAAGTGCATTTTAAAGAATATGCCCGACTTCGCTTACTATGGTCATAAATTGAACGCGTTGGCGCCTTATTATATGGAAATCGGAAAACGTTGTTTTACGCCCACTCCGGGGCAGGTGAATGTACTAGCGCATGGCGATGTTTGGGTTAATAATGTAATGTTCAAATATGATCCAAAGACAAGCGAGCCCATAGATGCACTCATCATCGACTTTCAGTATTCATTTTGGGGCTCGCCGACGTTGGATTTGCATCACCTGTTCAACACATCGCTGCAGGAGCCACTGCGTCTGCATAAACAGGATATACTCTTTCAGTATTATCATAGTATCTTTAGCAATGTGTTGAGAAGCCTAAACTATGGTACGCACTCAATACCTACATTAAGTCTCTTCCGGCAACAAGTAGAACAGAAACGATTTTTCGGTAAGATTCTTGTGTAATGATACACGGCTGATATATTTTATTTCCAATAACTTCTTCAATAAATTTAGCCTTTCATTCATCATGTGTAATACAACCGGTGATGATCAATGAAAATACAGATGATGCAGATTTCAATTCGTTGATGGGCGAAGATGAGCGCGCACTCAGCTTCAAATACAATGCCTACTGCAATAAGCAGGTACAGAAGAATCTCAAAAATTTGCTACCAATATTCGATAAGCGAGGACTTTTGGAAGTGAATCAGGCAGATTGACAAATTAGTATTACCAAGCAGAATATGATGTGTAAAATAGTACACATGTCAAATTTGAAGCGCATATTGTACTCGTAAACCATACTCGTATATAAGCAAAAATATAGTTATAAAATAAAAGAATATGAAATTATTGAAACTATATTTATTTCAAAATGATAGCCAATGCCCATTGTGCAGGTAGCATCAGAAGCGTAGCTAATCCTTTTTTTGTTTGTTTTATTTTAAGAAGCCTCTGAGCTGTCAAACTTTATTTATTAGTGTGATTTCATTTCATTGTGATTTCAACGTTTTTTATTACAATTATAAAGCATGTGAAATAGTTCTCACATTTGCTTACGGTACTTAATATGCAAGGTCTCATTCAGTGGGCACTAGTGATGTATTTAATGTATATCATATGTATTTAATTTTATATGTACATACATACATATACTCGAATAATTATCCAAAATAGTGAAAACTTCTACCGCTGTGATCGTTGTTGCTTTGGCAATACCATCTAAATTAAAAATAAGCCGTTAGCTCAAAAAATTATTGTTTAATACAAATAGTAGCAACAAAAATAATTAATATACATTTATGTATGTATATTTATTTATTTGTAACAATACTTTTGACGAATATATTATAATTGAAAATTGAGTTTAATTTAATACAAATAACTGAAAATAGACGTTGATAATAAAAATAACAAAGATCAAGCAAAATGTTATGAAGCTTCCGCTCAAGTATTATCAAGGTTTGTAGTTGGCCTTGGGGAGTTCTGTATTATAATGAAAAAAATATGGTCACCAGCATTGGCGTATTAAATATTTAATTTCAGAAATATTTTCTCTGAAACAGCTGGACTTCGATAGTACCATATTGATATAATATTTAATAACTTCCTCTCGTATTGGGGTTAAAGATCTGTTGTGAGTAATGAACATTACATTAGATTTGTAATAGTAGGAAACTTTTTCAAATTTCTTTCTTTATTGCACTGTTTGTAAATCAACATCCACACATATATAAATACGTACTATTTATTATACAGATTTGTAATTGCAGTGCTTTTTTAAGCAAATTTTGACACGTGTAACCAACCATTGTGGGTAAACACACAATGTGGCACACAAATCGTTTTCTTTGAAACTATGTATATACGATATGTACATACATATATGTATTTAGTAGATGTTGTGTTCTTATTTTTTTTTGTTTTTTTTTTTAATTTACAGTGTGTCTTATACCAACATACCAAGGTTTTTACAATATTCAAACAGTTTTGCTTTGAAAGCAATTACTTCTCTGCGAGTTTATAATCGACTTATAAGCAAGCATCCTGCGTTTTTTTTTTGTATATATTCAGTAGTCCTTTGCATGAAACTGATTTTTTTTCGTGATTTTCCCAATTGTATAATTATATTTAAGTTTGTTACTATTTGTAACGATTCGTTATTGATTTATAAATCAAGTATATTCTCATAATGGATGGTGCCTTATGATATGATTTATATAAATTATTAAGTTCATGTTACATTTTAGTTTGTGTCATCAGCAAATAATTTAATTTCTCAAAACTCTAGGGAGCTTACTATATCATTACTGTATATAAGGAACAATATGAAGACTAGAACAGGGCCTTGGGGTAAACCTATAGAAATTTCCGTTTCGTTAAATAGAATCCCGGGCACACTAGCCTAATTTATTGCCCATTCATAATTTATGACCAAATTACGATGAAATTAAGTAATTTCGCCTTGTAACATCTGCCCATAAAATTAGGTATTTTACGAGTATCATTATCAGCTCGTGCTGATATTATTAATTAGAGTAGGGTATCGGAATGGTGTGTGAACGCACTTGGTTTATGCGAAGTAATTTAGACGAAAATATGTAATTTACGTGGACATAATTTAACGCTGAACTTATTACTCGTAAATCGAAACGAAAGCAGAAAAAAAAAATATTTTTATTTTTAATTATCGATACAAGGTTACATTTGATGAAATTTGTATACCTCGTATCATAAAGATGAAATTATGTTACAACTTTGGTCTGATTTTTGTAATTTTGCAGAAGAAGATACCCAAGTATACCAAATACACATAACACATACATAGCTCTTGCGTTATACTCGTAATTCCTACGCCAAAGCAGGTAAGAGCACGAAAATTTGTCCTCTTGTCAAAACAGCATCATTAAAACTTGTAACAGTTATAATATTTAGTAGTAAATTTTGTTTATTTTAATTAACATAACTACGTATGTATGTGTGTGCATAGCTATAACTATTTCAGATATAGAAAACTCGTTAAAATCTATCTGAATTTTAGTTCATGCAAATGTTGGCGGCGGTTGCGCCTGAAAAGCTCCATACGCTTAGTCCAATTTTGGCATACTCTTTCCAACAATGGTATCTCACGAATAAATGCCTTTATGTCAAAAAAAGAGTCTAGAGGCGTTAAGCCAAGTTAAACATGAAATATACTGGAACTCTCCTCTCAATAGGTCCATTGTTCGCGTGCTGTGAGATTGTGGTAGGTCGTTCGGCATCAATTCTTGCACCAGCTGTATTCTGAGAGGCTTCACACCTAAATCTTTCCCCAAAATTTTCCACATAGTGAAGTAACAGAGACCCATTTGCTGCGAACAGCGTCGAATCGATACGGTCATCACTAATACTGGCCGATACAGCTACGATATATACCTCAATTCGCACACTGCGTAAGCGTGTTGGTGGTTTAATTTGGTGTGAAACTTAGTCACACTAGCCCGAATAGCCGCCTCAGTGACAGTGACAAAACACATGAAACGTTCGTGAGCTGTTAAAACCAGTGTTGGCAAAAAAGTTTGAAAATTATCAGACTTCCCGACTATATTGGCAGAGCCCGCATACTTCCTAAGCATTTAATCATCGTAAGGCACTCGTACATAAATACAGTAGTTTCAAATCGTGAAGAATTTGACAAACAAGAGCTATATAAATCAGCGGCAGCCCAAAGAAACATTTCACAATACTAGAAACTCACACGGTGTGAAGATCGGTCTCGCTGTGGAAACAGATCTTATTCGAAAATATCTAATTAATAACGTACATATAGATTTTGGTGGAACGGAGGATACGGCGCATCTGACACCACTCTAGCTCGCCGCAGAATTAGAAGGTAATGACGCGCATTAGCGTTGACTTCTTTCGGAGCATAAAGAACCCGAGCATGGTTTGTACATCGTAAAGACATCGTATAATGCAGATCCTTTCACATCTCCTATAATCGGCAAATATGAAATTTATAAAACGGAGATGCTAATGTATGAACGAATTTTACCGAACCTTACTGAGCTGTTAAAAGAAATTGGGGACAAGGACAAACTCTTTGCCGATACCATTCACGTTGACAACGAGCATTCAGCCATAATCTTCCAAGACGTAGTGATACTTAAATTTGAGAATCCTAATCGGCTGGCTGGCATGAATGGGGCACAAATTTTATTAGCTCTGAAGAAATTGGCGAAAATTCACGCTGCCGCTGCCGTACTATTTCTGTACATATTGCAAAAATATATTTTACAATGCGATAATCTCACACGCACTTTCCGACATATTGGCAGAACCCGCTAACATCTTAAGCACTTAATCATTGCAAGGTACTCGTACATGATGTAGCAAATAGAGGTGACGAAAAAGTCACTCGACGATTTCGAACTTGTATCGCTTGAAGGATTTACTTCATTAAAGTAACTGAAAAAAACTTCATATGTTCACAAATTGTGTTAAGTTAAACACAGAATAATAAAAGCGAAGTGCCGAGTTTTTATTATGGACCCCAAGTGCTGTTTTTCCACTTTTTATCTTTCTTAGTCTCTTACTGCCTTTTAAAGATAACGTGCGCGATTCCACAGCTTAAGACCACAATCTCAAAATATAAATGATTAATGTTTATAAATATGCAATAAAATAAAAGCATTATTAACATTTTTCTACCACTCTGCATGATATTGCAAATTCACTGCTTTGCAATTGTGAGCTTATCGCCTTTTTTGTCATATTCATGCTCACTGTGAGGTGCTCGCTGGCAGCGTTGGCCCAATCTGCTATTATATCAATCTTGATACTCGTACACACATATGTATAGTGGTTTCAAATCGTCAAGAATGTGGCAAGCAAGAGCGGCAGCACAAAAACACATTTGGCAATACCAAAAACTCCCGCTGTGGAAACAGATCTTACTCGCAAATATTTAATACGTACATTTTTGGTGAAATGGAGGATACAACGCATCAGGCACCACTCTGGCTCAATTTAAACATATAAATACATAAATATGTACATATATGCAGTGAAATTTTTAAATAATATTTTGTTGTCTTAAATAATTAAAAAGGGTTTGCCTTCTGTCAAGGGCTGCGCCTAGGTTTCATTCTTCAAAACCTTCACCAAGTGCAAACGTATTTTCATCACTCACATCGTTGATATCGCACAAATTTGCTAGTTGCCTAAATGCCACTGTATTGCTTACATACCAAATGTACATATACACGGATTTTTTGTGGTAATATACGCGTTCTACCACCTCCAGATGTGTCAGATACGCAGTTAGATTCCAAATACTTCACTGAAAATAAAATAGCATTAAGTTTATGTATTTCTTTTACACACATTTTGTTATTACTTGTTAGATATTCCACCGTTTATCGTCTTGGCCTCATGAGGATTTTGAAATCTGCCTCACTCATTGCATCGAGCGTACCTTCAAAATTGGAGGCCTTCTCATGGGCCTCGTTTTCACTCTCCGAGTCTTCAGAAGAGCTGGAGCTGGCATATATCGTTTCCAATACTTCTAGTACTTTTTGCATCTCTCTATTACGACGTGATTCGCAATGCTCACCCGTGTACAAAGGCATAATCTACAAACGTAAAAGATTATTTCATTCATTTATTTAATGTTTTTTAAATAAATTTAATAACTTACCACAGAATCCTCAGAATTGCTCATTTAGGTTTGCTTCTTTAAAATTTCACTAAACAAATTATATGTTTATTGACAGATTTTGCCAGTGTTGTGAAGTAACTAAAAAGAAATTTTATCCGAGTTGGTGTGTTTTTTTGCAACTAGGTTACATTAAAACGGGCCCATTCTATCATTCTTTTGGACATTCTAATAAAGTTACTCTATCAGTTAATACGATTTTCATTCAGTAACATCTAGTAAAACCTTTACGATCGAAGTATGGCAAAAATGCTATGGCACTATCTTGGGTCCGTTTGTTCGTATACAATAGATTATGAAAGTTGCGCGAAAGCTCACCATCTCCCATGAAGGTATTGAATTCGGCATCCTCAGTTTTGTCATTGATAAGCAATGCTTGGCACGTCAACGATGAAATAACGGCTGTAAAGAGTGGGGAGGAGAAGGGGTTAGTTTTTGTCAATACCACGGTAATATTTACTTTATCGTCATTTATATTACATACCAAAGAAGCGACGCGATTCCATTTGCACACAAAACTCATGCAAAGTAGGTATGTGCTCGCCGTAATTCAGTTGCTGCAATGTATCAACCAAAAAGCCGTGATAATATTGTACAAACTCGTCTTCACGATGCAGCTTATACTCCAATGCCAGGGAAGTGTGGAAAAGTAGTGGAGATCAGCCGCCGGTGAGGTCCACGAACTGAATTGGAAATCGATCAACATTATATCCTTAATAGTATTGTCGTTATTCTTTTCATCGTCAGCACTATTGCTGTAGTTTAGCATAACATTATTTGTCCAGAAGTCGCCATGGTTGAGTGTTAAAAAATAACCACTCTGTGGGTCTATAGCACGCGCCCCATACTCCATAACATGTGGTTTTAGTTTGAGCAGTTTGTTCTTGTAATAAGGACCCAAAGCTGTGCATTCCCCAGCGAAATTTGCACAAGCTTCTACAACGCCCTCGTAAAATGGTGCAAACCCATTCGTTACACGATGCAACATACCCTTTTGCAATTGAGTTAAAACGTCAGGCATGCGCTCTTTAAGTACGGCGGCGGCAGCGTGCATTTTCGCCAATTTTTTCAACACCAGCAAAGTTTGTGCCTCATTCATGCCTGCCAGCCGATTAGGATTCTCAAATTTGAGTATCACTAAGTCTTCAAAGATTATGGCTGAATGCTCGTTGTCAACGTGAATGGTATCGGCAAAGAGTTTGTCCTTGTCCCCAATTTCTTTTAACAGCTCAGTAAGGTTCGGTAAAATTCGTTCATACATTAGCATCTCCGTTTTATAAATTTCATATTTGCCCATTATAGCAGATGTGAAAGGATCTGCATTATACGATGTCTTTACGATGTACAAACCATGTTCGGATTCCTTATTGCTCCGAAGGAAATAAACGCTAATTCGCGTCATTACACTGGCATAGTTTTCTCCTTTCGCCTTCGCAGGTTTAATACCTAATTTTGTGACGATGAGTCCTTCATCTTTTTTGTATTTATGCAAAATTGGCTGTATATATTCTGCGGTGAGCCAGAGTGGTGCCCGGTGCGCTGTACCCTCCATTTCACCAAAATCTATATGTACGTAATTGATTAGATATTTTCGAATAAGATCTATTTTCACAGCGATACCGATCTTCACACCGTGTAAGTTTCTAGTATTATGAAATGTTTCTTTAGGCTGCCGCTGATTTATATAGATCTTGCTTGTCACATTCTTCACGATTTGAAACTACTGTATTTACATGTGTAGGAGTACATTACAGTTTTTAAATGCTTAGGAAAGTTGTCATCTGAGAATTTGCAAAGGTTGTTTGTTGTTTGTAACAGAAAAACTGCCAATACTTATATAAACTACATCACATGTAAGTTTATCGCGTTCTAAAAGATATTTATAATGACTTAAAAAAATAAGATCATTGGCCGTGTTCGTTTCGTCATTCGTTAGCGATTGGCGAATCGATGAAGCATCTAGTATAAATAAGCATCAACAAATTTTTTATTTCCAATGTAATATTTGCGCGTCACAAACGACAAATATGCACCAAAAGTGCAAGGGCATCCGCGCACAGGATCGCCGTTTATGAGCAGCTTAAAACTGGTATAATCGTAGCATATCTCAAATCCACCCGGCTGTACTATAAAATTTAATTTATTTCTCTCCTTACATAAAATTTAATGTATTACGCGAGCTGAAGGTCTTTGCTACCATTGCTCCTATCTTACTACTAGCCTATAATTTTAATTATAAGTTAGTCATGTATAATAATAATAATAACTGGTATAATATCTGCAGCATTGAATGTAACGAGCTCCGCCAGTTGTATGATTAATTTAAGTCAAATATAGAAAATTCGCACTGATGCACTTAAATAAGCAAATATATGTACATATATATAGTGTATGTCTGTTATGACATAGGACCAAAGTTATAATACCATTTCATCTTTATGAAAGGTGTAGAAATTCCATCAAATGTATTCTTGTATTAAAGATATGTTATCGATAGTTTTGAACTATATTTGTACTATAATGCTGTACCTATTAAATCTGCTTTTAAAGAAATGTATTAAAAGTTTTCCAATAATTGGAACCGATCACCCTATGCTTCTTTGAAATAATATAGCTTTTATAAACTTTTACATACTTATTTACAATATAATAATTAATAATTGATATAAGCGTGCAAAAGACTTAATATGGCACAAAAAAAATGCGCAGCATGATCTTAATCGTACTAATATTATAAATGAGAAAGTTTTTAACTTTTCAGTCCCAAAGGGCTACGATAACATAAATAAAATATTTTATGGGCATGCCACCCGCTAAAAAGTCAATTAAAAAAATATGTTAAATCATATATTGCTATATAATAGATAGATCTGGGTAAGGTTATGTGCCATACCTTATACCTACATATTCATATATGTATATTTTTATATAAACGGTTTTACATATACACTTTACCAAACGCCAAACTCACCAACTCGGACACAATTTCTTTTAGCTGCAGTAGCACCTCTATTACCATCTTTCATGAAACATCAGATTTGATTAGTGCTGTTTAAGAATGGAAAATAGTTTGCTAGCAAATTTTTGATTGATTTCATTATATTTATATTTAAAAAAATACTTTATAAATAAAAAAGGTTTAGGTGCTAAATTGAAATTTCCCATTTATTACCTTAGGGCTCATTCACATTGGTTGGGTTGGGAACATATACTCGGACAGTAATTCTAAAAACAATGTCTCGGAATGGAAGATTACAAATAATAAATAACATATAATTTATTTTCGAAGCCAAGTTAGGCATAAAAAAGGTTTGCCAAAGCTTGTAATTGTTGTCTCAGATACACATATATATAGCCTAATGTAATTTAATTCTTCGTTTAAATAAATATCATAATTCAAAATTGTGGACAATTTGCGTTAATCAGATAAAAAGCTAGGATGATAACAACGATTACTTACACACAGCATACATACTTAGTTACAGTGAAAGCTCTTTCAGATGGACCCTCTCAGAAGCTAGCGTCCCCCATCAGCCGTGTGTGTTTTTAATTTTTAATTTTTCCTACATTTAGTGACGACACGATTTTGCTGTTATAACTAGTCGTCTCCTCTTCAACTACATACAATAAACATACAGTGATTCAAACAACTGATACGTAGTGATTTTTTACAATATTTACCTACAATGAGTTTCACGCTAAGTCTTCTTTTTAATTATTTATAAAACTTTAGTTCATTCTATAACAAAAGTATGTAAATCAAAATTTCAAACTTTGCACAAAATTTATAAAATATTCAGCAAATTTGCATCCATTACTGAAACTTTGTAAGCAGAAATTTTTGAAAACTTTTGAGCATGCGGTTTTGTAGACCACTGTAGTGTATAATAGGGCTAGAAATTGCCTTGATTTTTTAAAAAATTTTAATATTTTGTTTTTGGATTTTTTTTCATTAACGCATGCATAATTTATTAATTTACTTTTAATATATTTTTATAAAAGTCTCGCTTTATAATATAAGCCATATAAAAATGAGTATTGAACTCAGGGCCGGATTTAGCACAGGGCCAGCGGGGCCATGGCCCCAGGGCCCCCACCAACACAGTATGAAAGTTTTAAATCGGTTCAAATATTTTTAAAAATACTGATATAAGGAAAAAAAATTTCATCGACTATAGGGCGAGAACTATTACCATGCTTTTTAAAATAAATTCACTCGAAATTTGTGCAAAATTTTCAACGCTTCACCTTGCGCTTTACATAGAATCGCAATGTCGCTCGTTGCATTCAAATTTCTGGCGCGGAAAGATATTTTAAAATGGCCGAGCAGTTGCTTGCTTATTTGGTGTTCCGAAAGCATACTATCGTCTCTTTCTGTCGTATATTTAGAACGAGAAAAATATACTTCAAATGTGCTTGAAAAATTGCTATTAGATAATAAGATGCGTTTCAGAACACTCGCTGAATTCGTACTTAATTTTCACAGCGTTCCTGAGTGTTGACAATAAACTGTTTTTATTACATTGTGTGAAAAACAGTGCCTTTTATTTATGTGTAAGAAGAAAGAATTCAGTTTTTGATACACTCTCACTGCAAGTCGAATGCTATTTACGGTAAGTACATAAAAAAAAATCCCAAACGAAGCACACGGATCAAATTATATAATATAATATTCATGTAATATATATAAATTTGTCGCTGACCAAAATTCATGTTTATATATTATTTAAATGATATTAAATACATATAAGAACACATTTATCTACAATTACTTTCTCAACTCGAATCAGTCAAAATCTACGGATTCACAGTCAGGTAGAGGTTACTATAATTGTGATCAGTAACCTCTCTCTGACTTAATTAGTACAATTTTACTGCTCATCAGTTATTTCGGCTGATTCATTTAAGAATATATCCTTTAATTCGCAGCATTATACTTTTCATAATAATTTTTTAATCTCCAGTTTCCAGTGAAGCATAATGTCCGGTAGAAACGAAGACTGACACAAATATCCGCGGAATTATCAGAGTGGAGCATCAAAAAGAAAAGCTGCTGCAGAGAAAGCTCAAAAATTAGATGAGCGGCTTGCGAAAGCTCCCAATTAAAAAACATGTGAAATTACGAGTTTCAATTTTCCGATTTTAAGAAAAATTAAGCTATGATTTACTCCAAATCCGGTGTGAAATTAAACCACAAGGTAAATCTGATTATTTGCTGTATGCTGAGTTACTTTAAATTTAAACGCGCGCTTTCGTTGCCAAGTCTGTCTGTGCGAGTGTTTCTTTTACACCAAGGGCGAATCAGAAGTGAAATTCTTTCCTTTGTTATACGTATCTTCCATTTTGTCATAGCGTAAGTAAATAATAATTATGTTCCAATTGCATGTACAATTTAATTTAGCGCTACGTAGGAGCTTATTTACTGATAATAGGTGTGTTCATACAAACTTTTACTTTACTCCCGCAATGGCGAGAATAACACAGAATTACAGATCAATGAATTCATTCTTCCTAATTCGGAGAAAAAGCTTACAAAGGATTATATATAATTTGCTGTTACATTTTCTGATATTCTTCACAAGCATGCCCATGGATGTATTTCAACGTTCGCGTGTTTTGACTTTATGTTAATTAAGTTCGTTATACTTAATATGAAAATTATTCATTTGCGTCATTGAAAAATGAGCTATAAAAGGGATATCTTCATAACTGTAATTATAATAATCGTAGTATTTTTAAAAACAAAAATAATAATACTAACAACGATGACGCGTGCAGCACTCAACTCGATGTGTTTGGGGCATCGCTGCTTCTCCATCATATGGCCGATGCGCATTGATTTCGTATATCAGAGAGGGATTGTACTTACGAAGGGAAGATGATAGCTTTCATGGCTGAAATGCAGTCATAGGTTTGTCATTATCTGCCGAGGAGCGACATTTATTAGGAAATAAAGTTCTATCAATTATTTTGTTTCTTTCACTACACTCAGCAAAATTTATATAAGGAAAATCTATTTATAGTTAGTATCCTCAAAAAACCTCATTATATACGATTTTTCTCTAAAGGAGAGTTTGGTAATTTTTAAACCAATCCAAATTAAAATACCCTAATATGCATACGTTCTCCTCTTAGTACATCTGCTATCATTTTTATTAGCTCGCTCTATCTAGCTAGCGCAATTTCACAACAGGTCTCCCTTATAAAAGCATTCCCCTATGCCAATATCATATTCTAAGGGCTCACGCTCAGACTGTTCAGTTGTACAGGGCGGCATTCACATTTTGATTGAATTAGAATGAGTAAAATTAATGAGCCTGCTTCTGTGTGCCTTACAGAGGAATATTTCGAGAAAATTTTACGTTAATACAAAAAGGATGATAATCTTACAGTTACGAGAATTAACGTAAGTACTGGGACATCAAGAGGTGACAGTTTCATTAGTACATTGACGCGTTTCAATGTGGAATTTCTTTTGTCGAATAAGAAGGAACCCCAATATGGCTTCTACTTTGCAAAAAGTTGTTATGAAGGAGATCCAGCTATTGATAAACTTATGAGAAAATTCGATGTTTACAACAGAGAGATGTTGATGTACAATCAGGTATTGCCAAAGTTGACCGAACTGTTGGCGGAAGTTGGCGACGATGAAAAGATTTTTGCTGATACAATCCATGTGGATTTCGAGCACTCTGCTATCATTTTTGAAAATTTGTCAGTAACAAACTTTAATATCGCTGACCGAATAGCAGGAATGGATGAGCCACAGACTAAGTTGACGTTAAGGAAATTGGCTAAATTGCATGCTACTGCTGCTGTGTTGAACGAACGGATGCCCGATGTTTTAACAAATTTACAGGGTGGATTCGTTAGGCGCACAAATCATGCCTTTGAGCCATTTTTCAAAGGCATGCTTGAGATGTGTGCCAATTTCGCCGATAGCTGCAAGGAATTAGGACCTTACTACAAGGAGAAATCACTCAAACTGAAACCCTACATATTCGAATATGCTGTGCGAGCTTCAGATGCCAGAGACAAACACTTTCTTACACTTATACATAGTGTGACGTTTGGGCAACGAACATAATGGTATCGTTTGAAATGGATGGCAAAAAGAATAATACAAAACCGTTAAGGATGCCCGACTTATTGATTTTCAATTTTGCAATTGATCATCGCCAGCGATAGATTTGCATTATCTATTCAACACTTCGATCAAAAACGAACTATGCATCAATTGCCAGGATGAGCTAATTCAGTATTATCACAAGATATTGGCAGAGACGCTGAGAAAATTAAACTATGGCGGGCATATACCCTCTTTGCATGAGCTTTGCGTGCAGTTGGAAGATCGGCGTTTTTTCGGTCCGTTGATTTTACTATGATATTTAAATATATTAATGTTATTATTTTTCAACCTTTAGCCTTTACATCAGCGATAGTGAATCAACCTTTGATGGCAACTGAAGATACTGGAGATTCGTTCCAGAATTTTTTACAAAGTATTATATAGTAACACAAAAGTTCAGAATATGGTCAAAACACTATTACCGTTTTTCGACCGAAAGGGAATACTTGATATTATTGATTAAATTAAGTGCACTGACAAAATAGTTAAACAAACAATAATTATCTACTTAACATATTCCAGATAAAATTAATATTATACCATCAAAAATTGTTGTAATGGATTTGCTATCGGTATATTTCGTAGACACTTGAATATTTTTCAAACTGTATGTGTATATATGGCATGTATGGATGTATATGTATACATATAAACGATACTATTCTTATCTATCTACGCTATGCTAAAGACAAACTATTAGCATTCACACAAACATACGTACGCGCAATGGCATCCAAATTTCATTGCCGAAATGTAATTGAATCGGACTGATTACTGATGAGGCTAATCGATTCATAAAATTTTTCTCTTAATAGAATTTCCATCGCAATCTTTCTGAAACAACAAACATCAATAAAATTTTCGTCTTATACTTTTCAATGTATTTAAAACCGACTATAATTTTAATGATATTTCCCCTAATTGTTTTATTTTCCAGCTGAAACTTTAGAATTTGCTTACTCTAACTATCACTTTAAAAATCCCATCCAGCGTATTCTTTAACTACATCCTTATTGTCCTTGCGATTTCTATGCACTACACTGGCTTCGCCTTTAGCCACACAATGTTTACGCATTTCACGCTTTTCTTTTGCGCCTAAACCTTTCCTTATGCGATCTGTTATTACTGAAGGCGCTATTGTGCTTGCATTAGTTGAATATGATCGTTGACTGCGTGTGTCGTTTAGGAGTTTCTCCACCATTTTTAAGCGATACATGCGGGAATTGGGGTCCATTTCATTCAGCTCCGGAACATTATCGGTTTCCAAGTCATTCGAGCTCAATGATAAAGCATCGACGTCATCGTGACCGCTGTTAACCGTTTCGTTGCCTTGCACAACCTCAGTGGAAATGTTATTCGCCTGAACTTCACTTTCCGAAGTGCTAACGAGATTTGTTTGTGGTAGTTCACTTTCGTTTTCTAGCTTTGGCGTGAGATTTATGTTTGCCAAATATTGAGAACATGACTCAATGTAGCGACGAATGGAATCATTTGTTTTATTTGTACTTTTTAATTCGCTGAAAGTAATTTCATTTTCAAGCTGTTGGCGATACGCTTTTAGATCATCGTTTGTGTAGTCACCAGTAGGTGAGGTCCCAATCTCTTCGCCAATGCTTTCGTTATCATCATCATTTTGACCATCCTCATCTTCATCTTCGTCAATCATGCCATACTCCTAGAATACGAACAATAATAATTGTTTTTTACGAACATCCACAATTCGAGTGCAATAAATACCCATTATTTGCCGAATGATGTATGTAATTATGAACCATCTATGCCATTATATGAAATGGATAGTAAAAACAAAGTTATACCTGCAAAATGTCTCTCTCCATTTCCTTAGTGACACCATAGCCTGTGCAATGCACTTCCGTGTCCAAATCATCCTCTCGTTTTAAGTCCGAAAATTTGGGAAAATCTTCACTTTCATAGTCAAATTTCCTGCGAAACATTTCACGAACACAATTGACATCACGATCGAAGAAACTATTTAAAGTATATTAAAATTAGTATTAACCTCAGTTATGCAGATTTTAAAATTTCTTACAATTCAGCATTTTGATGTGAAGTGGACATCATTTGAGGAAAATCAATTAGAATTGGCTTTCCATCGTCAGTGAGCATCAAGTTGAATTCGTTAAAGTCGCCGTGAATGACACCAGCATTACCAAGACGTACAATCAAGTTCATTAGGTCATCGTATACTTTTTCAACATCGACCAATTCCTGTACCTGAGTCCTTTGTATAAAGATATGTCAATAGGGCGGTCAATTATATCATAATCACAACTCACATTGGCCAGCCGTTGACCAGCTCCATTAGCACACAGTGCCGATTGAAGTCAAATGGTTTTGGTACCGGGAAACCGCGATCATACAAAGCACTCATGTATGCATATTCTCGAGTTGCTGATATGCGTGATAAATACAACCAAGACGCTTTATGACGTCGCCCGTGATAATCGCGCTTTTCTTTTATGTTGCGAAAACAAGTGCGACCAAGGCGATGCAGTTTCAAACATATGGGCTGACCGTCCTCGTTTGCAACAACATAGATGTTGGATTCCTTGCCTACACCAATTTGATTTCCGAATGAAGATACGGAGCCACGTAACGTCAGTGATTTCAATGCCAAATAATCGTAACCCGTATTTGTAAGGCGATATCCATCATCTAAAAGAATATGGAATTATATACGTACATACTTATATTTTAAAGCGGTTAGTTAACCAATGTGGAAACTTACATCTTTTTCCACGCTCGTACGAAAGTAGTTTGTGCTTGCATAGCTCCCTTAGTAATTTATGCACTCCGCCGGATTTGAGATTTGCAATGGATGCAGCCAACTGCCCCGGTACAAGCTCGTGATTCTTCATACCCATTTCGATCTGAAAAATATTTTCAATTACTATGCTAATGTAGCCTACGTACATTTGTATATTGTGTAAACAAACCGCGGTAAGCACTCGAAAATCCTCTTTGGACAAGTACCGAAGCATTGTAACATTAAGTTTCCCCATATTTTTTAATGATTTTGGAGTTAACGAAAGATGTTCTTAATTAGACGATGTTTAGATGTGGAACCAACAAACACGTTGCCGCAAAATTAAAATGAAAACAAGAATTAGTCCTAGCGGTGGAACGATACGAGTAAGTACAAGTACTTTTCTTCGAGGCATGTAATTATGAACCAAGTACTGAGTAAGTATCGAAAAAAATACTCGTATCGAACCCGATACTTCAGCATTGTTTCTACAACTGTTATTTAGTTATAAAAATAAGTATATCCGCATATTCATAAAACGTCTGGCATGGAATATTTTGATGAAATTGGAAATTAAGCACCAGTCTGGATAAAAGTAGATCTCAAATACAACAACTATTCCAGTTTGAAGAAGGGGAGCCATATCTAGGCTTCAACTTCTGGTAGCACCACAAAGAGCTCGCTATCGGCTAATGAATAAAAGACTTACAAAAGATGCCTCAACCTTGCAATGCCATTAATCAGTATTTTATATATTTTCAGTCCCCACATAAGTACATACGTAACCTGAGTTTAGAATTTACAGAGAATTTACGAATCAAGAATATAAAATTAAAAAATAAATTTTCGTTCATTCGGAATACCTTCAATAGTCAAAAATATTTGAAACGAGCACGCATCGATACTTTAAATCCGATATTTTTCAGGTATCATACTTTCATTCGATACTACTTACATGGAATAGTACCGATACCGCGATGATATCGTTTCATGCCTATAGATTCGTATGGAGCGTAAAAAATCAGCTGATCAAAACGTAACTTAAACTGCTTCGCGCCATCTGTCTGTCAGTTTTGAAAGGAAACTTTCGTACGAAACGTAGATATTTTTGGAAATACCACAATGCGCGCCAAGAAATTTTACGAGCCTACGGAAGTAATCGCATACATTCATTTTCATTTAAAAAGCATAGGCGAACTTCAAATAATTCTTGCAAGAATTGCCAGAGAAGAAGTCTGTTGAACATATTGGTGCAAGGTAAATCCATTGAAGGTGAAAGCAAGATGAACAAGGCGAATCCGCTGCGTATTTTGTTTGTGTAATTTTGCGAGTGAAATGTCGAAAACTGAATTCGCTCAGTTTGCTCATGTATTTTGTTTATGTAAACAAAACAGCCCAGCGAATTTGGAAAGAGGAACAATCATTCAGCTCATGTGATGCCAAGGCGAATTCATGGACCATTGATCCACCCAAGTCAAAATGATGCATTTGCTGTAAACCATACTGTCATTGTGCGTGTATTTTGTTAGTGTACATTTTTTGTTTTTTAAATTCGCCTTGAAATTTCCCTTGCGTTTGTGTAGGGATTGCCAAAATGAATATTTGATTACAATAGGAACTTCAAATTTTGTATTCAACAAATTGTTTACACTGGTGAGCAAAACCGGTCGAATTGTATAATAATGCATGGTTTTTTATTAATTCAATTTCGTTTCGTTCATTTTATATAAAACTATAGTTCATACACGAAAACAAAACCATGTAAATTAATGTTTCAAACTTTATACATTTGCAAAATAAATAAAACAATTTTAATTTTTTAAGAGAAATGTTTAGACATTTTTTGGGTATGCACTTTTATAGCCTATTTAGATTGAAGTGGCTAGTGGCTACCGTTAATTTTTTATAATTTTTATAATTTTGGCCTTGGAAACTTTTTATACTAAAGTTAAATAAGCTATATAACTGCATACTGAAAAAATTTGTCAACTCTTCTAAATAATTTTAAAATTTTGATAAAAATTGGCTGGGTTTTCATAAATTTTTATTAAATCTGAAACACTAATTTACAGAGTTTTCGTTATAGTATGAACTATAGCTTTATATAAAATTAACCACAAAAAAGGTATCATAAAAAGCCTTGCTAATATTGTAAAAAGGTCACAATTCGACCGCTTTTGCCGTAGTTGTTTTAAAACCATTAGACATTCCCATTTTAATCCGGGTCGTTCCGGTATCGTGGAACCGACTGTCGTGGGAACGCTACCCTTTTGTATTTTGCCACACCAAAAAACAAAAACAAAACACATGTAAATTTTGTGATTGAATTCGTTGTTGCAATCGCTACCACCTTACTGAAAACGCCTTGGGTCCACCTTGGCTACCACCTTGCATGAATTCGCTAGTATTGGTGCCTTCGACTAAAATTAGATTTTTATTCATTGGTAGCTCTCTAATAGAAAAATTCAAGACCTTGAAAAATGTTAAGCGGTTACTACATAAAGAAAAATGCTTGCTTAATAGCAAACTATATATGCATGTATGTATGTATCTACATACATACATATGTATGTATTAATATACAAGATACCAATTTCAATCGAACCTAATATTATTTCAAAATTTGTCAGTCTGTCTTAATTCGCTTACTAAAATTAATCAAAATCGTCCCACTTCAGCAAATTATAAATTAATTAGGTTTGAATTTTTATATAAAAATAAAAAATTTAACACGCTATCAGTACGAATTCCTATCAAATCAAAGGATTTTCGTTTTTTTTTTCAACTTATTATTGAGATTGCAAAAAACGAGTAAAAAAAGTTAGCACAAATAACAATTTTTCTTAATTGTAAAAATTAATTTGGAATTTAATCTATCTGTATCAAGCTTTGCAATCCTCTTTCATATACGAATCTTCTTCTGGTTCTGCACATCTTACTATGACTTTCTTATTGCCAACGTTCGATTCGTGTAACGCTTTGCGGAAAGCCTGCTCGACGTATTGCCACTCATATACTTTTGAAACTAGTCGACCGATAGGCGCCTTACCACTCTCAATCAAATTCAATGCAGTCGGAAACCTGAAATTAGCAGCAAATGAGGTATTGTATAAGGGACACAAAAATGTTTATGCTTGCATGCTACTTACATATTTATCGATCGAAAACTAGGAAGTAACTTGAGATTTTTCATTAAAACGTCCATTGCATTGAAGCACGCACCCTCCGTATCACACTCCGCTAAGACGCATATGCCGCAGGGTTTCAGTGCCATCACTGCTAAATTCATTGTCCTCTCCGAAACGGCACAGTTTATGACGACATCCGGCCAGGCGTGTAGTGTGCTATGTAGACATTCCAATATCATGCAGTACTGCATGTCCGACTCATAATGCATACAATTGAAATGAAACGTTTGCTCGATCACCTCAAGAGGATCTTTCAATGTGGACGCAATACATATGTTTCCAACACCTACGGCGCGGGCACAAAGTGCCGCCGATATGGCAGTGGGGCTGGCACCGATAACTAATACATTTGTAGTGGGTAACACTTGCGCTTTGAAGCACGCCTGACACCCCAACGACAATGTTTGTGTCAAAGTGGCTTCGATCATGTCGACATTGGATGGTATTTTGTGGCAGAGATCGCCGGGATGTACTTGGTATTTGCGAAGGAACCCATTGAATACTAATTGATTGCAGATATTGTAGCAGCCCTTCTTGCAGTAGTCACAGATGCCACAAGCCAAACCAGATTCAAGAACAACACGGTCTCCCGGTCTTAATTTTGTTATTGAACATCCCACCTGTCAAAAAAAAAATGAACCAAATAGATGATAATCTACGATAGAACATACTATTTATTATGTAACATTAACGCACTTCTTCCACCACAGCTGTGGCGTCGTGGCCTAGCGTCATACCAGGATATGATTTGCCACCCGTTTCGTAATAATGGAGATCTGAACCGGAGAGAGCCACTGCTTCGGTGCGGACTAATACATCTGAAAAGCAATTATTCTACAATGATATTTCCAAATAACCAAATAGGCGCAAGGTGCTTTCTTACCATATTCGCTGATATTTGGTATAGCTTCCAAACATCTTTCGACTGTACATGGTACCATTATTCTTATCACTTCGTTCCGTGTAGTGTTTATTAGATTTGAATCACTATCATCTTCAACATCACAATCGTCACTCTTATTTTCATTTTCACATTCTTCATTTGTTTTTGTTTCTCTGTAGAATAGAGCTTGAGATTCCTTAGAAGTTTTCGATCCGTAGAGTCTTCTCTTAAGAGAAGAAAGGGGACCGGCAATATGCAAGCATGTTTGTACGCTCAGAGACGAGGGGTTCTCATTTTCTGCCTTAATACAATTATCGAATTTCAAGTGTGATTGTTTCATACAAATATATCTTTTTCGTGGATGCCATTTATTTACCCTTCTTCTTTTTGTCGCAGCTGGATTCCTTAGGACTTTGGCAGGTAGTCTCATGGCACTCATCAACGTCAGTATAACAGTCCGTTTTTGGTTTTTTTCGCTCTAATTTATCAATACGTTTGGATTTTGATTTCGATTGGAGTTTCATGCACATTCCAAGGCTCTTCCCATCTCTTTTCTTTCCTTTAGAACTTTTCTTCGAACTAAACTGTCTCCAAGAAAGTAATCCATGAGGGATAAGATACGATGGAATTTTACGAGTACAGAAGAAGCGTTTAACGGTTAAACTTTCAGTAGTACGATCCGAAGTGGCTAATGTACTATATTTCTTGCAGGCTGAACCCGAGCCCTTGCCTGAACCAGGTTTGGTCTTGCAGTTGGGTGCTGTTGCTTTCTTCTTCTTGTTACATCGGCCCATAGATTCATCCTTAGCTGATGCTTTTGAAGGTTGACATTCAACTTTGGACTTTTTTGGTTTACAATCAGATTCAGACTTCGAATCCTTGTTCTCTGTTACGCATGAAGATTCCGATTTTTTTAAATGACATAGGCTTTTGATAGGCTTGCATTTACTTCCCGATTTTTCGGATTTCTCACCACCTGCCTTTTTTGAACAAGATGATTTTGATTTTTTGCTGGTACAGAAACCTTCGTATCGTGTCCACTCCTCTTTTTTAGTGGAGTCGGATTTCTGGTTTTTTTCTTTAGGAGGTCCACACTTTGAATCAGATGCAGACTTTTTGGGAGGTGCACATTTCGTATCAGATGCTGATTTTTTTGGTGGGCCACACTTTGAGTCGGAAGCAGATTTTTTGGTGGGTCCACATTTTGAATCCGAATCAGGCTTTTTGGGAGGTGCACACTTTGAGTCGGAAGCAGACTTTTTGGGGGCTCCGCATTTTGAATCCGAATCAGATTTTTTGGGAGGTGCGCATTTAGAATCAGAAGCAGACTTTTTGGGGGGTGCGCATTTAGTATCAGACGCTGATTTTTTTGGTGGACCACACTTTGAGTCGGAAGCAGACTTTTTGGGTGGTCCACATTTTGAATCCGAATCAGGCTTTTTGGGAGGTGCACACTTAGAATCAGAAGCAGATTTTTTGGGAGGTCCACATTTTGAATCCGAATCAGATTTTTTGGGAGGTGCGCATTTAGTATCACATACTGCTTTTTTTGGTGATCCACACTTTGAGTCGGAAGCAGACTTTTTGGGGGTTCCACATTTTGAATCCGATTCAGATTTTTTGGGAGGTCCACATTTTGAATCCGAATCACATTTTTTGGGAGGCCCACATTTAGTATCAGATGCTGATTTTTTTGGAGGGCCACACTTTGAGTCGGAAGCAGACTTTTTGGGTGGTCCACATTTTGAATCCGAATCAGGCTTTTTGGGAGGTGTACATTTTGTATCAGATGCTGATTTTTTTGGTGGACCACATTTTGGACCAGAAGATGACGTTTTAGGTGGTCCACATTTAGAATCGGAAGCAGACTTTTTAGGAGGGCCACATTTTGAATCAGAAGATGACTTTTTGGGAGGTGCACATTTTGAGGCAGAAACAGACTTTTTCGGTTCTCCACACTTTGAGACAGAGTCAGACCTTTTCGGTGATTTACTGCTTTTTTTGGTACAAACACTCTTAAATGGCTTACATTTAATTTCAGATGAACCGGATGAAGCCGATTTTCCACCGGATGGCCCACAAGATGACGACGATTTCTTTTCTTTTGACGATTTACAAGGTGCAGGCGATGAATTTGATTTTTTCACACCACTAAGGCTACCCACCTGTTGGCATTTCATTTCTTTTTCGGAAGCTCCGGCTTCTTGTTTTTTCGGAAGCGGGCACTTGGCGCTATATAACAGAGGAGTGGAAGAACATTTCTTTTTGTTTTTGTCAGGTTTCTTCTTGGGCTTTTCACATGGGTCCTTACAAGGATCATCTAAAATACATTTTTTCTTCTTTGGCTTTGGGCAGGGATCCTTTTCTATTTGGCATGCATCCGTCTCACTCTGACACCGATTCGGTTTATCCGCATTTCCACATATGTCCTTTCCCTTCTTCTTCTTCTTTTGTTTCTTTCCTCCACAGGGCATGGATGCGCCCGGCGTCTTGCACGGCCCTTTATCTTTACTCTCAGCGTTTTTGCAAGGGTCATCCTTACAAGGATCCTTTTTCTTATCGTCCTTTTTTCTAGTTGGACAATCCTTTTTCACCTCCTTACCACATTCGTCTAATAAAGGTTTAGTACAAGGATTATTTTTGACATCACCGCACTTATCCTTTTTTCGAATCGCTTCCTTCCTAGGATTTTTCGTTTCATCACTCAGCTTACACTTATCCTTGGCCATTGCAGCACGGCGTTTGGTCGCTTCGACTAATGCTCGAGCATATGCTTTGCAACTCATTAGTCCTCGTGAATTGTAACCAATTATTTCCGAGGAGGAGAGCAAAGATATTTCTGTTGGTATGCAAGCACCAATCGCCTTCTCTGATTTGGCGGTTTCTTTCGAATCCGTCGCCGCAGTTCCAGTGTTGGACTTAGGCACGAATTTTGGATTGCCAGCATTGCCTGGGGAAATGCATCCCTTTGATCCCTCGCGAACGCAAACAATGTGTGGATCGCGAGCCGGAATGTCTTTATTTTTTCCAGAATTCGTGGAATATGCCATTCGACTAATATCAGCCGGGAAACCCTTTTGTAAAGCTGTGCTACAAATATTCGCCGCTATTGCAGTGATACAGTCATTGAATTCTGGCACTTTGATATCTCCTAAATGGCCAGGTGTATATTTAGATGGATCAATTTCCACTGTACCCTGAATCAATGCATTGAAATCTAGAGGAATTGTATTTTCAGTAACAGATTTGCCCAGATCTAAGTTAGCTTTCATTGTCAAAGTGGGTTCTTTCAACGATTTCGGAGTGGGGGGCTTAAACATATCGATACCCTTAATTGCCGCAGTCCTAAGAATAGCATCGCGAATATTACTCATATCCATTTCTAAGGCCAATTGCATAGACGATATTGCCATTTGTTGCAGTTTCTCCTCTAGATTTTCGGGCACATACACAATCAAATCTCGCTTGGAACTATTCCATGCCGCTACATCGTAGCAGTCGTGCGCTTCGATACGATTCATTTCTTGTTCGGCAACCGCGCGCTCAAGTTTTTCGTAAAGTGATACATTATCACTTTTAAAATTCTCCTGAGAAGTTTGCAAAGCAAGCGAACTTGAGGGATTGTCATTGTTTATCCATACTGCTGTCCCATCATATCCCGGATATTTTTCCAGCAATGTATTTGAATGCGTTGATTCAATTGGATCCATTAGATTTTCGGTGAACGCCTCAATTTGTCTCGCATGTTCTCGAATAATCGATAGAGTTTTCATTGTTTTATTATTGGCATCATCGTCCCCATCCAACAAGTTAAGTGGAATCAAAACGATTTTAGTCGAAGTGGTGGGGCTTTTCGAATGTATCAATGCAACTGGTATGATGTTGGCTAAACTAGTCTTAACCATAGCAGTCCCTTTGTCTGACGAATCTGCAACATGTTAAAAAATGCTGTAGTATATGAAGATACTTGTCGAGCAACATCGATTCTTTGTTTACCTGTTTTCGAGGCCATAAGCCGTATGGAAACATTTTTTATTACGCGAGTATTAAGTGTAGAACGACGAATAAAGTTATGGTAGCAAGGAAACGAAGAATATCGGCGCGGTCTAAAGTTCGATTGCCGTTTAGATAGCTAAGAAGGATTCCACATTAGTAGAGTAATAATACACATAGAAAAGTAGGCGCGCTGCAAGGACAGCATATAATTTGACAACTCACCCGCAAAGTCTGTAGGACTTTTCCAAATATTCGCATAATAATTATTAAGAATTTTGTTTGCACAAGAAATTTTGCTAAAACCCAGAAGAGAAGACACAAGTTTTTTTTTATTTTTTCCAAATTTTCATAGAAAATTTTCTGAATAAAAGCTCTGAAGTCAGTAGCTTACTAAAAAAAATTCAAGTAAGGTATTTTCATTAAAGGTACAGTATTCGTGAGACAGTCATGGCTCCTATCTCCATTTCAGTGATCATGCGATCCTTGTAGCCGTTAATTTAATTGCCTCTGTAAATATGCGGTGTTTTGTAAATCAGTGTTATTGGCATTACGATACGAAGGTGTTCTAAACATTGTTAGCAGTGCAAGGCAAACTTAGAAAACACACAAACTTATTCATAAATATTTATGTACACTGCTGGTGTTTGTAGGTATGAGTGTATGCGCCGCACAATAAAAATCCAACTGAGTAGGTAATGCAATGAAACCAAAAGTGTGGAAACGTATTCCGCATATTAATGATTATATTTGTTGGTTGATGGATTTTTTGGACTGCACATCGTTCCGTTGGATATTTTGCATCTGCTCATAGTAAATACTTTCGGTTAATTTGCGATGCGACAGCAGTTAGTCCGAGCCCAATTGCCTGTGGTTGCGGTTAAAAGCGGTTAAGATTCTTCCAGGCAATCGAGCCATCTGAGCGCGATCGGGAGCATTGGGAATTCGTTTGATTTAGACTCTGAAGTTTTACAACGGAAATTCAGCAAAATGTTTGGAGCTCGTCGGCTTCTGTGGGCTACTGTGCTTTTGACTGTAAGTGTATACGTATTGAATGCGATCGAGTGGATTCGAGGATTGGAAAATGTTTTGAAATAGTGAAAAATTTATATATGTACATATGTACATACATACATACATAAATATGTAGTTCATATTAATCAAAAATAAGAAAAGTAATAAAATGGTAGGCGGTATCCACTTCAAACCCAAACCCATGCACACATAGCAACTATAATTGGCTCATAATTACAAAAATACATACGTACATACATATGTGATTAGGTCCAACCAAAGTCACGCATAGAAACCTCTGAGGCCTTGAATAAAAAATACGCCGCAGTGTCACTTACATTTTGTGTGCGTGAATCAAGTATGTATGAATATATGCAGAGTCGTTGCCAGAGATGAGCAATGGGGGACTTTTATTTGATTATTTCAGAATTAGAAACGAACAGAATGGTACACACATAAGTGTTTGTTTTGACAAAAAAAAAACATTAAATTTATTACGCAACAAATACAAGCTTCATAAATGCAAAGTGAAATTGAACTTTAAACAAGTAAAGAAGACGGCAAACCTCTTCTTTAGACACCCGCCGCACGTTGTTATTTCAAATATCAAGCAGTACGACCATTATTTATGCAATAAGACCAGTTGATATAATACTTTTAAAAATTTAAGCGATTTAAACATAAACAAAAATAAATTATTATGCTTCTAACATTTCATAACCTACATGATATAATAAAATATCGAATATTTCTTCTAGAATGATAATTATTCTATAATTTCCGAAAGTTCCTGAGTTTGTAATAAGTTGAAATGTAGAATTTGAAGCAGTAGTTTCGGAAATACTATACCAACTTACTAAAATCTCGATTTTGTTATATGAGAAGTGGACGAAAGTTGAAATGCAAAATATGTCCCAAATTTGGTGAAAATATAGCTATTTGTTCTAAGGTGGGAGGTGGCACGCCTATTTCCAACCATTTTTGATTCAGTGCATATCCTTTCCCAACCCCATCCTTCGTATTAAATTTGAGCAAATTATCTGAATAGAAATAAAATGAAGTTACACCCAAAAAATTCCTTAGATCATTGTATTTCTCAAATAAGTTATTAAAAATTGCAAAGAAGACAATGTGCTCTCATTTATCGAAAGAATACGTAAAACTTTGATGAACAAATTTACATCGGGGAAAGCGGGGCTGGCATTGCTAATCAATTTAGTAATTTTGAAATAAAAGTTTAGTATTTGGAAAAAACATATTTGGGACCGGTTTAGTCAACTTTTTTCTTGTAGTTTTTCCTCAGTATTATGGATCTTTTAACTTAATTTGTTGCACCTCTTTAATCCACTACATATTACGGCATTTAAACCAAGGCCGCCGTACCCCTTCGCTACGTCTCTGTGTGTATTTATTGCCATACAAATGCCAAATATTGTTATGAATGTCATATATGTAGAATGTATGTATGTACGCAGCTCGGGCTCATTGTCTATCAATAAAGGCAAATATTGTAAAATAAAAAATAACAGAATGTATTGATCAGTTTTTATCATTTTGTTATTTTAAAGAAAGGAAACCAAAATTATTTGAAAAAAAAATAATGCCGAATACTTGTTGTTTGTGCAGAACCACTCATAGAAAAAATGTGCCAATGTTTTACACTCCATCCGTCAAGTCACAAAAGGCGGAATGAGTAAAAGGAAGTACATGGAGTGCCTTCTATGAAATTCATGTAAATGACAATAAAACTTTCAGCGACGGAAATTAGGTAGACACATTTTTCGACAAATGTAGAGATATTGCTCTTGAAGATAACGTCAGGAGTTTTTTTTTCGACTTCAGGGTACATTTTTGAATAAAACATTTAAAAAATAAGCAGTTGCATAAAAAACTACTCAACGGGAAAAAATTGTATACACTCACACACAAGGCTTCGCTCACTATATTGTAACTTCAATATTATAGAGCAAAATTTACTTTGGTAGGGAAGAAATTGCCGAGCGCCGTCGGCAAAAAAAAAACAAAAATCATCAAACATGAACAAGAATTTCTAGTCACTTGAAACTTACCTTTCGTTATAGCTAACTGGATAAGCTTTAGAAAATTTGATTTTGTTTTTGTTATAAAAATATCTAATCAAATTAAATAAGGAAAGACAAAAGCCCAAAACTTGTAAATACATTTTGCTATTATTTTTATAAACCCAACTGTATATGTACTTGCATCTATACATACTACATATACATACATATGTATACATATGTATACACACTAAATACATATATATGTATGTACATATAGAATATGTTCATTTATGGATGGGCGATAAACACGAGCTAAAAATTATTTTAGTGTGCCCATTCGATTAATTGCCATCCTGTATTTGTATTTGGCATTCAAAAGGTAGCATTAAGCTATAAAATTATGCGGAACCATTTCTCAACTTTTTGTGATCACAATACGATGTAATTTTCCACTTTCAGTTCACACTTTTGGAGATTCCTGCGTTGCCGGCGACTACATCTGCTCCTCATACCACCCACATTGTCAGCTATGTTCACCAGGGAAGAGCTCGTACCAGAAGTGGCAAAATAAGCGAATTCGATTACGAGAGAATTCAAAATGAATCAAGCGGACAAAGCGCCGCTATACGCTCCACTGAACCGCCAACTCCTATAACAACGTTTTATGACTCATTTGTAGAACAATTAGATACGACTCTCAACAATGGTTTTCTTAATACTAACAACACTCCAGTGGTTGACATTTCCACCACGAAATCGGTCAATCGAACTGATGATCTCTTGGTAACTCAACAAAACACACTGGACGATGCCAATGATGTATTTGGTCGCAATGAGCAGCATGAATCTTCTACAACAGTGAAGAACGACAGTCATTCGCATGGGAATGGATTAATGTGGAATCGCATGAAACAGAGCATTCCGGTATTGGAGCCTGTGCGACATCTTCTAAATACGGTACGTGATCAACACAATCAGACTGTGCATGCTGCCCGAGAGCATCATCAGTTGCTGGCCAAAATGAAAGGTGGTGGTTTAGGCGATCATATGGCAGTAAATGAGTCATCGGCCATTGAGACAGAGGCCGATCGCGAGACGGCTAACGAAAGCACTGAGTTTAAACTACTAGACTTTGCAGGCAGCCTTGTTGGTATGCTGTGGGGCTTCATCGGAAATCTTCAGCGCATATTTGCGGCTAGCAGTGGAAATGCCTTTGCTTCCTCCTCGTCCAGCTCATCGGGTGAGCAGTAGGATAGGCGGTATAGATGTACAAATAACACCTTTCGGTGTTGGATAGATTTATATTGAGTTAGCTGTGATTAACATATTTTTTGTTTTCCAATGAATGTACATACACACATACATACATATACTTATATGTTGTATTTACTTTCATACAAATATTATGAAATTCAAATTAATACGATATCGAACAAAATTCTTATACCATTAACATAAGTTTTGTTAAAACGAGTAAACAATGCAATCACAATAAAACACAAATTCTACGGAATACCTCAGTTTGTGCCTTAAGTCTTTCGTTATGAATCTTTTTATGAGTAGTGCCCCTTAAAATATGTAAGGTTAACATGAAGCAATTTTCTAAGCGATTCGACGTCGCTTAACAAAAATCGTCTGAGCAAAATGATTTTCCAAACAATCACAATCACCACAAAATTGATCACCAACGGATTTATTCTGCATGTGATCGGTAGTTTTGTTATGTTGACAGGTCTATTTTGTACCGGAAACAAAATTGTCGTTACCAGCCACAAAAAACTTTGGCAACTTGTTTAACCTTTGCGTATTCTGAGCACATTTATTAGCGGTAAATGTTGTAAGCCTTTGCGTGGATTAAAAAACAGTAAAAAGTTTTTATAATACAAACTAAATTTTATAGAAAGTTGGATTTACGTGAATTGCACGTAAACGTGACAATAATGCTCCATAAAATATACTTTATTTGGAATTTTTATTCGACCAACTGTTGATAGCGCTACCATTTTAGTCATACTTGCTCGAAGAATTCGATTTGTTTACTGCCAAATAAAGTACATATCTACATAAAATTTTTACATTGAACTTTGCATCGAAATAAAAAAGACGTTTGATTTTAATGATCACATTAAACAGTTTTCATAAATTAGTTAAAACAAATAAAACCAACTGTCATTGCCAAATACAAGCTTTATCAGTGCTAATATTTGTGCGTGGGCATTTTTCCTATTGATAAAACCATTTGAAAGATGATATTAAACGAGAATGTTCGCTTCCTTACTACGGTACTGAAATGAGACATGTTGACAGTTCGTTGATGCTTGTCGCGGCAATTTAGGGACGTCTTTACGTTGTACTAATGTCAAGAAGTGTTCGAAGATGCTGACACATTGTACTTTTGTCGATAAAATGACAGGACAAAAATTATGTCAATACACTCTGGCAGCCGCTGTCAATGAATAAATTTCCTAAATGGGAAAGCCAAATTAAAAACAAATCGTAATTCTAACCAAAATTGTTACAAATATATTTTTGATCAGCGGTTTGTCGCCAGTTTTTGGATGCCCAGTAAGTATATTATTTATAGAATAATAGTCATTAATTTTAATTGTAATTTGAGTGTTCGACTGCTCAGAGAAACAAATAAATTATAAAAAATTGAAATTTGCGATAATGCTTATTTATATTTAATTTTTAATGAGTTAGCAACCCCTCAAACTTTTTTTTCGGGACCTAAACCTCTAGCAACTCAAACCAGTTAGAAACCAGCTTAGAAGTTGAATTAAACCAATATTTTTAAACAGGTGGCAAAAAATGCTTAAAAAATTTTCCTGATAATAATATTTAATTTTATTTCCTTTTAAGCAGCTTGGAACGCAGTACATATTTTGGCAAAATAAAGCTTTTATAAACCTTTTCTCTTTGAAAATCATAACTTAATATTTGATTTAACTTTTTAAAATTTATTTAAACATTATAAGCTTTTTAAAACTTTTTGTTTAACACTCATATTGTAACTTATTAACTTTAAAAACCCCTACCTAACAACCTTATTTGGAAGCGTTTTGGAAAATAGGCTTTATTAAGCCTCTTTCGTTTGATCCAAATCCAAATCTATACACTCACTCCATAACATTTATTTATTTGACTGAACTTTTTCAAAATGAGGTAGCTCTCTTCAAACTATACCATATGCGCTTTAATTCAGGCTATAAGCAGTTTATGTGCCAAATTTTATACAACAGCCGATTGGGCGTGAAAAGTTAACTAACATACTCGCACACAAACTTTCACATTTATAATATTAGTATGATTTTTAATTAAGTAAATTTTTTCAAGGTTATAAACCTTTATAATTAAGTTAAATATTTAATAAGCTTTTAATTATTACTTATTAAAACAGGAGCAAAGTCCACAATAGCGACTTCTCGCCACGGGTGCAAAGGAAAAGTTGTCCGCCCCATTTGCTTGATTAAAACGCGTATATTTCATAAAATGCTCAACCGATTTTTCCTTTCATTTAATAATTGTGTATATAACAGAAGAATAATTATGGAATAATATTGCAGTCATTTAAAAATATAACTTGTTCTAAGAAATCCAGCATCGTTTTTTTTATTTTATTTAATTTAAGTCGATTTTAGGTTATTTGTCGTTAAAGTTGAAAAAATTATTAAATTTAAGCTAACTCCTACTGAAAACAGAATCAAAGAACGTGAATTTCATAAATTCTATTAGTTTTATGACTCGCGGCATTTAGTTGTTTTCAAGGGTATGCAAAATATACATTATTAAATAATTAATAATTGAATCATGCAAAATATATAAAACAATGTAGAAGTGATATCGAGAGTTCTCTCTCTCTCTCTCGAGCGACTGAAACGTCAATTCTTAAATATCTACAATTCGTAATTTATATTTTTTCATTGCAATTTTGAACTGAGCTATGAAGTTAAATTCATAACTGTCCGGGGCGGCATCTGAGCCATGTTTTCCACAACAGTTCTTTTATTTAATTCCGATTTGTTGACGGCGTCATCTGCATGTGATTTCTGTTAAATTAGTTACAAACTTGGCAGCACTCTCAGCTGTTTTTATTCATAAAAACATGTCAAATTTTGTACGCCGATTTTGGTCCGCCACTTTCTGGCGCAACTTACGGAAGGTAAACAAATAATTGGCGCATTGCGAACGTATCAATTAAGTCCCTCAGGGAAGAATATAAAAGTTTTTGTAAGTTATTTAATTGACCTTGGCTATTTTTTTTTTAGTTGTGACGCAAGAGTTAACCTTTGAATAATCTGTTCGACTCCGTAGTTTTCCACAAATCGTCGAACAAAATGAAGCAATGTTTAAAACTAATAAAAATAAACAAACAGTTTATTGTTTGCATTCAAAGTGAATAAGGTTTATTGTTTTCCAAATTTGTGTGTTTATTTTCTTAAAGGTAGCGCTACCGGTGAGTGGGAGTGAGTGCAAGAGTATGTCTTCAGCAGAGAAAAGTGGCTTGGCGTTAAAGAAGTTGCGTGAATTTGGTTATGCATTCAATGCAGGTAAAACGTTTATATGTATACATATATGTTCATATTATATGCAATATCAAATGCTCTTGGCATAGACGGACAACTGCGAAAGATTGATGAAACCACAGGAGAGCCGGGAGCAGAACCTTTCAAATTTACAATAAGCGAAGATCACGCCAAAAATCAAGAGCATTACGAGCAATTGGCTGAGGTAAATGAAATAGTAACCGATTAAATTTCTTATAAGAAAACCGAAACATCTATTGCAGCAAATCCCCGAAATTGTGTATGATTTGTTAGAGCAAAATGGCTTAAGTCGTACTTTTGTACCAGATGATGTACCACAAGAGAAAGCCACATTCATTTTCACAAAGCCCGAAAAGCTTATGGAACCGAAAAAGCTAGTTGTCATTATTCATGGCAGTGGCTATGTCAGAGCGGGCCAATGGGCCAGAAGGTAAATCATATTAAGACCATATTTCCTAAGGGATGCATGTACATTCAATATATTTTATTGCGCATTAAATACCAAAAGCGTAAGGCAATTTTTTTATAAATAAAAACATAGTACGGTCTTGGTCGGGGGAGGGTAGCATTGCATTTGTCGGCGCGCCAAATACCATTTTGTAGTAAAAGTTGTATCAAATGCCAGTAGTATTTGCCTTCAAAAGTCAGCGTGAAACTAACACTTGGTACAACATCGAGTGGCTACTTGTTGCAGATCTTTCTAACCAGAACTATTGCTGACGATTTTAATGACGAGAAGCCAATTGATTCTTGTGGCGGCAACTCGTGTCTTTTGAACTGCGAAGGCTACAACGTGTACCATAAGGATCGCGAGCGACCTTACCTTCGTCACGTTTCCCAACGTTAATATACTCTGCACTAGGTTGTTAATTAATTTAATAAATTAAATGTTGGCGAATGCTACTGAAGTTACAGTCTTTGGCCGCACCAGGTTATAATCGATATTTGCACTCGTTAAAAATATCGAATATTAGTCATCCCTTAGCATTAGCTTTTTTTTAACATTTTGAATCTCGCAAAAGTCATTAATCTACCGGAAGATGATGCAATTTTTTTTAAATAGGCAAATATCAGTTCGAATTTCTATGGAAGAGATGAGGACTTGTTGTACCTCACCTCACCATACAATAGCTTGCTCTTGATGAGTAGAGACCTCAAACTTTACGTTTCTAGGACAATCGGGTGAGTTAACGTATCAAACCCAGTCATATCTGTACGGTACAACCATTGGATACAAGACATCCCAAATCCACATATGTGTGGTATGTGGAGGTTATCCGCACACCACCGGTTATTCAAATGATCTTGTTAACTGTTCGTTGATCGTTGGGTAGAAATCTACCAAAAATTTAACATCACAATGAAATACAACCAATAAAAAAAGGCTCATGCGTGCTGAAACTCAATGACTTTGTCAAGAAACTATTTTTGAACCAATTCGATTACCGTTGAGTGCTATGCAATAAACAATTGGATTTCTAGAAAGAGTTATGTTATTTTCTACATTATAGTTAGAATTCAACCAAATATAGGTCATCCTAGTCCTCTTTGTCTACCTCATTACTTTTAAACAAAGAGGCCAATATCTTATTTCGACTGATCCACAACCAGCCAAACTTTCTATAGCGGATGCGCCAGATAATCAAAAAGGACGTTAACGATGCAAAGGTTGTTCGAAGCAGAGCATAAACAAACACAAATAAACAGAGCTTATATGTTTACAAAAGTAAATGTAAAATTTTGTTTCGTAATAAATAAGATACAATACTCCGTCGACACAGGATGTTTCCTGGGCATACCACTAATCACGCCCTGTGAAGAACGGATTCACTCATGCGTGCTGTTGTTGTTGTAACAGCATAAACATTCCCCATACAGTTTTGAGGAATGCTGCTGAAGTGACAGTCCTCTGCCGGATATAAATCCGGGTCGTTCCGTTATTGTTGAGCCGACTGTCGTGGGAACGACATGGTCGTTGTCGTCAAACTTATCTAGGGAGAGGCCCAAGAAACAGGCAGTTTGGACTGGGTCGGATCAGAGGGAGAAGTGGGTGTCTTTATGTTACTTGCATTGTCGGCATAATGCAAAAAGGGTGTCCATTTTATACATAATAGGGTTTTGACTTTTATATTTAGTGCGCATTATCAACATTTAATTTCCAATCGTATCTTATAAATATTTCTGTATTATTTACTTCAAAGTCTCATCATTAACAATTCACTCGATCATGGCACCCAGATTCCTTACATAAAACGCGCCGAATCGCTTGGATATGATATACTGGTGACAAATACAAATGACAATTACCGTGAAAGTCGACCAATACCTCGTTTAGGATCTGCCTCAGCACATGCCCGATATGTTTGGGAAAAGCATGTTATGGGTTGTAATCCGGAGAGCGTAGCTATCGTCGCGCACAGTTATGGTGGAGCAATCGCTATGGATTTGGTAATTTAAACGAGATATGTCCTCAATTAATTCCAAATTTTTTACTTTTATTTTTTTATATTTTATAATAGGCGAACCGTTTTACTTCATTCTTTGAGAATAGGGTATTTGCAATCGCACTCACCGACTCTGCTCATTTCCAAATACCAGGAGGAGCCAAGAAGATTGTGCTAGATATCGCATGCAATTGGGTGTCTAGTTCCGCACCCCTGGACACCGAAATATATACTGGAGAGGGAGAAATGTGCAGTGTCTCAGCAGGACACTCGAAGCACGAATGGACCTCTTATTCCGCATTTGAATCTGTTTTTAAGTTCTTAGAAGAGAAATATGAACATTTCAATACACATCGTACAGGGAGTAAAAAGGCAAAAACGGATGCTTAATAGTACACATAGATTAATAACGCATCTAATGAATTAAGATACATATGTAGTGCATATATTGTT
Source organism: Anomoia purmunda (assembly GCA_951828415.1). Lineage (NCBI taxonomy): Eukaryota > Metazoa > Arthropoda > Insecta > Diptera > Tephritidae > Anomoia > Anomoia purmunda. The sequence goes on along the minus strand of OX639993.1, from coordinate 1,099,081 downwards.
AGTTTAGATTTGAAAGAGTAATTTTTGAAATTACAACGCGATTGCTTTTTAATTAGACATTCCATGTGGAGTTTTTTCCTGATTATTTGTTAAAGCCAAGACGAATTCATTTAACGTAGTGTTAGTAGAACAGCTGATTTGATTGTTTTTTTTTCATCTTACGGCATAAAATGTCAAATTCATACTTTTTTATTTATATTCTGATTGTTCTCATTGGCATTTTTAAAAAACAAAATATGTACATTTAGTTTTGTGAATAATTTGAACTCGTACACATATGTACATATATTGATTTCCGTCTCGTATGTGTTGCGTCTTTAACATTTTTTGTAAATTTGTAAATTTGTGCATACATATGGGGGTTTTACTTGTCAGTATCACTTATATCAATTTATTAAATTTGATTTCCAGCACTTAGTCACATTTCGGGAAGCTTAATCATTTTGTTGTATGTATGTGATGACAAAACAAACCCCTTAAAAGCATAGATCGATTTCTGTGAGTGATAGCGGTCAGCTTGGAGACACTTTTGCTAAATGTGTATAAAAAATACAAGAAATAAGTGCAAAAAAGAAAACAAAAACAAAGTTTTGTGGGGGTAGTTTTTCCACACGCCGGCCAATGTGATAGCAATATGTGCATCCCCGCATTTGACTTAATGTCACAAGCGATAATGTTGACCTGACACTGTTCATCACATAACATAAATATAAACGTCATAAAAAATAACGCAAGATTTGAAAGCGGGATAACTGCCTAACCGAATGAAGTGTGGATGTTGTTGGTGCGGTTTTAGTGTCCTCTGGGACATCGCTTAATACAAATATATGTACATACATATTGATTATTAGGCATCAGCCCATCACAAACGGACGCTATTGACATATCGATGCCATAGGGGTAGAATTGACTATAAAATCTTTTAATTCGTGTGAGTTTCATTTACCCGTAAATATGGCATAACAAATGTATGCAAATAGTTCAGTTAATTTAGGAGTTTAGATGTAATGCATTTAAAAAAAATACTAATGTACCAATGCTTGCTAAATCTACATAGTATATTGCGTTTGTGTAAGTAAATATGTATATCGAATTTTTGTATGCAACAATTAACAAATTGATAATGTCAAACTAAGCAAATCTGAATTTTTAATTATCATACTCGTACACATTTTCATCGGCTTGTTTTGTTATCCCCGTGTCGATACTCCATACATTTACATATGTATGTACATATGTACTTTTAACGTTGCGTGTATATTCTCCAGTATTTAAACAATTTTGAATTTGAATATGTGTTCTATTCGCCAGATACCTTTTTTTTGAAATTTATAAATTATATCCAAGAATACTGGTGGCTCGTGATGTACACTAAGAAATGTTAAGAGCACCAACCAAAATCTAAACCACCATCACGTTATGATTTGCGGTTGGGTGGTGGTTGGGGGGCTACATTTCCCAAGTGTAAAATCAAAATAAGAAGTGTCAACGGAATGACATTCCTTTGGCACTTCGCATGGCATACAGTTTGCTATGACATATTTCGCCTGTTGACGAAATGATTTTCTTTCTTTTTCTTCGCATCTTCTGTACGGAATACAAAATCTGCATCGAAGTAAAGGCAACGTAGAGTAAATAGTTAATCTGCGTTGTGTTTGTTAAGCTATTCCTTTGGCCTACGTACGTTGTGACAAAAAACCAACCGAAGGCTTTACAATCAAAAACAATCGAAAATTCTTACAACTTTTTCTAATTGAAAGTAAAGGGTGGTTAAATTTTAAGGGCCGATATTGATTTTGAATAAAACACAAATTATTTTGAAAATTATTGTAATATCTTTTTATTATGATAATATGATGTGGTTCAATTATGTATGGAACAAAATATCGGCCACATGTCCGCCGCGACCTTGGCGGCACACCTCCATCCGATTGTCCAAATTTTCGATGATGCTGAGGCATAATTGAAGTTCTATGCCGTTAATGTGCCGAATTATCTCATCGTTTAGCTCTTGCATTGTTGCTGGCTTATCGACGTATACCTTTTCTTTCAAATAACCCCAAAGAAAGTAGTCCAACGGTGTCAAATTACATGATCTTGGTGGCCAATTGACATCGCCACCACGTGAGATAACACGGCCATTGAATTTGTCGCGCACCATCCTGTTGGAACCACATATCGTCCACATCCAAAGTTCCTTATCATCTCACGATAGCGAACACCATACACAGTAATTGCCTGACCGGCCTCATTTTGGAAAAAATACGGCCCGATGATGCCGCCAGCCCATAAACCGCTCCAAACAGTCACTCTTTGTGGGTGCATTGGTTTTTCGACAATCACTCTTGGATTATCATTCGCCCAAATGTTGCAAATCTGCTTATTGACGAATCCACTGAGGTGAAAATGTGCCTCATCACTGAAGATGATTTTCTTCGAAAATTGATCATCCACTATTGCCATTTCTTGCCAACATTCTGACAATTGACGACGTTTGGAATGGTCAAGAGGCTTTAGTTCTTGAGTTAATTGCACCTTGTAAGCGTGTAAATGCAAGTCTTTATGCATAATGTTCATCAACGACGAGCGTGAGAGGTGCAATTGTTGGGCACGACGACGAGTTGAGGTGGACGGCTCTTCAGCCACACTAACGCGAACAGCAGCAATATTTTCTGCAGTACGAGCATGCTCTGGTGTTTTCACATCTCCTGCATACCCGGTTTGATCAAATTTATGCACGATTTTCCGGATTGTACGCACATTTGGACGATTAAATTGACCGAAAGAATCACGAAGTGCACGATATGCATTTTGATTTGAACGCCCATTTTCATAATAAGCCTGAATAACTTTAACACGTTGCTCGATTGTGTATCTTTCCATGTTCAAATTGAGTTAGTCTGAAATTGAGAAATGTCAAATGAAATGCAGAAAAAAACTTGAGGCTTAGGTGTGGTTCACATTCAACATCGGCCCTTAAAATTTAACCACCCTTTACATACCTACAGTGAACCAAAAAAAAAAGTTCTACATTAAAGGTACCCATCTTCAACGTTGAATATCTCTGGCGTTATTTAAGTTTTTCAACTAAAACTAAAAATTAAAACAGATACATATGTTTTATGCCAACAATAAGAATTTATTAAAAAAAACTCACTAGCTCTGAAACTTAAACAGCGAAAAGAATCTATATTATTCAAATCAAAAGTGTTAACTAAACTCAAAACGATTAGTGGGTTAAAATGTATTTGATTTTAATTTAACAAATTAGTATTTGGTGCGGTCACCTTTGGTATCTAGCAAGGTTAAAATCCTTCTATTCATAGAGTGTACTTAGAATATATTCTCCCATAAATCATATGAAGCGCTTTTAAGGACATTTTTGCTCCTAATTTGGCGCGCACGTAGCTTTGTTGCCATAGAAGCTCTGGAGAAGTACAGGATATCTTAAAAATCTAAAGTAGTACATTTTTTTTTTCATCCGTGAAGATAACCCCGTGCCAGAAGGTTGCAGATTGGTTAAATGTGGAAAATTTCTCACAGGCTGTTGGTGGACAACCAATCTCAACCTCCTTAAGCTAAACTAATTTTACGCTTACATTATACCTTGGTGTTTTGGGCGAACTTTCCTACAATTTGTGGTGTGCGTCTTGATGTTGTGCCACAAATTAAGGGGCTACAGTTTTACGTGGACTCCGAACGGCAAATGATTTTTGTGACAATTTATTTATTCGCAGGAATACAATCGGGCTTTGCCATTGCCTGCCGATTTTGTTGTTACTTGGCCCATCCAGGATACCAACCCAGGGAACACCAAATGTAGCGCGCACCCGTTACACACTTCTTCCCTTCCCTAATGATTAAAACTTACAAATATTTTGGCATTTCCACAATTGCTAGAAAAAATTGGCTAAAAATTTACTAAAGTATCACTACGATTTCGCTTAAATGAACTGAGAAAATTATGAAGCCCCCATTGAGAATTTAGAAAACATAACGAAGGTGTATAAGTTGTGTTATTATTTTTTGGTTAGGGAGAAATTTACCTATTTTAGGGTGGTACAGATTTTCGTATGATCTCATCTCCAGTCTGCCACTAATTTGCATTTGTCTTTGCAACCAAACTAACACATTCATAAAGCCATTAATGATTTTTGGAATTGAGTTCCATCCGTGGGAAAACATTTTTAATTAATTCCTTAATTGATGTAACACTGATAAAAAAAAATTGACGGAAATGAGTTGCTCTTTGGTTCTGAAGTAATTTGAAATTTTTCGTTACCAATATCTAACAGTTTTTGTTTTAGGTATCAGTTCAAGCAAGAATACTAAACTAAGTTACTTAAAATGATTTCTTAAACATACAGGGAGTTACCAACGCTCCTTGAAGCGCAAGATGTACTTTGATTTAATTCAGATAAAGCTCTGTATAAGGTCTCATTTAAACTATAATAGGACTTGACAACTGACAAAAGATATCAACCTGCCGAAAACTGAAAGTTAATTTTTGGACAAACAGTCGCTTTCAAACAAGCATTAAGTTCATCAACTGGTGTCAATTTAGGTATAACCGGAATAGTCTGGCGAAATCCGGCAGCCAACAAAATAAGAGCTCTACCTATTATGTATGTAGTTACCTATTTCCTTTATGTTCTTCAAGTGATTTTTTTGTGCGCTATAGTGCATTTTTCCAATACAATCACCTTGCATGTCGTAAGCATTTTTACCATGCCTTTACCAATGTTCCATGTAAGAGTATCGATGAATTGCTTATTTAATCCCAACTTTAAAACTGAATGGCCTGATCGTCCTGATATCCAATAATATATTAGTAATACCAGATGAATCAATGACCGCCTTCACCATTTATCATCGCGGTAGGATTTTTTCCTGCGAACAATTCTCTAGAATATTTTAACCTGCTTGAGACTTTCCCAATTTGCTTTCTGTGTGGCTTAACTATTGGTGCGAGTTTATCTATGGTGAATTTCTTAAACTGAGTTTAACCATTCAAAGTTTCCTTACTTTTAGTAGTTACAGCTTCATCCATTTTCAGAAATTTTGAAAAAGCAAAGCGACAACTGTGTGGGAGTAGTTCGGCCAAACATAAATCGCCAAATTATTATTGTTATTATTAATAATTCGGTCAAAGATATTACACACACATATTTGATACCTTTGACTACAGTACTATCGACGGAGGGGTGGGAATTTAAGGACCTCCCTCAGGCACATACATCCTTACTTTTAGTAATCACAGCTTCATTTCCAATTTCACAACTTTTGAAAAAGGCTGTTTAAGTGAATGCCAATACGAGTACAGATCAACAGATGTGTTGCCTATTTACAAGCAAATTGTCAGCCATTAAATTTAGGTAACTCGGCATTTGATTATTCGGTAAGCAAAACACCGAGATGAAACTACTGAGACTGTTCTGAATACGACTAATGTTATTTCTTTCAATTAATATTAGTATAGTTGAAAAATTCGCCCCTTATCATAATATTTTAATATTTTGTGTTAGTCCTCGCGACAGTTGCCTCGTGTTTATTGAGCTTCATGTCGGTTGTGAGATCACAGTGGCGTATTTCATTTCCTATGGTCGTAAGCAGATCACTTTGTAAACGTGTTCAAAAATTGTAGGAATAGTACGGCAAATATAAACGTAAATAAAATAACAACATAAATCTACGCAGATGACATTTTTAGTAGGAGCTAAGGGCGAACTACATTCATCTCAAATGATACTTATTCCGCACTGCTACGAAGAACGGGCGATTAGCAACTAGGTACATATGCACTCACTTCCTTGAGATAAAAACAAATTTTATTTATATTCTTATATTCTCAAATAAAGTAAGCTTTCAATTTAAAATAACGCAGCTTTTTTTTTTAGTTTTAAAAAGTGTTGTAAATCAAAAATTGCTGTACAATTGCTACACCACATCTAATATTTGAAATATTGGATTTTTTAAAATGTCCTTTCATATTGTAACGCCGTTGTACTTTGAGTTGAGGGTCGACTGCGGTGAATTCTGTGCACAAGTTCAAGTGGGGCCGTCGAGCAAAAGTCATAAATAATAATGTTTGCCAATAAATGTTTATGTATGGACGCACAAGCCATCAAACAGCGCCCACCCCTCATCCAGCCACGCTCGCTGAAAAAGGCATCATTGTTGCTTCTGTTCCCATTCCGATGACTTGTGGTCAGTCAAAAATCGTTTGCGCCGCCCAACATTTACGAGGTCATCGCGAAAGACCATTAAACATTCTTTGAGTGTCCCAATAAAGCGGGAGCATGAGTTTAGCTCACAAGTGTGACGAATTTTTATATTTGAAAAATGATTGATGCCCTAGCAACCTCTCAGCATAGACCAAAGAAAAGTGCCTTACAATTATAATTTACGCGTATAACATAATTTGAGTCATTTAATTTTTTTTTATATATGTAAGTATGTACATATAAATACTTATACGGCTTCGAATTGAATCAACCAAAATCACTGTTCCGTCGCAATTTCCGCTGTATAAACAACATCAAATTAGCATCCATTTTTGAACGTAAAATTGTCTCGTCCCGATTTTATTTGAATTTCAACCATAATGAAAGACCACCCATTTCTTTGAATGCCGGAAAAGTGCTGAAATGCAAGTTTAACGTAAAAATAATATCAAACGAGATTAGATAAGAACTGCGCTAACCCACCTCCTCCAAAGTAAAGAATGTAATACAAAAAAAAAAAAAAACAAAAAGCACAGAAACCGCGCGAAAAGACAAGGCTGAGACGTAACGCAATTTTCACCCTTTCAAATAGCATGGAACGATGTACAGTGAGGTAAATTAGTACATCAATTACAGTACATGCCTAAACAAAATGTCGAAATGTGTGCACGAAACTGAAGAATTATTAGATATTCGTGGAGTGAAATATTTGAATTAAGAACAAAATATTTCGCTTATTAAACATATTTTATTATAAAAATAAAAAAAACTAATAACAAATGATATAAATAAACAAGATACTGATTGCTATAACCAAAAGTTAAAAGCAACAAGACTTAACAATCAATAAATAGTTTTAGTGTTCCGACAAGGAAAATTGATATATTCCGCGGGCCTGCTCTCTTATCGTCTAATCTGTGCACTAAAATAAAGTTTGGTAGGGCTAAATTACAGCTTAGAGGCGGTCAATTGAAATCGTCAAGGCAAGATATGAGTGTGAATCCGAACCTGTACGTTTTTGAAAGACTGCTCACTGAGCCCAAACACTAGCACTGGTATACTATTTGTCAAGAAAGAAACTCCAAGTCTCTGTCGTCATAATGGTAGATGGTTGTTATTAAGTAGAGAGATGTACGAGGAATTAGGAGAACTTTTCCAAATTGTGGTAATGCTTATGGATTATTGCGTAACGAATAATTAAATATATCTTTGTTGTAGAAATGTGGAAAGTGTTCCTAGAGAAGCAATTAGTGCGATCCCACTTTCGGCACACATAGCACAATCTGTGTCGATTTATATCGTGCTAGATCATTTTGTGAGCGGTCCCATAATCATCGCATATTGTGAGAATGTTTTTTGGGACATTTCGGCCAAAACTAGATTGTGCAAAAGGCTCACACTATTGTGTTTTATTGAGCACATTTTCTTTTTAAAAAATATGTGTACATTAAAAACAGGACTTTATTTTTCAAACCAACCCAACCAAGAGTGGGCTGAAGTCTCTTCGAAGTTTAAACTATTAGATATATTTAGAACTTTCCTCACTGTAAGGTGTTGGCGGAAAAGATGTGAATATACCCCACCAGCGTCCGGAAGCACTTTGTATAATTATCAAAAGGTTTACAGCATTCTACTTGTATGAAGATATGGCTGTTGTTAAAGCTGAATGCAAATATTTATATACTGACGTCGGTTGAAATGTAGGTACAAATTTTTGACAGTGGCTTTGGTTTAATATTTACTAAGAAAAAATTTTATGTTTTGCCGATTGATTTAAATAAATTAATGACATGACATTTTGATTATATGGAAGAAAAATAAAATGCCATATTACTGATTGAAAATTTGATTTCTTTTATATTTTGGCACAACTTAAATATATTAATAAGAATATAGTTATTTAACGTTCAGAACAGTCTTCACATTAAATACCAGCGCAACATAACAGATTATGATCGGGCATCGTTAGCCCAATTTCGGCACAGATTGATTTGAAAATTGTGTGCGTTCACACTATCGATGCATGAAATGCGCCAAAAATCGGGAGACTAGAATCTTAGCTTAATAAGTCAAACCAAAAATTGTAAAAATTCACTTGGAGTTTTTATGCTTTCCAAAAAACCTCATTCAGTAAATACATATGTACACAATTTATCACACACACTGTAACTCCGACGGATATCAGGCCACTCGCCCCTGCTGGTTATTTGCAAACGGATTATTTAAAGCTTAATCTTATAGGTCTCCCTCGCTTTCAACTCGGACTCGATATCTATCAAAAATTGCGCTTTTTGTTTGGTGTTGCTGCTTTGTTTTTTCCTTTTTTGAATGCCGAATGCGTGCACGAAACTTGAAGCCAATAAAACGATTCCACCCACTAACGCTACCCACGGGCGTTTCAACAACTTGGTGTAAATTTTTTGAAAATGGGCAGTTTTTAGACTAGCTGTAGTCGTTGACAGCTTGTACGTTTAATGCCATTGTCGACGTTTATTGTTGAGAATACTCCTAGTGCCAAATAACAACAACCATTGCACGATGATGATACCAGATAATAGCGCATCATCAATGCCAATGGCGGCGAGTGGTGTGGTCTTCTTAAGGCTTCGTTATTTACAGATTGTTGAGTTGAGATTTGCCACAAAAGGACAATGTTTTGTTTTCCGATTTCTTTTCACCCCCACCTTCGGAGCTTAAGACATTTTAAAGTCATGTATTACACTTGAAGGCGTTCCTTGGCTGATGCCGTTGCGGTCGCAGCTGAGTCAAAGCAATAACATTAAGTGCGGTAGTGGGTGGCGGAGGGATCAGTCGAATAACAATATCAGCATCATGATAACATAATTTTGTTTAATTTGCATGAATTTTATACCCAGAGTTTTGTGAAAGGTGTCCTGTGGAAGGGGCGAAGAAATGTTGTGAGACCAGCGTGATGGTCGATTATTACGTAAAAGCTTTAAAATAAAATATTCCATTAAAGATGAGTTTTAGAGAATATATGACAGCTAATTTTTTTTTTTAAGAAAGGCAATAAACACTAATGTTTAAAATCAGCACTAAAGAAACGCTTTTAAAAATCGTTTAAATGCCCATTATGTGTTTTTCATTTTTATTTTCAGTGAGAAAAGTCCTCTTTTCCATTTAACCGCACATTCAACCTGTTATCCCCATCCCCATGTGGTCATGTTTTTTTTATATCTCCGTTTCTTCTTACTTTTACTTTTTAATGGGCTTCCACGTTTTACTTTTTCATTCTGCTATTCTCGTTTTGTTTTTGTCCTTGTCGGCAGCTCTAATCTTTGCGCCATTTATTCACACTTGATTAACACCCGACTGACATTTGGTTGAATTTTTTGTGTTTTGCAGCACCATTTCAAAAATAAGTAAAAAAAAAACCGGCGACCGAAACAGCGAGTAACCAGAGTTGTGCCCATCTGGCTGCCACTGACTGCCGTTGGAGTGTGCGAAGGGCGCAAAAGGCCAAAATTAAAAATTAAAAACCAAAAGTGGTGGAAAAAGTCGTCAAAGGACAGCATCTCATGTGCACTTCCGCACGCCCAACTATCCACTCACACACACACACACACTAGCAGAAAAATCACTTGAAAAAAGTCACAATTTGTTTTGAGGTTGGCCGTTAGGCTGGGTGGGCGATTCCCCCGCAGGCCAAACTGATTAATAAACCAAACGTCAAATGGCACAACAATGGCACGCGCGCACACACAACAGCAGTCGACAGAGTTTAATGTCTACGACGACCACAGCTGTCAACTAAATGTCATATTCAAATGCGAAAGTAAATATTACGTATGACTATAGCATTGTTGTTGCCAACACTGACGTCTTGTGTACGATTTCCGTTCGATTCGATCTACCCACTCCTTTATCCAGCAAACAAAGACGGCAATGTTATCCTTGATGAGCATACTGTTGTCAACTTGACTTTTGTGCATTTTTATAATAATAAATGTGGTCGAGATGTTGGTAATTTTTTGCATTGGGTCGCAGCTCTCACTGAACTGTTCTGCTGTTACTAAAAAAATATTGAAAGTTTCAACCAACGCAGTTCTTGTAGCGGCTGTATTTTAGATTATAGAAGCAAATAGAAGCTTTAACTCCTAAATTGCTTCGTACGCAAAATTAAATATTTTCCATAAGTACATTTTTGACAATACTTTCATACTTTTTTACTAATACAATCACACTTGTCTCATTGCCTCCATCACTTTCTTTGATTTTTCGAAAATAGCAAATTTGAACTATGATTCGATGTAAGCAGCAAATTCGGCGACATTTCGTTGAAATAAGAAACATATAATCGCAACACACAATATACATATGTATGTATACTATTTGCTTTTTTTTTTAGAATTAAGCAAGGCGAATCTATAGAAGGTGTTTTCTTCCGACCAGCTGATTGCTTCTTCTTTTTTCGCCTTGAATGGTGAAAGTGTCAACTGGTTTGTTTTTTGTTTACATCTTCATTTTCTGTTTACATTTTCATTAAAAAATATTTTTAAATTCAAATTGATTTGAATTCATATATTCAAATATTCAAATATTTCGCGAAAAAATGGGAAAGTGTGTATTATGCGACAAGATAGTAAAGCGTGGAACGGGTCCGTTTTTCTTGGTACCAAGTGAAGAGTCGGAGCGGTTAGTGTGGTCCCGATCATGCCGGGTGCAGTTGAGGTGTAAAGATGTCATTTGCGCCGATCACTTCCGTCGTGATGATATGGTTCTCGGAGGAAAAAGGGCTCGATTACTAACTAAAGCCCTTCCATATCCAACATTTGAGAATCCCAAACGCACTGCGGCTATTTCGGCTGTTCAAAGTTTAACGGACTTTGGATGTGGCACGTTACCACGGTACTTTTTTAAAATCATTTTAGTTTTGGAATTCTCTATTAATTCGCTTCTTTTTTACATAAAAAGATTGTCGAAACTATCAACAGACGCGAAACCACAGGCGCATTTGCTTTTGCTGCATTAATTGTGGCAGTTCATTTACTCGCATATTGCACTGGCACTTTATGAAGAGTAAGGTTTCAATTGCGGTCGCTATTGTAAATTTTAATTTAAATATATTTACAAATGTAGTTTTGGCCAACTGAATCAAAAATAAACAGTTTTGTTGTCAAATTCGTTCCTATTTTGGCATTCTCTCTGTTCAAAATTATTGTTCTATATTTCATTTATCTGACATTCTCACCATTCAGAAGCAAAAACAAAACATGTGGAGTTTGTGTGTATGTGCTCTTGCGACCACCTTGTATTGAATTCGCCTTGGAATTAAGTGTCAATGAAGGGAATGCTAATACGTATTTCCAATTGGCTTGCCTCGTGTAAACGAAAACGCAACGCCAGAGACAGTTGCCCACCTACATGAACATATGCACTTTGGAAAGCTCCTGACGTGTTGGCATATTTTTTATTTTAAAAGCATGCTTGGTATAAACATTTATTTTGCAAAAAATTAGTAAGTGAACAAAACACAGAAATTAATATATCAAATTACACCGTTTTGCTTTAATTTTAAAATTAGTAAAGCAAAATACAAAACAAATACTATCGGAGTTGTTTTCACTCAGGGCCAGGTTTTCAGTGGGATTTTAACATTAAAAATAAGTTTAAACGTTTAATCTTGCGACGTAGTTTTAACTTCATTATAACGGGAAACGAGTTTCGTCAACAAGCACATAAAAATGCAATAAAATATTTGAAGAAAATAACTTGTCGAAATATCCAAAAAGAACGGTTAGTCGACTAGTTGTTAATGGGCGGTTAGTAGAAAACGTCGAAAGGAAACGGTTAGCCGATCAGGTGAAAGCGATTATTTTTTGAAAAACCTTTTCTTATCGATTAACAGATTAGTAGATTAACACGAGATCTAATAAATAGCGCCCTCTAGGTTGCAGGTCACTACGACCAGATTTGATGTGTTGTGGATGGCCTTTTCTTTTGAAACCTTAGGCTTCTGATATATATTAGCACTACTAGGGGCTTGTTGTTCCATAGGTCATGTTGTTGAACAGCAATGCCTCCTAGATGACAGAGCCTTTGTTTGCCTAATGCAGCCCAGTTGCAGTGGCCATGTTCTGAGCTTTCTACTTAATTCCATTTTGTAGAATTTTCCTGTGGTATCTCAGGTTGCGATGCCCTGTAAAATACCCAGTAAGGATACGTTAGTCCTCTCAACATAGTGACAGTAACTTTCTCGATATTCCCCTTGAGGGAACAAGGACTTGTTTTGCTTGACGCTGCCCTACGCTATTTAACCAGTAGCTAGCTAATTTATTTTCTTTTAGTCCCCGTACGACTTCGTTAGAGTAGCTTTTGGAGAGTGCACAAAATGGTTCAGGTCCAAATAAAAGGCATATTGGAACCTGATCTATGTTGAGAAGAGTTAGGCACTCAAATGCCATTTTAGGGAATTTAAAAACCGATTGACTGTCGGTGAGTATGGAAAGGATGAGGATGTACATATTTGCTTCTTATTTTCCCGCGCAGGTATTCTCTAGCACAGAGTTCTATGGCATGCATTTCTGCCTAAAATATAACAGGGAACGCCCCCATGGGTATGGATTTTTTGAGTGTGCAATGATATCTTAAGAAATTTGATGTAATACATTATTTATATTGTATATGCCAATTATTTCTATCCCACTTATAGTTCATAGTTATCACACAATTTTGACCAAAGGAATTTAAATATGTATTTGCTTTGGAAGTTTGGAAAAAACTGATGCTGCTTTTTTGCGGGAATCAAAATACGTAGACAATAGATAGAATGATTGCGCGGAAAATGCCATATAAATAGATTGAAGGATTTCCGTATATGTTCCAAATTTGTATATACGATTGTGCGTGACAATTCAGAGACCCTTCAATGCACACGCATTTATTACGAACATACATACACAATACTTATTTTCTCTGTAAAATAAAGTCAGTGACATTCTTTACTCTCATTTCAGCAAATTGTTTAGTGTCACAATCACGTACGACAACATTGTTTAAATGTTTACAGCAATTACTTTTCTCCTTTTGTAAATACCCATAACGATACTCAAACGCATTTGCAACGGAGCTTTTTCAGAAATTTAATCCTTCCCAACAAATTGGCTAATTTATTACTTTTCCGCAACACATGTGGTTTACGAAAAGCGAAGTTTACTTCCTTTTGATGAATTTATGTTTCTTTAAAGCTTAGAAAATTATTAAAGTAATTAAAGTAGAGCTTGCTCACATACGAGTATATGACCACAGAAAGAAAGTGGGAGAGAGAGAGAGGGGGCGAGAGAAATGTTTCTTAAGTTTTCATTCAACCGCTAAGGATCAATAGCGAATATTTCATTCTTGTGCACACTGAAAATGATTTATGGCCGTCAATTATTTACTTGTGTCCTCGAGACAAGTGAGGAAGATATGCGATGTCCTGCGGGTAACGATGCCCCACCACCACCGAACATCTGCATCAACCCCTCTTCAAGGAAATTACTAGTACAGGAAATATTTGTACGAGTATCGTTGTATCGTTGTTTTTTAAGCACACATGCAGGCAAACACACGCACACCTTCATATATCCTCGTACACCCCCATGCATTTACGAGAATAAGCAAAATACTCATTGTTTTATAGTGATTTTTGTTTTTTAGATGGATTTTTTCAAATACAGCTTGATTACATTTGTATGTATGTGTGTACATATTTTTTCAATGCCGTTTTGTATCGCCAGCATTAAACACTTAATAAAAAAATGTGAACATTAACCGCCGAATGCATTGATATCAGATTTATTACAGTACTTTCGATAAATTTCTCTTTTTTATGATCGAACTCGTGGCCTCATTCTGAGTTGGTGGGCTGGTCAAGGCACGCCGGAGTGCATAAATCTCTATTGTTTGGCATCATTTTTACTTACTAAGAAGTATATCTTAAGAATTATAATATGAGTATGTAATGTTCAAATCTGTAGGGAATGCTCGAATGCTCGTAGCCACTCCCCGAAAATTCTCTGATAAGCCACAACCAAACCATAAACAATGATTAACTTGGCATAGAAATGCGACTTACAGAACACATTAGTGGGCAGAATTTTGAACTACACCCGCACGTGCCGCAGCCGACAGCCACTTATTTGGTATGTTTCGCAAATCCCACAAAAATGTTGTAAAAATTATCAAATTCTACAGGTTTAAAAATATTAATTACCATCTTTTGATACTTTGTACATCATCATCATCACCTGCTGTGCATCAACCAGCTAAATAGAACCGCTGCTGGAAAAAGCTAATTACCAAAATGTTGCAATTCAAACCCTGGGACATTGTATCAATTCTCATCGTTGTGTTCTATATGACACAGCTGGGCTTCATCATTTGGCCCATTATCTTAAGTGCAGAAAGTAATTATTTCGTTTACTATCATTGAAGTGTTTAAAGGACGAACGGAGTTGGGGTATGGTTTAGTGTCATTCGCATACAAATGCATTTTGGTTTGAGCTAGAGCCTAAAAAATATAAATACACACATATGTAATAAAGGGTGTGCTCATGCCCAATAAATATGTATTTAGCTTTGAGTTCAACTGGAGCTTAAGTTGGGAACTAACGTGTTTATCAAATCTTCAATAGTTTTTCTCAAGTGTGTCTCTAGTGGCTTTCTGAACACAGGAGATCTTTTATGTATAACTAGAAAGGGCTTCCTGGAATCAGGAAATTAATTAAAGCTTCTCAACAATAAATATAAGGAAGTATGTGGAGGCTTTTAAGGATTTTAAAACCACCGATTCCTCTCCTTCGCACTCACTTAAGTTTAAGAGAGCTTCGAAAGGTTTATTGAAACAGCGGATTACAAAACTCGGCCGGGGAAAGTAACATACGAGTATAAAAAATTATAAAAAACTTTGTTTCTAATAGCGGTCCCTATGTCGCAGGCAATCGAAAACCTCCAGGTGTATTTCTGCACGAAAAAACTTCTGACCAAAATAACCCGCCGTTCGGAGGGGAGGTATAACCGTAGGCCCCTCAATTTGTGGGTCAACATCAAAACAAACTGTAGAAGAAGTTGGACCAAACATCGAGGAGTATTATGTAAGCGCTAAATTATTACTATTTCTTATATAATTACAAATAATTTGGATTGTGAGATTGTTGAGAGAAACGGTAGTTCTAAACTGAAACCGATACTATATTTAACTTCAGTTCTAATTTCCAGAAATATACGTAAAATAAATCAAAATTAGGAAAAAATTACAAATATTCATTGGTATTTCAAAAATTTAATTAAGGGTGTTGTGAAATTTTCTTATAAAAGATGTCGATCATGCGTTATAAGGATGAAAATTCGAACGCTCCCAAAAAATAAAGGTGCATTTTCAACCATTTCGAATTTATACTTAATTGTACTAAGTAAATGGACTGAACAACTGGTAAACCAAAAATTCTTAAAATGTCTGTCAAAATATATAAATTTTGTACAAAATTTAAACCTGGATTAATATGGATGCAGTTTTATTGAACTTAATTTGCATAATAAATAAACTAATTGCAATTAAATACGTATTTGCTTGGGATACTCAAATATGGGGGTATTTCACTTTAAAAATCAATGTTTTTAGTAGTTATTTTTCAAAACTTTAAATCAAAG
The DNA here is from genome assembly GCA_951828415.1 of Anomoia purmunda. Classification (NCBI taxonomy): domain Eukaryota; kingdom Metazoa; phylum Arthropoda; class Insecta; order Diptera; family Tephritidae; genus Anomoia; species Anomoia purmunda. The sequence goes on along the minus strand of OX639993.1, from coordinate 1,083,206 downwards.
TCAAAATCGGCTCCTTTGGATTATTGTCCAAAAAACTCAACCTTTTATTATATGAAGGTCCAGAAAATCTTTAACAATTTTAATATATGTATATATTTTTTGGAATGCAACACTTCACTGTACAAAGTTTTAATGATAAATTAAGTGAGCGTGCGTTTTTAAGTTTTAACTGAATTTAATTTCATAAATACCGATTATCCAATTATTTAGAATGCGATTGGGATATATATTTCGAATCATCTTTGTTGCACGAGGTATGAGATACTGTGTCTTCGAAGCCAGATGGAACATTTGAGGAAGGTTCTGGACAAATTGAATTGAAATTTGAAATAAGTGCCGATGCGAGAAAAAATGGTAAGGAAACACAAAGCATCGAGCTATCGCATTCAGATTATGTGGGATAAGTTGAATACAAGGAACGATAACGCAATGAACTATGAAGATTTTCTAGAAGGAAACTTGATGTTGCTAACCATAAAGGAAGAAAGGGGTAAACGCAATATTTTTATGCAACCCTGGCGCATTCTTGTCGATTGGGGCTACTACGAATGCAATGGAATTGCGTCTATGTTGGTATAAATTATTTAGCATTCGGAAAGGCAGAGAAGATTGAATTTGTTTCAATGTGATTATTAATAATCGATAAACTGATAACCTAGTGATATGCGAGAATTCAATATACTATTCCATAAGGTTGCAATAAGAGGGCTGTAATTTATATTTCTAACATTAGGCACTTGTAGTGTTAACAGGTGCCATTTGACGTTTCCATTGAAAAGTTTGACGTATATTGCCATAAATGTACTCAGAACGTTTTTTGTGTGAGCTGCATTCGTTTTTATTTTTATCTCGGTAAAAAACTTAAACGAAACCGTGAACGAGATTAATTCATTTTAATCCCTTAACTTTTTCCCAGCTCTATTACTTTTTTCTATGTCACATGTAAACTCATAGATTTAACTAGTTGGTCCTTTTCCCTGCAACCTGCCCACAAAATTCAAACATAACGAAAGAAGACGAATTGAGAATGAGGGAGAAGTTTAATGTAAAAGACAAAAGTTGAATATTTTGAGTGACTACTGAATTGTTTAATTAAAAATGTTGACTTGAAACGAAATTGGCCAATAAGTGCTTTAGTATTTTTAAAATTTGTGGGGTCACTATTGTTATAAATTGAATCGTTAAGTTATTTATTTTAAGTTACCTATAAAAGCATAATACAATTTGCTATGTACATACATCTTTATCTGAGATCAGGGCCGGATTTGCCTTAGGGACAGCTGGGGCATGGCCCAGGCGTCTCCATCATGGTGACCCATAGGAGTTAAATCGCTCCTCACTTCTTTATAAGTATAATATATGCTATATATTGCACATTTTAAGTATAGGGATGCCCAACATAATTGGGCTTAGGTCCTCAAAAACCAAATTCAGCCCTGTCTTTGATAATTAATGTTTATCGACCCTTTATTTGTTACTTACTATTTTTTTTAAAATGAATATATAGTTAATTCTACAACAAAAACCGTATAAATTCTACCTTCCAAATTTGTTCCAATTTTATAAGTAGCGAAATTCAACAAATTTTCATCAAAATTTCAAACTTTTCAATCAGAATTCATCAGTAAATTTTTAGGGTATGCAGTTTTATATTCCAATAGATATTAGTATAATAATTTGTAAATGTAAAAGCCTTTTTGATAGCGGTATTGGCTTTCTTGAGTCGTAAAACCAAAAAGAGTTACGCTCAACGGAAAATAAAAGATTCTCCATCCTTCAGAAAGAGGATTTAAGATTAAATGCTTAGAAGCAAAAATGTCAAACAATGGATTGCCACCTCTCAGTCTTATATAGTTTCGATCCACAACTTTTTTTCAACTTTACTGAAGTGCATAGCTACAAACATATTTATTGAATTTAAGCCAAAGAGCTTTTTATTAAATAAAGCATTAGTAGAGTTTTTGAGATTGATACAAATCTACAATCCAAATTCCATGGCTTAAATTCTATTTTGAAACATGTTGGAATTTGTCGACAAGTGGATTAAAATTTATTACTTACTTTAGTCTCGCAAAGAGTATTCGGTTAAAAGGAGTCAGAGTCAAGCAGCTACCCTCTGCCACTCAATAACGCGCCCTGAATACCAATGAGCTTCCACTTAGTTATTGTGAATTTCCATTCGACAAGGCCTCAGAAACGCAAAATGTTGAATAAACGCCGCGTGCTATTTTTAGTAAGAAACTTTATACAATTACCTTTTTTGCTAAGCAAATTGTAAATTTTCTCAAATTTCGTATTTGCGGAGACATTGCAAATTGGCGCAAATTTAACACACTCCCATGCGCCTCGCTTTTGTCACTTGAACTTCTATATATATATATATATATATATGTGTGTGCGTATATGTGTGGTTAAGGTTTGGGAATAGGAGAGGGCAATGCCACCGGCACAAAGAACATAAATAACAAAATTTTAGGACAAAATATCAATATCCACTTTTGTAGTACGCGAATGGAATGCCAAATCATTTCATTTAGATTTTGCTCTACTACAAATATGAGTATGCATATAGACATATACGAGTCTATGAGCATAGATAGCTATGTATTTATGCGCGAGAGCACATCTAAACACTTTAGAGTTGGAAATACAACAAGTTGAAATGCAAAAAAAAAATCAACACTCATTTGTTTGTTGTGGGGTGTTGGCGCATAAAATTTATTTCTTATTTTAGTTCAGTGCTTCGCTCCACTTTTGTTGTTGCTTTGCAGTTGTTTCTTTATTTTTGGCAAAGCAAATTTTCGAATAAATTTGTTAGTGGTGCAAATTTGCGTTTTACACAAATTTCTAGCGACATATTGTGAATGAATAGTTGCATGCAACACAATTTTGTTGCAAGACTTACGAAATTATGTGCTCTTACAGCTGCCGCCATCACCGTTACAGCCCTCATCCACCTCCATTTCGATTGCCACAGTTGCACGCACTATGGTATGAAGTAGAAAGTTGCTCTGAGTTAGTTTGTTTATAGATTATCCTTTGTCTTGTGGATGTGAGAGTTTTCAGAAGCGTGGCTGAGTTGCAACAAGGTATTTGGCGAAAATGCCAGCACACTGTGCACTTAAACGCAAATGGCATTAAAGCGAACATCATTTATGTGCCAATCATTTGAATCACTTGAAAATATTTGAAACCAAGAGTGTTTAGAACTTATCTAGAATGATTTGAACAATGTTTTTGAGCGCATGCAGTTTAGTAAAATTCTTTCTGGAAATAGTGTTGATAGTGCGCTTAAGAAAGTATTTTCGCTATTTAGGTATCTTAAGCTAAAAGGCAGATAGGCAATATAAACAGGCAAAACTTGTATTTATACCTAAACCATATAAATATAAACCTGCATACAAAGTACGTACAAGGTGGCCCAAAGTATATGAGGTGTGATTTTTTCCAAATATTTATGTTCCCCTGATATTGCCCTGTGAAATCCACATTGCGTCGAGATCACAAACGAGTTATACCGTGTTAAAAATAGACAAAATCATTCCGCGCTTTTAAATACTAAATTTATAGTATCCTGGTTTCTTTACACAACCTCTAAATATGTTCACATTCCAAATGCCAGTATAAATTGTCATTCGATGATATTTGCAAAAATTATTATATCTTCCAATAGGATCATTACTTTGGACTACCCCGTATATTCAGTTGTATTGCGGAAACCTAAAATTCATTAAAAAATATGTTAAGAAATGAAAACTGCTTTCCTTTTATGGCAAAATTCAGTTTTAAAAAGCTTAACTAAAATCCACTCTCTAGCTTCTCTGAAACACTTCAGAAATAAGGTAAACCTCCAATTTTATAAGAGTACAAAAAAAAATACTCTATCCATTCTACTCACAAAACGCTCTTCACACTTATCGCCACTTCTGCTAAAATCGCAAGGGTGCATACAAATTTGGCGACACTGTCAAACCCATAATCCAGTGAACATGATACCACTTAACTGTTAATGTGCCTTCTATGGGCCAACATTAACTTGGTCACAGAAAAAAAAACACAGAAAAGCAAAAAAATCTAACCACCACCGCAAAAAATAGAAGTGCAATGAAAAAAATGTGTAGGTGGTATTTCACGAAATTCGCTGCGCCCACTTTTTCATTCAAACCATTTCTCCCTAAGGAAAAGCGAATTTTCGCGGGGGAAGCGAACATTAAGTGCCAAATCTGTGTTGCTGTTTGGCACAAAACAAAGCCAGCATTGGCGGTTGATAAACTGTCAGTTAAGGTGGGGTGTTTGTCGTAGGGGTGGGTCCCCCATTCACAATTCTCAGGTGTATTTATTTGACAATTTAACGTTTTGTGGCATTTATTTGCATTTAAAATTGTCAAGAGGAAGAAAACCCGGAGAAGAAGCATTGAATCTTACTTTTTATTACAATTTAATTTTAGCACCTCTCTGATGGTGTTCATCGCTTCCTCCGCTCAGCTCTTCAACACCCAATAATTCAACACATTCATAGTACGAGTACATTGGCAATGATTTATTGGAACACATAAAGAACTACTAAACTTCCGTAAAAATCCGACTATTCAGTAGTTGAAGTGTTCGCACAAAGGAGAAAAAATGAAGAAAAATTACCAAATCGTCGGAATTACAACTAAAAGCCCTCAGAAGCGTTCTTTTTTTTTTGCTTTGCAAAATAATAATGCCACACTCCACACTTCACACACGCACACTCAGCCACACATAGAATTTTGACTTCAACACTCACCGTTCGCCATTCGCCACCGGACACAATGGTCACTTTCATTTCATTTGTCCGTCGTGCTGTCAATACACTTTCATTTCCGTTTTTTATTGCCTTCCAGTGTGTGGAGCAGTGAAAATGAAAAAGCTTTTCACACACCACCAAAGGTGTCTTTTGTATGGTCATTGGGTGCATATTTGTTGGATTCGATTACCTTCGCACATCGCTTCACATCCGTTTGACTAGCTAAATATATTGTACATATGTATAGTATGTACATATGTACATATGTACATATCTAGTTGTGTGACGCTGAATGGCCTCAATTGCAGGTGCTGGCTTCGGGCTGCCTGCCAGAAATGCTACAGGACGAGCAAATAATGGAGTGGAATAGTGCGGAAAACTATGAGCCGATACGTCGGAGGGGGAGGTGCGATGGTTACGTATAAATGATGACAATTCCAAATGCTCACTTCACTTGATGTCCCATTGTATTTGGAATTCTAATTTATATGAATTGGCTGTAAATGACATGAGAAGTGTTCCTCTTGCCATAAAAAATGCCGTTTAATCTACAATTCCTGAGCTATTCCAGAAATGAAATGTGAGCATCTACCTACATATGTATGTATGTATTTTTGAGTGCACATACATATGTATCTATGTATGTATATACGTAAATACTGTAATTTACACAAGTAGCATTGTGCAGATTAAACCCATAAAAACTGAGTTATTTTCAATTTGATTAGATATTTATTAATTATGTATTTTACTTAAGCATGGATAGTGAAAACTTAAAATTTTTTTCTAATATCTTTAATATCTAATTGTTTTAGTTCAAAATTAAACTTCTAAACAACTAAAAATGTTTTTGAATTGTCGTTCAAAACCTAAGTTGAAAATGAATTTAAGACCGCACATCTCTCTCTTTCTATACTCAAAAATAATGTAAGATGTTTTGATACACCCTGTTACTGTATAGTTTTTTTTTTATAATGTAGTAATAAACATCATTATACAAACTATAAATCTGCAACTTTCTAGGGACTACATTAGGACTGTAACGAACGTAGAGCTTAGTCACATGTTGTTTATTGGCGACATTTTAAAAACTTGGTTGCTTTTGACGCGAAATCAAAGTTTTTACATACTCTAACTTTTCAGGCTATTTGTAACATTTAGGGTTCGAATGTAGGAAATACCTCTATACCGTGATTAACACCGGGATGGTTGTTCAATAACGGTTGGTACGTTAGAAAACATCAACCCTGGAGATACGCTGAACGATAATGGAATATCTTCCTATTACAGGCTAACCTAAAGCGGATCAGCAATGCCGGTTTTTTGCTTGCCGACAACGCTGAGCAGTTGGAAAATCTGTTTTTTCTTGCGCTTCAGGAAGGAAAGTTAGCTGCAGAAAATGAATAAATTATAGTGAAGCCCGCTACATGGTCCATATTCATTGATGGAAATCCACCATAGAGATATTTATTGAACATTTAGTATGCAATACCGTAGTGGACCGTGATCCATATCACAGAATATTTTAATATATTGAAATATTAATCGCGGATCGTAGATCTGCCAATAAATAATGAACATGAATCATTTCATTTTCATTGAAGTGACGTTGTTGTTGCTTTTATTTGAATTGGCGCAGCGCTGCCCATTTTATAAGATCTTTAAGAGTGTCGTATATTATATACATACATACCTATATTATCGCTCCAGGCATAGGTTACTTAAGAAGTGTTGCCCTATTATCGTCTAGGCATTCGTACCTTCGATTTGCTACCTGCCACCAAATGGAGACACACGCCAAGTGAAGCCAAATCTTTCTCATCTCAGCATCTCCAACGGAGATGAGGCCTACCTCTCCCCTGCTACCATGAGCGGGCACCGCGTTGAATACTATCAGGTCTGTAGCATTTGCTACAGTAGCGTTAGAGAAACGTAGATTTAGTTAATTCTGAGTGCTGCTCAACCATTTCTTTGCCAACAGTCAGATCAGTGAAAGAAAACCAAAATAGCGATACGACTGCGTTGGCAACGACAACAAAACAAGCAGAATGATTTCACATTTCATGTGGTACGGATTTGGTGATAATTTGTTTACTTTTTATCAATACTATTTTAATAAAAAAATTCGAGTGTTTCAAAGACCATAACAAACGTCTCGATTAGTGTCGAAAGTGGCTCGACATATCTATGCAATCAGTTTCCGTTTTTTTTTACCACTCCAACTGTTTGGCTTTCTAATTTGCTTCCACAACCGCCCAACCACATTATTCTTATTCGGGAATAGCAAATTGTCAAGGCACAGTACACAAATCGACACTTAAATCGCACACACACACACCTACATACACCCCCATGTATTCGTGGATGTAAGGCATTTGTAGTTATTTGTGTAACAACTTGAGTCAACATTTGTCATTTCATGAGGCAACATTTTTGAGTATCTGTCGCCTGCCTGTTGTAGCCACTAGCTTGAGCTGCTGTTCCAGATTGGGAGTTTACCCCCATTTGTTTATAAACGCGAATCTTTTGCGAACGACTGACTGGTAGCAGCTTCATCTTGTAGAAATCTTTGCGTACGGGAAATTTGCATTTAAACTCAATAAATCCACTTTGCATACGTCAACAGCAGTAATGTAGAGGACGCACCGGGTTGAACATCTTTTGAGGCAAGAATTTAGAGAAAGCACTGCGTGGCGGCATTCACAATGCGTAGAACCATTAAATCTAGCTTTGCCATTGATTTGCACCAAAGCTGTGGCACGCTTGCTGCGTAATCATCTATGTACGTATCGTTTGTATCGTATGTTGGTATGTTAATTATGCCAAATACTCGTACATATATTATATCTCGTACATATATTATATAGTATGTAGATATGTATAAAATATTTGCATAGGTAAGATAGTGAGGTGTGTGGCATGTGACATCTCCAATCAGTATGCACAGGCAGTAGGCAGGGTCACGCATACATATGCATATAATGTGTACACATTGTACATAGTACATAACAGCACATAGGTTTTCCATGCTCCATTCTCTATGAATTTTCTTCTCTATTGTTGTTGCTATTGTAAAACTATCAAGCGTGAAAGCGAATTTTTTTTAGCAATCTGCTTTGGAAATGTTTGCTCATGAAATAAATGTATTGGTGTGTGTGTGGGTGTGTGTGTGAGCATTTCAGAATTTGCTTAAAGCGTTAAGGAGCATTACTTGATTTACGATTTACGATCCCATTTACAATTTCACTGCAACAGTTTGAGGCAATGATCTTTTGTTGTTTGGTATTCCATGAATTTTGCACTGAGCTCTAGTGTGCGCAAATTATTTATTATTTCATCCCACTGTTTTCGATTATAGCAGTCTATATAATTTTAATCAAACGTCGCACAGTGTCAGTGGTGAAAATTGGATGACCGTCACGCCCTGTCTATGTATGTACATATGCAAATATATAGACAACTCGACGATTTATGCATTTGAAAACTTGAAATTCCTTCGAATTGGACTCCGAGGTTCGAACGTGCCCCATATTTTTTGCACTTCGCAACAGTTTCCACATTGCCACTAGGTGCTTCAGTTTGGCGGACTTCATGAACAAAAGATCGGTGGACTTCGACTTGGGCTGTTTGAAAATCGCTGTGTTTTGTGGTTTTGCGTCTATGGAAATATTAACGGCGTATCTTCTTGAAAACTCTATATGTATGTACGTACATTCAAACATTACCATTGTTTCGTTTTTTATTTCTCCAGAAAAATATGTTGAGGTTGGCATTTGTCGCTTTCATATAAGCTGCGATAACGATATACAAGTATAATATATATATATATATATATATATATATATACTTATGTACATATATATGCTTAACTCCAGATTGTAATACAATACTTCTGGGGCACTCCCTTGTGTTTGGTGAGACATTTGATTAGAGAATTTTACCAACTATGAATTGCCACCCATTTACTAATGTAGCTATTTATAAATTTTACCATGCAGAATAAATCCAAAACCAGTAGCTTACTTACTTACTTAATTGGCGCATCTACAATGTGTTGTGTGCGTCTTGATGTTGTAACACAAATTAAAGGACCTACAGCTTTACGCCGACTCCAAACGGTGAAATTTTATTGTGAGAAGTTTTTTCATGGCAGAAATACACTCGGAAGTTTTCCATTGGCTGCCGAGTGGCGACCGCTATTAGAAAACACTTTTCGATAATTTTTTATGTTACTTGCCTCGACCAGGATTTGAGCCCGGGACCCACCAAATGAAGCGCGTACACGCTACACACTCGGCTTCGGCGGGCGTCAGTAACTACAAAAAAAAAAATAGTGCAAACAAACGAATCTAACAAATCCACAAAAATTAAATCTCCTCTTTTTTTAATATTTTTCACCAGGTTAATGAAGTACTGTTGCTTAGCTAAGGATTGCTACTGAAAAGGAAAATTAATGTAATTTTTAAGTTTATGCTGTTTTCCTATTTTACATGGATAGCCCTAATGTATGTATGCATCTACTGTTGTAAATATGTATAAATTTTAAGCTTTGCCTTAAAAGTTACACGTACATATACTGTTAATCTCAGTATTCCATTCATATTCCAACATAAAGTTGCAACCGGATGAATGAATCGAGTAATGACCGCGTGAGTAGTTGTACATTCACATCAACACATACATATGTATGTACATACATAGGTATGTATGTATATAAATATGTAAATGCAAAAGCTGTGCTTCAACAAAAATTAATCAATGATTTACAAGAACAATACGAACACCCTCTAGTTCAGTCGATGCAAAAACTGTTTTGGAAAGGCGCTCTTGCTGCACTAAGAGATTGAAATAAGTTAAAGACTTAACTCCCGCCCCTCAGCGCAAGCAAACAGACGGACGGACTTTTCGGTGCATGCAAACTATGCCCAAAGGGTACAATAATTCCGTCCACAAGAAATCATCGTTGCGGTCGGTCGTTCCGCATCTGCAGCACTCGTGCTCAGAATTGTAACTCCTAACGAGGATGTTGGTGTCGGCTGCTCAAATCAAAACGGGGTGTTTGCTGATCCTTGTCACAATGGACGACGACAGCATGCTAACCGCCTGCCTTGCTACCCAATGTATATTATTTAAAAGCGAGGATATCGTTTACAAAACTTCTGCAACAGTTTACTTACTACATCTCCTTCTCTTCGGGTCTATGCAGCTAACCTCCAATATTTTATCATTTTGGCAATGTTCCTTCCATGGTGGCTTTGTGGCTTTGTGGCAGGCACTAATAATTCAATTAGTTATTAAAAATTCCAGATTGAAATTTTGCAGCAGAAGTTCGGTGCAATATCCAATGTGCAGTGCAGTTAAATAAAGAAACTGCCTCTGGCGGCCTATTCGCAGCTGGTGTGCAAATATTTGAGCAACTTCGATTAGAGGTGGTGCTATGCGCGCACACGCCATTGACGGTTGGAAATGGATGCTCCACAGCTAAACGCGTTGTGCAGTAGTAATCGTACCTTGTGCGATGCATACCCTGATCTTTGTTCTATTTGCTTAGTGCATTTCTGCTCACTGAAATGTACGTAGTCAATCGGTTTCAAGTTTTTTTTCGGCACGAATAAAAAAAATAAAGAACTGAAGGAGTTATTTATGTGTGCGTAATTTGTTCGGTATGAATTGTGTTTTTAAATACCCAACACCTGGGCTTGGACTTGCCCTGCTTCCCCATTTCAATATAAACCATGCTAGGGTTGCTTATTTTTCGTACTAACTGTTACGTAATAGTTTTGAGGACGATATACATATAAATTAATATTCAAATTTAATTTATTTGCACAATATGTGAGAACTCTACGTTATTTTTGCGAAGAAATCATCGACAATCATGTACTAAAGGATCTCAATAAATGAAAAGGAAAATTTTACCCGTACCTCAAAATCTTGTAATTCAGAAGTTTTTTGGAGAGTTGTGTAGAGATTTTGCCTTATCATTTTTTTCTGATAAAATCATGAAAAGTGTCAAGCGATCCGCTGTTGCACAAAAGTAAATAAAAGTTGTACATTTTTACATTACAAAGTTAAGAAATATTACCATTTCGTATATGATTTAATATTCCTGCCAAGGTAAATTCATACAAATACAACTACAAAATTCCTATATAATTTGGGTTAGCTTTTTCGTAAGAGTTGTCAAAATTTAAATACATTTTATTTTTACTTTTATGGCTTTTGAAAGCTCATACGCTAATGCAAAAACAAAATGCATGTAGGTGAATAAAAAAAAAATCAAATCGGCTGCTATAGTAACTACACCTTATTTGATTTCGCCTTGATTCCTGCAACTTTTAATTTATTGACTTCCTTTTTTTTGTTTTATATTTTTAATTTGAAAGAAAACTGTTTGACGCTTGGGAAATTTGTTTGTTTTCGTAGTTTTGGGTTGTTAGTCTCTTTTTCGAATCCTGGCCGGGACAAGTAACATCAAAAACTATAGAAAAGTCTAATAGCGGCTGCCTCTCGGCAGGCAATAGCAAACCTTCGAAATAAATAAGTAAGTAAGTGAATCTCTTTTTACTTTTCCCCAGGCAGAATTTTTTTGTTTGACATTGTTACAGGATTTCACAAAAAAAAAAAAAAAAAAAAAATGGATAAGAGCTCCCACAAGGCGAATCTATAGAAGGTGGTTTCTTCCGATCAGCTGATTGCTTCTTCTTTTTTCGCCTTGAATGGTGAAAGTGTCAACTGGTTTGTTTTTTGTTTACATCTTCATTTTCTGTTTACATTTTCATTTAAAAATATTTTTAAATTCAAATTGATTTGAATTCATATATTCAAATATTGAAATATTTCGCGAAAAAATGGGGAAGTGTGTATTATGCGACAAGATAGTAAAGCGTGGAACGGGTCCGTTTTTCTTGGTACCAAGTGAAGAGTCGGAGCGGTTAGTGTGGTCCCGATCATGCCGGGTGCAGTTGAGGTGTAAAGATGTCATTTGCGCCGATCACTTCCGTCGTGATGATATGGTTCTCGGAGGAAAAAGGGCTCGATTACTAACTAAAGCCCTTCCATATCCAACATTTGAGAATCCCAACTGCACTGCGGCTATTTCGGCTGTTCAAAGTTTAACGGACTTTGGATGTGGCACGTTACCACGGTACTTTTTTAAAATCATTTTAGTTTTGGAATTCTCTATTAATTCGCTTCTTTTTTAGCAGTGTTTTAGCAAAATAACTTTGAGCCAATCAACTACATTTGCTTTTGCTGCATTAATTGTGGCAGTTTATTTACTCGCATATTGCACTGGCACTTTATGAAGAGTAAGGTTTCAATTGCGGTCGCTATTGTAAATTTTAATTTAAATATACGAGTATTTACAAATATAGTTTTGGCCAACTGAATCAAAAATAAACAGTTTTGTTGTCAAATTCGTTCCTATTTTGGCATTCTCTCTGTTCAAAATTATTGTTCTATATTTCATTTATCTGACATTCTCACCATTCAGAAGCAAAAACAAAACATGTGGAGTTTGTGTGTATGTGCTCTTGCGACCACCTTGTATTGAATTCGCCTTGAGCTCCCACTTTCAAAAAACAAAAAAATTGTATTTGAACCGAGAAAATAATATATGACTCAAAAAGCCAGGAATTTATTGTCGCAGATCGGTACATACTTACATACTTGTCGTACTCTTTGTGTATCAAAAGCTCGTCGTTTTAATTATTTGTATAATTTGTGGTGGGACGTGTTTGAAACATATTTCATCCATTTGCATTATTTCTACATGTTAGCTGTGTGATTTGATGTCCGCTTTTGACTATCTGATATTTTTCCTTTTAGATTATTAGACGAGCATTAAGAATACTTTAAATTACTTCCGCGTAATTAGTTTGTTAAAAAACTCCACAAATCCAAATGAATTTAATACAAATGCAACAATAACAAAAAAAAACGTACAAAATAGCCAACACCACAACGATATTAGAAACCATATAAAAAAGTCAAAAGCCGTTACCTAAATGGTAAAACACTTCTTTGTTTAAGAAGCTTAAATGAGAAAAGTGAATATCACTTAGCCTTAATGGCTTATGCAGAGAGGAAGGAGAAAAACAAAATGATACTGCAGCAGCAACAAAATAAGAATTCTGCAAGTACGAGTACCACTCACCACATTGGATAGCTCGGAGCCCTCAGCGGCCCAACGCTGCCAAGCAGAGTACATACTCGTAGAATAAAGTGGAGCATCGTACCAAACCGAAGAGGCTATTGTCACTTAGAGCAAAGACAAGCTGTCAAGCGATTGTCTTCTTGAGTGGGCCGACGAAATAGATACGAAACAGGCTGCTGTGGCGGCAGGTGGCGTAAAGAGATACGAGTAGAACGGCTATTGACGTGTTTAACGGCTAGGTGTGGGACGCGGTGGAAACTTTGGTTAGGAATTTATTGGGTTGAGCTGTCATTTAGCTGCTGCGCTGCGACGCTGCGGTGCTGCGGTGTTGCTGGACTGGCATAATGGGCGACCCAATTAGTTAAAGTGTCTGTTAGCTAAAATGCATATGAACCATAAAACAAATGAGGAGCTATGTTGCATGCCACACTAAATTGTGGCTGTGGGACAAAACAAGTACAAATCCTTTCAGGTAATCGTTCGTGATGCAAGTGTTATGGGAAAGGAATCGCTGTGCAGCTACTTGTCGCAGATTGTTTTAGAGGTGACACAGTTACATTTTTTCAAGTGCTTCGTTTGAGATGAAGTGCTGCGACTTTCAAACAAAAAAAAAAAAAAAAAAATTTACGCTTTTGGCCGAGCTTCTCTTAAAATTTATGGTGTACGTCTTGATGTTGGTTCCCAAAAAGCCTATAGCATGTGCTATGGATATCGGAAAAAAATAGTCGAAGCTTTAAACAAGTTTCGATGTTTGTAACAGTTTGTTATCCGAAGCCAATAGTATACGTTTATAATAGGATCCTATAATATCTATGTGTATCTAATGGACGCCTGCAGGGAACTTGTAAAATTCGACCTCAGTAGTAAAAACTTGTTCCTCGTATAACATTAATAATTTTTTAACTGGTTCAATCCTCACCAAAGGTCAGCCTTGGCTTTCGACAATTAAGCAGCTGAATTCCCATTTTTCCTACACAAATTAATTAACGTTTGGCATTATTTTTATCTCAAGCGACCCGGGTACTAATTTGCATTTGAAACACACACTCGTATAATTGCTGAACATTTTCATTCTCAATGGCACTCACTAATCCTGAAATATTGCGCGTATTTACACAAATACATTTACACACATGCGTCATATATTCATAAAATGAAATGGTTTATTTTCAATTTATAGTGTTGCAAATGTTTTCTTTGGCCACGAAGCCCCACACTCGTACGCGTAGAGCATCATTGTAGAGGCCTTCGGAGAATGAGCCAGTCAACCCGTGCACTCATAAATTAATAGCTGGTACGTGTGTGGATGCAGGGGTGAGAAAGCCACAAATTTCCGAATGATTTGCATATGAATTTTAATTTTAATTCAACTTTCAACCAACGCCTCAACAATTAAACAAATACTGTCGCTAACGCATTACATCTACATATGCACAGACTTGCATTGACACACATACATATGTATGTATGCACATACATCTGCGCACAAGTGTTACATGCGTGTGGAAGCGTTTCATATTCGAATTTACGAACAGTTGTGGCCAACGCAGGCCGACCTTTTGCGCAAATTATCCGCCCGCCCAACCATTAACCCGTCAGCGAACGTTTTCATACGCCTGCAAAAGGCCAAACAACCACAAAAAGGTCGTCCTAGCCGCCACCGCTACCATGCTGCAAGTATTTGCCGCAGTTCTATTTTAATTCCCTTAGTTGCCGGCGCCATTTCACGCTTATCACTTACAAAACATTTGCCTGCATTTGTGCTCTTCGTCTCAAAGCCAACTGCCTTCTAGAACTTGAACGAACCCCAAAAGCGCTCACACGTCGACTCCATCGCAGAGGTTAAATCAAACCTTGTGTGTTTCGTCGCACTTTATTACCAGCACCATCGGTGGGGATGCGTTTTTGTTCCGGCCAAATATATTTATCTGATCCTTTGTTTGCATTATAAGTTTTGAAATTAAGTGGCAACTCGCGCTCAATTTCCGCAACACTTTGTTGGATTATCAAAACATTTGCTTAACAATGAAGGTGCTTTGTAGACGCCGAAAACAAAGCCGCATTTTAGTGGTGCGATTATCTGCGAATTTTCGGCAGTGCTCTTTGACATTATTTTAGCGATAGATAAATAAATTAAGAATTTTGTGGTTGCAACAAATAAAGCTATTACAATATATTAAGGTAAGAAACAAGTATGGATATGTTGCTAAAAATGTGTACACAGATATAACATACGCGTGCTAAATATTTCATGTAGAGATGGTAATGCAACTGGCTACTAGTGAAAGTCAATTAGTGAGAAACAATTTTGGTTTTTGCATTAGCTTTGCACATAATACAAAAATGTTACGCAATTTCATTCTATTTGGCCGAAATAATACATACTTATTTAGATCTAAAAATAAGTAGACAAATAAAATTTAATTTGGAATAGTGCGAGGACTTTCGCGAGAGTGGTCATGTAATTCCGTTTCTAAATTTATTTTAAATAAATGAATTATTTAATTATTTATAATTATGAACGCGAGACACATCGAATGAAGCGCACAAACGCTATACACTCGGCTGCGGCGACCACTGCCGATAATAATGTGAATACTAAAATTCTTTGCCGTTCAGGGACGGTGCAAAACTGCAGGATCCTCAATTTGTGCTACAATAGCTCAAATTCAGTACTTTTCCTGTAAAATCCTGTAAAATAGCAATATTACTATGTAGAGTGAGATTAAATAGAAACTAACAACCAAAAAGTACGGGAACACAAAACCTGCAAACACAACAATAGTCTCTTTCAAATTAAAGATAAATTTAATTTTATTCAAATGCTGTAAAATGATTCAAATTTACTCAATATTTCTCACTATAAACTTAACAACGTACATTTTTTGTTTACTTTTGTGCAACAATTGATCTTTTGACAGTTTTCATGATTTTACCCCAAGAAAATATTCGGATAAAATCTTGCAACTTCATTCTCAACACAACACTCCAAAAATCGCTAACATTTACAGGATTTTGATGTACGGAGACATTTTTCCTGTAACTTCCTGCAAGTTTGGGTAAAAACCTGTATTCTCATCTAGTAATGGATCAGAGCACATCAAAAATTGTCGGAGAAGTTTGGCCAAACATCAAGGGCCAAATTATTATTATTGAGTCCGTTTTATTGCACCCGACTTGCAGAAGAACGCTCCAACTCGGATAAAACTTTCTTTAGTTGCAAACGCAACCCTGTTGGGATCTTTCAAAATAAAAATGAATTAGGTCTTAAAATGAAATTTCCCATGTATTTTCTCAGGGCTCATTCACAATAGCGTAGTTTTTTTCACTTCCCAATACTACATCTCAGGTGGGATATCATTTTACCGAGCTGCCTCAACTCGCATATTTTTCCGAGTAAGTGTTGTTGCTTTACATGCAATTCGTTATCCTACCTAGTGTTCTTTTGCAACTAATTTACAAAGAAACGGGCCCATTATTATTATTAATATTTCGGCTTTCTTCTTGGGCCCACGCGCACTGCTTCCCCTTTTTAAATATATTTGGTTTTTATTGACTTGGTATATTGCCTACAATCTTCGTGATTAAATTATCTTTTTGCCACAAGTCAAAATGTTGCACTCCTTGACCGCTTTTTTCATGCGATTAACAAACTATTCTTAAGGACTGACACTTTGCTCGGGTGGCTGGGAAAACTTCGTTCGGGTTTGTCACGTCAAAGTTTACATTTCACACACTCATCCACACATGTGGTGAGAAGTTTTCAGCATAACAAAGTCCTTGTGGGCGACAACAATAGAAATATTATTTCTAAGTAAACTTTGAGATATGCAACTTTGATTTGGGAACGAGCTAACTTTAGAAGGGTGAAAAACTTTCAAAGCACTAACAATGGCTGACAAGTTTCTTCTTGCTTCCATTTTCTTATTGTACGAATATGTGCGAATTTGAATGTAGATATAAATATTTGTGTGATGAAAGTCTAAAAATGTGCAATTGTTATGCGAAGTGATATGTTTGACATTGTAGCGCGAGTGTCAAGATGTCAAAGATAAAGACCGAAGTGGCATCAGTGGGGAGGGGTGGTGTCGGTAGGAATAAAACAAAAGCATAGAAGCGGCGCAGTACTGGACACACAACTCTTGGCGTGCACCTAAAACGCCGGATGGAAATATTTGTATTTGGAAGTATCTTGCCCATAACATTCTGCAATTTTGGATTTTAGGGTCACGGTTTTCGCAATTTCTGTTAGAAATAAATGACATATTTAAATGGCAAATTATAGAAGACATAATTCAAATGAAATGAAAAATTTAGAAATCATATCCATATAGAACAAAATAAACATAAAAACTAAAAACATATTAAACAATTGAAATAATGAAAAAAAAAATTTTAATATGAAGTCAAAAATAAAAGGTTTTGCTAAATTATGGTTTTTTCTAAATAAAAAATAAGATTTTCACTTTATTCCATCCACATCTCGCAAAAACGACGTTATAGAAGAAAACTGAGAATGCAGCCGACTACTTCGCTTACATATATCTTTGTTTTTGTTTTTTTCTAACTTTTAAGTTACTACAGCGTTGTTTTTAATTACGCTGTACGCGAAACGGGAGCTTGGTTTTTGAACAATAATGGGCCACATGTAGTAATATGGGAGTATGCGATATAATTCGAGTGCGATGATTTCAGATATCATACTCAAATGTTCATATTTTGAATAATTTCCGGGAATTTGGAAATTTCGCATCATTTCATTCCACCGTCATGGTGGTGGTGTTTGTACCAATTTGGTTGGGGTTTTCCAGATATTTAGTTAAATTTATTTGTTTTCAGTAGCTACTGTGTACACCGCATTTTATACACACATACATATGAATGAATGTCTTCATCTATTTAGATTTGTACGTTGAAGATCGCATTTCTGTAATTTAAAGTCCATGTGCACTTTTGTTGAAATTGAATTTGATTTGCAACTCTAGGTACTTGTTTTTTACGTTTGAGGCGAAACTATTTCCTCGTCACTTACCACAGTTGATCACAATAGGTGGCTTAATTAAGTATTTTATTACAAAATGGTAAATTACACCACACACACTATCGATGCAAACGAATGTGCGCACAGTGCAATCAAAACTAAACTTAATCAAATTAAATGCAAATTTGAACATTCTAACCGCATGTTTGCAATCAAGAAACACCCACTGAAACCAAACCCAGGCGCAACCGCACAAAAAAGAACAAATACGTAGCAGATGAGAAGATTCAGCAAGTGATCGGTTCGAAAAGGCCGCTGAATGGGAGTTAAAAAGCAAAAAGTGTTGCAGTGCTCCAATTTCATGGTGGCACCACAGTCGGATCTTAGTCCCGTCTCCATCCGATACTCGTATGTATGGTGGCATAGAATAGGGGAAGAAGCTTTTATTGTTCGTCCGATTTTCGTTCATTCGTTTAACTGAGTTGCCGGTTTGTCCGTCTACTTGTCTTTTTGTTTGCCATTCAGTCGTCAGACAGTCACACAGTCACACAGTCACTCAACTGGAGCATATAGTAGATACATATGCATTTGTTGTTATTGTAGTTGTAACAACTTTTGCATCATACAGCGATGCATTGCTATTATAATACTTCTAGCAGCAAATTGTTATTGCAGCATTGAATGAGAAGGTTCACCAATTGAAAATGCGATTGTAAATGCGAGTACGAACGCGAACGCGATTTCGAGTTGGAATTCAGAGCTGTAGGTTGTCTAACTCGCTGGCCGGCTAGTTGCCTGGCCTGATGCCTGAATGCTCTCGTTTTGTTTATTATAAATTTTTGTTATTTTCATTTGATTATCTTGTTGTGTTGATTTTCATTGCGGTTGACTGTTGATGGCTCGCCTTAGCGCCATCCGCTTACATTCGAACGCCTCCCATCCATTCATTCAGTGGTAATTGAGTTGGTAATTTCGTTTGTGGCGCGAATGGTGACAAATTGTCAATGTAAAAAGTTCTTTACCGCAAATATTTATGCGATTGCTGCTTCTGCTGCTGTGCAGTTGATTGAGTCGATTTTATAATTTATTTGTTTTGGTGTGGGATTACGAGTGGATACTTTGCTTTTAGTTTCAATTTCATTGTTGCATATTTTTATTATTATTATTTAGCTTATCTATTAAATATTAATACTCGTAATGGGCACACGCTCAATGCACAGTTAAATATTGTACAACAAATATCGACATTTCCGTGGGTTATGTCCTTTTGATATCAGCAAATTCATGCAACTTTTCCAAACAAATTACCATTTTAATTACGAACACATTAAAATGCCATCAGCCTTAGTTGAAACTTATCTGCAGTTTTACGCATTTATGTATACATATGTAAGTATGTATGTTTGTATGTCTGTCTATACGGGGAAATATTCGAACATAATTCCGATTTATGATAAAAGTTATGCTTTGTGATCGTTCGAGTGGAGCACGACTGCAACAATACTGCACACTACTATCCTGGATTCACACAGTAGAAATATTGTCGTTAGTATTATCGCAAATTTTCAATTAAAACCAAACAAAACTTCTTCCGCCATAATTTCGAACTAACGCAAATGAACAGATGAATATTATGTACATAAATATAAAATACTACTGGTATCAGTGTGACGGTTTACACCAATGACTACGGTACCCACAAATATTCGATTTATAACACAACTAGTGACTTCAATCATCATCCTGTTTAGTTTTGTTACTTTTAATGAGGTTCGTGTAACCGATGTGGTCCTCAAATGTTCTCGATGAACGATTATTATTTAGAATTCTCAAATGTAGTTGTGATCAGGTGCATTTCATATAACCTTCTACATCAACTCTGGCTACAGCTTCTCTAGTCTTCGTCGCCCCTCAAGGATCACGAAAAGTTATCCATTCATTTGCAAATAAATGAAAACAAATTAATGGGAGTCAGCCTTAAAGCCCGAAGACACTATCGTAATTTAGGGCTCATTCTTAATTTATGCGCAAATCAAATTACGATGGAACTAAGTAATTTCGATTTGCAAAATCTATCAACAACCAAACCACGAACAAATCCAAGACGAATCTAAATTTTATCGATATTAATCGATAAATGTGTTCTCCCATAACCGTTGGACGATGCATTTGGAAATATTAGAATTTCACTCAACTGTTCCTTGATTTTTACTGCCTCCACATGCTTTCTTTCATGATCTCAAATAAAAAATAAAATATTATGACAATAAATTTAAATATATTAAAAAATGTACACAATCTCTCACATTTTTTCTTTTGATCAAAGAATTAAGCAACCCTGTGGCTACAGATCTGCTAATATAAATTAGGAACGACAAGTGTGAATGCACTTGGTTTATGCGAAATAATTTGGATGAAAATAAGTGTGTCCTTAACGGCCCGATCAAATTGGTTTCTAATTTAATACAATAGAATTGAAAACTTAATAAGCAGTAATTAATTTGCTAATTCTAAAAAACAAAAAAATAAAAAGTTAAGAACAACATTTTAAACTCTTGAGCCTGTGAACAGATTTATTTGAGCATAATGTCAGTTGTTGGCTCTCCAGGGAGCTTACGGCAATGTCGGATGGATAGCTGCTACAACTGGCTCAAGTTAGCAACACTTTGAAAGCGTTTCCGCTTTCAATTTGCATGGATTTACGTAAATGAAAGCAACGCAAACAAAAACAAGAAGAAATCAACACTTCGTTTGTTAAAATCAGCGTTAATGAGGGAATGAGAATGGGTTCTGGTGGCGGCATATCTGTACCTGTTGCCAAACAGACTGATAGAGTATGGCAAGCGAATTTCTCCCATCTCCAGTCAACCGGTGAGTTGTCGCTTGTATAAGTAAATGGATCGCGTTCTAAAATTCGCTAATTGAGTGTAATTAAAGCCTTTCTTGCTTGTCGTACTTGTACATCACAGTTGCCCGTTGTGGTTGGTTGGCCACTGCATCCTGCTGTTCTCGGATTTCGATTCTTGGATAGTAGGTGGAATATTTGATGCCTATTGGATGGCTGATAGCTGATGGCTGCCCTGTGGGGCTGTATAACCCTTCAGTGTTTGCTCCGCTTATTGTTTTAATTATGTGGCGTGAATAATTATCGTTACGATGTTCGTCGTTCTCTTCCCTGCATTTCGCCGGTGGGGTTTAGTGTCATTGATAATTTAATTTTGTCAAGCTTATGTTTGGCATGCAACGGTGTCGCATTCCTAATGATGGTGTGAGTTTTAGTCAAAGTTGTTTGATTTTGATTGCGGTAAATGAAATATCCGATTTAATTGCGGTACTTTACAGCTTCCGTTGAAGAGTGAAGCGCCTGTGTATCCTCTTGTTCTTAATTTCAACATTTTCTCGAAAGTAATTGCATTAGCAAAGTTTATTTATTATTTTATGAACGTGAAATTTCTTAAAGTGGGACACTCTACTTTAACTCAAATTTAAACCAATTGTATACAAATCATATCTGTACTATAATAAAATTTAGATAAGTTGGGTCTATACATTGAATATTTCTATAAAAGCATAACCGAAGTTTATGTAGGGAGTGTAATAAAATACGTTTCAAACATTTTCATAATTTTTGTCTACCTGCTTATGTCACTTACGTAGGTTGAAGCATAACGCTAAAAAAGCACGCAGCGCTGTGTATAGCTAGTCGACAATAATTGCCATAATGCCAGTTTTGGTTATTTTTCCGAAAGTATAGGAAAAAGCAACAAGAGTCGTAAGTTCGAGTCCTGCTCAAGTCTAGGAAGAACAGAAGTCTGATGAGGAGATGTGGTGATCTCCGACATGGCAGCTATAGCTTCTACCACTTGTAGTTGATCTTCATGACATACTACTATATCTCATCAGCTATTTGAGGTAGATATGTATATGATATTTGGTATATACTATTTCCTTTATGTCCAGGTAATCCTCAATTTGGATAAGTGGGTAGTGTCACGCCTCATAGAAGAAAAAAGCCAAATTTGTTTGATCTCCTTATGTAAAACATATATGTACATATATCAGGTATGGAATGCTCAGTTGCGTTTTCTGGAAATAATGTACTATCATCCCTTTAGCCTAAACGTTCATACACTTTTAATTCGGGGCGAAACAACTTCGAACGGTGTCACCAGAATTTTCTGCCATAATTCTTCTCCGAAATACAAATTCGACCATAATTATGCTGTATTAAAAATGTAAGTATGCCCAATATTAGGATCTATTGAATGCATTAAATATTTGAAATGGAATTTATTATGAATATATAGCAGGGCGAAATTTGCTTGAGTACGCTATATGCGATTTTGAAGAATAAAGAGGTTGATATATATATATCAGGAAGGAAAAATAATCGTTGTTTTGATTGTTTTTATTTTTTTGGATCAAAAAATAATAGGCAAGAATTGTTTCAACACAAAACTCGAATATATCGATATAATCCTTAAGCCATATGCTACACAAATCTGACCTTATTTTTATTTAGAATTTTGTTTGTTATAAATTATTGCTTAATTCGTGTTTTGAAATTTTTATTTATGAGATAAAAAAATAATAGTTATTTTCGGATTTTGATTTTTCTATCAAGTTTGATATTTATTTTTTATTTTTTCGATAAAAACTAGTCGTCTTTCTAGTATTTATATTTTTTCAATCAAACAAGTTTGTTGCCGAATTTAAAAAATTGAGTTTGCTCAATAGCTGGACATTTCGGTTCGTTAGCTACTTTGTGAGAAGTTGAAATTCAAGCTTTCTATGCAGCATTTATTACTGTGAGTTTGAAAACAAATAATAGATTTTTAATAAAAACGGACTTCAATTTTGAATTTGTTTGTTTAGTTCTGATTATGCTCACAAATCCTAACCGGGAACCAACTAAGAATATATTTACAAACCAACTTAAAAAAATGCGTAGGTATTAGGATATACAAGTAGTTATTTACATGCTCCTTTTCGAAATTAATTCGATACGCCCTTACTCGTACATTCAGATTTACGAGTATCTTCATGGCCGTTTATTAAAGTGCAGATTAATTGTTTCAATTAATTGTTAAGTAGTTGAAACAAAAAACTTCGCCTTCGACAGAAATGTTTACGCAGTTCTTAGTCAATAAATGCGAGCCAACAAACCAGATGGCATTTCCGTTTTTCATTTACAGGAAAGCAAAATCAAGCAGTTCCCGGCTAACTTTGCGCTCTGTCAGAATTCTTAGTATGGCGAGCGAATATCTGAAATGACAGACAAGCGGAATAATCACAAACCCAAAGAAAATATTAAGCAATTTCGTTCAGTTAATGCGAGTTGGATGAGATGAGTTTCATAATCAAAATGATTTGTTTTCCGGACTTTAATTTTGCCAATGTAAACAAGGCGGTTAACGTCCAGAGAATGCTGTGAATTACTACGGATTAATCAACGCACTCGACGCAATGTGTATGCGTGTGGTAGTTGTTGTCATTGTTGTTGTTGTTTAAGTTACACAAAACTACCTACTGTGCATACATATGTACTTATATAGGGCAGAAGCCATTAGAAGCAGCTCGATTCGCCCAAACCACCCGACAGATCAATTTAATAATTCGCCATCGGACTACTGAGTTGTAATTATAATGATACCTTCATTACTTTTCATACTACATGCGATTAAATGTACATGCGTATGTACTTTAGTTTGTGATATGCATGCAGGGCCGGTGTTAAGGCGAATCGAGTCGAGCAGGGTGGTCGCCCTGGGCGCCAATTTATTGCTTACAAATTTCAAATTAGAAAATCTCAACACCTTATCATTCCGCAAGGACTTGCACGACATAAATGAATACTTCTTCTGTAAACCTAGTTCAGAAATTTGAAACTGGCCGCAGTTTAATAACGAATTGAAATAATTGCGATATTCAACAATCGATACCTTTCTCAATGTTTGTTTTCTCCCAAGGATTTTGTGGACTTTGCCAGCGACTGTTGCCAGTGGGGAATGAAGGTCAACAAGATTTGCTTAATGTCTACTATATCCGAAGAACGATTAATTACCTTATCTATTGAAAACGAGATTGATACCCAGATTGACTTGTCAAAAACCGTCGACAAATTTTCTTTAGCCAAAGCACACAAAGTAAACTTCTTGTAATTGACAGTTGAAACTATTGATTATCCTATAAGGAAAAGAAGCCGAGTTTTTCTTATATTATATTTAAGCGATTTTGGCCGAATTTCTCCTACAATTTGTGGTGTGCGTCTTAACGTTGTAACACAAATTGAGGGACCGTACAGTTTTACACCGACTCCGAACGGCGAAATGTTTTTTGTGAGAAATTTTTTGGCATGGCAGAAATACACTCCGAGGTTTGCCATTGCCTACCGAGGAGCGACCGCTATTAGAAAAACCTTTTCTATAATTCTTCATGGCCGCCTAAACAGAAATCGAACCGAGTTAATGAACATTATTATCAAAGGGCGCCTCTTTTAATTTACGCTCCGGTTGTAATTGTATCTAAGGCCGGTCCTGGATGCATGCCCATACATACATATGTAATTCATGATGCTATATGAAGTGACTTTCCCGCCCTAAGTTGCCTGTTGCTTTTAACTTTATTACCTGCTCAAGTTGGTGATTTCCAATTTCTTTAGTTACGACTGACTTCTATGGTGGTGGTGGTGGTGGTAAAAAAGGATTTGCTTATAAATAAAATTTGATTTGAATTGATTGATCATTCCCAGTGGGAGGCCAACAGCGAGTGGATTAATTTCTACTCGAATGAGTTGGGCGGATACGAACTACACCTAGTATATAAATACTACATGAAAACAACTTCCTTACGTTATTACGACCCAGCAAGCAAAATATTACTGAAAGTAACGGGAATATAAGCGAAACGAAAATTTGGGTACAAGCATAACACAAACAAAACAATTGAATATACATAAATAGTGAAAGAAACGAAACACAAAGTGAGTTAAACGAAATCTTTCGTTTTGTAATCAAAATATATGAAAATTGAGCAATTTTTTGCAGTAAAATTCCGGCATTCCAAGAATGATAGAATACAAAATTGCACCATCGCGCGGCGAAATGACAGATCACAAATTTTGGTCGAGCTTCTACCTCAAATTTAGTTTTAAATATCTCCTCCGACTGCTTTAAAAAAAAATTGAATTTTGTTCCAAGTTTTGATGACTACAAGATCGTGAAATGAGACAACACTTGGCGAATGGTAGCACGCATTCTACCCGCTTAGCTTCAGCGGGAGTTGGATAAGAAAGGTAAACCTCCCGGAAATACTGGATCGCCCTAATACGCATAACTTTATGCTCCGCTCTAAACGCGATTATATTAACAATATTTGAACCCTCATCTCTTTTCCTTGCAAATCAACATTTTTATCACATGTCTAGGACGTTCGCAGCTGTCAGACATGCCAATATGAAGTGTCAAAAATCCACAGTTCGTCGCAACTCTCAACAAAAAATGTCACCAAGATGCGTTCATGTGTGAATGTCAGATAAAAAGCGAACTCAAAAGCAGAAAAGTGTATCAAAATATTTTTGACTCACCAATTGTTCATTTTCGTACATATAAATTTAAGCGCATGTTTGTAGATATTCTTAAAGCTCTACTTCAATATTTTGGGTGGAAAATATTTTTGCATATACTCGTAGTATATTTTGTACTTATTTCTTGCACCTGCGCTCATTTGAAAGACGAACAACTTTTCAATTAGCTAAAAACCCAAGCGTGTACGGCGATGACTATGAAGACTAAACCACATTATTATGGCCTAAATTAGATCCCACACTGGTCACCATCCCTTAATACCTTTTATCCAGGTTATAATTTGTCTAATAACGTCAGTCTCCTCTCTCATTTTGCGGTTCTCCGTCAAAGATCCCTTTGCTTGCCACATTGCTTGGATAGTCGTCCCAATTGTACCCATCGTTTAACTACGCAACAGTTTCTCCATATAGCTAGTGGATTATGAAAATCAAGGGCTACCTGTCCGAGCAATAACGCCCATTCTTCATTTTGCAGCGGTGACTTCTTCTTTTCTCAGTTTTCCAATTGCTGACCATTCCATCAGCTAAGCAGTTGACTCCCCCTCACTCATTCAATTCGTTTGCAACTTCAGCTTTCCACCCTGTTGCGTACAATGAATATTCGCTTGCGTCGCTCTGACGCCCTTCTTCCTGGTGGTGGTGCTGGTGATGGTGGCAAAGTGCGAAACCGCAAATGTTAAGCAACCAAAGTCAATCTACGTAACTAGCACAAACGCCATCCGCCATCCGCCATCCAACAGTCGTTCAAACCGCACGTGAATGCACCGCAACACGGCCACAATGTGGCATGCCACAAATCCGCAAAACGGTTACACTCCCATAGCTGAGCTGAACAAAAGATCGCAAATTTGCGCGTCTATTATAGCAGCTCATTGTGGGATTACCGACGACTCCGTCTGTCTGTATGTCGATTCGTCTGTCTACGTGACAGTGGGCGCTTCAACCCACACGGTATTTTTGGTTATTTGAATAAAAGGGGTGGAAATCCACTTTGACATGGCATTTGATTTTTTAATGTTGCCACTGAACACCTCTGCTTACTCCGCTAAACTTCTTGTTGTGACGAGTTGTTGAGTGCTAAATTGAATTGAATGGGTTCGTGTAACTTGTCGAAGGATTTGCGTGTAAGTTTGTTCATTTAAACTACTTATATTAATGGGTACTACTTGGTACTCTGGTACTCCAAGCGATTATTGATTTCGAAAATTTATTGCTTGTAATCCATAGAAACCAACTAATATCATTGGGAATTTTATGATGAGTTGAATCATGACGATAAAAAATTATTTTAATCACCATTTTTATTGAATATTGCTACCTAGTGAGAACTACTATGTCATGTGATTTAAATTTTTGATTATTTGAGTAAAATTTAAAATATAGATCTGCATTTTTGCAAATAGATAAAGAAACGAAGCGTATTACGAGGGAGAATTATCACACATCTAAAATTGCACACAACAATTATTATTTTTCAATATGTTATCCCTGAATTTCAATCCAGTTTTCACAGAAATTTACTAACATTCCTATACTCTTAAAAACCAAGTTTGAATTTCGCTGATTCGATATAATGCACAGGTTTTTATAAACAAAATCAAAATTATCAAGAGAGAGTTAACGGTTCTACAATCTGTGCCACCTTCTTTATATGCCCGGAATTGTTTCCAACTCTAAATGCCTTACAACAAGCAAGCTAATAAAGCGAAAATAATGAGTGACCATTCCATTCAAATTTCTATTTTTTAATTGAATTGAAAGTACTATGCCTCTAAAACATTCCCTGTGTGTTTGTATGTCACATTGAACTGTACTGATTTTTCAAACAAATTCGTTGAATGAGGAAAGTAATTACATTTTCAATTGAAGGAGTATCTTTCCCTGTAAATAAAGGGCACCAGAATTAATTCTTAACCAAGTATACATTTATTGCTAATTGTAAAAACTTTTCGTGGATAATTAAAATGGTAAAGTAGGTTAAAAGTTGGTATTATTAAAAGACTCAATTTTTTCGTTTTAGCGGCGCGTACTATCACTCGGAAGTTCAGTTCAAATCACGACCGAGATATATTACTTCCAAAAAATCATAGAAAATTTCCGTTTTTAATAGCAGTACTTAATCCCTTGGCAGGTAATGACATAACTCTGAGTTCATTTCTGCCACGAAAAACCTTTTCATAGAAATCATCTACCCTCCATGAAATGTGGGAGAGTCTCTGCCGAACATCGAGTCATATGATGCATGCGCCAAAATATTATCATTATAACTTACTGACGCAGTTGGAAATAGTTGGTATTATAATTTGACCAAATCTGTGAACACTCTTTCCTGTTTGTACGATTTACACAGCTACACAAATCCAAGTATATAATGAAAAATTGTAATTAAGCATTAAATTATTGCATATTGGGTTAGTCGATATGGCGTCGGTCGATGTAACGGTCCAGTAGGCGTTGAAGTTGGTCTCTATCCATCAACTGTTTTAAATATCAAATAAATTATTTGACAGCCATACTTGCTGCACAATGCGATAGCATCATGCCTTATTGTTGCTGTTGAATTGCAAATGTGAAATGTTGATGAAAATGTCTTCATTTACATGGCAGCGAACATTTCTGTGATAATTAAATTTGCGATTGTGACATTTTTTGTGGTTGCAACATGTCCTTTAATTCGCAACACACACACACACACACCCAAACGCTGGAATGAAGGTCGTACAACAACCCTTTTACAGTTAACGGTATGGTCCATTCTCACTCCCCTCCCCCAGCCTTTTTCGCGTTTTGCTAATATGATAATGTGCTGTTGCGGTTGCCAATGCGGCCACAAAATCAGGGTGAGGATGCAGCATCACATGTTGACTTTGACTTATAAGGACATGAGAATTAACAACAACAACGTTAGCTTTGCAGGCGGTGCCTTTAGGTCGCCTTTGTGAGATGTGATATATTTCAAGTTATATTGAATGTCAACGCTGCATTTCAAGTAATTTCGAATATCCCTTTGTATATGTACATATGTACTTATGTCTGTAGGTGTGTGTGTGTGTGTGTGCTTTCACAAGTATTTGCAGTCGAAAGTGTCCTGTGAAAGGCTGAAGTGGCTTAATGCATTTTGCATAATAGTTTAAAGTGTGCCAGCTAATGGCATTCCTATTAATTATTTATGACTTTGGCAATGTGACAAGTATCAAGGGCTCTTCAAAATATGGCCGCTGCCCTAATTTCCAATCGACATTAGGATCGTTGGTTTTTGGCTTAAGGCTCATAGAACATAGAAGAGTACATATGGTTTTGAAAATTTTTTCCACAAAATGTTAATAGTGTTTTTTTTCTTTACGATTTCACGTTTCTGACCCTACATCTACATAAGAGCGGTAACTGATTTTTTAGAACTTAACTCCAAGATTGTCCCAAAGTTACAGCTCTTATGCTGTTAGATTAGACGGCAGAGCCTACTGGGACTCACTTAGGCCCATTACCGCATTGTGGCTATAAAAGTTGCACCTGTTTTCCTAAAACCCATCGTTTAAGTATTTCTTTTTTATCTTTGTTAAAAGGTGAAAAGTTGATAAATGTTGGAATGGGTTTCTTCATACCTTGTCAAATTTGGTTTGGAGACAAACCGGTTTTAGCGTTGTGCCGTCTTCGGTGCAACTGTTCAGAACAAAAAGGAAGGATGGAAAACCGTTCCAACAAACACCAATATTTAAGCCTCATTCCCTCATCCTCATCTAAGTGGGCCTATTTGTTTTGAGACATTTCATCGGAGCAAAAGCAATTGAAAAATTTTGATTTAAAATTAACATAACTATTATAGAATGTTTCATTCAACTAAAAAATACAACACTAGCAACCATTCGTATTTTTTAAACTTTAATATCCAAATAACCGTTTCTATAATGTACGGTAGTCGAGATATCTCTTTGCGACCCTTCCAAAGGAATATCCAATATAATGACCATTTTGATGGCATCTCCTTAATGTGAATTTCTTGTAACAAAAACCGAATGTCCCGGATGTCCCGGATTTATGGGAGAAGAAACCTGAATTCACTTGTCAATTTGTTGTGGCATTATTTAGTTTTCATCCAGTTTACTTTAGACTGAGACGGTTCCATTAAAAAATAAAAGTTTGCAATAATTCCCAGGTTTGAAGCTTATTTCGGGAAGATTTGATTGACATACAAATTTCCGCCGAATCACGGTATAAAAATCGCTGTCGCGCTTGAAGTGAATTCTGCATATGCCGAAATTTTGAGTTTTATGGATTCTAAAATTGAATTTAGCGGGACTCTATAAATTGAGGAAATTGAGTTCACTCTACGAACGAAGCACTCCATGATAATCACACTTTTTTTTCGCCGACCTAGTCTTCTGTACAAATCGACGTCCTATGTTTGAGAGTGTATGTATGTTCATGTGTGTGTACATATGTATGTATTGGTTCGTACCTATTGTATGACTCAAATAGCAAAATCAAAACATTTGCGAAAAAAAATTTTAATCAAAAAGCGGAACAACTACATTGTCATTGAAGTTCGACGACTCTTTACCGCTGCGGCCGATTCGATAAACCACAACACAATCGATTTGTGTGCTTTCACATTCGTCGAATTCACATTCATTGTCAGTATTTTTAATTAATTGTGGTGTGAGTTCAACCCCTAGCAGATAGTCAATTCACAAACATTGGCTCATAATCGAAATTCAAAGGAAAAATGTGCAATGGAATGGTGAAAAAAACATTTTAGATTTCCGCACTGTAAAATTCGAAGCTTTGTGTATTTTTGCAAAAATTAAAAAAAAAAAAATAGATAAATAAAAAGCGCAAAGTGACGATTCAAATATTGAGCGTATCGCATAAAATGATGACAGGTCTACCAACGGTGGCAACAATAATAAAAAGCAATTCTACAATGATAGTATTTGCGGTTTGGATGGTGTTCGGGCTGGAGTGCTGGCTGATAACAGCCGAAACGGATAGGAAATTAAATTTTTTCCAATCAAAATATTTTCAATAGCTTTTAAGATAAAAACATACACACGAAGGTGAATAGGCACAAGTGTGGATCTGTAAATGCTTCCACACATCTACACATACATATGTATATAGTATTTCTGCATGTCCTTAAAATTTATACATTTAATTTTTTGTTTTTAATATTTGAGTTAAATGCTATTTCATTTCTCATTTCAATAATATTGGAACTATAAGTAGAAAAGTAGCTATGTATGTATAGAAAACTTTATTTGAGTAATCAACTACATTGTTTGGCTTTAGAAGAATTGGAGAGTCGGTGCAAAGACATAATTTGCACCTAATTATTTAATATCGAAGGTTCAGTATTTTTAGAGGAGTTCTTTCGTACTCATTCTCGATTCTCTGTCAAAATTATCCAACACTAAAGTGCAATTGTTTTGAATCTTTTATTCGATAGAATATTTCGAACATTTTTTGCATTATTAAATGCATATGAAGTGATCATGGCATAGTTAATTTCATCGATTTCAGTTTGTGGTACACCTTCGATCAAAATTTGTGATTTCGTACGACTGAACGCTTTTACGAAGTCAACTTCACAATTCATTCAATTACATCTCGAGCTCTAGAATTTACGATGCGACGTAGCAAAAAAATTCCAGTACACCTCCAGACTAAATTTTCCTTCCAATTGTGGAACCAAATCAGCAATCGATTATTTTACATAATTTTAGTACAGGAATGTAGCAAAACAGTAGGCATTTAGATATCAATGACTATGACTGATTAAACTTGAATAAAGACCGCATAAGAAAACTTAATATCTGATATTTTCTGTTCTTAGGCTTTGCACAGCAAACATTTTTTGTATATTTAGTCTTTAATGTTAATGCCATTGACCTGCACTCAGAAAATGCATTTCCCTAACACAATAAATCAATTGCCTTATTTTAGAGTTACTATTTTTTACTTAATAGTAGAAAAAATTACCTCAATATGAAAACTTTTCTCTCAATTCAGGGTTATGCAGAAAACATTATTATGATGAAGTAAATTTATTTAGTATTAGTTTTGCTTGAAATACACTACCGGCGAACGGCGAATTTTTCGTCGTGAATGTTCGCTGTCAACAACAGAATCCACTGACATACATATATCAGAATGTATAAAACCAAAGGGAACAACGAATTTCGCCCGACGAACACTCGCTGCGATAGATTTATTTCTATTGTCGTCGCTGGCTAGAGCGGCAAGATACTCATGATTTTGCAAGGAAATTGAAAAATGCCATATTAGTTTTTGGTAAAAGTTATTAATTTAGTTATTTGCAAAATTTTACATCAGTTACATCGTTGTCGCTGTAGCTGTGTTTTACTGAGCGAAATTTTCGGGCGAATGTTGCTGACGTCGTCGCTCTACTCAATAATAATTTCTTAAACAACTTGGAATTTTGTCAATGCTTTTAAACCAAAATAAGCGTCGCGGCGTCATAATTTGACATAGAAATAGAAAAAAAACAAAATTTAGAACTGAAGCATTCGAGCACAAAATATATGTATAAAATATCCTCCTGTTATATGGACATTGTAAGCAGCATGATCTTAGCTAAACCAAAGCATTTTAATACAATAATTTAAAAATCTACATAAATAAAAATCGTCAAAAATATAAATCAAATAAAAATGCAAATGTTTCGGGGGAAAAAATCATATATGTACATATGTATAGCATTTCTTCAAACTGTGGAAATCTGAGACAGGTAAAACAAAACAGGTAATTTGCGCAACATTAATAAAAACAACCCTCCGCCAAATTAATATTTCCTAAAAACAATGAAAATAGAACTGAAAATTAATGAAATGTGTTCTCCTCAAACTGGGTCAAACCGTTTCCTAATTTTAAGGCGTCCATGTCTTTGGGGTAATTTCAAGGAGCTTTTTTCGTAGAATGGATTATTTTTTCCTAGCTCCAAGGAATGTTTTTTCTGAGTGGTCATCGTTTTATTTAAAAAAAAAAACCTGTTTGTTATTATTAACTCGCTTGAAGTATTAAAAAATATCATATCAATATTCCTACCTTTTCGTTCGGATAGACTCTTTCCTCCACTTTTATCGTACACATAAATTAAATGCCGACCAGCATTTGTTTTGCAATACTATAGGATATTTATTTAAGACAGTTGTGAATGAGTTGCTAATCCCTTTAGTTATACTAAAAAAATATTTACAAAATCGAATTTTACTTATTTCAAATCGTACAATTTTCAGCAAATGTGTGATATTTGCTATTCTTTGCTTTATGAATGCAAACACAAAAAACCATTGGCTGTAATTAATATTCATTCTACCGACATGCGGGCATTATCTGGTCAGCAAAGCACGCGAATACAAATCTCTCGGCAAAAACGACAGTCGCGCCAAACAATGTCAAAGTTTCCAAACCATAACATTAAATCACTTAAAATGTCAACAAACCTCACCCCCGAACCGAATCCTGGCAAAAGAAAAAAAATTCGAACTGAATCTGATTTTTTTTGCATTTTTGTTGAGGTTCTTTTCTGCCTTGTCCCGGCCAGATGGTTCCCATTATCATAATCTGCAACATCATCGTAAAGTGATTGTTATTATATTGTACACAGTAAATATTTACAACAACAGCGATGAGACGCATGTCGTAATGAAAGCAGGAAGTGTCAGCCAATGAGCAATAACAGCAACAACAAAATGAGTAAATAAATTAAGGAATGACACTAAAATAAGTTCGCCTGAAATGCAAAGAGTGCTTGTAGGCAAGTTGAAATCTTAATTACTTGCAGAGCATTTGACCTCCGCCATTCGCAGTTTCATTTGGTCAGTCAGTTGGATGAGTCCATATGCTGAAAGTTCCGTGCATTTTCTAGTACATTTTAATGGCTCTGGGTGCATGCAAGTGGGGCGTCCTATGTTCGCACCAAATTGCGGCAGATTAGTCGCACCATCACAGTATATTCATTGCCAGAGTATCAACATCCGATCTGGCGTCCGCGCGCCCCATTCTATGTTAGCTTGGGCGTTGCTGGTCTAAGCAGGACTCCTCCAGCCATTGACCAAATATGTATGTATGCACATATATTTGATGTGTTGTGCCCTGCCGCTTGGCGCTTTTGCTGCCCATTTATTTGCTGGCCGGGTGTGGTGTATTGCACTTGTAATGGGGGTTAATTAGGCTGTGCGCGCGACACGCATATATCTTGGTAATTAAGCGAGATACAAGATACGAATGCAGGCGGCACAAAAACTGCCCGCCTAATCGACAACTCTCCTCTGAGTTAAAGAAGTACAAATGGTCGCTTTATGAGTTTGCAAAAAAGTGAAGATATCTCAATGAAATTGGCTTCCAGATATATTCTATATATCTCTACATTTATATTACTGCCCAGTGAAAAAATGGAGCAGTTAAAATAAATAACAGTAGACCATATACATATATTCAGCATATTCAGCATATTCAGCATATTCAGCATATTCAGCCCAATTGCATACATCACATATCCACTTTCAAGAGATGTAGAGATGTGCGTTGCAATTTCATAGGAGGCTGTTGTGCAATAACTTTGTGATAGATGGTCTTGCCGAATTTGCTTCTGGGTGAAAATATATGTATGTATGTGTATGTGTGTGTCTCGCAATTAACGACAAATAATGAAGGAAAAATTTAAATTAAAAAATTTGGTTTCTATGGAAACAACACTTTCCTTTCTACCTTAAAAGGTAAGAGCTATTCAAAGAAGCAGCCTTCAAGAAAAATGCAAGTTGAGATAGCAAGCGTGGGGCATACAAAAAAAATGGCTATTATTTTTCTATTTTGAAAATTGCGACTAGTTGCAAGTGATTTGCCTCTAATAAAATAGTATATAGTTTTTTTCGTATCATCAACACATTCTTCTGGCCTATTTCCAAAAATCCTACATAACCCTATCTGTGAAGCAGTTTTAATCTAACAGTATAACCACCAATTCGCACCCGCAATTAAATACTTTCATACTCGTGAATAAGGAATTTGCTTGCAAGTACTATGTGTTTAATCAAGTTGCTTCAATTTCAGTGGTCACCCAGCAAACGCAAGTAAAATTAATTTATGGGGCGTGACTTTCACCATTCGCCACTTCTCGGCTAGTCTTCTTGCGCCCTTCGCATACAACATTGGAAAAAAGTGTTGCCAATTAATAATTACGAAGAATGTCATCGCACTTTCTTTTCTCATCTGGCATATAGCGATACGGAGTAAGATCTGGTGTTTTTATTATTCTTTCATTATGTTAATTACTAGCAATTGTTCTAAGGAGATGAATATCTACGCTTGCCATCAAGGAGCGTTGTTGTCACTTTGCTCGCAAAAGAAAGAACTTGCCTTTCTGTTGACGGAGGAATGTATTGTAGCAAAAAGTTGCCGCATAAATTGCGAAAAACAAATACACATTGACAGTCCACTTAACTTTTAGAAATATGACAGCCGAGGAATGTCTTTTTAAATGGGGGAGAATTGAGTGAAAGTAAGCAGTGAAAGGAAACGAAAGGGTCTCTTCTGATGCTGGCCTTTTCAAACGCCACAAATGAAGATTGAGTGAAACCAAATTCAATTCAATTGGAGCTGTGCTGCAAGTGTATAAGTTTTGAAACTTTTGCTTTTATTTATGTAAATATTTTAGAATAATATTCGCATTTGTACCCAGTAAACATTTAGAGCCATAAGTGAATCATTAGGGAGTACTACTGTGGAGCCTTTATGTGCATAATAAACTTATTTAAGAGTCTAAAATGAAGGGTTCCCCATCCTACAAACTTCAACCTATACTAATAATAATATTTTGGCACTTACCTCAAAGCTAGATATTTGCCCGAACGTCTCTTACAATTTGTGGTGTGCGTCTTGATGTTATAACACAAATTGAGGAACTTTCAGTTTTACGCCGACACCGAACTGCAAATGATTTTGGTAAGAAACAGTTGGAGGTTTGGGCGACCGCTATTACCCAGAGCTAAAAAGTTCAGCTATAATTAAAGAGATCGACGTCTAAAAAAGCCTGATGGGCAAAGAATATGAGAGGCAACAAAATCTAAGAAATTTTCACTAGAAAATCTTCTTAATATTGGTTTGAATTTCTACTCAAATTTATTGAGTAGGGGAAGGCTGGAAATATGGAGATAAATTCTTGTTTATTAATTTTTATGGGATTTTGTCCAAAAATATGCAATCTTCTCGTTTTTATGCTAAAAATCATATAAAGGAAGTTAGTAAGGAGATCCTTTCCTTTTTGCTAGATAAGATTCTATTAATAAGGAAAACTATTTATTTTTGAAATAGCAATTTTTAATTAAAATTTTGCTATGAATGCCTTAGCATACATATGCACATTGTGAATAATCTTCTTTATAGTGTTTTATAGTTCAATATTATGAGTATTGATTTTTTGATTTTTGTTTTTTCAAAATAAAAATTTTTGATTTACTGATTTATTGTTAAAAAATGAAATGTGATTTCAAAAATAAAAGATGATTTATGAATAAATGTTTTTAAAAATAAATAACGGGTTTTTCAAAGGGACGCTACAAAAGTAGACCGATCGTGACTGCAAACGATGCCATATTTTTCCCCGCTCTTTTAACATTTCTCTTCAGTAAGGTTTGTCATTTCATCATGGAAAGATATAGGATCCAACAACGAGTCGAAATTATTAAAATTTACTACCGAAATTCGGAGTCAACTTTAAGAGCACT
Source organism: Anomoia purmunda (assembly GCA_951828415.1). NCBI lineage: Eukaryota > Metazoa > Arthropoda > Insecta > Diptera > Tephritidae > Anomoia > Anomoia purmunda. The sequence continues at coordinate 1,046,969 of OX639993.1, read as the reverse complement.
ACGTCCAATTTATGGTCGTCGTCCTTCTGGCTGAATGGCTTGGATGATATGGACTTGGACAATATGTGGTTCCAACAGGACGGCGCCACAATCCACACAGCGAATGTCACAATCGATTTATTGTAAACCAAGTTTGGTGAACGTGTTATCTCTCGAAATGTCCCAGTAAATTGTCCGCCTCGGTCGTGCGATTTGACGCCGTTAGACTATTTCCTGTGGGGCTACGTCAAGTCTATGGTCTATGCCAACAATCCAGCGACGATTGATGAACTTTGTACGAATATCGAACGTGAAATTGCAGCAGTATCGGCCGATTTATGCTTGAAAACCGTCGAAAATTGGGTTCAGCGTATGGACTTCTGCAAGCGTGCCCGTGGTGCCCATGCAAAAGAAATCGAGCTCCATACATAATGGCATCGAATGTACTTTCACAGGAATAAAGAATTTAATTCATATCCCAAAGCGTTCATGGAGAAATCCGCTAAATTTTGACTGAAGTATAGGGTATTTAAGTGGACTTTTCGCTCTGTGTAGAAAAAAGCTTTCTATAATTTTTGATGTTACTTGCCCCGCCCAGGGATGGAATCCGCGACACACCGAATGCAGCGCACACCGCTACGCACTCGGCTGCAGTGGGTGCCAAGGCCAAATTATTTGAGCTTAAATTCATACATCAAATGAACCCCAATATGAGTCATCTTCGGACATCTCTTTACACCCTTCATAACTCTGGCTCTTATTGATCTAATAAATATCGTTAATCTATTTAGCAAATATATGTATGTTGTAAATATCAAGTGACTCGGAAATATCACCCAGATGATCGCTGCCTAAGGAAATAATTAACATTGATTTTCCCGAAGAATTAATTAAACAAATTTACGTAATTTGGATAATATACATATGAAGGACGCAGAGTTAAAAAATTTTGTATTGATATTCATGTTTCATAATCATGTTTGCTGGGTAGATAGTACGAGTATATGCAATTTTACAAGTATATTGTAAATATGTATGTATACAGGGTCCGGCAAATTATATGGTCAAAAAATTATGCCAGTAGATGCAACTCTCATTCTAAAATCTCATTTCTAAAATCTAAATTAATTGGTTGATTATTTTCTCGCTAATGGTTGTGTCCAATATTAGAAAGCCGTCTTGTTTTTATACGAATCAAAAGTTCTGTAATTTTGTTCAACAAATGCATCTACAATCTTAGAAATTAAATTTTTTGATTCCGACGAAATCAACATTCCTCCCATCTGTAACAATATAATACATAATCTTCAAAAAAATAAATTACGTAGATTGGACTTAAACCTGTGGCAACAGCAAAGCAAGCACAATAACTCTTTTGAAATAGATTTGTATCGATACTGAAATATGAAATTAAGTTTCATATTTAATTAGTTTTATTAAACTGATATCTGATTTAAAGTGTTAACATTATGAAACTTGTTAAAATGCGGAATGGCTATGTATGTACGAAAGTATGTTTGTACTAGGGTTGATTAAAAAGTCTGTCAGATTTTGAATAACCAGATTTTCAACGTGACCAGCAACACAATTTCCGTTGACTGCTAGCAATATTTCGTTTGTGTTTCACAGATGTGAAAGCAGGGGCTATAACGGTTATAATTTTTATAGAAAACATGATTTAGTGGATATTTTGTGAATTTTGTTTTTTTCGATCGCATGTGATTTAAAATTTTTCAACGATAATCGCTATTTCTGGATTTAAAATTTTCCGATGCAAAAAAATTAACGGCGGTGATAATAGTAGCAAAACGCCAAATATTCGATGTTTGTTTTATGATCGAAATAAAAGTTACAAAATATACATACATCGAATATGAAATAAAAACCACAAAAGCTATCACTTATGGTGTTGGCTGATATGGGATCGAAAGTAGTTTCACTATAGAAACTATAACCAAAACACTTGGCTCAGTGTTTCGATTTCAGATCCATAATTAGTTAGGATAAAGCTCTAAATATATCGAAAAAACAATTGCGTGATAATTTACCGCAAATGAAACATGGAGTTATGGGGTTAGATTTGACAACTCTTTTGAAAAGCACTAGGCCATATCGATTACCCTGATAAGGGGGGAACAATCAACGGCCACTTACTATACCCTCTCAATGACGCTTTGAAAACAACGATCACATTCGATTACGTTTTGGTTCCAAAGATATGTTAAGAAGTCAAATAGAACTGCGTTCCTAAGTGTATCATTTTCGGTCGAGAGCGAAAGTCATTAATTCAAAATATCAAGCATTTATTAACTGACCCTCGTTGGTCTTCATAATCGTCCATGTAATATATACTAACCACTTGCTGCTTCGCTGTGATGAAAATTAATTGTTTTTGACTTTGAAATTAAACGAACGACTTGAATCGATTTCGGACTAAAATGCTACAGGATTCCCACACATCCAGCATTATCATAGTCCTGTCATGTAAACAAACGCATCACACCCTCGTCACTTAGGCAAATCATTAACAACCACCTATCAAACTTACAAACGAACACCCAGAAATACTCGTAACTTTGTAAATGTGAGAGAACAATAATTGTTTCGTTGGTTGTGTGACAATTTATAGCTCTTCAATAAAATCAAATAAAATAGTCAAACATTGAAGGTTATTAAAAATGTCTTGCCCAGAGTAGCAGCTGTGTAGAATGCATTGCAAAAGAACCAATGCAGAGCAAGTCATTTTAACTTGTACATCTTAGGCCTGTTCCTTTGTAGCCGATAGAAATTTGCTTTAGTTGCAAAAGCAACCCTGTTAGCTGTCTGCATGAAACAGTGCTATTTAAGAACTATAATTTTGGGCTTGCAAATTTTTGTTTTATCTTTTATATATAAAAATACTATATAAATAAAAATAAAAACAGATTAGGTATTCAATTAAAATTTGAAATATATTGTCTTAGGGCGCATTCACAATAGCAAAGTTGTTTTTTTACCTCACAGCACTGCATCTCAGGTCGGATTTCATTTTACTGTGTTGGCTCAACTAGTAAATTTATCGAGTTTTTCTTGTTGTATTACATGATATTTGTTATCCTATGTAGTGTTCTTTATCAGGATTATTTGTTCGCTTGTACAGCGCGATGATTAATTGATTAATATTGTAGATTCGAAAATGTTTGATGAATTGTTTTTCAAACACAAACTATTAATTTTTTGAGAATTGCCTGTTTAATGGAATTGCTTTTAATATACAGTATGTAAATAGTTAAACAATTATTCGGGACTAATAAATACCGTGGGTGACCACTTTCCTGATTGGATCTTGTAAATGAAAGAATGACTTTTTATTTTTTACTTTTTAAAAACATGCACTGAATAAATTTTTTTGCGTCTTTTGTTCATGAGGCATCATACTGTGCTGTTTGGTGACCAAATCCATTAGGAATCCACGGCCAAATGTATGGCAGCCAATGCTTAGCCCAAAAATGAGTTCGCGGCATTTTGGTGAATGGATTTTTGGTCATTTACTTAGTGGATATGTTCCAACTAATGGATGTATTGTTTGCACACAATGCATACATTACCTACAATATAATAAAACAAATATAGATAAAGAAATGTAAATAGGGATGGAAATTTAAATAATAATGCAGCCATAAGTACCTAAACCTACACTGAGTACTATTTGAAATCAAAACATCAATGTATACAACGTCATAAGTATACTTACTATATGTAGATATCTACATATGTACATAAAAAGTTGCTGTGGGCGAATGGATACAGATCGCACAGATTCATAAAAAACTTTGCTTTGCTTCCTCACAACCTGCGCCTCATCACTCTATTCATATATTTTTCGAATGCCTCTCGAAGCGAAAAACGATAAAAGTGCAGAAAAAGCAGTCGCGCCACTAATAAATAATTTCGGCGCATTTGCCTGAAAGGATTTAATCCGCTCGACATATTTGATAGTCCTTCCTAGTAGCTACATTTATTGTACTGGTTTCTGAAGATTTCCTTTTTATGTAGTGGTATAATAGACACATACATTCATGTACATGTTTCGATATCTGTTTGTTTTATGACAACAGAAGTTTACCTCTCGCAAATTCGTTGGCTTTTGCCATTTTTTGCGGTTAATTTGTTGGCGGAGTTCATATTTTTATCTCTGTTGATTTTTGCGGCCAAAACTTGTGTTACCCTTTTTCTGTTTCCCACATGCATTTGAACTTTGCTACGAACACGAACGCAGGATGTTGTCATCAGTTGCACAGTTCATTGCGTAATCCATTAGGCGCGAACTGCCGACGACTGCGGAAAGTGAGGAAAACTGTTAGGAGATTACTTTATACTCAAAAAAAAAAAAACAAAAAAAACACAAATGGAAAAAGCTTTATCACTTAAAGTAAATCATTAAGGACATTCATGCAATACTTTTAGCACTAAAAACTTTTTCCGAAGGAAGGAACTAGCTATGGATATTTCACAACATTTTTAAATCTTAGCTTGGAGCTCTTCAAGGATACAAGGCCCAAATATTCATATTGTAATACTGACTTCAAGGTTTGGTCAATATAAGGAAGATGTTTGCAAAAAATCCATCGCAGAAAACTTATGTTGTAATTCCTAGGCCAAACAACATACGAGTACATTCAGAAATGATCCAAAATTTAACTTATGTTTGCAAATGATTCAAATAGCTCCCACAAAAAGTGATGTCAGTGTGTCTGGCATCATTTTACATACACAGTGACCGAACGTCAATCGAAGTCTCGCTCATTCAAAATGTACAGGCTACAAAAAAAATTGCTGGATTTAAGAAAAACAGCTATTAAAAGAAGGAAAGTAGAAATGTAATTGCTTCATAGAAATATTGACTAATTTTGGAGAAAAAGTTTTCTATTTTATATAAGTTTTTATTAATCTTGATCGAACCTTCCGCAACCGGGACAAAATATCGTGATTTGAAGTAAAAATTACAATATTGCAAAGAATTAAAAATATAGAAAATTTTTCTTTCAGCTGGAAACGAGATTTTTCCTGAATGCAGATGTGTAATAACAAAAGACGTAAATAACAAAAACGAAAAAGGCAACAATTTTTATATACATATATACATAAATGTTTATGTAACCTATTTCGTCTGGATGTATAATGCAGTGTTTATAATGCTTGAATAGGGATCCTAATCGTGACATTTGTGTATATGGATTGCCATTAAAATCAACTGAGCGATGCTTTTAGTCTTACCCCCTCAATCGATAATACCAGGGTCAAAGATTTCATTAAAAGTTTCGGCCCCAATTAGAATCAACTATGGCGCGCCGCACGGGCTGAAATGTTAAGATTCAGTATAGTCGGAAATATCACACCGAATTTAGAATATATTTTTTTAAATATTTTGAGTTCTCATAGGGTAATCTGAACTTTGACCCTTGTGCGACACCATTTTCAATCGGGACCAAAAGTTTTTGTGTTATCTTCGACTTTTATAGTGTCGATATAGGGGTTGAGGTTTAATAAATCAGATCTAAAATTATTTAAAAATTATTCCTACAATTAAGGACCACCCTAATTTACACATATGAGGGGAAAATATGTATATGACTAGAGTCGGTAATCGAAAAATACGAAATGCTGTCCGACAGATAATATGTGTTTATTTAAACTAGATCAGCAATCGATGCCACAAACGACGATATAAAAATTACGAATTCGGCTTATGGTATAAGATGGAAAGACTGGCCAACGACATTCTTGTAACATTAGATAGACGGCATGCTTTTGATTCTCCGAAATGAAACAAAATAATCAGATCCATGAATGGTGTCTGTGCACCCCATTACTTAAAAAACATCGTCCGGAGTTATTTTGAAGACACCTCTCATTTACGAAACTGATGCCGGTGCTAAATGATTCAATATCCGACGGCCCTTTAGAAATACTAGGAATACCAGACGCACTTATTGTACCCCTTCTATGCTTTTCTCAATCAAGCCAAATAATTATGCAAATGTACTGATTTTATAAACTTTGTACTTATTTGTACTGAATTTGAATTCTTTCAATGACTTAGCAAAGAAAAACCAAAGAAAATCGTCCCCGGCATGTTTTTTTTGATTAAGTTATCCTGTTTGGTTTCATATATTTATTCAATTGAGTTCAATACTGATAATAAATTTAAAAAATGTGGCGCATTTAATTTATACTGAAATTCAACTTTACTGGCATTGTGAGAGATTTTTCTACAAGAGACATCGGACTTACGTAGTTTGGAAAAAATGTATGAAAATTTATGAAATTATTTTATATTATTATATTTATTATGTATAAAATTAACTGAACTATAAAACTGCATACTGAAGCATTCTCTAAAAATTTGAACTAAAAACTTTGAAATTCTGATGAAAATTTGTTGAATTCTTATAATTGTGTACAATTTTTCATACATATGATTTTCGTTATAAATTTTATTTAGATCAAAGTCACTTTAAAATATATGTAACTTTTTCAGCATACGAACGAAAAAGGCTTTCTAGATATGAAAATAGAATAGCCAAAGAGACAAATAAGTAAATAGTCGCAATCGTCTTAGGCAATTGGGCCATTTAGATATTTTTAGTTTCCATTTTTATAAACCTAATTTAATAAAATTGTAATTGTTATTTGTGCGGTTTTTTATCATTTCCCAAACTTCAGCTGCATGACTCATAAACTCAATAAATTCAAACAGTTACCACTCATTTTGTAACAATTATGAAAAACAAATGCAACAACAACTGTACGGTAACAATTGGCGGCGTCTAATTACTACATAAAAAGTGATTAACATTCCCGTCCATAAAAATGAAAATTCCTTTAATGTTTGCCATATTTCTTTAAGTGTCTTGCCGCCGCCACAATTTTGCATACATACATATGTACATATACACATACATACATATATCCACATATAACAATTGTTATTCAAATAAGGAATTCGACTTGGTTTGCGATTTGTTTCGCTATCTAGGCGACTCTATTAATCGTTTGCGAGTCTCCAGGGCCGAGTGGAAAATGCAATAAAATTTAAATTATCTCAGGCGAATCTCTTTGTCTTTCACGGTTTTTGCCAAACTTGTTTACAAGACATTTGAATCTTTTGGCTTTTTATTTCTTGGCTTGTTAAACTTTGCTGCCATACAGAAAGGGTTACCACGAAATACTAAACCGACAAACAAATAAATTTATTAGTAGGATTTTAAAGGACACCACCGACGAAATGAGTGTACGAGTATACAGAGCGGGAAGTTCGAAGTTTGTGACAAGAAAATCTTAGAGAATAGAGGAAGGGTAAATATATGTGGCAAGAGTGGGTGCAATGAAAAAATGTGAGCTTAAGTGGTTCCAACACGTTGGATATCAAAAACACTTTAACCATATACTCCCCATTTTGTCCGCACAGCAGTTTATTTTTACATCGCCCATATTTAAGAATTTGAATGAAGTTCTGAAGTAAAGACCAATAAACGAAAAAAGTACGAAAAAATCAATTTAGAATTGTTCAAGCTCGATTCAGTTCTCATCCTCCTTTGTTTTTAGCCAATAACCTGTAGACATTGTTTCAAAGATGATATGAACACCGGCCTTTAGTAGTCTTCGATTACTCAATAGCCTATTAACCTAAATTAGCGTGATATTCTTAAAAAAAAAACAATATATTGACAAAATTTGCAAATGCGTAAATTTTAAATTCAGTTATCTGAGATTGTAAGTTCTTGGAACTTACCGAATTTAACAGAATCTGCTCCTTTTATGATGAAACAACTTAAAATAACTAAACTTCCAGCTCGAGTTTATTTCATTTGACAGTGAAGAGAGAGATGGCGAATGCTGTGCTTATTGTTGCTTTGGAAGTTTCCACTTATTTTTGTCGTCCTCATATTTTTCTATTCTGTTTTTATAAAGTTGTAACGTGGCATATCAGCGAATTTGCAACCTGATATTTCTATCAATCTTGGTAGTGATGTGCCGAGCTGGGTATGAGTAGTACCTAAGTACTCATTAAATAATGAATCGAGTCAGATACTTGGATGAGTTCAGTTCGGTAATCGAATACGTTATAGATTCGAATGCTGACTATTACTCAAATATTTGTACAATGCGTTTGTGTCATTTAAATTGAAATTAACCCAGTTTCGTAGTTTTTGGTTTTTTGAACACAAGGATGGATATTTGTAAGAGGTGTCTCGTTCCCTAACAGATGAAATGTGACGCATATAGGAAAATTTCTCTAAGCTTAACGGGATATGGTAACAAAAATAAAATAATACATTTCGCACTGCTTATGAATTTACACTCACAAAAAGCTCATCTCGGGATCAAAGAAAATGTTCCTTTATTTTGAGGGATTGGTCACAGCGCAAACCCCTGACTTATATTTCAAAAATACTCGATTCTGTATTTGGATGCCCGACTCTGTTTATCCGAACACTAACTTTTGCTTACTCGAAAACGTGAGTACTTCTAAAGCACTCGAGCCCACTCGACGTGGGTGATGTAAGTAATTAAGGCAAAAATTTGAATCAATTGAAAATAAACTCTACGGAACTTTTCTGAAGCAAATATTATGTCGTTTCGTATTTATTTCTTTGACAAGTTCGGTTTAGGTGAAAAGCTTTTGCCGATTAATTTTGCAACAAACTGTTTTTCAGTAATGGAAGTCAACTCAAACGATAGCCTGGTTGCGGATGGTTAGAAGTATAAAATTGCTACGAGTTTTGGCGCCTCATCAAAATCTATGGAATCGGCAGTTGTTTAAAGGGAAACCAACAACAGTTTCGTTTATTACTTAATACCCATTGCACTGAATTGCTTCGGCCAATTTCTCCCAGAATTAACAGTTAAGATCATATTAAGCCGTGGTCGAAACTTTTATTCATATTCAAATACAGTAAAATCCTTTTACACGGCAATGCATTTCATTCTTATCTGATGCAACATTGATGAAATGTTGACGACCGTAATAATTATTCTTTATAAAGCTAACCGTTAACAATACTTTTGACACTAAGTGTAAGCAAATAGTAGGTACTACGTATATAAATAAAGGTCTAATCTTATACAAATGAACTCACCCTTAATTGATTTCGATTGCGCGAGTGATGACCGGCCTATTCCAATCTTGTTAGTGATAATTAAAGCCAGCGATTTTTTGACATTACGAGTAAACAGTCAACACAACTTATTCGAGCGGAAATTGTCAGCGTAATGAGTAAATAAAAGTGCAAACAAGTTTCAAAAAACAAGTGGAAACTTATGTGTTTAAGTATTTGTGTAAATATTGAACTTCGACATCAGTCGGCCGCAAACGATTGCTGAACTACTGAATGCAACATGTCATTGACAAAACAAAAACAAATCGAAACCCAACCAAAATGAAACGAACTAATAATAATACTTACTGAGTGTCCTTGCTGTGGCTTCAAATAATCGAATAACAAACCATCACACATACATACATACATTTATTGTGCGGATTGTGTATGTGTGTGTGTGAAGCCCTCAGTCACATCTGCGTGACGGATTTGTTTATTTAAATGTTTAACACACGTGAGCAGTGACATTGCCGATTCACCCATCCAGGCCGACCTGGGCAGTCGCTCGACACAAATACAGGAAATCCTGCATATTTTGTGGTGCAGATAAAGTTTACCGCAGATGTGTGCGTGCATGTTGTGTTTATGTTTGTATGCGAGTTCGTAATTAAAAATGTAAAACCTTATTGAGTTCGCCATGGGTGGGGAATCCACCCAGAGTGTAAGTGGGTGGTGTGAGAGCAAACGAATGAAATATTTAATAGAAATGAGTTCATGGCTGTTGTTCGATATTTTGTGAATTGTTTAAATTTAGGGGATGCAAAGGGAAGCGTGTAATATTAACAAATAATATCAAGTAGTGTACATTTGTATGCCCCAAAAGCTTTTGCAACATATTCATTTTAAATGACTTTTTAAATATTTAGCGAAAAGTAGAGAATGAAAGCGAACCGAACGTAACCACTACTCACTCCCACAACAAGTACGAAAAGTTTATGCTCTTTTTGTCATACAGCTCCTGAACATTAACACAACACGAAACTTTTTAATAGCAGGTGAGTACAAATCAAACGAATCGTTTGTTCTCTTGTATACATATGTACATGACCAAACCCCAAACAAAACACGACACATTAAATTTTGAATTATTCATCAACCAAATATACACATACACCGGCAATTTTCTGTAAATAATTGCAACCCTTTTTTATTTTGATTGGTAAGCAAAAGTTTTCGGGTTGTGTTGTGAGCACTAACTTTGTGTTTCGTTTGTTTCATTATTGCTCTGTGTTTTGCTTGCGTTAGCTATCACGAGCTCTAGCAAAGTAAAGTTTCTGCTCACAAAATGTTTCTGATTGATTTAAGTCGGGAGTGTTTCGTTAAGGTAACGTGAGACGTGAGCGCAACTAAACGATTGGGCACGTTTGATATTGTTTGTTTGAGTTCTTTGGAGAAATATGATCAGAATTAAAATCGAATTGATGTTTACTATATTATTTAGAAATTATGTATTTCTGAGTAGTACGAAGCTAACAACGTCCAAGAAATAATTTTCAACGATAGATTTTCTCAAGTAGACAAATTTAAGGACCATTTTGGTAAATTTCATTCGATCTCGTCTCCATTTCGATTCCAAATTTAAGAAGCATGGTATAGTATTCTTCGAGAAAAACTTTTGTACAACTTTTAATTCAAATATGTACTTATGTACTATTTAAGAATTTAGAACGGTTATTTTTTCATGCAAAGTATTCACTTGCATATGAACTTAAATGTGAACGCGCCTATACCGCGCCAGACGTCCTACATAGTCCATTGATACGCTTTACAATGCTGACAATATTTTCGAGTATTCGTATCACATATCGGGGGAAGAATTACATAACTATTGCTGTCGAAAGAGAAAATAAATAGTTTAGAGGTTAAAGTTGTCACGTTATTCTTACGCGTTAAAAGCCTATTGAAATGAATTATGCGACTGTAGTTCATTCAATCCATGATTCAATAATTAAAGATTTGCTAAATATACAGTTGTCTCGCTCCCTCTTGACAAATCGGCTCCTTAAGTGGTGGTTGGTGCTAAATCTTCATATTTACTTGCAAATTGGAGTCAAAGGAAAATTTAGAGAACAAGAATTTCTATTTTCTCTTTGAATAAAAGATTAAAATTGCACCTTGGATGATGTTCATTAGAGCTTTTGCTTAAGTAACATGGAAACAATTCTAATGTAACATGGGACCAAACCTTTAGTCATTTAATCATGTATTATTAAGTCAATCATATATTTCAAAAGCTGCTTTACGTTTCTTCAACCGATAAATGATCGCTGTAAAATGGGGCCCGATACAAATTTAAACTAGCTTTTGCAAAAATTTGAAAATTTTAATTTCGTAAGAATATGAATTTCCAGCCTTCCGCTAATAAATATCCACTAAAAATATGTGTATGTATAAGTATAAGTATGTGATAACCTTTAATATCGTTTATACTAGAATTTTGTTTAAGGTGGGTTCTGCAGTAGGGTTCTTCATATTGCATAGAAGAGTAGGTGTAGATTACAATTCAAACCTGTGGTCGCCTCTTCCTTGTTGTTCAATGCAGTTCTGTATAAATTTTTCTCGAACCCTTCAATTTCAATTGTTTATTTGTGAATTTCATTTTGTTTGGTTAGCATTTGAGTCGCTCGAGAACTCGTAATTTTATATGGAAGGCAATCAAAAAAAAAAAAATTGAATGGCCTATGAATTGAACGTACTTTTGTGTATGAAACCGGTTTCAATCACAGTTGATTGATTTGTAAACTTCATTAATATGTTGGCTTATCATTTTCTACTGGCACTGACCTGATTGACCAAATTCACAGCTGTGTTGCAGTGACAGCTAGGGTGACAATTATAATCAAGGTATTTAATCAAAAAACGATAACAAATTAATATGCAAATATTAATATGTTGGCCTAAGCGAAATAACTTTCCTATTCCAATAAAATGTGTCTAATATTTGTCCATTTTCGTCTGTGTGATTGGCGAAGTAAAAAGCCAATGGAAGGTTACTAGACGTCATTGCAATTTCTATAAAAGCCAATAAATCAACACTGGAATGCGCAATTGCAGCCATGACAAAGCTTTCTCTATGAACACTCATACCAATGCATATACGCATGTATGTATGTGTGTATGTATGTGTGTACATTTGTATGGACTGCACTGAGAGTTGGGTGTAGATGGTAGAAGGATGCATACATTTTGTATGAATCCCATTGCAATGTACAATTTTAATCAGAACGAATATTTCCATATATGTATGTGTGTGTATGTATGTGAGGATGTATTTACGATGAAAATGTTGCATTCCTATATGTTTGCCGCTGTATTGTTGCTGCACTTATCCAATTGAGTGCCGACATTAATCAGCCAATTGTCAATTGAACACAAAACTGAACAGATGATGGCGCTGGGGCCATTGTGAATGTAGTTGAAAGGCATTCACGGGCCATAAATACAGGAATTGGATCCTGCACCTATACACTTAACTATGAGCATATCCATACAGGCACATACAGATGTAATGTACTGTTAGCTGGGAGCATTTTATTCACCAAATACATTTCAATTTATTTCTATTTGCTATCTTTATCCTATTTCCTTCTTTCACAGATTCTTAGAATGATCTTATTGAAACCCCAAACGTAAACTAATTCGTAAATAAACTATATACATAACACATATTTTTAATTAATTTTTATTTATTAATTTATTTTTATTTCCGGTAGTTTTTTTTATAAATTTAAAATAATTATGCCCACATTCAGTATTTAAATTGAAATTATATTTTAGTGTTCGTGTTGCACTTTAAATTTTTCACCGATCAAAAATTCTTTACGCATTTACTCCAACGCCCAAATGTATACTTCGCTTTCTCCTTCCTCCCTACCCTTACTCCTCCTAGAGCATCAATGAGAGGTACTCACGCTCTTTCGAAACAATTTGTTATTTTTACTCCTCGATTTTTGCCGCATGGAAAATTTTAAAACTGTGGAAAAGTTGATGACAGATGGAGCAACGTCGCGCCATGTCTCGTGGGGTGAAGTGTGTACGAACTGACTGGCTTATTGGCCCTTTTTAACTTGTGTAAACCGCTACAAATTTGTGGCTTAAGTCGCCACACTCTACACCAACTAATACACACAAAACACACTTAGTACCTTTTCTAATTAATTTTGATGGACGATGATGATGACGACGTCGACAGTCCTGAAATTGACGCTGAGAGGGGCTGGTGATTGGGATGATTTGGTAGTTGGAGTCATCAGTGGCGTCTGCTGTTAATCTGCGTTGTGGTAGTCGCATCTGCTAAGAGCGAGAAGCTCACTTGCCAAGGTATATAAAAAGTTGAAACTGAAAGTGTTTTTTGCTAGCTTTTTGTTTATTCTCTGTTCATCTTACTGCGGTTGATTGTCAACACCTCCGTACATCGTATGAAATGTACACACTTTCCGCGGTTTTTAGTTTTGTGCCATTAAGAATTTAAATATTAATAACATTGGTTGTAATCAGTTGTTGTTGATGAGAAACTGCCGTTATATGTAGATACATATGTATATACACAAATCATGTATACTCATACATTTTAATATTTTTAAGTAGTTCTTTAATTAGTTACTAAAGTTGGCTTACATAAATAATTTTTATTTAATGTACATGCCATTTCTCCATAATTAGAAGTGTAGAGAATCGCCAAGAAAATCTTTAGCTTTCAGCAACCTTTTTTTTTACTTTAAAGTGATAGCACCTTACTTTTTGCCGTTATGCCAGGAATGTATTAAAAAATAAAATTTATTCTTCAATAGACGAAAAACAGAGCGAATGCAAAATACATATGTACATAAAATAAATAAAAAAATAAAAAATTGTCCTCTTATTAGAGTTTCGCTATAACTAGACTTGTTTGTGTGTTAAGTTTAAAAAAAAATACGAGTAAAAAAGGGAATAAGATAAACAGAAAAGCAGTTATGTTTGTTATAAAAAAAAATTGTTTGCTAATTAGAGCTTGACCATGTTTTTTTTCATAAATAAATATGTTTTGGTGGCCATGTCCGTTTTTTCGGAAAGCCCGCATATGGGAGAGTATTTTTCACGAAAAAAGATAGAAGAATTTTACCTATTTTAATTTTGATATTGATGGTTATCTTAATAGATTTTGTATAATTGATAAGTTAATAGCTCACAAATTTTCAAGGTTTAAGCTGTTTTTAGTGTACGAGATATCAGACAAAGGCCATATATTTGAATAAATAATTAGCTCTATATATCTTCTTTATAGATTCGAAAACTACTGAACCGATTGAACTTAAATTCATAGGATGTGTTTTCAATGGTATACACTGAGAAGGGTAGATAGGTGGCGCTGGAGTCGAGCTATTTATAAAAATACTGACCGATGTATTAGCCTTATAAATATTTTATATGTGAATTTAACCGACTGGCACCGAGATATCTCTGAAACCCGCGTTCACAGTTCCATTTGATTCAAATTCAGAATGTGCATTTGTAGAGTGCTGCGAAGCGCATTGGGGCATTATATAGTAGTTATAGAAATACATTTGCTTACCACATTTCAGACCGATATCTCTAAAATCGATGGACTACGTTGAGGTCAAACAGACAGATAGACGGGAATGGCTAATTTGACTTCGCTCGTCGTTCTGATATATATGCCCATCTCTTCTTCTTCTTATTCTTACAAACATCGGACCAAAAGCATACAAAATATGTAGTCACCTAAACCCCTGGCTGTATATATTGCAGTAAAATATAGTTCACATATTTTTTTTATTTGCGTGAATATTGATATATCTTGGTTAACGTCTACCAAAATACTGGAGATCGATAACGGGTGAAGTCTAGAAAGAAGTCTCTTGATGAGATGTGGGGATCTCCATATTATTTCCTATATCCTCTGCCGCTTTAACTAAAGCGTTTTAAATAAAAAACTGGACTTAAGCTCAAAAAGCATTCTTGATATAAATTAAATCAGGCCAACAAACAAAAATACATATATACTTTGTTAATTTTTTTTTTTAAATTTACGTTTTACAATTGCTTGTTTGCTTTTAATTTAAGCTAAAAGCTTCAAAAAAATAAAAATAAATTGGCGAGCTCATCTGAACAAACCACAAGTTTTTGACCCGTTATACGGCTGTTAATTTAATTCGCTTGCTTCAAAAATCTTCATTGAGTTTATACTACATTACAATTCAGTTAACCACACAATCTATCTATTCAAACTAATGATCGTTGATTAACTTAGTCAATCCCTATTATCATTAATATAATCAATTTAATTGATTGATTCAAAAAATGAATCGAATCATGTCAACACTGCTTTTGAGTAATAAAGAATTTATTACAGCGTTCGATATTTTCACACACTATTTTATAAAAACACAAAATGAGTTTTGATTAGATTCAAAGAGTACGTTTAATACCGAGTTCAACGAATGTTTGTTTTTTCCTTCGAAACGTTTTTCGATCGTAGCCATTTCTTGGTGGAAGTGTTCGCCTTGTTCATCACTGAACTGGCCCAGATTATGTGGGAAGAAGTCCAAATGCGAATGCAAGAAATGAATTTTTATCGACATGTTGCAACCCATTTCACCATATGCAGTTAAAAGTTCGTTTACAACCGTGATGTAGTCGTCGCTTCTGTTGTTCCCAAGGAAATTATCACATAGCGCTACAAAACTCTTCCATACACGTTTCTCAACACAGCTTAACTTGTTCATAAAGGTAACGTCGCTCATAATTTTGCGAATTTGAGGTCCAATGAAAATACCTATACACACATAATATAAAAAAAATAAAAAACAAGTAGGTATGAAAACAAATTAATAAATACCGGCTTTTATTTTAGCTTCACTTAATGTTGGGAAGACAGTTTTAAGATGAAGAAAAGCTTCGCTATTAACATCCAATTTCTTTACAAATTGTTTCATGTATCTCAGCTTTAAGTGTAGTGGTGGTAAGATAACATCCTCAGATTTTATCAATGGGAGGCTTAAAACGTTTTTCCTGCCTATCTGATGCGACTCTCGAGATGGCCAAGCTTTGCGATCATAGCGCTTGGACGCCCGACTATCCCATTCACAAAGGTAGCAAGGATATTTTGTGTAGCCACCTTGCATGCCAAATAAAATTGTCAACACTTTTAAGTCAGCGATGACTTTCCATTTATTCGTGGCATAGTCTATCAACCGTACAATTTTTTCCATCATTTCATACGTTTCTTTCTTGTTAACCCCATACGCGATTGAACCTGATGGTAACAGATTTTCATTATGTAATAGCACAGCTTTTAAACCTAAGGGTGACATTACAAACTTCATTAAGGGAACACGAATTTATTTTTTTTTTAGGGTACATACTTTTACGCGATCCATCAATGAAAAGTCGCCATTCATCTGCATTATAATTACAATTTAAAGCCGAAAATAATTTGGGTACATTTACGCAATGTACTAGATCACAGTCATTGCCATCAGTTTTAAAACTTTTTCTAAGTATCAAAGTGCGGTCGCTTTTTCTACCCGATGTTATTTAAAAATATTTTTCCACTAAATTCCATTGCTTTAGTCGTGAACCGAGGACTTCAGATTCTCGTTTCGATAAATGCAAGTCACGCACGAGATCGGTGAAATCAGAATTTGAAACCAAATGCCTTTCCATTGATTTTGATTTACAAGGACGGAATTCTTCCTCTACTAACTCACTTTTTGTAGGCACTTCGGCATTTAAGTATTTTGGTTTTGTAACCGTAACAACATTCGCATACTTTACTTTTTCCGCGATTTAAAATTGTGACCTGAAACGTTTGTTTTGCAAAAATAGCAATCGTCTTGTTTATGATATGCCTGATGATGCCAAGTCATAGGCACAGAAAAGGGCAAAGTAATTGATTGTTGAACTTTAATTTTTTTTAATGTTGTGCAGCAATATTCACAAATAAATTCTGGCTCGTACCAGCGACTCGCACTATAAAACCTTTCGAAAGTCTTGTTATATATTTTTACAACACCAATATTATTTTTAAAATCACGCCGATGACTTGTATCCGTAAATAAGCCACAAATGTAGCAAAACTTATTACGCTTGTCGCACATTTTAGTTTTACTTTACCACGATTTGTATCCAATTTAACAGCAAACACAACAAAAGATAAACAACACGTGCACTTCAGTATAACGGAAATTTATAAAGACTTCAAAATTGAGTAAAAACTCAAAAATTAAGTGATAATTTCCTTGGGAACAACAGAAACAAATTTTTGCAAAAATTTCGTTCTTATAAAAAGTAAGATAACTCAGTCCCTTTTCGGCCGATTTTAAAAAAAAACATTCGTTGAACATTCTTTGAATCTAATCAAAACTCATTTTGTGTTTTTATAAAATAGTGTGTAAAAATATCGCCAAAGTATAAAAAAGAAGAAAAAGGGTAGCAAAATTTAAGTTTGTTGTGCAAAAACAAGCAAATTTCTTCTGCTTTATTAAGACGTCTATACATCTTTAAAAAGGTCTGAGTTTCTTCTTTCTTAAACCGTTTTTAGAATGAAATGAAGTGCGCAAAAGCACGAGGTTAAGTCGAGATTTTGGGGGTGTTTGACAAATTCCAAAATTGGATTCTCGTTCTACTCGATAAGACCTACAAGGAAAAAACATCACTTCCCAGGTATTTCGACTTCATACTTTTTTGTAGCACTGTGTTATATATTCGCCGTCCTAATATCGATTATAATTATTTATTTATTATTTTTTTCAATTTTAAAAAATAATGGATTATTTATTTTTTTCAATTCTCAATCATTTTTATTCCGTAGCGCCTCTGGAAGATAAAGATAAAAGAAGAATTAAAGAAGAAAAAAATCAAAACTTATGTTCTACACAAATGAACCTCTTGAAGCAAGTCACATTAAACAAAATGTTAAATAGTTGATATTGTTTGAACATTAAACGATACTAATTCTCGGCAAACAATGACACAATTCACACCGAATTTCACATTTGTCTCAAGTCAATGTTTTGTATTTAGCGGGGCGAATCGATTGTTTGGTAACATTGAAAATGCACGAAAAGAACAATGCCAACAACAAACACTTAAATACTCTTCATAGCCAGCAGAGCAGATCAGGAATGTGGAACCGTAGTTAGTAAGTGACAAGGCCTGGCACTTCATAGACATTCGATTTTGAGGGCACAACAATAAATAAAAAGGAATCAAATACAATAATGAACATAACCCAAAGAAAATCAAGAATGAAACAGGAAGATGGAATAAATCGCCGTTTTGTATCTTGCATTTATTTGGAATGAAAAGGACGCGCGGACAAATGCCAGTTGCTGTTGTCGCTGTTGTTGAGCGCTTCTGCTTCTGATTCTGATTCTGCTGCTACTGCTGCTGCTTGCTTCTTACTCAGCAGCGCAAAGGTGTTCTTTGAGGGCGTCCTACAATCTAACCAAGTGGTCCACTCGAATTGTTCTTTCGGTCAATGTTGTAATAAATTATCACTTCCAAGTAAAATAAATAAAAGGAGAACAATAAGACGATGAAAATAAAGGCAACGAGTGCCAGCGCCAAAAACAAAAAATACCAAATTGAAGAAAGAAAGCTGAACTCAAGCTGAAAATAAACAAATTGAGTTGACTGAACGAATAGTTTGGTCCAGACGTACAGCGAAAGCGAATCTGACATAAGCGACCGTAATAGAACGACCAAACAACAAACAGCGACTGACAGCAAAAGGAGAAGGAATGCTGTGGTATGAGCAAAATTGTGTTTGCAAACACGACCACCAGGTGAGGACTTAGACCCTGGTAAAAGTCATAGCAGCGGGGGCGACAGGGATGTGCACAAGCGAACGAATATGCGTAGTCGACGACATGCTGCGACATTTGAGTACCCAGCAACGGCAAGCTGCAGATACATATGTGGCACGGTCGCAGTTGTGGTATCATTGGCGTTAGTTAAGAGCCACCACAGTTGCCACAAGCGAGTTACAGCCGTGACACGCCCTGTCGTTCCATGTTCGCTGCTTGTTGTATGTTGTTGCTCCTTGTTGTCCGGCTGATGCTGCTACACCATCCTTTGCCTCGATCCTTTTGACGTTTATGTTATGGCCCGGCTTTGTACGAGCCAATGTACACTGTGGTATTTATGTGTGCATATGTGTGCGTGCTTATAGCCTGAGTGCGACAAAAGGATCCCGTAGTGTTTACAAATCAAAACATGCAAACGACGACAGCCAACATAAACACCAAGCAAATGCTATGTAGTTGCTCGTACTCGTACAACTACAACAAGTGTGCATGGATAAAATATTTTCTACCCCGCCTGAAAGAATGGTCAGATGTTTTTGTCACAATATTCGTAAGCTACATTTGTTTTGCTTGCGGAATCCGTTTGGACAATTGAAAAGAAAAAAATCCTCGATAATTTTCAAATTCAAAATGGAAAAGTTCAGTTCACATGGCTGAATATGTAAGAAGTCTTTTGCTGGATCGAGGACTTAATATATATCTTATACCTAGAATGATAGCTGCCAAACCAACTGTCAAAGTAAACACATGTATTTGACATTTATGTTCGGTATACTTTATATATTACCAGACCACTCAAATATCTTCACCCTAACAACGTTGACAAATCATGAACTTTTCTTCCGAAAAATTACAGTCTATGCACGAAATTTACAGCTCACTTTTCACCGTAACATCAGCTCCAGCGATTAGGCTCATTGCTGTTTTTGGAGTAGGAATAGTCCTATCCAGGCTCCTGGATTGCTTGCCGAATGCATCATTGCTCCATACTTTTTTTAAAAGTATCAAATGACTGTCTAGGTAATGTGACCTGACTCTGTGCTTATTATTCACCCTGGATGCCTGAAAAGCACTCAATTCTGCGTGTTTGAAGTACAAAACGCATTTCGTAGCTCCAGTATACTTTCAACAAATTATCCGCATATAAATATTTCTCTGAAAGAGCGCTTCGCTACGACTGGGACAATGGGCATGGACTCGAAACATCATATGCGATTGAATCTTGCGGCTTGCTGTGCCCAAAGGTAAAATTTACATATCTGTGTTTGTATGTATATCGGTGATACAGGTATGCACTTGGTCGGATGATAAAATCAGCAGCAGGCTATTATTATTACAGAATCGAAGTCACCTATGAAGTGCCTTGGGTGCTATTCGATCCTCGCCCATGTTTTCGTGCAGTATGCCAAGGGAATTTGGCTGCGATGGCAGCAACCAAATATTAGTTGGGTAGTAAGGCCGATAAAACTTTACGGAACGACGGTCTTGCGCAGCGTGCTCGTATGTCTGATATAAATTCGGGCAACAATAATGGCACCTAACGCATATGCGATCTTAAAAATGTGCTAAGCGTTCCGAACAGTTTTCTAAGACGCAGCCTCGTAGCCCCAGATATACGCGAAACGCGATCAACTTCACATTGCTGACAGCAGACACAAAAATGTCTAGAGGTACACTAAATATTACTCTTATCGCCTTTGTAACTGGACGACAAAGGCCTTAGTGGGTTAAAGTCTGATATTAACCGAGTAAAGATTTTCGAAGCTTCCTCCTCTTAAACAAAAAAAAAAATACATGTTTTTATAAAATATTTGTGTTAGTATACGCAATCGACGTAATCTCTTTAAATATATATTCTCAATACTAATATCAAGCAATTTATTTACAAACGTCAGCAGAATCGTTTCAGTTGCGGCTAGAGGTCACATTCAGAGTCAAAATTAATGAAAAAGAGATCCATCACTTAGGCGCAAATGTTGCATGTTGCAGCAACAATTAAACAATAAAGGGGGAAGGCGATTCCTCACGCTGCGTTCGCGTTTATTACAATAAAAATTCGACAATGCATTGAGAAATCTATCGAAATAAATAAGCGGGTCAAATTAGAATAAATTGTTTATTAAACACGGGCGATTGTATGAGACCCCTTTAACCAGAGTCCGACCGACACCAGCGTCAAAGCTAGCAATGTTCGAAAGCAAACGGTAAAGCGAGCAAGAAATTAAATGTAAATGAATGAAAATGGAAATTTCGTAATATGAAGGAATTAAAAATAAATAAAAATGAATTGAATAATTTAGGTCATGTTTGTTGCTTTATGAATTAATGGGAGTAAAAAGTGGTGGTAGCGGTAGTGTGCAGTGTAAATGTGTGGATGTGTGAATGTGTGAAAGACGCCTATCGTGGCATTATTGATGTGGCCGCTGACGCGACGTGCTTATGATGGTGGCTTTGTAAATTTTGTTGTTTGTAAAATTTGTCTGCCATGTTAATCAATTAACTTTAATGTCATAAGGCCTTCTATTAAGTCCTGGAGAAAGGGCTGTTGCTCACTTGACAAACACCCAAGATAACTGTGAGAAGTTCTATTCATAATAAGCATATTGATTTTTAAGTATACATATGTATATGTATGTACACTCCAAATATGAATACATGAAAATATAATACACACATTCATTATTACTGATGTTCACTCGTACTCGTGGTAATTTATATTTGAATGATTCTGATATCCTTCAATTAGATTAGTTAATCCACTAGTTATGCTGCTGCGGCTCCACGATTTCGTTATTGCTCTTAAGTTATTTCAATAACTAAAATATTAACTTACATATGCATATACATATGTATATTCATATAGATCCGCACTTCTGTATGCTCATAAGAGGCAAGCCAAACGGTACGCGGAAGGCATATGACATCCGGAGTGAAATCCCAAAAATTTCAGTACTTGGCGCGCCCCTGAAATTTTAGGTTTATATTTCTTTCTATGAGACAATATCTACAGCATAAAGATTTGGTAATGCGAATTTTTTTATTAAACTTTCCTTGTCTATCTCTACCAAATTTGGGAAATTCATAATTTTGGACATGGTTTGAAACAAATTTTCTTTTGAAATTGCATTTTATACCTAAGATGGCGTCTTTTAGAAAAAAGTGGTTGATGGAGGGAAACAAAAACAGCTGCAAGACTAAAATTGTGCAATTAATCGACTATGAGGCCACATATTGAAATTTTAAGAAAAAACATGACATTAAAGATGCCGAAAAAGCATCAATAAACTATCATAAATTAAATATACTTTCATAAACATGATTATTTTTAAACTGAAGCGAGGTTCAGCAATAGTACTTCAATTAAAGGAGGAAATAATGAGGGATTGAATTGAAAATGTTTGCAATTTTAACAGAAGTAAATTGCCAAGGAAACATACGTTGCCTTATACAAATGACGTTCTGGAGATTTTTTAAATATTTCCAAAATTAATACTTATATCTGTGTTCATAAAAATAACAGCAACTTGTATTGACTAAATTTTACCCTTTTGTTTTTTATTTTTTTATTTATAAAACGTTTTAGATAAATAAAATTTGTTCTATAACAAAAACCACAGAAGTCGAAGCTTCAAACTTTCGTGAAAATTTATAAAAATTTAAAAAAAAGTTGGCATACCCATTTCTTATTTTAAGATTGGAAATTTACGCCCAAATGATAGATTTGTGCCTGCCGAGTGGCGACCGCTATTAGAAAAAACATTTTCTATAATTTTTGATGTTACTTCCCCCGGAGAAGATTCGACAAAATCAAATTTTTTTTGGTACATATGTTAAATGTTAACAGAATATGAAAATACATATGTTTGTTGTACCTCCACGGTCCTTTGAAATTTAAAAATCGATTTTCTCAATATTCTGACGTGCTACAGCAAACGCCGTATTTCTTTATTTTAAGCCTATTTTCATATTCTGTTAACATTTCTCATGTGTGCCAACCACTGTCGTACTATGTTATCGATAAAATTTAGAACCGAAACGGATCTGTTCTTGATTTGGTTCATAATTTATGATGAAATCTTCATTCCTTCTTAATTTTTTTTACAAGACGAAATTTCTTAGTTTCATCGTAATTTGCTCATAAATTAAAAATGAGCCATAAATGTGCCGTAATAAAAGTATTTTTTTCTCTACAAGCCAACAATAATAACATGCTACTTATTATTATTATTATTATTATTATTATAAAGAGAAATAATTATAAATAATTGCTACACTTAAAAGATTTTTAAAGCACTGGCTGCCAGGGCCGTCGGCTTGATAGTTCAAAATTGTATGATTTTATGCCTTTACGACACGGAGGTCTCGCAAATTCCCTCATTGTTTGTCTTTAATATACTGACTGAATTTTTAAAAATTGTTTGGCAGCCTGAAGGAAATTTTGGACTAATTTTGGTAGAAACAAATTTATTGAGTGGCAATCCTGATCTCAATTTTTACTTGAATATCCGTCCCTTACAAAATATAAAAAAAATCCAATTTTTTGGGAAGCCCGATGATAAGATTTACTTTAAGTTTATGTTTATCCCAAATAACGTGAATTACAAAGAAGTTGCATCAGTGCAATTCTCCTGTGGTAAGAAATGTTAGCTTATTTCACCACTCCACAAGTGAACGTCAAATCTTTTCTGGTATGGGGAAGTAAGCTAAAATATTCTGTTTGCATATCCAGTGAAAGTATGCAACTTCTTAGTAATCTAACTTATTTGTTTAATCTTTTACTCCCTTCCTAAAGAAAGTTAAAAATTAAAAACGATTAATCAACAAATCGATTTCTAGAAACACAAATAGGTGCATTTATGTTAACTAAGTAAATGTGCTTGTTGCTATCTATTGATGCCACTCTTAATTACAACCGTTACTACAAAGCCGCATGCCGCTTGTGGTCTATACAAAAAAAACAAAATCTGCATATCGTACAATTCTACGAGTTGGCAAAGACGAGTACTACCTTATTTCGCTATATTTGTAGTAACTGGCGACAATGTAATTGTCTGCATTTCTAACTTGTGTAAGATGTTCCAATTGATGACAACACCAATACATATGTACATACCTACATACATACATACATCCACACATCGATATGCATACAAAATCCATGCATACATTTTGCTAGCTACAGTAGTCAAATATTGTAGTAATAATTGCCGCCACTGCTGGTTGCTAGTCGTTCGTTGTTGGTAGCTGGTAGCTGATTGCCAAGCTGCTTGTCGCAATTAATCATCATGGGCGGTACTGAGTAATGACACAGAACGAGGAAGCAAATTGCCGCGTCACCCCATTAACAAGCACAAATACAACAAACATACCACAGATATATGTACCTACTCTATTTATTTTATCTATGAGTGCTACAGTCGCTAACGCTTCAACGCTAAATCTACATTTAAACTTCAAAGGCCGCCTCCCTGCAACACTGCAACACTCCAACACTGCACAAATGACTTTGGCTAATTTGTGAGTTCAGTTCACAGAGTAGGTTGAGGTGCGAGGTGACCAGGAGGAAAGGGCTAGAATTGCAACAATATACTCGTAATATGTCAATTGTGATTTCAATTCTACACAAAACTTAAAGCGACAATGCAATGCGACGTCGCAAACAAAGTTGCATGCAACATGATATGCTGGGCGCTGTGGCGCTGTGGCGCTTTGTCGTTTGTCATGCAGCGACTGCACTCAAAAGAAGTGAACATGTGGCAAATAATAATTTGACATGCAACAGCGCTTCACATTTAATTGTGGAAGCATCAGCGAAAAGTACGACCATAAAAATTAATATATAAATAAAAAGCTAAGAATTAATTCACGAATTCAATTTGCAACCTTCTGTTGCCCCACTGATGTTCTATGTACTACAAATGCACAGACATACAAATAATGTAGTGCAAATAATATACCTAATGACACTCATCCCTGCAGTCAATTTAACTAGTAAATCAACTAGTTCTTCTAGAGACAGAGTGGATCCACCTAATTAAAGAACTTTAGATCCCGGCCTCCGGAGGCTTATAGTTTTTATGTTATTTGTTATTCAAGTTGCAAAAATTGTCAAATTTAACCACACTCTTTCCTTTGCCTGCGAATTTCATTAAAAAATTTCAAATACTTTGGCTAAAACAGGCAACGCAAATTCTTAGCTGTTACGACTTTGCTGTGCTTTCTCAGACAACTTCTCGGTTGAATTCAATTTATTTCGATCCAAAAATGTATGTGGAAAAAGGTGTTAAAACTTGTTAAAATATTTTTGCTGGTTGCTTTAATTTTACTAAATACTGGATTTTACCCGTGACGAGCCGAGCGGATTCATTTTTGATTTTCTCACTGCCTCATAAATAATCACTTGATTTGTTGGAACTTTTTTCATTGGAAAGTACGCGGTCTGCCATTTTATTGTTAGAAATGCACATCGTAAAAATTATAGTGCCATTCAGGAATCCCATTGATATTATGTTATCTACTTATATATAGTATATAGCTGAATTTTAATCTTACATACGGAATGGTACAGGATTTTGATTTGGTTATATAAATCGCACCAGGTTTTGAATGTTGAGCAAGTCTCAAAAATTACATTCTAGGACATGGACAATGTTTGCGTTAGCGTGAAGAGATACCCAATCTTTATATATACACATTTTTTAGACTTTTTAAAAAGGCGGCAACTCTCTTTGAAACAGACTCTATACATATATTCTTATTATATTCTGATATTTCATATGTCACTTGTCAGCAATATCACTAAAACTGACAAATTTGAAGAAGATCTTACCACCTTTGTAACACTGTTATAATCCGTTGCAATATTTGGTATAATACAATATATTATGAACACGCCAATAAATACCTTCTAGATCCGAATCTAATTATTAATTTTAAGTTGTAGCACAATTTTTAACAATTTACAAATTACACTGTGCAAGAGAAATAATTTGGAATACAACATGGTATGAAGATAAAAATCTGTGTAGTAAAAATTCCAAATAGACGATGAAAAACATGGAATCCAAATTGATATTTTCCTTTATTTATCGATATTCCTTAACAACACGCATAGAGCAATACCATGTACCATAATTTGATTCATTCATAAATTAATATTTATTTTTAAAAATAAATGCACTTACATCTGTAGATATGTTCTTAGATATGACAGGGTGGTTGTAGGCGGAAAATATTTCCGTCAGACCCAATACCTAAGTATGTGAGTATGAACTTAAATTCTAATTCGTGTTCCCTATTTCCCAATACCTTCCTTTGCGCACATATCGTAAGTATGTATGTATATCGTAAACACTTTCCGCTTTCAATTCCGAACTCATTTTGTATTGAAGTGTGCGAGGGTGCTGGAATTTCCATAAAATTTCGTTATTCACTTGACTGGAGTAGGCTAACTTCGTGATTTCGTATACATAATTTCGTGCGCACGTACTCCATTCTACAACAACAACAATAACAACAACAACTACTACTGAAAACCCAATAGACACAGCTATCAAATTGTACAAACATTTGTATGTACAAACATGAATTCCACGGTATAAAAATACAAAGTGTCACAGTACTTTCGAAGATGTTCGTCGAGTGATTTTGGTCATAACCGATGCGGTCGGTTGGGAGTAATTTAAATGTTTAATGATGCTTGTTACTGACTGCCAATATCAACCGACCAATCGCTGACTCGCCAACAAAGTGCTGCCGCAAAACAAACAAGGCTTCTTGCCACCGAATTGCATACACACACACACACACACAAACACATGCACATATTTATATTTGAGCATGTAAAAACATTCTTGAGGTAGGTACGAATTCATACTCACATATTTTGGCTGCAATCCTGGCTATCGGTGCATATCAGCGACTGAACTTTCTTCGTGCCGCGGTCCACACTCACGCTTCAGCGCTCACACACACACACACACACACACACACAAACATAAACACTCGCACCACTGTGTGCTTTCGTACACCCACAAGATAAATTTACAAATCTATCGTCGGATCGAAATAATTTCTAAAGCAAAAGAAGACATCGCTAGGCAGCCGTGACGTTACTATTGTGGTGAGTGCCTGCCGCCATTGAATCGAAGCAGGGGAAAGTGCGGCTAAGGAAGTTAACATTGTCTTTAGAGCATTTCTAAAGTAACCGTTTAAGTCTATTTGCCTTTCCAATTTCGAAATTTTCCTTCACTTGAATTTTTTAACATTTTTTTACTACATTGGGACATTTCATGGTTCGTTGGTGTATTTTCGCCTTTTGTGTGCGATATTTTGCCAATATGGTATTTGCATATATTTTGCATAACGCAATCGATTGTATCGACATGGAAAATATGTTTTGCCAGGCCATTCGTTCGCTACTCGCCGCGTCCAGATGCTACTTTTTCGGTTTTTGAGTATATCTGGCGGCTGAAGATGCGCCAACGGCCAAAGCAGCCTGAGCTGAGTGGCTGAGGTCATTCTCTCCTTTCCGCAATGGTGCTGTCTTCATTTCTGTTGGCTGGAGTATGCTTGGAAATATTTTGTGCGACATGAATTTATGTTGTGCCAGATTGTGATACTGTCGACGGCGCGTTTGTGTAAATTTCACTTTATTGGGTGTAATATCTCTGCCATAAATGACTTTCCACAGGTGACTATGGAATATCGTTAGGATAAGAGTATAAAAAATATAGTAAAAGAACTTGGCCAGCACTGTGTGGTGGTTCTTAAGAAAGTCATGCATTTCTGTGTTATTTGCAAGAATTTTAGTTTTTGGCAGTTATGTTTTTTTTTTATTTCTTCGCATTCCCGCCAAGTTGCCAAAATAACAAATTATTAATTCATTTTAGGCCGACTTCGCCAGCGTAATTTAATATATTTGCATTATCTGACTTATATCGTGCTTTTAGCTGTTGCAAAATAAACGGTTTGTTCGAAAAACTCATAAGCTTCGGTTAACTTAACCGACCTATTAAAAGTTTATTAGACTTGAACTATGTCGAATAATAAAAGTGGAGTTTCTAGAAATATCGACTACAGAGCCATCTAATGGAGTTGTGTACATATTTCACATTTGTTTTAAAAATATAGTACTCGTATACAGTTTACACACTATGGATGCTTTCGATTGAATCTAAATCAGACTATATAAGCATTTCAATTAGGGCCCGCATCATACTTTTCTAATATCATCAATATCGGGCCATAAATACGGGTTTTCTGAATAACTCGTCTCTAGCGGAATCATCTTTCGTAAAAGTATTTCTCGCCGAACCATAAATATACCTTTTTGGTATATTCAAAATTGAATCAAACTACAGATTAGTTCTTAAGTTATGGCTATTTATACGCAATTGAGGACTTTATTTTATATATTTATATAAGAAAAATATATTGTTATATTGCTCTAATACACACTCATAATAATAATTTCTTTATTGAACTCGAAGGCTTCAAAAGTATTGGAGTATTTAACAGATATTTATGGTTCTAATGGCTACTGGCTATTTTTGATCCCTGTACTGGGAGAAGGCAAGCAAGGTAAAATGTGATCGTAGAATTACCATCCCCATAAAACATACAGACTAAGATGTGACCAAACAAATCTACAAAACAGGGTACGACTATCATTGAATACAAAAACTTTGGCAAATAATCTACTTATGAAAAATTAGAAATCTACTAATTTCTGTAAGCAAACTCATTTTTCCGTCGTCAAACATTGGTGCACCTAAACGACCCACCATTGTTGTTGCTTGCCGCTATGTTCAGCATAAAAATGATAATTAAATCTACTTGCAATTTGACTCTTTGCTTATTTATTTAATGTAGTAGTTGTTGTTGCTTGATTTGGTGTTTTTGTTGTAGTTGATCTATCTAACAAATAAAATCTTAACAAGATATTTTGTTGTTCGGAAAATTTGGGTACAAATAAAACGTGCTCTTGGCTGACAATCTCTTCACCCCTCCAACCTCCACGGAAAAACTTTAAACAAAAAAAAAAAAAACGACAAATAAGATACATTCTTCAACATAATACATATTGTTGACAATATGCGGGTAGAGGAGTACAGATGGTTGGGGCAACTTGAAAAATGCAGTAGCAAACTTTTGGCACGCTGCTTCGTTCGATTGCAAACATTTCTTTATTTTGCTCGCTGATGATTTTTATCAAAAATATTTTCGACTCCGATACTGTCACTGGTTGGCTGGCGGTCGGCGTCCACATTGTTGCTGGCATTGTTGTAAATTTGTACAATAGTTTTCGTTATCTGCAAATACAGTAGCAACGCTTGACTCTTGCTTGAACTCGCAGCCGAAATTAATTGAATTGAATTCGTGGCATAAATAGAAAAAGACATGAAAATTTAAGTTGCAAAGTCCCGATGAAACTTTAGAGAATAAGTTACAAATGAATTATTGAATAGCTGCTAATGTTATGCATGAATGAATCGCATCCTTCGGTGAATGGTAGTGCTCTGACCCTGATGTAGAATTATTGATAGATAAATTAAATAGGCAAAAGTTTGCTTAACGCGTTCATCAAACACATAACTCGATGTTTGGCCGAGTTTCTACTTCAGTTTGTGCTATGCAGTTTTACGCAGATAACAGATAATTTTTGTAAGAAGCCTTTCGTGGCAGAAATGGACTCGGTGGTTTGCCATTTCCTGCCGATGGCGATTGCTATTTGAAAAAAAAATTGTCGATTGATTTTTTTAAATGATACTTACCCCGCTGAAATTTTAATACTGGCCACGTCGGGTTATAACCCTCACCCTAGACTGCGAAATCTGTTTGTAATCAATGCACTGTATTTTTTATATAGTCAAAGAATGTAATCTTTATCATTTTATTGATTGTTTCAATCAAGTCTGTATTGCATTTTGGTTCGGTTTTAAAAGTAACGAACGTTTCATGTAGTTGCGTAGAAGCTTTTACCTAATTTGAGAAGAAACGGGGATATACTTATTATATTTTTGTTTTTCGGAAAGTAGGTATTCCCAACTATTACACATGTCTTAGATGTAAGTTCCTTATTAATTTTAATTTCCGCTCATTCTGTTAGTAGAATTAGTTATACAAAACTTGAAAAACTATGTTAAATTAATGTTTCTTGTGTAAAAATAAAAAATGTTTGCACCAGAGTTATGCGTATATAAAAAACATCTTGAATGGAATAAGGTATGGTCGATCTTCTGGTAATGGCAATTGAGAGACGCAGAAGCTTGAACGCTGTCAATATGGGATGAAATGGCGTGGAGTGTTCAAGAGAAAAATTCTATAGGAGTTTTGGTCCTTTACGTATCTGAGACGGTGAATATCGCAGACGATATATCGATGAGCTTTAGGAACTTTACCGCAACATACACCATTAAAACTATTTAACGCGTACCCGCTGATGATGCAGGCCTTCTCTACGATGGAAGGACCAAGTGGAGAAGGACTTGTCATAACTTGGTATTTGCAATTAGTGCAAGTTAGCTGGGAGAAGGAACGGCTGGCATAATATGTTGATCTTGTCCAAAATAGGTACACAAGTATTTGCTTCCTTTGGATCGCTTACCATTTACTTTACTAAAATACCGGGTGAAAAGAGGATAACATTTTAAGTATTCATTTAATAAATGGTTAACATTGGACTGCAAAATATGTACATATTATTTTCAAAAGGAAAATTTCAAACCAGCTGGGAAGCCCCCACAGCTTCAAAGAAAATGAGCGATTAATAGATCCATGACACAACAAAAAGGGCTGAGTAATTGTAACTTCATCATTATCATTATATGGTACTAAAACATAAGGATCGTGGTTAATGCCAATCTGAAAATTGAGTCTGCAAATTTAGCTGAAGTAGCTAACAATATTAAAGCGTATAAGTAAAAACGTATATGATGAAAAATATTGGGGATGAATTCGCTGAAAAGAACTCGGCGTTCGAATACGACTACACGGTGTTTGAAATATCCGCATAAGTATGTCAATACCGATCCAACATCTTCAATGACTGTACGATCTTTCTCCCAAAAATTAATTTTGTATTTTAGCCGTTAATTGACATTAACAATAAAATAAAATTTACCCACTTAAAAGCTTTTCAATCGAGCTGAAAATCAATGACTTTGTCACGAAACCATTTTTAAGGGAAATCTATTACTTCTGAGTGCTATATTTGTAATAAACCAGCCGATTTGTAAGAAGAATTATGTTCCTTCCTGTCTAGTGGGTATTTTCCATCAAAACTAGAGGATATCTTTCTACGATTGATCCACAAGCAGCTAACCGTTCTCAAGTGGAAATGCCAGATAATGAAAATGCTTGTGGAAGAAGCTAGGGTTGTTACAAGGATAGCGTAAGTAGGGGCAAAAAACAGAGCAACTTACTTACTTAATTAGCGCTATAACCGCTTAAGCGATTTTCTCCTTCAATTTGTGGTGTGCTTCTTGCTGTTGTAACACAAATTGAGGCACCTACAGTTTTACGCCGACTCCAAACGGCGAATGTAAAAACAGAGTTGGTTTTGTAAAAAACCAGACTGCAAAGGATCTATACACGTACAGGGGGCGTCAAGTTCATAAACGAAATGTAAAATTTGGTTTCGTATTAAATAAACTATAAACGATTCACCCCTCTTAGATTTTTTCGTACAAAGTAAATGAAATTTCAATATGGGTAGAAATCTACTCACAAAGCCAAAAAACATATAGCGATATTAAGGTCAACGAACAGATAAATCACATTTTGACCAACATTATTTTAACCATTCGTTTGAATTACCGAAATTTCTGAAAGTTTTCTAGGGAAAAAAGACATAGTTATTAAAATACACTGTTTTTGAAACAAAAGAAACACAATTAATTGTGTTAAGCTCTGCCTTTTCACTCATATTAACGATAATATTTTTGGATATTGACAATATCGACACACATTGCTTGGATTCTATTCCGTGTTGTTTCTTTGCATAAGGTATGCATTTAAGTGTGTATGAGTGTATGTATGTACAATATACAATGTATGTTCCTGTAAGCAGTATACTAAAAGTTTATAACTAAATATCTGCTTTTTCAGGCATAATAAATCAAAGCTACAGTATATACTGAAAGTGTAATATCCATCTTCTCGGAAGATAGTAGATGTGTGCGTGCACAGATGTACACACTTTACTGTTATTGTGGACTTTTCTATGAATCCTTTCATTGATTGCAATTCAGCAGATACGATTGCATTTATTCGCATTTTATTCACACCTCGGAACACACAATAAGCGACAAACCCAAAACGATGCCTAAGGTTATCCAACACCCATTGGAACAACAATTCCAAAACACAATACTAACTGCTACGCCACCTCCATCTCTACTCCCATTTGAAGGCAGGCGAATGTGAACTTCCATCTCCATCCCGGCAGCCACCTCTAACTGCAACGTCAACACCATCACAACCACTGCCGCCGCTGCCGCTGCCGCTGCCGCCGCCACTACCACCACCACTCAGCCATGTATCGTTGTCCGCAATGTCGTTACAGTCGTCGATTACATGCCATATCCAATTTTTCGATCGACACGAGCGTGCATAAAGCGAATTAAACGAAAAATCGGTCATCAAAATCGAAGCGCGCCGAACTCCGAACGACACATCGAACAAACCGAACACATCGAATGGAAATGCAATAAAAAGTGAACGAATAAAAGGAATTTAAACGTTCATATTAACAATGTTAACACCACCGGCCAGCCGTCGAGGCGAAAGCAACAACATTGGCAGAAACAGCGTCGTCAATGTTGCAACAGGAATTTCAGCATGAAAAATAATAACAAAAATAATCGACACAAAAACAACGACAACATAAATTGCCACATGCCACATACCACACACCACACACCACACACCACACACCACCTACAACCTACAACCTATGTAGCAGTGGGCCAAAAATTTTTACTCCATTGCGCTGTGAGTGTTCACTCGGATTCAGCCAACGCTGATGCGCCCATCCAATAGTACCACTATTGGCATTATTCTTGTTGCAATGAAATCAACGCTTAATGGTGTTTATATGATTCACTCGCTTCACCAAATTGGCTAGTGGGTCTGGAGACGGGCGGGTGGATAAGCAGCAGGGAATTTGGAATTGTTAGTTGCAATTGGATTTTTTGGCGATGGCTTCGACTTGTTTTTCGAATTCTTCTGGAAACCATTAGGAGCATCATTTACTAGTAAGGAGTTAGCCTTCCAGTTTGCCAGTTGACTAGCAACCACGAGAATAGCATCATCACCATCACCATCACCAAGAGTGCCGTTGCGACCGTCGCAGCGGTATACTTCATTGCATCGCCACCTCTCAACGGCACATTCATCGATCTTGACGTTGATGTCTGACTACATATATACATTGTACATATGTATGTCTGTATGTATCTAGCAATATGCTGTTAAAATCGTGCCACACCATGGCTGGCATACAACAACCTGGTCAATTGCCAAGTTTTCACGATGCCCCCCCCCCCCCCCCCCCCCCCCCACCCTTTTGTTCGACCAATTTTTAACTTTTTGAGCTATCACTATTTCTACCGTTAATGCTCATTGGTGAAATCATTTCGTTGTTACGGCAAGTTCGCTTTATTATTTTAGTGTAATCCGTTGGTGGGCAGAGGTGTCTTGAAATATTCTTTTGTTTTAATGGAATGGTAAAGCTCTTACGTCTACCATCAATGCTCAGCATGAGGAAGCGACTGGAGTTCATTAATGCCAATAGATTATTGTAAACTAACGACTATTAGGCAATATTTGGACTTATGTTAAGACGGTTGCAAATATAAAACCCAAATGTCTGCATAAAAGGGAAGTGTTCTATAGAAACATAAAAATGTGAATCAGATTTTGGAATTCTACAGCGAGTTCGGCGGAGTATACGTACAATTATTGCTCAGGGCCTCAGACTACTGCGATCACAAAGAAAACTACAAATACAAATTTGAAGACTGAGACTCATTCTCGTGGAAGAGAGGAACATTAATATAAAAATAGAAAACGTGGAGTAATATTTCGATAAATACATTGTGGTGTTTTGAACTCCTACAATCAACAAATTGCATATTATCTGATGAAAGTTTACTCCGGAGGGAATACCTAATTTCATCGATATGTATGTTGTATCCAAACAGCAACAATAGCGATTAGTAGTTGCTATGCTGGTTAAAAAAAATACCAGTATGTACTTAAGGAGTAATTGAGACACTATAAAGTACTAAAAACTTAGTTGTTGAACTCCCAACTCATGATAACCACGCGCTGATGCCACAGGTAGTGGCGATATCGGCAGTAGAAAGAGTGGTTTCAATTGGCGATAGCAATACAGGGCCGACACACGAGCTATGCTGCTACGACAACGATAACTCAGTTGACCTAACGTTATTGATTGATGTTTGTACGGCCTCGATTGTTACTTGAGAAATATTACCCTAAAACTAATTTTTGGATTTAAATTCTTGCCAGCGCATTTAAACAGCTAATGAGGACTATCGTTAGCAACACGCTTTTACTGCGGAATTGAGCTTCCATATTTACGGCCAGCTCTTTCCACGCTATCCACCCAGATTTCTGTGGCTCACTTAATATTTGAAATTGAAAATGAATAACGGTAGTATTCAACTTTTCTTTTTAAGGGATTCAAGATTAATGGAAACCTCGTTTATTCTATGCCAATTTGTTCACGAACGGGAATGCTTGATAAGTTGCCGGATTATACAGTAGGCTTTGCAATTTCGACAACAGTATTAAATTCAATATTGCCTAGTTCAATTTATTTAGTGCATCTAACATTGCTCACTCCTTCCCATTGCTCTGCCAACAAATCCAACTTGCAGCAAGTTGAAATATTGATACTAACACAATATACCCAGGCTATATTTCAGGCTCACATTTCCCGCGATTAGACTACCAATTTGCAGTTGCAAATGAGCGTGTACACACACACATGTAGCATTCTGAAACCCGTATATCATTTGGGGTGCCATAAACTGGTTGCAGGAAAACGAATGTGCAATAAGATCGCACGTGAACGCTGAAGACGGCGAACAACTTTTAGTCAATTGAGAATAATCGCCGATCCGCCAACATAATCTGAGATGACGATAAGCAAATTAAATTAGAGGCAGATTACAACTGGCTGCCCGATGTTTTTGTAGCGACATGCCGCATATGTGGATACCGTTGCCGGAGCTGCTACAATTGCATTTGAGCAATTTGATAGAAACACTTCCATTGCACATTATTTAATTGTGCGAAGCTTGCAAGGATACGAATATCAACGACGACTTATCGCTTCAATGTATGCGTCGCAGATCCGTTGCATTTGGCATTGCCAATCGTGCAGCAATTTGTTATTGAGTTGCAACAAACTGTAGCAGCTGATTTGGTGATTAGCTGTCAGCGGTATTGCTGCTACGGATGCCACTGTTCCACTATTCCACTGTTGGTCATTATGCCTTGAGCTGGGGCGTGTGGTATTGCATGATAATCACACTAGCTGTGGCGGGTTGATAGCGACACCTTGCGGATGCAGGACACATCATTGACAGGTGTTGATTGCAGCCGGCGGTCAGTTGCGGTGGCAGCGGCAGCACTCACCTTACCATAATATGATGAGCTGTTGGCGGAATTGGTAATTGGCGCATTGCAAGCGTGAAATAAATTATTACAGTTCGTACGTGATTTCAATCAATATTTGTGTCTTCACGATCAGTTGATGATTTACTGTAAGATGTTGTTACATAAATATAAATGTCCGTGCAAGTATGTCTGTCTGTCTGTCTGTCTGTCTGTCCGTGTGTTGGCATTGGTGTATAGTGAAGCGCACTCGTTCATATATGCAAAAAAAAAATTCTGTTGCTTTCGTGTTTTCTAGATTTACAGCAGTCAAATTATACTCACACTACATACGTACGTACACATTTAAATGCGAAAATACATAACTTACAATAAAGAACACGGCTGTACGCCTGCCTGAGCCTTTGTGCGTGTGATTGGCATTCTTTTAGCTGCAATTTGCGTAAATCAGGTTCTAATTTACGCCTTCGATGCGCCTTGTATTGCTCACAAACCGACGGCAACAACATAATTGCACGCGCATCCGAATGCTGCGCATATATTCGCAAATCCAGAAGAAGGCGAGGCGGGATTATGGTGAGTGGCAGTGGGACTTATACGGGCGTATTCGGATTCAAATGGATATTGCAACACGTCAACGCATTTTTTGGCATCGGCATATACTGCTTTTGCATTGTAAATGTTTCTTATTTATTTGAATTTTTAGCGAGCGTCTGTGTAGTATGCGCTTGTAACGGAACTTGTGCGAAATTTAATCAATAATTTCATTTATTGCTTTTACTACATGGCTGGCTGGTCATTTGCGGCTTAAACTCGCATGAGATGTGCTTGTGAGTATGAAATTTCTTACATTGTACGAGTACGAGTATATATCAGTAGCGGTTGCGCATGCGCATAATTGAAATTTTACGCCAGGGTCAAACTGCAGCCTGCAGCCACTCTACGCTAAGCGACTTTCACGTGGCATTGGCTTTGATTGTGATGCGGTTTGTGTTTTTGTAACGAAATCAGTTTTGTACATGGTTTACTCGACACATATATTCAAGATTTACAGTTCAGTTGATAAATCCTTTGAGAATTTTATACGGTAAACTCCATTTGGCCCTTAACCGATCAAGACAAGAGTTTAAACATCAAATATTTTAGATTTCTTTATCTTTCTTCGCCTATTATTCATCATCATCAACGATTTATCAATGAAAAACAAAATCAAATAACTTTTTACAATGTTAGCGTTTTAAAAGTGTTGTATCTGCACGGTTGTTGTTTCGCATACAAAATTGGAATAAAATCTGTTTAATCACCCCGTAGGAAGCTTGGGCACCTCCACTTTGTTTCTATTTTGGGAGACTTTTTGGTGACATTGTCAACGAAGAGCCTACATTTTTTTACTTTGATGGGTAGAGGAATATGAACTTCAATAAAAACCACCTAATCGATATTTCTAAGGACAGTAGTGGATTCTCAATGACAAGCACTTGGCTACAGTAGACCTGGTGAAAAAATCAATAGTGACATCAGCGGGTTTGGTTTGTAACTTTCGGAAAAGTTTTGTTGTAAATTATTTATAAATATTATTTTTGGCCTTATATGTTAGAAACGACTGTAATTTATTGAGCTCGAGGCCAGGAGTAGTATGAGAAAACAACGAATTTTCAAAGTGATAGGTCAAAGTGGCGGCCGCCGTAGCCGAGCGTGTAGCGTGTGCGCGCTTCATGCTGTGGGTCGGTCAATTTGTGTTACAACATCAAGACACACACCGCAAATTGTAGGAGAAGTACGGCCAAAATCGCTTAAGCGGTTATAGCACCAATTAATAAGTAAGTAAATACATATTTACAAATTTGATGTGATAATATTGCTCAGTATACTATCTTCTTGCGAATACTAACACCATTTAGTGAGTTATTCTTTTGTGTATTAAATAACATCAAGCTCTAACGCCATATGTAGCTATACATTTTTCATTTCATTTCATTTATTGATTAACACATTTGTACAGTGAGATCAAAAATGCCTTTTGTAGTACAACAATATAAATTAAATAAACAAATAAATAAGTACATATGGAAATTAAGTTACAAATTATGTTAAAAATAATACTGATATATAAATAATGCAATAAAGCAATGAAGTATAGATATGACTAGATATACAATATATGTATGCAGATAGGTATAAATAAATAGAGAGCACATCTTAGGTCTATACATAAGAAATTTTTAAAAAACTAACGAAAATGTGAGTACAATACAGTCTTAAAGGTGCCTTTATTTAAACTCTTGCGAGTAGTGGGAGAGATAGAGTTTCATAAACGTATAGCGTTGACGAAAAATAACCTTGCGGAGGAAAGGAAGTTATAATTAGGAACTATTAGATCATTTACATGTGTTGATTTTGGAACTAACAATTCCTCATAGAGGTAACCAGAAGTCTTATCCATCATAAGCCAAAATAAGAAAATGCAGTTTCTGGCTTTCAAGTAGTCAGAAATTTCAAAATAACAGCAAATTATCGGCACTATTAGTTGGATTGCATGTTTTCGTCTTACATTGATCGGCGTAAATAAGGCAGACATTCTTAATTTTCTAAAGGTGTAATACACCTTGCTAACGATGGTGTTCACATGGTCAATACACGTTAAATTGGAATTAATAACGAAGCTAAGGTTTGTTACTTTGGAAACGAATTTGATTGGGTTATTTCCTATATACAAAGATGGAAAAGTTCTGAGGTTGTGACGTATTTTGAACATTTTTTTTTCATTGCAATCCATATGCTAGTAGCGATTATGATTTCGAAAAAAGTCTCCAGAACTTGACGGTAATGCAATGCAAATACTGCAACCTATTTTATTTAATTTTTGAAATTGGAATATTATTATGTGTAGGTGTACACGCATTTTATTTTAGAATCCAAATTTCCAAACATATCTAAATCTAAACTATAAGCATAAAATAACCACGCCGCTTCACACGGTAGAAAATGACTTTTCACACATCTGTAAAAGTTTTCAAAGCTTGTGGAAAGCCAAAATTTCCGACTATGGTTGAAAATAAAAACCCCGTTTGAACGAAATATACCTTATAAATGACGTATTGTCCATTTTATGAATTTATATGACTAGTTGATACTTGCGACTTCGTCTGCTCGCTTGCAATATTTCTATACATTTACAGAAGATTTTTAAAGCTCTAAAGTTAGTAGCAATTTTTTTACATATTTTTCAATAGGATATCAGACAAAAATAGCTAACGGTTAAAAATATAGATTTCCTGGAGATCTTGACTACAGAGCCATCTAATGGATTCTTATAATTTTTTTCAGCAAATAGAGTGCACGTATACAGTATACAAACCTATGCACGTCTCAATAAAAACATTTCAAATCGCACCCACTGCATACTTTTCTAATATCTTTAATGTCCGACCATAAATACGGGTTTTCTACTTTAGTACCATCTAACGGATAAATTTTCATTAAAAGTACTTCTTGTACTAGGGATGCGACCATTATACGTTTCGAATTTCACCAAAGTCCGATCAAAAACAGATATTTGCTGAATAAATCGACTCTAGCGCCACTTAGCACATTCGTTTTGCATAAAAATATTTTTTAC
Source organism: Anomoia purmunda (assembly GCA_951828415.1). NCBI lineage: Eukaryota > Metazoa > Arthropoda > Insecta > Diptera > Tephritidae > Anomoia > Anomoia purmunda. The sequence goes on along the minus strand of OX639993.1, from coordinate 1,007,769 downwards.
TGTACCAGCATCTACCTTCCGAATATGATGAATATCAGACTATACCTATGGATTTTCTGAATAACTCAATTCTAGCGACATCTAGCGGATTCATTTTTTCGTAAAAGTATTCCTCGTCGCCCCCCTATTATATGTTTCTAATTTCATAAAAAGCGGATCATAAATACATATTTTTGGAATAATTTCGCCTCTGACGCCCCCTAGTGCATTTATGTATTTGGCATGAACTTTTTTTTTTATTGCACCAGCACTATACCTTTCTGATATCATCCATATCGGACCATATCGATTTGAAAAACAAAAATTCTCCACCAATTTTTTTGTAAATAGTAAAAAAAATCCTCTCTTATGATATTAAATTTCACTCACCGATTTCGCTACTTGTTCTTTCCGAAAAAGGGGAAAAATCCTCATGTGTAATCCAAGCCAATAACTTAACAGTTCCGGTCAACAGGTGTTCTCTGTTAATAGCGGTCCGGATAATCCGATGTTCGCCTGCCTTTAAGTATGCTGTTGGTGGATTCTGTGGTGAGAGATATCATATAAAATCGCTCATCTAATTTCATGCTTTCATACATTAATTCCTGCGCAGTACCTATGTATGTGTGTTCTTAAGAGCTCCGCTTTCACCGCTATCACGCTAACTAGACTAAGAGTCCTCTGCAAATTTCAAATATCTATAAATTTTGCCGCAGCCTGCACCGTTCAATACATATACACTACATATACACATGTATGTGTGTATGTAGGATTGGTCCAAAGGCTAACAACACACTGCCACTCAAAAAGCAATAATGCTGTTGCATCAGCCACGTCATTGTGTGCTAAATAGATTTCTAAAAGGCGATACAAATTCGCACAAACAATGGACCAGACTGTGTTCGCCTAATCGACTAACTGGCCGGCTGTGCCTCTGTTTGTCTGTTCAAAAAGAAAAATTGGTGAATATGAGAAATCTACGCATGCGCAACACTCTGGCAGCAGCCAGGCCATGTGCTATTACATATTGTTGATGTTGTTGTATTTATTCTTGGCATTAATGTTGGTCGACTTATAGTGCCCACACTCACCGACGTGTCCGTTTGGCGTGTCTGTTTGACGGGAGATACACAAAATTGAGCAAAACTTGTGCCCGCGCGTATGTTTTGTAAACAAACTTTGCGTACATAAAACTGTGTTTGTATGCATCAACACAATGTTGCCATTCCTTTGTTTGCATACATACTTTTACACACATCCGCGTTGTCAATTACAATTTTTCATTGTATAATAAACCAAAGCCAAAAACCAACAAATGCAAATAGTTCATTTATCTATAATTAACATTATTAAACATGGATTTTAAATTAATTTAATAAAAATTTAAATTTTTATAAGGTTATTTTGTTAATGATTTTAAAAAGTTCTGCTTGGCAACACTGTGCGGTGAGAGAGCACTCAGCTGACACGGCTTCACGGCAAAAATCTAAATTTCTCAGTTTACACACGTACACGTCGCGCGTACCCGCCACACGAACACGTTGATGAGTTTGCATTTACATGGCGCTCTCATAAGTTTGATCGTGTCAGCTGACACGTAGCGTACGTTTGCGTCGGTGAGTGTGGGCACTATTACGACGAGTGTGTGTGCAGAAAGAACGAAGCGGTAGTAGCTGTCGAAATTAAATACCAACAACATTACTAACGGGAACAGATCCGACGGTGTAAGCCCAACAATAAAACGGTGGCTGGTGACAACGTTGGCCATCAACGATGGCAACATTGCGTGCCAACAATGACCACAATGAACGACTCAGCGACGATGGCGACCAACTTGCAGTCAGAAGTTTTTGAATACATCGACGCCGGCTGCGGGAGTTGTTGCATAATCTGTTTACAGCTACTTACCTCAGTGTGGCACGCAACATTGCAGTTTTCCTATTCCTTGAGTAGAACGGCATTTGCTATCTTTCTTCGATATTAACCGTTGATGGTCGCAAGCAGTGCGGTTAAAAACATTATTGTTGTTTTGGTGGTTGTTGTTGCTATTACTGAAACGCAGTATGTATTCGCTACTTGCCACATTTTGTTGCGTTTCCCATTGCCTATTGGCCTGTTTGTGCCTATGTTTCTTAATCTCCATTGGAGATCTACATTTTTGGCATCTTTTGGTTTCATTTCTGCAGGTCCTTTCCATCGACATCGGTTAAACTCATTCTGCACAAAGTAAAAACAAAAAACCCACAATCAGTTTGTAAAATATTGAAAGTAGAAAATAAAATTACGTAGCATTTTCCAATTGTCTCTCCGTCCAATACAAACAATGGTGAACAAGCAACTGGAGAGGCGTGTGACGGCTGGTACGTTCTTGCCGCCTTGAATCAGTAGGCTTATAAAAAAAAATTGACAAGGGGCACATTTGTGTTTTTCGGCAATGTGATTTCCTAATTTTTTGACATTTCCTCCTTCCTTCGCTGACCAGAGTTTGTATATCTGCTGTTTCTTACATAAATCTGCAACACAGATTTGTTTCTATTTTGAGGGTGGCTTTTAGAGTCGCCACTCTCCGACTGCGACGGCTTACTGTGCAGATAATCGGATTTCTCAAGTGATCAATAAGTACGTTATTTGTGGGATTTTGAATATTAGGCGAATGACTTTCAAAAATTGGCAACATATCGATGCTATGGATCGGCAATCGGCATGACCGTCGCACATCTGTCTTAACTTTTTAATTTATCCAAAATACTAGTTTGTTGATATGTGTGGCGAATGAATGTTTTCCAGGATTTCTTCTTAAATTTGATATGAATGTTGAAAATCTTAATTAAATATTCATGATAATATACATATATGCCACCGCATGAATGCTTACCAGTACGAGTTTTCATCATGGCCGCGGCTGCCACTCTTTCTTACTATTTTTTTTTTTTTATTGAACATTATTAAATATTTTGTCGAAATTAGGGTATTTTAAGACTTCTAGGACAAACCGTTTGTAATGCAATGAAATGTTTACGAAAAGGACTCAGCACATGAGAGATTTGACTATATCAAATCGAGCATTCGGCTTTTAAATTTGAAGCCTTGAAAATTTACTTTCTCAGCTTTGAATTTAATTCACTAAAATGAGAAATGAAATGAAGAGAAAATGACAGACGCTGTCAGCAAAACAAGTTGTCAAAAATCAACGGAAATTTTCAGATAATTGCAATCCGCAAAACATTAATATAAAACTGCATTATTAAAATTTATTTTACAAAAAAATTCTAATTAAAAAGTTCGAAAATTTTATAAAATTTGGTCGAACCTTCCAACTTTTTCCATAAAGTTCGAAATGTCTATTTGTACGGTGCTGGTTATATAATTCACTTTTTCTAAAAAATTAATAAACATTAAACAAGCAAAACAAAAATAGTCAAAACTTTTAAAAATGTCGTGTTCCGACATACTTAGATTTGAAAGGCATTGTCCGGCATTGTATATATCAAGGCGAATTCATACAAGGTGATAGCCTTCCATGAGCTGAATGCTTGTTCCTCTTTCCAAATCCGCTGAGCGAATTCAGATTTTGATTTTCACACAAACGGAATACACAACGGATTCGCCTTTGGTATCTTGCTATCTCCTTCTATTGATCCATCCAAGGCGAATTCATACGAAAAAGCAGTAGTTGAATAAAAAAAACAAATCTACTGCTATAGTATCTACACCTTATATGAATTCGCCTTGAGACAAATTATATGAAAAATCCAATTTAACTTCTGTTACAGGATGCCGAAAAAAGCCTAGCAAGATAATCGTTCAAACCCGAGGGACACGTTTATTCATCTCTGCTATTTGTTATTTCTATAAATATTTTGGTTATGAACAATAATTTATAAGCATATTTTATTATCTTTTTACCAGTGGGGTATGAATTATTTTTCTCTAATAACTTCTATATTTATCATACAAATTCTATAATATTTTAATGGTAGGCGTATTATGAGCAGTGGGACCAGATGATCGAGGAACCAGATGCTATAAAATGAAGTAGTCAGCCGTTTTGTACAAATTCCATTTTGTAAATTTGGATTTATTTACATCAATTTCTACATAACAATTAAATTATAATAAAAAACGGAGAAAAGCAATTTTATTGTTTCATAGCGAAAAAAAAAACAATTCATCCACTGTAAAGAATTCACATTATCCGGTAGGTTAATAAATATTAATTCAATTTTGTATTAGTACTATATTCCTCTAAATTATAAGAACAATTTGGAGTTAAAATAAAACAAATTTGGATGGGGGACTACAAAGGGCCAATCTCCTAAAAATACAACAACTGGACAGCAATAAATAGTAAGCAAGATTTTAAGTTAAAGTTTTTCAGAAAGTTTATATTTTACGTACTTATAAAAATCATATTTGAAGTAAAAAAGGCAAGATAAAACAACAGCCTAGTGATTAAAACTAAATGCAAAACCTAGCCTTGAAAAGGCTAATTTGGTCATACTAATTATAGGTGATACTTTCGCATTGAGGTACGATATAAATAACTAATGAACAAATTCTGATACAATTTATTTTGGAAAAATAGTTAATTTTAAAATAAGTCCAGTGTAATCTTACTCTTCTATTCGAAAAAAATTACTATGATTTCATAAAACGCTGATTAATTTAAGAGGCTAACTTATTAAAATGTATTTATATATATACATACCATATATGTACAACGATTTACTTCTTCATAAGTAAAGTTTTTATTTTAATTCAATAAAGGAAATTTTTTTGTTAAGAATAATGAACTACTCTTCCTTAAGTCACAGTTCCAGCACAGCCTTTTCACTACATTTTATTTACTTAAATACAAGCGTAGGTACAAACTTAGCTGCTGCAATGAATTTAGCCCAATATTCCTTTTAAAATCTATGGAAAAAGCTGAATTAGGTAAAGTTTGTTCTCCATTACCAAAAATGAAAATTTGAAATAATTGAAAAACATTGAATGTATCCCGACAAAGTGAACTTAATTAACTCGAAAATTTATTAAGTCCGCTATCATCAAAATTCATTAGTGCCTTCAAAAGACATGGCTAGTAGTTACTATAAACTCACCTACAACAATACAAACAAAAGCAATACAAGCAGCGCCCAAAAGGGAAACGAAATAAAGAGCGTAAAGAAAATTAAACAAAATTCGTAGCAAAAGTCAAAGAAACAGAACCTGAAGCTCAAATTCAAACTCCTCAGCCATGTGAATGACGGTCAAAGCAAATGAAAAGGATATCCTGGAGCTTGACACACACAAAAATCTAACTTGTATGTATGTATGTGTATGCAAATTTATTTCTTCCCATGCACCCATTTGACGCACAGAAGAAATGTCTAGTTAGAGGGCGGCTATGTGTAGCTAGAATCGTTAAGCGAAAGTCGACACTGCAATGACGCAACAAAATGATTAATAATTTTCACACACACCCGCACTCATGAATCATACAAATATGCTTGAAACGAAATAAAACAGAGTATCCTGTTATGCTGGCAAAGACAAATGAAGATTGTGCGTGGTCTGCTTTTTGCTGAAATTAGCGGCGAGTACACCCCACCTGTTCGCTTTGTTTCAGTGCTTTCTAATTTCTTCGACTGCATAGTTCATTTTTTCGGTTTTTGTAACTGCTGATTTAGTCAACTGTTTGTTGGTGATAAAATTATTAGCAGCAACATTTCATTTTTAACGCGGAAGTCACGGCGGACGTGGTGGATTTGCTGGTTTTTTAAATGCCTGGGCTGGTGCTGGAAATTGTGGGGTGGTGGGAAATTGTTTTTGTATTTATATGCAAATTTTTTTAATTCTGGTTGTTTTTGAGTTTTTAATCAGGAGCAGTCAGAAGCAAGACAATCTTCTGCATAATTTAATTTTTCGCTTGTTTTTCACTTTTTCTTTGAGATTTTTTTTAACCATATTTCCTATTGTGAGGGTGTCGTCTAATTTTGTGGTTGCACTTCGCTGATGATGAATTAGCTGACAGAGAGTTTCCGGGCATGCGGTGTAGGGGGAAGAGAAGAAAAGATTAGACAAAAGTGAGAAACTCTTAGATTTAGTACTTAGCGAGTTCTTTGCCTATTTACTTGGCGTGAGACTAAATGAATATATAACAAACAATTGTAACTTTAAAATCAAACTACCTGTATCTAACATAATTTGTCGCTTTTAGTTTTCTTTGCTTTTCTTTCAACGATACCCAATTTTAGAGCGCGCTCGCAACAACCCGACGTATAGTGGGAATTAAACCGAGTTTGTCAAATTTAAATGACAGATTTGTTGGAAATTCATTTCAGCGACAACAACAGACAAAAAAGGGATATGCGGAAGGATGACAGTCGGAGTATGGGTACAATCTTGCAAACACACAATATGTCCGTGTGTGTGTGTGTGTGAGCGACGCAAATTCATTCAAATGAGTGAAATTCGACACCGACGCTTTTAACCAAAAAAAAACAAACACAAAAATACCAAATGGATGCATAAATGCGTTGGAACTGAGATTTCAGCTGAACATCAACTCTTCCGAGCTTTGTCTTCATGAATTCTCTAAAGCGCCCAAAATTATGCAAATTATTCCATACGATATGCCATAAAAGGTTGACATGCGTGCATGTGTGCGGTATTTAACCCTAATTGGCAAGCAACCAAATATGTACACACACACACAAACATCATTCAAGCCAATGGAGCAAAGGATATGCATATCCTTGCAGCACTTCAGTCAAATGGTGACATTGATATGACCACACCAATGGGTATATTTTAATTAGAACCAGTGATTGTCGCAGTCTAAATTTTGTGAGGGTGAGCCACACCGGATAAATGTTGGTTGCCTTGATTGTTGGTTACATGAGCAATTGGCTCGATTATCTTTCGCAGCAGCATCATAGCATTGACAGTTACACATCCATACAAACAAACATACATACACACATACATTTGCAGTATATGTAGCTGGAGGCATACTGAGGAGATTAGTCGGTGAATATTAACGTTGTGATACCCAATCCATTTGTCCATTTTCATGGTAATCATAATACATATGGTAATCACCCATAGAACATGTCAGCGAGCAATGTTGAATGTCGGTGGCAACATTTGACCAAGTTGTCAATTTTGTCAGTTTCAAGCATTTAATCAAACAAGTGCAAATGTGCAAAAAGTGTGATGCAGATGTAAGATGAGTTGCCAAAGTAATATTCGTACAATGAAGCAAATACAACAAATTTGTTAGAAAATCGAATGGTCCTATTCAAAGCGAATTCATATCAGGTTGTGTCACAGGTACAAAAGCAAAAAAGTACACTTACAAATTACACACACAGTGACCGTAAGAATTACAATAAACACATAATTTTGACATTAAGTTCACCAAGAGAATTTAATCAGCTGATTGGTTAACGTCACCGTATATGATAATAAAAAAAAATAATAATTTGGCATTTACATCATAGCTTGACGTTTGGTTGAACATCTTCTACAATTTGTTGTGTGCGTCTCGATATTGTAACACAAATTGAAGGACCTACACTTTTACCACGACCCTGAATGGCAAATGATTTTAGTGAGAAGTTTTTCATGGCAGAGGTACACTCAGAGGTTTGCCCTTGTCTGCCGAGGGCGACCGCTATTAGTAAAGAATTATAGTTTTTTATGTTACTTCGACCACGGGACACACCTATTGAAGCGCGCACACGTTACACACTCGGCTAGGGGCTACAGTCGCCTACGTTATATTCATAAACAATAAAATAGATTTTTTATATACAAAATAAAAAAAATTTAACTGATTTCTTTAGGTATTTTATATGAATTCGTGTGCAAGGGTTTTACTATACATAAATATTATTAATAATACAAATTTCTTAACAAGCGGTATCATCGGAAATGCATTCGAGATCCAGATATAGATTCAGTTGACATTGCTATAGAAAAAAATAGCACGATGACAAGGGGAGAGCACATTAATACTTAATCGGAGATTGAAAAGTGGCAATATTTTGAAATTTTGGCAGATTAAAACAAACATAATTAATAAAATTCGTCTTTTTAAAATAAATGTATGTAATTATTTTTGGCCATATATTTATGAATCGACTGCATAATTTATAGAGCTTGAGTTGAGCCTAGGTCATCAGGACATCCTGATGAGGAAATGTGGAGATCTTCGAAATACCTTCTACCACTTTGAAAAATTGTTGTTTTCTCATATTATTCCCTAATACAAACCTTGCCTCAAGCTCTATAAATTATATAAAATAAATGTAGTTTAAGGGTGGGGTTTTAGCATAAAAAATTATTACTATCTTGCTGATATCATAGCGTCATTTTAAACAGACTACATATATTTGAGAATATATTCTGAAATTTTTCTCAACATTTGTATGTTGCCGTGCAATTGTGCAAGTTTTGTATATCCTGTAGGTTCGTATTCTCATTTCAAACTGATTCCAGTGATGATTGTAAATTTTTTTTAGATACATATATTATATAAACCCGTTAACTGGATTTTGAAAAAGTTTTAAATACGCTATTAGAAAAACGCTTTTCTATAATTTTGTATTATTTGCCCCGGCCGAGACTTGAACCCGGAACGCTCCAAGTGAATAACACATACTACATATGTATACATACACATTCATCTATAATTCCAGAGCTGAAGTTAATGAGTAGAACACATACTACTGAAGTTGCCGTTTAGATTTAAATTGTCATAAGTTAAATCAGGAACAAATAGAAAATTTCTGATTTTTTTTCTTTGGCTGAGCCAAAAAATGTTTAATTTTTGGAAAATTAAATATACAATAAAATATTTGTAAGATAGTAGAATGTATTTGAAAAATAAAAAAGAAACCAAATAACCGCAACGTGTGGTTACATTTTTTAGATATGAATTTATGATTTTTGTAAATTTTTATACATACTTTCAATTTAGTTTTCTGTAATTGATTTCAATCCTTACTCCTAAACTTGATGGCTTTGCATAAATTTTCAACTTGGTAGCTCATAAATAACCTAAATCGGAATTTGTTTCCAATTATATTTTACACCCCATGACAGAGAAGCAAAATACTTGAAAAGCAAAAAAAAAAGACACAGAAATACAAACACGAGTATTGAAGTGCTGGAAAAGTAATGCACTTTGCTATTAGTAATTTATAGCGACCTGCTGAATAGCGCTTACAAATTGTCAAATCTCAAAATGAAATTTCGCTATAGCGAATTCCACAACAACACCACTGGACATGCCACATAGTGTGCGAGCGCGGCTTCATCGACCTAACCAACTCCTAGCGGGCCGATTAGGCCGGACTGGGCTAGCCTGGTCGACCAAGCCAGAGCAGGCAGACCACCCATGGCGTTATGGCGTACGGCATATGGCAATTTTAGGAGACGATCAACTACGAGTCACTAACCAAACGTAATGCAACTCACTACAACTTCTTATACAATACAAAAGTCCAATACCCGGAGATGCCAGCCAAGCTTACTCGTATTGCTGCATTGTAACAAGCTTTGAATACTCACTCCCTGCTACTCTACCAAATTCATTTGCTGTTTTGTTGTTTTTTGCAACTTTTTACAATCTCGGTGGATTCCACTACTTCTGCCCGTGTTATTGTTGTTGCTATTGTGCGTCTATCTCATCATAATTTTTCACCAAACAACACCTCGCCGGTGGGTCCACCACCCGCCACATAACACATACCATCTGGCACAATCGTCGCCATGCCACCAGCCACCAGAAAACTGGCGTACATTTGCACTTGTGGCACGATCAGTGGCCGAAATTCAAGTTGTGTGCGCATTGCGATTGTGGTGAATGATCGTTGGTATTTGTTGTATGCCACCCAGTCGCGTGTTTTTACGCATTAACGCAACAAATAATAATTTCTGCTTTTCACCTTTCTTGTTGGAGACTTCATGAAAAGATTGAAAAATTACATACATACATACGTGTGACATATGTCTACATATGTGCGATTTAAACTGCAGCGAAAATAATGAGAATAAGAATTGTGTACGGTGGCGAAGAGATGTAGTATGTATTGTTGAAAAAAAAAAAAATTAATTGACCTCATAAGTGACATACTGAACGGCGATTGCACAGTGTAGGTATTCTGTAAAAACGGAATTCGGCTAAATATTCAGAAACCTGAGAAATACATTTTAAGGTTGGAACGATGTTCAACGTTAAGTGCATTCGTATGTACGAGGATATTCTCGATTTCTACTGAAATAAAATAACGAAATATTGTGCTTAAGATTTAGCGATCCTTCCTAGGGCCAACCCAATATTCTGTCAATACATGGATACCTTGATACGACTTAAGTCGTAGTAATCAGTTCCGGTTAGTTAATTTTGTAAAAGTATCGCATCCTAAGGAAACCAAAAACATACCAAGCGTATTATTTTTTCTACCGCCACTTCCCGCCATTAAAAATGATATACAACAAGATTACGGCTTCCGCGCTGAGAGCAACCCAAAGTGACGTAATAAAAGTTAGAGAATGAGAGAGAAAAGAAAAAATTCTAAAAAGAAGAGGAGGAAAAGCAGAAGAGGGAAACCGACAGATCGACTTGATTAACATTGTTTGTGCAATGGCGAATGCTGTCAATACGTAAAAGAGAGGTGTAGCGGTCTGCGGAAAGCGGAAGCTTGTTTTGAAATACATCTTCAGTTTAATCAAGCTGGTTCTGAGCCGCGTTATATACCATAGATTCTATCATCGTAAGATATAGCTACACTGATGCATTTGATATCAGGGACGGAAAATAACAGTTATTTCTGAAAACTGTCAGTAAAAAATTCGCTATGAAATAGTAAATGTTCTACAACCAAGTGCAATATACCAATCGATTTCTTGTTTAACCGAGAATCAAATTTTAAAACATTTTTTTGTTGCAATTTTTATGCAAAATTTAAAATAAGTAATCACTGGCTATTATTTTTTAAGTCATACTTCTATGTATATAAAGGTCATTCTAATTTCTCGCAGAAAATAAGTTGCTGGTTAACCAAAAAATTAGTTATAATCTTTTCTGCTAAACATTAATCAGTGAATTTTATAAATAAATGCCTTCAATAACTCTTGTTTTTGATTTATAAAATAAAAATAATAAATAACTGTTATTTACGACATTTCAAATAAAGATCAAAAATACCTCTTATTAAATTAGTAATTTAATAAAAGTTACAAAGTAATCGTTAATGAGGGATGTTTATAATAAAAATTGAAACTGTTACGGCCCGTCTTTGAGATCATTAACTGAAATTCTTCACAAGACACTACAAATACTTCGGATCGGAATGAGGTGTTACGATTTTTCAAAGACCACCTCACCACTAATGCCCAGATCTGTGCATCGGAAGAATCTACGAACTTGTATGATTATTTGCATGTGTGTTTGTATGTACATACATATATATATATATGTGTGTAAGTTTGTGTGCATGCATGTTGAATAATAAAACAGCACTTTGTTGTGCACTACAGCTTAAAGCGTTAATACGTTATTTATGTGTCAGAAGAAAAAAAAAAGAGAGAAATTGAATGCCACACGAAATTATGGATTATTTATCATTTCACACGAGCTGTGCTGAATCGTAACGCATGCGTCGTTACGCGCACTCACAACAAACATCAACAACAACAAAAACAACGGAAAGCTCTTTTTCGGTTTGCCACTACGATTGTCGTCTTGCCATCGGCATATAATCGCCAATAAGTTCAGTGTAGTGCATATGAGCCCAGTTCAAAAGTCCAGACCCACTTACGAGTGAGAGCCAGTTGCAGTCACTGCAGACGCCGCCGCCGCCGCCGCCGCATTTGCCAGTTGCCATTCGCATCGCATCATTTAAGCTGCATTTATGCACAAAAGCCAAGCGTTTGTCAATTCGATTGGTAACCAAATTTATGACAACACGCAACTAACTTATGACGGGTCTGGTCGTGCTGCGAAAAGCGCGAAATATACAACGGCAAAATTGGAGGAGTTGAGACATTGAGACGGTTAGCGGTGTGGAAAGAAAGGCATAGTGTTAAAGGTACAATGAAGGTAATAAAGTTGATCACTTCTCTCGAATATTTGTTTTGGTTTTATTGATTCTGTTGTAGCGTAGAGTGTTGTTATCGTTATAGTTGGACGAAAATCCCTAAAATACTGAGGCAATCATGCGCACACACACACACACTCACACACTCACGAACTGCGAATACACCCGCAACCAAACCGCTGTGCCCGATTCCTGCGGTGGCAAGTGTTAATTGGAATCAATTTGATAATCTGTAGACACAGAGTGGCACTTGGTTGTTGTTGGTGTGTATGTGTGTACTTACCAATGACTACCACACAGAGAAATCCAACGGCGTCCGACTGGTGCATTTCCAATGAATTCTAAGCCAATATGCATCATCTCTTCCCATACCAGCCACTGACCACTGGTGGCATCTATATCTTGAGAAAATGTATTAGCTGCCCTTAAAAGAGTGTTTTTGATATACATATGTATGTACTTGAATTATTTCAAATAAATCTCATAGTCGTCATTGATTTGGTTAAAAAAAAAAAAAAATTTTTAATTTAAATACTTAGGGAACGCACACACGCCAAAATTCCCTTGCAACTTTAATGAATATACTGAGGTAGCCAGCTAAATAGAACTAGTGATAATCCAATCAAATCTGAACTAGAAATTGTACGGGGTTTGCCTGCAGGGAAGTCGAATCCTGGTTTTCGCTAAGTCGATAACTTACCTATGGAAAATACACTGCTGTTGTTGTTGTTGTTATTCTCTGGTCTGAAGTTGTGCTCATGATCGTTTCGCGGTTGTGTTTTGATCGAAAAATTGCGCTCTGGGGGGTATTCACGCAATCACAGACCGCCACTGTAGTCTCTCATACCTTTCGCATTCATACATATAAACAAACAAACATATCTACACACACACACACACACACACACGCGGGAATGATCGCATGCATGGAATTTTATTTATTGATTTGTGTGTGTTGTGATTTGAGTGTAAGCGGATGAGAACGTAATTCAAATTGAATTAAATTAAATGCCAATTTATTGCCAAAAAGTTGCCACCACTACAACCAAAAACCTTTCACGCCGTTGAAATGGCGGCCATTGCGTAGAAGCCTGAGATAAATGTGAAAGGGTTTTGGGGCAATCAATGAATTGCAACTGTAAAATCTTGGTGAACCCTTTCTGAAGTAAAAATATTATGCGGAAGCGAGGCTACACATATTTTTTGGTCAGCAAACGAAACAAATATAGAAAACTTTTATAAAGAGCGCTTGCGTTGTTTATATTAAAATGGTCATTATGGAACCCTATAGAATAACACCAATTATGTTTGACAGCGCGCTCTCATTTGCGAGTTAAAATCTGGCTCCAAATAGTTTACTGCAATTTATAAATGAGATTTGCTAAATGCAACAAAATTCAATCAATTACACGATTCAACCTCCCACAGTCTTTCGGAAAACAAATTCTTTTGTAAGACAAATGTCTATTCTGACTTGAAAGCTTCGGAAGACGGATTGAAAGATATGCGAATGAGCAGGCCTTGCAGTTGTATTGTTTGACAGTGTATAGCTATTGACAAGATTTGAGCTCTTATTAAAATAATGCCAAATAAGTAACCTGTTAAAAAAATACTAATTATTTCTTATGTAATAATATCAAATTCGCCTATATAATATGCCATAATTCTGATGATTACTCAGATAACTTAATTACGCACACGAACAACATGAGAAAAATAAGGATATAAAACAAAAATGTGAAATCTACCCACTATGTCCATTTATTTTTGGTCGGCATCAATTTGCAGTTTAATATGTTTAACTTTGACTTCTTCTTTCAAATCTCATTTTTTTATTTTTGAAATATAGTACATACTATCGTTGGTATTTGTGTGTTCATGTGGGCAAAATTTGCGTATATTAATCGTACACCCTATAAGCTTTGTCGGTTTTGCTCTAATCTCATCAAATATTCCAAAGAGAGCTATCATTAGTCGATTAACTCCAATCTAATCGAAGCGATCTGCAAATATCTGTCATTCATATTTTCGTTGTTAATCTTTTGATTGGCATCAGCGCAATTTCGCACCTTATTTGCAAGAAAAGCAGTTACTTATTCCTGAGGTTATATCTTTATGTTCGCCAGTTCCCACGTTCACACCACATGGCAGTTGAACGCTCCGCAAGTGCATATCGGTCTCATCGGTGCCCACAGCGATGAGTGCATGAAGCAATCAGTCACCTAGCAACGCAATCATTTTCAAATATCAGTGGGTGTCTTACATAATATACATACATACATGTAAGTACGTACATATTTACATACATCTTTGAATGATCCACTATCCATTTTGCTGGTATTTCTACCTTCACAGAAATCATACTAGATGGGCATACCAAAAAGCCAATTGGTAATTGGTAATCGGTATTCGGTAATTTTAACACCTTCAATAAGACACTAAAATGGGCTCTGAACGGCAAGTAAAGATATGTATGTACTATACATATTCAATATATATGTATGAGCGTAGGTTACACATATTTTGTATTTGTAGCTAGGAATTTAATATGTTGTAGTTGTAGTCAGTGGCGATCATTAAATTCAAATCATTTTTTATACAGATATATTTGAGCGCACAGTTGTCGAAAACAACCGCCGGGCTTAACACCTCTAATATAAAAATAAGCTAAATGTAGCGCGAATAGCAATCAGACATCAAGCAAATCAAAATTATCCCCGATTGCATATCACGATTTGCTTACCCTTCTGAGCTGGACGTGGCCATGCTGGCATCACTTACGTAAAAGTAATCAAATCAACACCTTCCACCAAAGGCAATAACTCAACATCATCGACAATCGATCGCCCATCGCCAATCACCGATCAGTCGTTGCCGCCGCCGTAACCACCGTAACCGCCGTAAACGCTGCACAAACCGCAATTGTTGACGACGGCAGCTTCCTTTAATTTTTCCATCTCATTCACGTGCGATTTCGTAGCGTTAAAATATCTGCTGACTGACTGTAGCTATTGATTGTTTTTTTTTTCTGATCTTCTGTCGATCAAAGGTGCGATCGCTGCATGGCATACCACAGAAAGAAACGTGAGGATAGACATGACGGCGCGTATCTCTGCCACACTTGTCGCCTGTTGGTATGTAGCAAAGTTAAGCCATAAAACTTACGTTTCTGGAAGCCGAAGTTGTCATTTAAGGACTAATTTATGTCTCACACAATTTATCGCAACTCCGGCGCGCTTTGCCGCTTGAACCAATCATTCTAGCAGGTCTTACACATTCGCACGATGAAATTACTGCCTGCGAGCAAACTAGGGATACCCGATTCTACTGCTGATCGCATCGCACTATCTGTTCCCGATCAAGTTTTCTGCGCCGCCTCCGCTTTCAACTTCCTTCTCTACAAGGTAATTCCAATCGAGCAAGGACGCAATGATGCTGTCGGCTTCGCATTGACCTGCAATTGATTCCAATTCACTGCAATCCATTATAGAGGCTAATCGCATGAGTATCATGCCTCATTATTGGTAATTTCCGAACAGTTCGCATATTCGTAAGTTTGTTGTAAATTGTAAGAGGAGCGGACCATGCTACACGAGCCGGTGGCTATTGGCGAGGTTTGACGAATTGAGTTACTCCGATTTAGAATTTAGATATGGCAAGTAAATATATGTATAACTTTATAAGTAAGCATTTTCATGCATTTTGTTATGTAGGTAAAGTTACAATAAAATAATACATCACCTATACCTTTGACAAGTTTAGGCTGAGCCTCTTCTATAATTGCCGTGATCCCATTTAGTAGTTTCTGAAAAAATGTATTCCGTGAGGATGGGGAGGATGTTGGATGGAATTACTTACTATTTTTATATCAACAAATCTTCGTTTGTGGTACGTACGTTTCTCAAGACTGCAAATTTTCGTTTGCTATTATTCTATTCAGTAGATTAAGTTGAGGAAGTTGCTTAAACTCATGCCCCTAAATGCAGGAATATTATATTTACATCAGATTTCCCAAACCTTAACCCCTATGTAGATAATACTATACTAAATATATCACATATAAATTTAGGTCTCAATTGGAGACGGTCACAACGTTCGCATGCGGATGAAAGCTAAGTTAACCCCATGAACACTCAACAAATTTAAATTTACATATATGTGATATTTTCGACTATTCCTACAACTTTGGGTATTAGATGAAAACTGTCCTCTGGGACCAAAATTTATATGTGATATCTTTGATCATAGTATTACCGATTGAGGGGATGGTACTGGAAAAAACGTTGATTTGCTATTAAGGGCCAGCCTAATGCAACTATCCTCGTATAATTATGCCGTTGCCTTTGAATGAATAAAAGTTATGGATGGTGAAGGTGTTCAAAAATCAGCAACAGATGTTTGTTATACTTGAAGCTTGGAAACGTATTATTAGGTAGTATTCCAGATGATGAGGGCTGATGAGCTCTTTCGCAGATAAAGAAAAACGCAAAATATTTACCTTAAGAATTGCCACTTTAAATATTTCTTTCAGTTATTTATTATTTTTCATTTTATTCAACTTGTGACTTTAATTTATTTATATTCTGACACATTCAAAATAAATTATACAAAAATGGTCCATGGAAAACAAACTTGACTGCTTATAATTAATTAATCTATACATACATATATAGATAACATATTATTTTTATATACATATATATATATATATATATAAATAACTGCGTATTTTGCTTTATTTACGAAATACTTACATACTCACATACATATCATTTCTACTATGTACTTATAAATGTCTATACTGCGTCTATATGTATGTATGTATGTATGTATGTGTGGGGACTATTTTTTAATATTTTACAACAATTTATACACAATTCTTTGAAATTCTTCGCTCTTGTTTTATACTTTTTGTCTACTTTGATAAGAATTTCGTTTTCGATTTTAATTAAATCATTCTTGTATCGCCATATTTGTGGTTTTGTGGTATTGTTGAAATGTCTATCAATATTTTACAAAACTGAATACACCGATACAGCAATTTTTTTTGCGTTTTGTTTGTCAAAAATGATTTACCGCTATTTCTCGAAGCCTTTGTTATGTACATTAAAAATTTATTTTATTATATAGATGTAGCTACCTACATACAAATCTACATACATATCTCTCTTCAACACACTGTGATTCGGCTATTATTTACAAATTATTTTAGCAAGCAACTGCTTTATTCTGGCAATGCTGGGACGCAATGCACTGATTCGTTGCATTCGTTAACTAAAAAAAAAAATAATAATAATAACAAAAGCAAACAAAAAAAAAAACGAATACATAAACAAAATAATTACCTGGTAAACTTGTTTGTGACAAAAAATCTGGTTATATAAATGAATACCACAAATATTTTCAGGAGTTTAATAAAACACTTGTGAAATGTGTATGTAAAATATCAAACTTTATTTTAAAATATTTTCTGATTTTGTATAAATAAAAAATTATATAATTCTTTTTAACTTAAAACTAAAGTTGCACTGGTTTTGATTCTACATCAAGTAAAATAAAAAAAAAATTGCTAATTAAATTCTGCAAGATTAAAAATTAGTTTTATTATTTTTGCTGTACTTTTACTGGTAAAAGTAAAATTTAAAATTTTACTTAATCAAAAATTGACTTAAAGCACAAATTGCCACAGTTGACCATAAAAGACACTTGAAGGAATAAGATTGACAAAAAGATTTGGATAAGAAATATTTGAAAATAAAATAAATAAATGATATTTTACTTAAATGAAAGTTTATAGTTAAAATTCGTCTTTTAAACTTAAAGTAGGCATTACAATTTAAACTGAAATTAAGTAAGATTCAGTGCCATTCCATTTTTTTAATTTTGTTTTAGTTTCACATCACCTTAAGGCTACAAATAATGTTGATTTTTTTTAGAAGAACATCTAAAGTTTCGTTAAACGAAACTCTGTTGCTCCATTTCAGTTTGTGTTCAATTTTGTGTATTGCTTTATTTTAAATGGTATGTCACTTGAAGCCAACAGAATTGAAATAAAAGTAAAAAATAAAAACACAAAACTATTTGTTTTTATTTTTGTTTTTTGGCTAAAAAAGTCCTGGCCTCGTTTTGTGATTTGCGTAGTTAAGGCAGGCAGTAATTACGAATTAATCAACTTAATTTAAAAAAAATTTTGAGTAATTAAATTTCTCTTGATATTACTATTTCACTATTTTAGTTTTGGAGTTTTGGCTTCAAGCTTCATAGTTTTGTATAACTTCAATAAATAAATTACTATAAATATTAAATAGTTAAAAATATTTACAAAAGTACGATAGCGTTCCCATTTCTAAAAAATTGCGCTTCAACAACTCTAAAAATTAAAAATTTATGCTAATATTTCATGTCTTCACTTCAGCTCCATTTTTTGCAATTTTTTTTAGTTTATGCAAATTTTTATGTAAATTTTTGTAATTTTCTTTTTTCTACCTTTTGTTTTACTGCAATTACAACTACACTACTCGTTTATACTTTTATTTGACATCGACAATGAGAGGAACTTCGCTGATATCGATTAGATTTGATGGCGATGCCAGCTGCGGTTGCTGGAGATGGTGGTTGTGGTGGTTGGGGTGGTTGTGGTGGTGCGCGTGTATCTGGGCGACGCGTTGTTGTTGCTGTTGGTAGTGTTGACTGATGGATGCTGACGTTGCTGCAGTTGCTGCGGTTGTCGACGAGGGAACGATGGTTGCGACGCCGGCAGTGGAGGAATTGGCAGTTGACAGCTCAAGCGCTGATGTTGACAATGATGAAGCGCTCGTTGATGCCGCCGATGCCGCCGATGTCGCTGATGTTGTCGATGATGCGACTGAAGAGACGGATGCTGCCGGAGCGTTCGTACCTGCATCCACAGGCGTACCAGTCGTCTCGTCCATGTCATCACTGCAGTCCTGAATGTTGTGATTGCTCGCCTCGTTGTGTTCGCTGCTTGTGTTGTTGGCCAGCATCATTCGATGGTGCTGCTGAAGGCATTGATTGGCATTCACTGCTGCCGCTGCCATCATCATAGCTGCGTCGCAATAGTTTGACAACATTGTTGTTGGATTGACAACACTTGCCGTCGGCGCCGCCTGGGACACATTGGCTGCATAGAAGCAGTTAGTGCTACTATTGCTGTAATCGCTAGCCATCGAGGTGGTACTACCACCTACACCCGCACCACCAGCGCCGAAGAAACCGCTCCCATAGCCCCCCACACCGCCCATCATACTCACCCCCACCTCTCCGTTAAAATGCTGGCCGCTATTGGTCGCGCTGCTGCCATTTCCATTGCCAATACTATTGGTATTGTTGTTGTGACTATTGTAATTCAACAAGCTGCTGCTGCTGCTACTGCTTGTGCTGCTGCCCTGATGACCATTACCAACATCCAGAATGCCGTTACTGTTACTGTAGTAGTTGTTGCTGTTGCTATTATTGAGTGAAATGGCAGTGTGGTTGTTGTGGAGGTTGTGATGATTGTGGCCGATTGTGGCATTTGCGGCAGCGGCGGCTGCTGCTGCTGCGGCTGCGGCGGCTGCGGCAGCAGATGATCAAGTCGTTGTCAATTGGCGCCACATTGTGTGTCACATCGATGGCAAGTAAGGCCAGGAGAAACTGTTACCGGACAGCAACATGTCCCGTATCAGAGTTTCAATAGGGGTTTTGCCGACTAGACGCACAAAAAATAATTGCTCGATGACCTGAAGAGAGAACAGATAAGGGGAGAGTAGGAAATATTATTTGAAACTCTGAATTGATTATTCACGAAAACTTAAAAATAGAAAGCAGTATGAGCGCAACCGAATTATGGGAAATTTAACAAATAAACGGTTCGAATGCTAATCTATGTAATAGTCCCTGTAATAGTTTTGAATGCTTTTATTATTTTTAACTACAACTAAATGTCTACGAAGTGACTGAATGTAGTTTGGGTGACTACCTAAACGCCTGCTTCAGTTCAATCTGTTCCTAAATGCAAAGGCATCACAGTCGCTGTTGATACGCAGAGAAAAGAAAACTGCACATCCATAAAAATATAGATGCAAAGCAAACCCAACAAGCAAAATGTCTGATCTACATACATATAAATATTTGTTTATTTTTGAATCCTTCAATGCATGCTATTGCAGAACTGCAACATACCATTAAACTGAATTTTAAAATAAGAACTTTGCGTCAATGAATAATGTTGTAGGTTTAATCACAGAATTCAGAGTTTATTTTCATATTTCGTAGTACTTTTCATATACCATTTGTGGTTTATATACCATTTGTGATTGAAATACTATTACATTTTTACTTTAATCTTTCGCATGCGGGCCTGCATCGCCATTTTGTGTCAAGTGTAACTTCTTTTTTTTTTTTTAATGAAAGTGTTTAAAAATATTTTCATTTAATACATGACATCAATAATTCAACGGTAGGGATAACACTATTATTACGTGGATTTTGTATCCACTCAAAATTTTCATACGTAAATGAACATTTATTTAATGAAATCTTAAATAAAAATTTCGTCTTTATTTTCATAAATTGTGCGATTGTAGCATAAATATTTTTCAAATCGAAAGAAAAAGTCATGCATTTAAGGGTAAAGTGCCTTTGAGAAGTATTGTTTCGCATTTCATTAATTGTTTTGTAAGAAGTCTCATGTTTTGGGTATTCCTCTTGATATCTGCGTTACTTGTTACAAGCCCTTTCTGTTTTTTATAAAATTCTTTACAGTAAGTTAGGTTATGGAGATTCTTTGTGTGTACAAATCAAAGAAATTTTTGTAAAAAAACATCGTCCTACTAATGAATGCAGCTAGGCAAAAAAAATTTCACAAACTTCGTCAGGGTTGCAAAGTAACTGCCTACAAAGTGTCTATTATAAAAGTAATTGCGCAATGCATCAATACGGTAAATACTTTATATGTTTAGAAAGTCTGTATTTCTCTGGAAAATATGCACTACATTTCGTATACGGGAATTTAATGGTCCCATGTTGCTTTTTATTCATAAGTTTTTGATCGCAAGTCTAATTTTCTATGTCACCTGAAACTTCTTACAAATTGCAAGCTATATATGGAGTAAAAACCATACAATAGGTATCTGAATATAACTCACCTGAGAGGAAACGGTGCGCAGGGAGGGCAATCTTAAGAGCAACTTTCCAAACCTCGTTGGCTGACTGGGATACTGGGTGCGGCAGTATTCCTCTAGCGCACACTGCGACTTTTCCTGAAGCGATTCGATATGCGTGACGTCCGACAAACCACAAGCGTCTAAAAGATACAAGAATAAAAAAAATTAATAGATTAAAAAAAAAATGGATCATGGCGTAAATTTATAAAAATTTTGAAAGTTTATCAAACTGAGTTTTAGAAAAACTAGCAAAGCGATATTGAAATTGAAAATGTTTAGCATTAAGCCCGTTATTCATAAGCAATGAACAATCGCAAAAAATTTCAGTATCGCTTCATTTTGTTTTTACTTTGACAAACTTTCATAAGAATACTCTTGTTTATTCACTTAGTAAGTAAATAAATGATTTGTTGAATTGAATGCGTACTTATGCTCTTCAACTTGGTGTGATCCCCTCACTGCGCCGGCGGAATTTAAATATTTTCTTGAAGATTCGTAGCCAAATTGATGTGGTTGAAAACTCGCGTTAAAAAATTGCTAAACGAAATACAACAACATTAACCTCAAACAATATGAGCAACTATGCCATCTTTTTTTTTTGTTTTTTGTTTTTTGTCTTGTTCTGTGTTTTTGTTGTTGTTTGTTATTTTGGTGCTTGAAAGCTAACTATAAGTATGTACTATCTGATTGCTCACTAGATATTCCTAAAGATATTAGTTAAACCTTGAATTGCTGCCGCAATTTTGTACAAATTTTCGAATGCTGAATAACAAAGTGCAAACACAAACACACGCACATCACAGCCACTGACAGTCGCGTCGTCAATAATTGACATACTCAGCAATCAACAACAATCAACATTCAGCGCTCAACATTTAACAAGTATTTAATTAATAAGTTTTTGTTTTTTGTATGTATGTATAATTTTTCTCTATTGCTTCATAGAACTAATCGTCTACGAAGTCATTTTATTGTAGTTATTACTAAACAAGAAAACAACATAAATACACCGTCATTCACACCAATACAAAATTTAACACATCACTTCGTTACACAGCATAAGCCGAACTTCATTAATTAACAGTTGAAATGACTAAACTGAGCTGATAGTTTGGTGCGTATACGCCACGTTGGGCCACGTTGGGCCACGTTGAGCCATCCACTGGAGCGAAGAACGCCAGCTGAATTTGGGGCATCTTATGCCTTGTGGTATCCTAAACGTCGCCTAGAATAATGTGCTCTCAAAAGATTCAAACTGCGATCCAGTTTGAAATCTCAATTGATATGTCTTGTCACAGTACAGGTACAGTATTCCCCGCTTAATTGCATTTCAAAAATTGCACAGTTTTTGGTTCAATTAACCGGGGTATCACTTACCCCGATAAAAGATATTTTTAACCAATATTATGGTGAAACCAATTAGAGGGGGGCTAACTAACTGGGAAATACTGTACATACCGACACACACACATGCGCAGGGACGTATTGGGAGGCAGTTGTGCTCTGTGGGTATGCGATTACAAATAAATATTGAATATGTAAATTTTAATTAAAGTAACTCATTGACGAAATTGGCGTTTCGCAGAGTCGAGTCTATTTCATTGCTGCAATTTTTATATTCCTCTTTAAACTAGAATTCCTTAGCGCCTGATGAGTTGAGTTGAATGCATAGAATAAACAATGAAATTACCCTTTATGGATAGCCATTATAGACACAAATTTTGTCCACACAGACTTTTGATTAATATTAATATACAAGTACATATCCTAATAATCGGACTCATTAATAGCCGGCAGCGACAAATATGCTCTGATAAAAACGAAATTGATATGTCAAATATAACTGTACACAATTTTTATTCAAGGTTCAATATTGACAAAACACCAGCTGTAGAAATTAATAAAAATTTAGAAACAATTCGTTTTAAATTGAAGTCTGGAGTTAATGTTCATGAAAAGCGATATATCTTATAAACTGATATATATTTTTAGGGCAATACCCCTCCCCATAAGCGGGCATCTCCCATAACCGGACTAAGACCATGCCAGGGTGAGTGTTCGATTGCGAGGAATTTTACTGTATATCTAAAGTACATACATATATACATAAAGACACACCTACATAGTAACGCATGAAAACTCATGCTATGGAATTTCATCTTTGTTTTTCACATAACTTTAATTTCGCTCAAAGTTTGTTAATAATTGAACAAATTCTTCCATATGTTTATTTTTAAATGAAATTTCGATGTCGCAAATTTATTGATTAATGTCCATTTCGTAATATTTGTTATAAGTAAATATAAATTTGAACAACGGTATTCATAGAAAACAAAACTGGTTGAAATTATTTTCGATTTGAGTGGAATAAAAAATCACCCGAAACTGGCTTAGGTGCTACATAATACAGGTGCAAAGCTATCTGCAGCAGCAATTCAAATTTGATGGCTTTTGGTTGGCATTCGCATTGCCTCTTCTCACAATGCCAATGCAGTGAATTGAGAGTTGCCATCTCAAGTCTTAAGTTGTTAGCTTTGAATCAGCCAACTTCATTGCCACTAACTTTATATCCATTATGTACTAGCTGCGTCGGATATTATCTACACACGTTTATGGTCAATTGAAGCGACATTAATTGATTGTTCGGATGCTAATGGAAATGCACGAGCGTGTGGCATCAACATGCCGTTTTAAAGTTTATGATGCAGTTGGCTAATCGACTGGTGAACTGCAATGACGAGTATTAAAATATTTCAGTTAAGAGCAGAACTATTTTTAAGTTTCCAAACCCACTTTTTTTGCCAATTGTATTTATTGTTCTTCTGGATTCCTCTTTAGGGGGAATGGAGAGTCGCATGTATGTTAATTTACTTAAACAATATGGTGCAAATTGAATTCAGTTCGCAACTACATCATTAATATTTACAACTAAATCTATTCATTCAGTCGAACTGAGTAATCTTTTGTTCTTTTAAAATTTTAACAAATTAAGCTAAAAAAAGTAAATACTGGGGTTATTTTAAAAATAATTAAATATCTTGAATATCGGTATCCACATTTTTTGCTAATATTGGCATCTCTATTATTTATTATATGTATATACTAGAGAGGGGCTTGCATGGAATTAATTCTCTTATTAGGTCTTTAATTATCTTCTTACACATTCACATTAAGTGTGGTATAAAAAAAGTAAAGCCAGAATTTCAATACTTTCACTCCATATATACAAAAAAAACACCTCTGTTCTGCTCTGTTTATAGGTCGTTTAAGGCTCTCAAAAAATTATTCCGTGTAAATGGTGAATAATCATTGAAAGTTAATATTTTTCTATAGCCAATCCCAATTATTTATTTAACCATTTTATAATAGTAAGTATTTTTTAAGTGTTCATTTTTACATTTTTTGTAGTTTTACTTTTTCTCCATGAATTGTTTATAACATTAATTGCTCTTCAAAAATTGAATGCAATAGCATTAAAAAAAAACAGAGAAAAGTGGTTGAATCGAATGGTTTGTAAATACATATGTACCTACATACACATTTTTGTTTTTGTACTACTGCTACTACCGCTTTTGTATGTGCCTTGAACAAAACAGTAAAAGTCACCAAAGAAATATAGAAATTAGAAAGTAAAAAGTGTTATCAAAACAGATTTTGATAAATGAATATTTTGTAAATGTAGATTAAAAAATTTAATTAATAAAAAAAATATTTATTTGCTGAAAACTGCTAGCTAACTATCTAACCTTCCAACCATTAAGTCGTTTCAAACAAAAAGCAGGCGACAAAGAGCTTTTTTAGTATCTTATATTTTATAAAGGGACTTTTGGTTGAATTGTTTCGTATAACGCAGTTTCTCACTCCCATGATCACTCTCATGGATCAAGTGAATAAAGTGCTTGAAAGTAAACTTGAATTTACTCCTTGGGACAGGACTAATCTGGATACACCAAATAATTCAGAAAAGAGCGTTGTTATGCTCTAGCACTAACACTACAAATAAATTTATTGCCATTCTATTTATTGCAGCTAATACTGAAGAATTTTTTAACAATTGGGTGATGTTAAATTGTGTTCCCTATTTTCAGTATTGCTGTTCCATAGTTCCTTGTTTATTTAAACTGCGTCTCGAGATCTCACAGAAACGAAGGAACGCCATACTCAGCGCTGTGTATAAAATACTGAGAACACGAATTTTTTTGCTCTTCCAGTCGAATGAAAGTGGAAGTGATGAGATGGAACGAAAACTTTTTTTAAAATAGAGTGAGCTGCTTTTTCATTTATGTCTTGGACATGTGAAGGGCTCAGAGTAGTTGTCCCATGTTTTCTCGTGGTAAATTTGGCCTGCTCATAGGGAAATTAGAATGGTATCGTTTTGCCAAGATTCATTAAACTTGTGATATGTGTGTACCTATATATTTTAATACTTCTACCTTTTTTATTAGTCTTTAAAATATATTTAGAAAACAGTGTTATTTTTTCAATGTAAGGACTAAAATGAGGGAAAGAAAAAATATTTTCATCACACATTTCGAACTATTACGATTATTCTCATCCATCCAGAGGCCGAACAGGAACGGAATTGCAATGGCGAGCAATGACTCATCGCTTTGTACTAGCATTCTTCATTTTGCTGCAGCGAATTTTTTCTCATAACAAACAACCCCACATTCTCTTTCTCCGCTTGTAGATTATCGGAATGACTTGTCGCCAGCAGCGTAAAACATTTAACCATTTAATTGCAAATTAACCACGAACATAGCCGTCGGAGCGCTTGAAGCCCGCCAAGCATAGGTAATCAAATCACTTCACATAAAATAATTGTCAATTGACTTTCTATTAACTGTGGCAGCAGCGATATTACTACGACAGTCTACTCTTTTTCGTACCAACGATTCCTTATGAAGCTTACAGATGTCTGGCCGTTTGGCGGCGCAACGCGGCGCGGTCAAGCGACCAATAAACTCAAGTCAACTGTAAATTCATAAAAATCACATTCAATTCTTTCGCGGATGCTTGGCGAAATTAAACTAGGCTTCAGCAGTAAAACAAAGAAAAATCGATAATAGCCTAGACAACAAAATAATTTGGAGGTACTTGTAAAAAAGAATGCTGCCAAAGTCACGACAACATTTGGCAATAGCAGCAACAAAATACCCAAAAGATTTTCGCACACATCCTAGCACATACACACACACACATACACACACAGCCATACTTACATTGTACATATATAATATTGTTTTTCATGCTGTTATCTGCGGGAGAAGGCTATATATAGTATATATATTCGTTATAGATTTTGAGCGGAATGAAAGAATAGATTATGAGCAAAAATAATGAACGACATAATGACAAAGCAATAACAGTTCTGAGTATATTTTAGAGCAAAAAGTATTATTATTTATGTAAATAAATTTAACAAGCTGCTTCGTAAAACGTTATGGGGTATGTGACGACTTTACTTTCGTTACCATAAAAAATTGAAAAGTGTAGTCAAAAAATTAATTTGTGTAGCTTTCTGGCGACATTTCTTCTCTGCTTAATCAGATAAGTTAAAAATGTCGCTAAAGTTGCGCAGATTTTTCAAAGTTTATAATATGCGTCTCGTAATAGTCATTCGTAAGTGAAATTACAGCAACAGCGTCGGACAAAGCAAGAATTTATGTTTTGGGTATTTGAAAAATTAGGCTGTTATTTGGGCAGTTTTTAGAAACTTTTCGGATTCTGTCATCACATGAAAGTTCAGCAACTTAATTTTCGTTCAAAATCGGAACCTATTTTCTTAGAGCCAGAATACTGCATCTCATATTTGCCATCACGCCAGGCTTTTTCCAGACCACATCCTAACGGTACTCCGAAAAAAATACCAACTAAAGTACATAAATGTCTTTAACCACTTTGGCAAATTTTGGCGCAGTCAGAATGTTTCTACTATTGTTTGTGTGACGTTGCAAGACATTTCTTTTGCTCAGTGCTCAAAGTGAGAGCATCAAATATGTACCGATGTGCCTTGGTTTAATGCACGAGTACGGTAATGAAGCGAAGCAGAGGCAGTGGCGGCTAGAGGAGGCGTTGAAGCGCTGGTAAAAGCAGTCACTAACTCAAAAGATCGTGACCGCATGTCTTAAATGCATAATGACCGTAAAGTAGTTGCAGCAGCAGCAACAGCGGCAGCAACTATCAACAACAACAACAACAACAACAACAACAACAACAACAACAACAACAACAAGAGTAACAACAGCAACAGCGGCAGCAACGAGAAAGCGTTAGCATTGACTGAAACTTCAGCAGCTAGCCAAAAAGTAAATTCTTCGGCGTTAAAGAAAAGAAAAACCCACCGAGCCATACTCGTTCCCGTATCAGCTTCAAATGAGTTGGCCCGAAAAGCACAGACTTGGTGTTGTGCACGGACCAGATTTGGCCGAAAGACAGACAGGGCTAGTAAGCAGGCTGACGGAGAGTGCCAAGCTGCAAAGCTAGTTGAGTTAGTGATTTGACACAGTGTGTGCTGTGTGTGTGTACGGCCGGTGTAGAAAAGGTTAAAGACATACGAGCATCCGCAAGCCATTTACTTATTGAAAATTTACCGATTTCTGAATTGTGGCATAATTTTGGCATTGTTGTCGTTATTGCTCGTTGTTATTGGTGTAATGGTTAGAATTTTTTTTTTTGGGATTTTTGGGATTTTCTTTGTTTTTAACCATTATTTATTGTTGTGTTGAAGGGTTTAATAACTTGATTAGATGCTTACTTAAACAAATAGCATTGCTGAGCGAATTTCTTCTTACGAAATGACAGATGAAGGGTCAAACTTTTGGTGCTGGCACTTCGATGGTGGTCATTTAATCCAAGTTTTTGATGGTTTCATTCAGAGTGGAAGGTTAACGGTTATGCGAAATGCAGAAGAATAATTGAATAGATGCCTAGTTGCATGTGAGAAGAGAAGATGTACGGAATTTATGAATTCTAAAAGTAGAATTGGAGCGGAGCTTATGAAGCAGTATGCAGTGGCTGTAATTCTTTATGCTTTCAACATTTTTTTGTAAATGTAATCCCTGTACAACTTTTGGATAGCATATCGAAGCGAATAAAGATAAAAGAGCTAAAATTTTGGTTCGAAAAATCTTAGTGCTTCTTCATAATCCACTCTGAGAGTATCAGATTATCTAACAAATTATATAATTATAAACAAGAAAAGTACTTTCGATTTGCGGAAGTTCGCTTTGGCTCTTTACTTCACCGCCGCCAAATAGTTACTGCAACGAAACATCCTCAAACAAGGTACATAACAAGTAAACATGACAATAACCAAAGAGCTCCGCCGATAAGTATGTGTCGTGTTTAGTTACAAAAGATCTCAGTAACCAAATTGCAATTGACTGAACAGCAAGGAAAACATTGTAAAAAATCACCTGCAAAAAAGGCGAACTTCGAACGATGCGGTCAGTGCATCTGGCTGCTAAGCAGTCTAACTACTCGTAGATCGATGCGCTCGAAGTGTGGCTAAGACATGAGAGATACAAGTGAACAAAACAATCGAAATCGAAACGAAAACAAAGCGAAATCAAATGATTGTTGATAGCAGTGGAAACAAAAAAAAAAACAGAAAAAACAGAAAAAAAACCCCTATTACTAACGAAAGCAAACTCTACACGAGACAGACTAAGAGTGGCTGTTTGTGCCCGTTTAACTCGGCCGCAATATGTTGTCAGCAGTAACAACATAGATTCGGTTACTTGCAACTGCAGCAGCACACTGTCAATGCAATGCCTACAATCTGCATTCCCGACGATCCAACAAACCCAGCTGTCGCTGCTGATCGTGTCTCCCACTATCAAAAGTGTCCAAGCGACAACGTGGGGGCAGTGGGAGGTGTGTTGCAGATAGAGCGTGGCAGAGACGTCGCTTGAAATTCGCGCATGACATAGAAATCGCGGGCGCTCACTTGCAAATGTCCAATCAGTTGCTTGGGACGGACAAAACGTTGAACGGCCAGTCGCCCGAAAGTCACTTAACGAAAGTGTGCGAATGCAGTGGGGTGACTGGGTGTGCAAGCCTGACTGATCGGCTGAAGTTTATGGACTCATCACAGCAATTCAAATACAATACGGTGCAATCTTTGCTGCTTACTCGTCCACCGATCGCCCCCACCTGCCGTGCCTTGTCATCCATTGTAGGATTGCAGCTTTTAGGATACCTATGTTGGCTCGATGTTGCGACATGAATCAGGCAACATCAGCAAGCCACAAAACGCTGCATACACAATTGGGAAATTGTTTTTATGTATTGCTCTAAACGAATTTTTCGCTCGATACAATTTAGCTGGGCCGTGCTAAGGCGGGGCGGGTACAGTTCACTTTGACAATGTGTTTTTGTACTCTTTCGCATTATTGCTGTGGTTGTTGCTGTTGCTATTGCTATTGCAAGTTTTTTTTTTTGTTTTTTTTTTGTTACTGTCCTATCTGCAACTGACGGTTAGCGTAAGGAGCGTTTGCGCTTGTAAATAAGCGCAGTAAACGAGTGTTGTATTAATGTTCATAAAGTGGTATCTTGACGTCAATAAACGTCGCCGTCCAACATACCCAAAGAGCATACTCGAAAACAGATGAGTCTTGTTTCTTAAGCCGGCATCCATCGCTGCGTGAGGCTTCTTATGACGATCGACAAATATACCGCACACGTTCTTCGTCGAAAGTATATTAAGTCTAAAAATCAAGTTTTTCAAATAACGTAAAGCACAAAGGGGAATTCAGAGTAAAAAATGTGGCATAAAGTGAGACACAGTAACCATGTAACTAATGCTTCAGGTTTCAACTGGATGGAAACTATTTGGGCAAATAATATAAATAATAAGGGGTATCCGCCCACATTTTGTTGCGACACGGCCAAATTTAATTGAAAACAAAGAGCCGAGAAACAAAAATTTCAAATGTTTAGCACCCCAGCTGATTACTTATTTTTACTTTTACTTTTTGCTTTTATATTGGTGAAAGATAGCAACCAACTCCAATAACAACTTCTTAAACAGTAAATGATAAAGCTGTTCGTAAAAACCCCAAAAACAAATTTGGAAATGTAGGCTTATACTTAAGTATTTTGCATACTTGAATAATGTGTATTTTTAAATAGCTGGCAGCCCTATCCATAAATTATTTGATAGCAATATAATAAAAATGTTATATTTCAATTTTGTTAAATATATATTTCATAATTTTGAATTTCTAATAGCCTTATATATACCTGGTGCATATCTGACCTAGAAAATGTAACTATTTATGTAGCATATAAAAAAGTACCTAAAGTTAAATTTTAGTTCTGTGAATTGCGTAGGGCTGAAATAATTTGTTCATAAAAACATTCTTAAAATAATATATTATGGCGTACTGTTTGTATATCGAAATCACAACCTTATCAAACGATCAGTTAAACGAAACCGAACAGAAAAAGGAGCGCAGAATATTTTAAAGAAGCAAAAATGATAGCATACAACATCGCGCTGATTGATGTGAAATTCGGCAGAGCAACTTGGCTGTGATGTAGCAACTGATTTTCTGGTTTGGATAACTGAGAGGAAGGAAATACGTGTTAGAAATAATTCACAATACGCACGATTGAAAGAATACATACATGCATGGTTTTTGTAAGCAAAATCAGTTATTACGTAGCTGATTTTGCCAATACTTTCAAGAACTAACTCTCTCTTGAAGTAACTGCAATCTTTTCTTCACTGTGACAAAGAAGTAAATTGGACTGTACTGCACAGTACAAAGTGCAACGATGTAGTACAAGAAGAAGTATTCTTGAGCAAACTGGGCGGGATAACGAATTGCATGGAAAGCACCTACACACCCTCGGTATACCAATATCCAACCAGAGATGCAGTATTGCAAATTAAAAAAAAAACTGTTCTATTCTGAATGAGCCTTATGAAAATACATGGGAAATTTCACTTTACCATTGCATTCGTTTTTATTTATATATTATTTTTAACTAAGCATCCCGCAAAGAAACGTCACGCTAAACGTTGACTGCACCACAGTAGCTTTCAGTGATGGTTTATTCGGTATCCGACGATCCTTACACCAGACCAATTCACTTTTTAATTTTTACATAAAATCAAAAATGAAACGTCGAAGATATTTTTGTAACGCTAAAAGGGTTGCTCTTGCAATGAAAAGGATATTGTATCCGGCTTGGAACGTTTTTTTTCTACTCGGTTATAAAAGAACGGGCCTAATAAGTAGCCATTCAGAGAAATTGATGATTTTATTAACCAATATCACTGTAAAAATCATATTTTTCGAAAACTGAGGGCAAAAATATTCGTACTCCTATTTTTGAGAGGCCAGCTTCAACTTAGTGTTGAACGTGTGGAGTACCTTATTTAAAATATATTCCGAGGAAAATAAACTCAGACCAGATTATGGGCCACACATTAAGCACACAGCAAGTATTATTTATATACAAAACGGATTTATGATGTCACAGAAAAAATTTAAGCGCATAACTTTTAAGGGTTCACAGTTCATTATAAGATTCAATACAAAAGCAAAATTTTGACGTCAGCAGCTATATATAATGAACTTGTGGTAATGCAAAATTCTATGTAATTAAAATAACATACTCTACACTTATATGTAACTTAAAGTAATAAAAATAAAATTTCTAATAATTTCGTAAAAATATAAGTGCACATTTTATTGAAAAGGAATAAAAATTGCGTAAAATAAAAATCACTTTAAAAAAACGCAAAAATATAAATATAAAAATGTTATAAAAAAAAGTAATAGACATGAGTAAATGTGAGTAAAAGTGGTTTTTTAGTCCCAGGCGATTTCTGCCACCATCCAGCCTTCTAAACGGCGCTGCTGATTGAAGTTAACAATCAGCGCTGTTTGAAACCAATAAAATCCTGTTATTAGTTGTGAGTGTGAGAGTTATATATTCGTGTGGGTGCATAAATGGAATTTTTGATGTCATGAAATAAAGAAAATATATTAATTAAAAAAATCATAATAGTAGAATGATGAAACCAATTGATTAGAAAAAATGACAACTACATATGTCGTTACGTGTATTGCTAAACTACATTTGTAATACTCAGAAAAAAAAAAATTAAATAAAAATCTACTAAAAATTGAGAATTTGCGAACGGCGACAATCAAAGTCTTAAAAAATTAAAAAAAAAAAAATCAAATACCTACTTACAAATCGATTTTAATTTTTTTGAATAATGCCTTAAAAATTTTATAATGAAGTTGTCATTTTCTTCATGCTAAAATAATGGCAAATTTAAATGCCAAGTGACTTTTTATGAAAAGCTAATACGATTTTGTGTTAAAGCTAATTGCAGTGAAAGTGTTTTACATTTTACATATAACCGATAACCGCATAAGACGACTTGATTAGCACTTGCTACAGAAGTTAACTGACAACACCACATATGTACATATTAATATGAAAACCCCTTACTCCTCTATTTAACTTCACACTGGCAGATCGCAAATATGAAAATTTGAAGCAGCTGATTTAAGTAAAAAATTAATTTAGTTAATTTTTTTTTGCTTTTCCAGAAGATTTTGAAGTTTTTGACAATTACCACTGTAGTTTTAGGTACCGAAATTTCATTGTATAGATGTAATAAAATCACTTTTATGAACTAAAGTGGCGTGCATTAACAGCAGAACTAATGTGCTTTTGATTTTGAAACTTATAATGTGGTTTTTTCTCGAAAACATGATTTGTTACTTATGCAGTTATTGGTTTTGAAGAGTGATATTAGTTGTCAAAAGGTTACTTTATAAATCGTACAAAGGAAACGTTAAGTGGTTAATAAAGATTTAAACGATTAAGGCAAATATAGCTCTAAAACTACAACCACCTAAAGCTCCATGGGCCATATTTGGCTTCATTAGCTCGGTCTTTATATTTTGGTGGAAGATCAAATTCAAAATACAGAAGATTTGTTTGCGAATCTCAAATGTATTTTGAATACGATCGCAAGTATTACAATGTGATACAAATTAGAAATAAAATGCTATGAATGTAATAAATATATAAAAATTTTAGTTTTTTTCTTTTAACTCAAATAACTACATATGTAAATACATAGATACCTTGAAGATATCATAAAAAATGTTTACTTAACCTTTCCCAAATGTATTCCTTTAAAATAATTTAAACTTTGAATTAACCGAAATTTTTTCCAAAAAAAGGTTCAAACATTTTGACGCATGTGATTGAAGGATGCGTTTCAAATCATTTTAACTTTGAACGTTTAAAACTAAATGCTCAATGCGCTGCGCCCAAATTTTTTTATCTAGATTCGCTCTAGCCTGTTAGAGAAATATTCAAAATAAAATCTCGGTCTAAGTTTAAAAACGACCAAATTTCAAAACGCGCATTGCGATATTATTTCTAAACAAGTAAAAATACAAAATTTTTTTAATTAAAATTTTTCAACAGCAAAATGTATATTTTTGATATTTCTCTTAATTTTCTTTCTTCTCCTCTCATTCTACAACTTTTAACTCGTAACTACAATTAGAATAAATTACACTTATTTACTAGAATAAATAAATAATTTAGTTACGACCTACGGATTAAGTATATACTAATGTTAATTAATTATTTTAGGAGGCACACTAAAAGTATTCCATATCATTATTATAAATATAATGCACACTTGGTCAAACAAACAGACATACTGTTCTCATACATACAAACATACATAGGTATAGTAAGTACAGATTTACGTAATCAACTGAGTTACGTTCATTTAAATTAGAGGATTGCAACGTCTAACAAAGTATATAATTAATCTTTTAAATTACAGCGTTCGATTACTAAACTAAGAATTTAATTACAGCTTATTACGAATGACTGTACCGCCGAGTTCAACACTCGACTGCGCTTCGTTACCTTTTAACACTTACGAGTACAGCTTAACTAGAAGAACTAGACTAGACACTAAGCACTAGGTGGACCTAAGGCTATCGCGGCTCTACCAACTCTCAATACGAGGCAAGTTTTCTACCTCAGTGCTGAGACCAAACTACAATTGCCACCTACTGCCAAAGCTATATGGCGAGTATCTATAGTTGGGACTACCGAACGAAGCGCCACTACTCACACCGAACGGTGTGCTATGGTGGAACATATCAAAAGCCGAACCAAAGGCAGAGCGTGGCGGTGTTTGATAGAACATAGCCGCAGTGGCAGCAGCTGCTGCCGCGGCCTGTTGCTGATCTTGTGCTGCCTGAGTTTGCGAATGCACATGGAATTGTTGTTGCGCGGAGTTTTGATGCGGCGATTGATATGTTCCGCCATGATTACTACCTATGGTACCTGAAGCGGCGGCATCGGTTTGGGAGGCATTATTACTCAAAGGCGAAGCGGTTAGGCTATTAAGTATGGACGAACCGATTTGCGATTGAGTATTTATGGAAGCGCCCAGACCACTACTATTATTGTGACTTGCGTTCGAAGTAGACGTAGTTGTGGTTGAGGTGGCTGACGCCGCCGAGTTGGCACTAGCGTATAAGGCTGCCAACAAGTCGTCAGTGCTGGTTAAGTCTGCGGCGGTTTTGTGACTAGGCGCACATGAACTGAAGGCGCTCGTCGATGAGTGCACTAAACCGTTCGCAGAACTTGTCACCACCTGCTGAGATGTTGGTTTACGCTCATCACTAGCTTGGGAAAGTTCAATGGATCTCGAATTGCCTGAGTTATGTTCTGTAGTTGAAGTCGTCGCCGTAGAAGGTGTATGTACCGCGTGCTCGGTAGCAAGAAAGGCATTTTGGGTGACCGCTTCCACCCCAGCAACGCTCTTCATAAACGCGGCTAGGTGGAAAGCGGCCGATGAAGTGTGCTGCTGCGATTCTGCTTCGATGCGATTTAGCTCGTCGAGATGATCGCGCACTACCAACAGCACTTGATCGTGCAGCATGTCAGAACTTATGCCGTTTGCCACCGAGCTACCTGACGTCGTTGTCCCCACCATCGAACTATCCGCATTCGCGTTGTTGTTCATGCTGGCCGTAGAGGCCAACGCGCACACTTTAGCTGAAATTTTGGTTAGCAGCGCTGGTACATCCTTGTAAAGGATGTCCAGCAACTTACCGGTGGTGAAGAGCACGATCGCCTTTAAACAGGAATATTCCGCCGAATCAACATGCAGCGCCTTCAGTTTTTCCACCTGCTCCTGGAAGATGCGTATGTGATCCATAAATGCAACCACGCGATCCGCCGCCATTGGTGAGGCATGTAGTCCTGCAGCGGCCAAAAGTGGCGCCACATGCAGTGGCATCGAACATTGGCTCGCATTCAACACGAATAACTCTGACCAGACAAGACGTAGCAGCGCCACTTGATCCGTCACTTGCAACTCGGGGAAGAACGGAATATTCTTTGCCCACTCGACGGCGGAAAATAGTAGACGGGCGGCCAATTCGCAGATATTGTCGATACCCATTATGTTGTTCGGTTGCATGCATTGACCGTAGCGGGACGTTGGGTAAGGCTCGGCGCGTAAGAGCAATGAAATATAGGAACTGAGATAGGAGTGACCGTTGAAGCCAGCGACGGCCATGGGGTCACCATTGGCGAGCTGGTACTGACCGTGCATGCCGGCCAAACCAGGTTGTGTGGGTGGCACACGTCCGCGTTGAACTGCTGCAAAGACAAAAAAGACAGTAGACAGAGAGATAAATGATTAGTATGAGCATAAATAGCAACGTATTTAAAATAAGTAAGATAATATACGAAGGTAGACGGTTGGTTGCCTGCGGCACAGCTGGTAACCTAATACCTTATTTAAATATCTAATTTTCAAATTTTCAAATACGAACAATTATAACAAAACTATTATTTTGACCACGACATCACACGCCGAACAATGTGGCTGGCAGATAACGCCGTAGATACGCATTCTGAGCGTGTCATGTTTTCGGGCGCGGTCTCATTCAGAAGCGACGACAATGCTGAGACGTTTACAAAACAGAAACCCCTAAACTAGCAGCCGAAACAAAGGGTATCAGCAACCTCAATCTGAGCACATTGTTATGGGAAACTCTGGCAAGACGCCAGGGGGACAACGGTAACGTAAGAAAGCGCAAATACAAAGTATATGGATCTGAAGATTTGGCAAGTCACAGAGCAAAGGTACGGAAAAGTGCACGAATCACCACCCCTTGTAAAACGAAACATTAAATGCTTGGCAGAGCAAACGAGCGCTGCGTCATTAAACAAAATACTTTGAGAGTTTTGAATACGCAAAAGACGTTAGAGCACATGGAGTTCATAGCCGGACGAAGTGGAGTAGAAGAGGTTATGATGATACAACCCTTCGCTGGATTTACTTTTCAAAAAACAGCTAGCGTTTGGGTGTAGTCGTATCGCTCGCTGTTTGTATGTAAATTTTGTAAAATATATTTTCAACACATTCGCTAAGTAAATTTTCAATACAAATTTGCATTGCTGTTTTGAGTGTTGAGTGAATTTACTTTTAATTAAAATGCACAGTTTACAAACGATAATATGCACGAACACACACACACCTCCATATGCCATGTTCACGTGTGCATTCTCCTATATATGTTTGTAATATTTGTAATATGCAAATGGCAACACTCACTAGCGTATAGTCGGTGCGGTGGTCGGGGGGGATACAGAAAGAAATCGCAAGTAATCTTCGAAATACGTGAAACCTTAATGGAAACTTTTGCAGAAAGTCTATCAATATACGTCCATATGTATGCACTATGTGTGTATGAACGCATGTATGTATGTATGTATGTATGTATGTACATGTACTATGTGAGTTTATAGGAATATAATACTTGCGTCAATGAAGCGCTGCTTATTGTCGTAGAGTACTCGTAGTTGGAGCTCTTACTTCTCTTTCTTCTACTTTGTCAATAGCAGCGGAATTAATTCCATTGGCAAAAATAAATACTTCATTATTATTGTTACTTCTTTTGCTTTCCCAGCGGCGAACAAAGGAAATTGGTGGCGCAAAAATGTACAGGCGTGGGGAGTGAGGAGTGAGGTACACTCAGTCCATAGTAGGAAAAATGATATTGACTTTGAATAGTGACTTTGATTTGGGTTCGCGATTGTCATATGAAATTTTTCTTTTGTATCGAAATGATTTCCAAATTATGCGGCAAGAGATACAAATTTATCAAATTTAAGGTTGTTTGCTTTTGAAAAGTAAATATGTATGGGAAATGCAAAGTATATATGTATTTTGTTGGAAAATTTCTTACACTCACTGTTTTGAGTATGTACCAGAATTGGAGGCAATGCACCAATGTGCCTAACGGAAAATAATGTATCAGTTGTTGCACAAATGTACCACACATGGCAACCATGTTTGAGATGGAACATTTTGGGCGAATTAATAAACGAGTACAATTTTCATTGCGAATTTATTTAAACGATGCTAAAGTTTATATAAAACACTTTATATTTAAACTGTATGTTTCGATTCGAAATTCTGTGGCGATTCGTCGTTTGCGCGGAGAGCTGGACATTTTTGATGGTTGGATCACGGGGGTTTTTACAAACCTTACAAATACAATATAACTAAAAGAAAGGAATTTGCGAATAAATAAAAACACTCTACCACAACCAGTATCTTCAATGTAAATGATATTCGTAGCTTCACTCAGCCAGCAAGGAGGAAACATACATTTTACGAACATTCCTCGAACCTAGTTAGTTGTAAGGTTAGGTTAGATTAGTCTGGCCGACAATAAATATGCCTCACATCGATCGACAACGTCGGTAGTGACGACAGGTGGAGATAATCCTTCTTCAATAAAACTTATGGCGAACTGCAGTTAGTTAGAAGCTAGTTAGAAAACACCTCGTACCTATCTACGCTCATTAAAATTTGGTATAAAATGTTGTGTGGATCTTTCAGAGGCAGTTCAAAACGATATTAAAGTGAGCGTTATTATGGAATAATTAAATTGATTGAACTTATGGAAATAACGAGCATGCTTCCAAGAAATTGTATTGTATAAATTAATCGAGATTAGTTATTGCAATAAAAAGCAGTACGTAAAGAATTACGAAAAGTCGTTTTTTTGGCTTTGTTTTGAGAAAATATCCTTTTTCCAGTTCGTTTTCTAAGATTTTCTGGTTGGATATGTGCAACATAGGGCTAATGCTTTTATTCAATTCAATCTTTCGTTTTTCTTAGTCCATTTGGCACTAGAAAACTACTAAAATCAAGTCTATATATATGCAAATGTTTGTGTATGTACTCGTATATGTGTTGTGTTTCTACGCACCCACAATTGAAGCGAAATAAAATGCAAACTTTTATCATTTGTAGAAATCTGCGTGAAATTGGCAGAAATGCAGGAAAATAAATAAACTGGAGAACAATGGTGCCCGAGGTGTCTGGGTGCAGATTAGAAAATTCGAAGCAGCATAAACCAATAGAGACACATACTATGTATGTATGTGCATATCTTTGTATTTATTGACAGTGAGGTAAGCGAAAACTCATCTAACTAATCTACTAAGTATTTATACAAAAGTTTTTTATATATTATATATGTATGTATATTTTTGCTCGACACTGAAATATGAAAGCGTCAATTTCCGTTTATTTATTTTTTCAACTACACGTACACTACTCTCAGTTCCATTTGTCGCGTCGCTCCTTTCACAATGCACATACATACATACATATGTACATAGAGACATAGTATTTATAGGCTCTCCTTAAGTGATTTTTCAAAAGTATTGTAGACACATGCGAAGAGGATCTTGCAATGGTCAGCGCACTGGTCAATTCGCACCCTTCTTGCCTTTTCTTTTATTTATGGCAATTAAAAATTGTCTATGCAAATTTGTGCTCATCTACATAGGGGTAGACGGAGCGAGTTTGACCAGTTTACGAAACATCAAAATCGCTCAAAGCAGCACATTTGTAGTTTCTTAGGATTGAAGCAAACTGAATATTTTCTTTATTCATATTTTGTTTTGGTCAGTTTACCCCCCTTGTCCCCCTCGTCAGTCTTATCTTCCCTATTGCTTCGATCGTTTGCTTGGCGGCGCTTACGAAAATCTGAAAAATTGTAACCGGCAATTATTTGGACAATGCATTTGCGTAATTGTGTTTTGATTTAAATTTTCCTTCGTTCCTTCTTTGTTTTTCTTTTCCTTACGCTGTTTCTCCACCGTACATTGACATTTTAAGCAAACACATTACAGCTGTTGTGTGATGCGTTGCAGCCGAATGGGAGCCCAGGTACTCATAGAATTTTGTCGACTGGACATGCAAACTAGTTTCATACACACACACACACACACACACACACAAGCAGACACCAATAGGCCGCCGACTGACCACTGCGACTGTCCAGTTGTGTCCGACCGGACATTAAGTTATTAATGAGCCTGGGAAAGTAGCACTCGGTTGGCTTTTTGCCACCTTTTTGGCCTTTGTGCACCATTGTTGCCGCGCTTTGTGACCGGAACCACAATCTTTTGATCCTCACGCTGTGAGTCGTTCTGACGCCAAACAGACAGGGAAGCTACCTTCGACGCTGATGCTGTACGGTTTATGCTTTTATGTAAATATGGATATATTATGTACTGCTGTCGCATTTTGGTTTTGGTCTTTTGCAGTTTTATTTTTCTTCTTAAAACTCAAAAGCGATACCTTAAAAAAAAATAACAAACAACTCGCGCCAAAGCGTTTGCAGCGCAGGGCTCAAGCTGTTCTGTGAAATAGTCTTGATTCTTGATCTCGTTTGCCTCTTCCCGCTGAGTTCTGTCGCTCAGTCGCTTACTAACTCAATATTGCCATAAGTTCATTGCGATCAACACCTGAGATTACGAGACCTGGGATCGAAATGGGCAACAGTGAATTCACGGAATGGGTAAATAAGTGAAAACCAAATGTGATAAATAAACGGAGAAAGAGTAGCGGTTGCGTGTCCTTCGCTATTGGCAGAATCAAAATGTCAGCAAAGAAAATTTGTGTTTGCCAAAAACAATTCAACTAGAATATTATTACCCTATGTATGTATGTTCGTATATATTTTATAACTCAAAATACCAATGCATTTCTTAAGCTCACATAGCCGCCGTTACAATTTGTTTCCTTTTGCTTTATACTTTTCTTTTAATTCTTCAATTAACCCATTCGCTAATTTTGTGCTGCTCAGCTTCCACTTGCTGATTCCTACTACGGTCGGCACGTGTTCAAGTCTTCTTCCCGCTTTATTGACCTTTTCGTTCTTTTTTATTCCTATTGTTATGCTGTTGGCCTCCTCCGCAAATTTATGATGCGTGACATGCGATAAATTGGGATGTCAAGTACCTACTCGAACACTCGAATACTTGAACACTTGCTTGATATTCGGTTACAGATGAAGGGCGTTGGAGAGGGCATTTTATTATTAAAGAGCGTGTTGAAGTGTTTGGTGGCATAAATTAATGCAAAATTGGTGGAGTGTAGAGGAAGTGCGCATAGTGATTTTTATATAAAAATTTTACTAATCTGATATTGTCTTAAATATTCATTTCTTTACCAACAGCTAAGGATATTTGTATTTCACTTTACTTTACTTTATTAAAAAAGTTGCCACCAGCATATCACTGCTTTTTATTCTAATAAAATAAATCAGGTTCTGTGATCTTTTTTCAAAGCAAAATGTTTACAACAATACAACAAGTTGTTTTTTACTATGTACTGTGTGATTTTACTGTTGCGAACTAGTTTTGCATGCAACGTGTACCCTTGTACTTGTAGTTTTACATTTTTCAGATTTATGATTGTATGCGAATACCTGCATGTGTGTATGTATGTGCGTATGTTTGCTTGCCGATTGCAGCAATTGACACAGCAATTTAATTATGTTAACCTACCACCGTCAGCAACTTTGCGTTGAACCTTAAACTTGTTGACCATTTTTTCACATTGGGTCGCCGAGACTTGCCCTCTGTCCAGTTTTTGTTTTTGTCAATTTTTTTTATGAATTTTCATTTTTTTTTAGAGACAAAACTACATTTCTTGCTTTCAACTTTTGATGAGTTTTTTGTACGTTTTGATAAAAGGGTGTTTTATGCCGAAAAACGTTGTCATTTCAATTTGTTGGAAACGTTCTCACGATATTTCAATAGCGATATGAAGACCGGAGGATAACTGAATTTGTGTTGAACCAGTTTTCTAGTTTCAACATATGCATGTATGTACATATGTAATAAAGAAAAAACGTTACGCTATTTGCTCGAAAAGTTTGAACTGAAAAAGCCGCCAACTTTATTTAGTGATGAGAAGCAGTAGAGTTACGAAGAGGCGGCTGATGCGAGAGGTGGTGAAAGAGGTGTTGAACTCTTTTCCTAAACACTTTTGACATTCGACCGTTTCGATTGTCAGTTTTAAACCCATGTCGCCAGCACTAAGTTTACATGACACCTTAACAGGTATGACAGCAACAACAATAACAATCACAACAACAACAGTAACGCTAGCCAGTAAGCGACAACTGCGAATGCCAACTAAATACAACGAGTCGCGCACTTGGCAGTAATATGTCATTAATGGGGTTTTATATGACCAATTAAGTGGTCATATTTCGCAGCTAACCATTTAGGACGCACACAACAGCCACTACCTATGTGCATACAATCTACATGTGTATTACATGCATAGACATATGTGTGAATGTATGCGCTTACACACACACACACATATATATATATATGTATATAATATCCATACATATATCGTTTGCGCATTTACAATATGCCAAATTGCGCTTGTCCTAACTGCATAGCATCAATAGTTGGCTAATGTATGAATTTTTTTAATTATATATCTGACTGCATATCCACACACATACATGTCTCTATGTATTTAAATAGATTTAAACCATGTTTTCTATAGCTTAATTACATCGTTGCACAGTGTACGGATTCCATATGGGCTATGGACAAAAATACTAGACGTGCGCCGATGTCATCAGAAATTTTGTAAACGCTGTTCTTTCATTTAAAAAAAAAGAAATGCGGAGTGTTGCTTACTGCCACGCCTACCAATCTCGTGGGCGAATGTGTTAAATTTGATACGATTTGGATGAAATTCGATTTATACATTGGTTCTGTTCAAAGAAATATAATTCTTAGGGATGCTAATAAATAGTCCAGTTAAGGATCCTGACATTTTTTGAAACCCATAAATCTCGCGATTACTCAGTTTTTGTTTACATCAGATACAATAAGTTCAATCAGTAATGTTAATTAAAGAAATTTATATTTCTTCAAATGATGACGGTTGAAGCTATTACCTGTAGAAAGCAGAAAGGAGCTTCTTCGATTTCAAATTGTGATCTTAAATAATTAAAAACAAAAACAACTAGCAACTGCGCAAAAATAATATTGTACTTGTGGTACAACTACCCATTTCTGAATACGGTTAATTTTCAAAAATGAAAGTAGTTTGTTTTTAATCCCTTCGTTAAATTTTAAAGCTAAAATTTAATAACATTAAATGATTCGACGTTTTGTTTTTAAGTTTCAACTGAAACAACTCTAGGTATTCCGTCACGGGTGGGATGTGGTATGCAAAGTTTTAAAGCATTTTAATAGAATCACCTAACGCTTTCTGGTTTCAATTTACGGACTTAAAATATAATTAATGTGTTCATTAAAAAAAAGGTTGTCATATGTTTTTATATTTGGAAAGGCTAAATATGTCTTACTATTGCACAGAGCAGCGACAAAATAAAGACGCTTTCATCCATTAGTTAAGAAATGTATTACTGAAAGTCGGTGAATTTATGGAAATACTTAACTATATGTTGGTTTGATGCAATATTGTGTACAATTGTCCCACCTGTGAAGATAGAAAACCCTATACATGTTTTATATGAAACGAGCAGACATAACCAATCTAATACGCAATATTAAAATATTCTTTATTTATTTTATATACTTTAGACTATATGCCTTCTAAATAAAGAAGGAAGGAATTTCTATCGACAACTTAGTTGGTAATTAAAAAATTTGGAGACAGAAACTTCCTAAGCAAAATAAACCTACAAACTAAGTTGAATGCTATTCTGTCATCTACTAACCAAATTCTACTATTTCATTGTTCTACCAACAATATTTAAGTTCACATAAGTAAAATTCCAACATTTTTTTTTTTATAATTTTCCTGTGCTAAGTTCAACTTTGATTAAATTCTACTAAGAACTTTTTGACATTTTATTTCCGATCTGGGTTAGTAAAAATATTCCTTATCAATCGTCATAAAAATATTTTGAAATTTTCATATTTTCATAATTCGCATTTTCATCCGCCGCCCGAGCACTGTGCGCCGCTTGGCTACTTAACCGCTCAGTTGCTCAATTGCTCAATTGCTCAGTTTACGTTAACATATCTGTCATTCACTGCTGCGCATGCGCACTTAACAAATTACTATCGATTGTAACCCAAATCGATGTATGTGCATGCCTGAACGTGTCTATT
Source organism: Anomoia purmunda (assembly GCA_951828415.1). Classification (NCBI taxonomy): domain Eukaryota; kingdom Metazoa; phylum Arthropoda; class Insecta; order Diptera; family Tephritidae; genus Anomoia; species Anomoia purmunda. The sequence goes on along the minus strand of OX639993.1, from coordinate 964,028 downwards.
TCGAAAAGCACATCTATTAATTATTACCATCGAAACGGGTATTTTAAGTGTTCGAACTAGCTTTATAATGACAGATTTGGCTGCAGCGCAATCATTTTAAAAGTTCTTGTAAATATTTGCACAAATGTTAACGAACGATTGCAAAAATTTTTAATTTGACACCAATTGCCGTCTAACACACAAACATCACATACATAGAACAAACACTGAGCGAAAAAATTCCAGCAAAAACAACCTAAACATAAATATCATATCTGAGCCGAGAGGAAAGAAAACTTGGTATAATCTGTAGATGTGTAATTCGGTGTACAAACTTAATCTTGATCCTTAAATTCATTACTAATGTTTTTATTTCGACCTAGAATTTTTAAATACTTCTCCCCAGTGTATCTAATTGACAAAGATTGTGATAGGCAACGACAGGCGGCTAATTACTGTGGGCCACTGCCAAAGCAATATTGAATGTAATCGATGCTGGGCGATTAGACAACACACTAAGCCATCGTGACGTAGTCAAAGTCAGCGAGCTTATAGTCAAACTATTTAAACGGCACTCAGCTCATTCGAACCGGTATTTACTTGTAGGAAGCCAGCAAAAATTAATAATCACTACATGCATTCAAAAATAGTTAATATTAGCACAGTTGACCAAGCAAAAAAAAAAAAGGAAAATTGAAAACCAAAAAACAAAAAAACAAAAAAAGTCATAAAAATGCGCACGTTGGCTTTTATAACTAATAGAAAACAATTAAGCAACAAAAGCATGTTCAGCGGCTTGTATGAATGTCATTGGCAATGCAGATACGCATTTATGCATCTACTCGTACATCTATCTATATAGTACATATTTACTTCTACATACATACATATGTATGCAATATTTACAGTATACTTGTGCTAAGTATTCGCATACACACGCATGCACATATTTATGTATGTATGTATGTATGTATTTATGAATGTTTACCGTCAGTAGCGAAGTAAGTTGCTATGTCGCTTTGCTGTCAAATGTGACGACACAATTGCAAACAATGTAGCCGTTGGAGTGACAGTTGACGGCTGGATTCCGCAGCAAAGCTTGACAAAAATTAATTGATTCGTATTTTAAGTAACGATTGAATAGCACTATGCCTATGGGACAAATGCATTGCTTTATTAATTATGAATCGGCATGGAATGCAGGAATTTCAGTGTGTTTTTTCCCCGAAGCTTTTGCGCAGACATTGAACTCCGTCACACTTGCGCGCAAATTAATGTATTTGATTCATAATTGATTTTACAACCGCCACAATGGATTGAGTGACTCTGGGACAACATGTGACAACTTCGACTAAAGCTACAATTCGATCGCAACGAAGCAGCCATTGTTGCGTTGCGGAGTTAGGCTAAATTTCCACAATTAGACAACAGATATGAGTTGGAGATTTTTCAACTGAAACTCGGAAAGGTTAAACCAAGATATATTCAATGGGTAGACTGATTTTTAGGATTTAACTGAATTCCCTGGTCACCAACGTTAATGTTTGAATTAAAAGAATTGGCGAAGTAAAAAGTATCTAGCAAAAATGTAGCCGCGTAAATAAAAATAACGCATAAAATAAAACCATGTAAAGGGCATATGAAATATATTTGGACAAAGCAAAAATATGATTCCCTGTCAATAAATATAAACAGTATTTTTCGAATGTGACCACTTTTTAATTTTTACTTCATTCTAACCAATAAGCCGAGTGTAACTAGCAAGGACGGGTATCCAAAAAATACATCGATATTTTTTTTCGATGCACGGCATAATCGTAATGTCATATCAAGGGTCAATCGATATTTTCGTAAATAAATCGAATGTTTTTTTTTTACATAAATGCAATGAATTCATAACGCTTATACTTTTGAGACTATATATATGCTTAATTAAACTCAAATGTTCAGAAATAGTTTAGGGTAGGAACGACATACGGTCACTATTGGAAAACAGTAATAACATAATGTTCTTCGCAGCCATGCGATATTTATATACATAGAAATATTTAAGTGTAGTAAAAGAATTTATTTTGATTAAAAATCCGTTTCTAAAGTATTACAAATTTACAAATCCTCTATTGTCATGAACTCATGAACTTGTTACCTTGTTTTTCTTAAGAAAATTGTGTGATATAAATTAATAAGATGGAATTTTTTAAATTGAAATCTTAAAAAAAATATATTTCCAATGAAAAGAGATGTTTTCCAGTGTTAATGAACTTTTTTTATTGATATCATCTTCGCACTTTGTTCGAAGCCCTTATGATATTGATCGGTTATTAATACCCCGGTAATTGACATTGCTCACTTGCAAGCTTAGAAAAACTTGTGAAGTTTTAATGCCTACAAGCAATTAAGATCTCTTTCTACATTCAAAATTTTCAAAAATTCACATACCTATTTTTAATGGCAAAATTTCTAGCCCTTCAACTTTTAGAGAATTTGTAAGCTATTTAGCAACATCTGTTTTCAATATCGACTCGTTGTAGCTTCAATAGCTCCATATAACCTAAGATTTCAATATACTTATATAAATCACCAAGAGAAAGAAGCGGCGCTGCTGTTATATCCAAGAAATTCTGCAGTTATTATATCCCATTTGCTTGGAATGCAAATACAATGCAGTGAATTTAGTGAAACTATACACCTGCAAATAGCAAATGTTGATCAGTTTCGAAAAACTAATTGGTATTAATATTTTTTTTTAGTATTCACCTTCATTGCTAAAAAAAAAAATCCAGCCAAATATTTGAATAGCTGGAGTCGGAACATACGTAATGTCTGGGCTAAACATCTTAAGAGTTGAGCCAAAATTGTATGAGAAACCAAATTATTTATCAACTTACACTCAGGCTTCTACTATATAAGTAGATAAATATTTTATTGAAATCTTGAATAATTTTATTGCCATTATTGAAATTGCTTGCAAATTCAAAAGTGTGTATATTTATTAATTATTGTATATGAATGCAAGCGTACGTACAGATATTAACTATTTTTATAAACATTTACTCAAATGCATGCCTCAGTTTTCGCGCAAGTTAGCGCGATTAATTTGTTACATTTACTCTTGGCAGTTTAAATAGAAAAACCAAGCGCGAGATGAAGTAGTTGCGAACGATTATCAAGTTTTTGCGAATTTTCTTTTTTTACCAGCTGCCAACAAAATTTTGCTGTGTTTGCACTTGATGTAAGGATTATACATAGAATTGAATTCAACAATTTAGCTGAATGTATCTACAATGTGTATGTGTGTTTGTTGTGCATTTCATTGGTTTTTGAGTGGAATGTCGAATGGTTAAAAGCGTTGTATCAATTAAATTTTTTATTATGATTAAATTCTTTTGCGCATTGTTGGCCCAAATTGTCGAAGCGTAAAGCGGCTTCTCAAAGAACACACACACATTGCATACATACATAATGTTTTTATTTTTTGGAATTTTCGAAAAGTTGTGAATACTGCATTTAAAGAAGGTTTGGTCAATACGCACTTTGTCTAGGGTTGTAGCTTCGGCTTTCCTAAAAGCATTCCATTTGCGTTTTTTGTCTACATACAACAAAATAGTTGCAATAAATTGGAATGTGGTAAAAAGTGTTGCTAGAAGATATTTAAAGCGCATATTTGCAGTTTCGCTCATAACTGGCATTCCCAGGTTGAACAAAGAAGGTTGCGTTACCGGATTACAAATACATAGCATTATATCATATAAGCGGCTTATACTTTGCAATGCATCCCCTTCGAAGCTCCTAAACATTTTTGCTTTTGAAATTAATTCGCGCAGAAAATTAGCGAACGGAAATCTTTGCATCTAAACTACTACTCGTACATATTGTACTTGCATGTGTATGTGTGAATATGCAAATTGTTTTGGGTACATTTCTCAAGTTGTCGATTGATGCTATTTTTCGCCATCTATATTTAGTTTAGGTTATTTGAAGATCAGACCTGTTGGCTTGGAAGCACCTGGCGAATACCCAACATTACCCCGACTATAAGTGCGAGTGGTTAATGTCAGCACAGACCTCACAGACCTCGTACAATGTGGACGACGCTGCTCTAATGTCTCGCCATTGTTGAGGTTCTTGAGCAAAATTTACGCTGATTGTTTTGCTCATTTGTAGCCGAATACTTTTGTGAGAAATATGTATACACTTCCGTTTCGATTCACCGCGTTTCCTCTGGTTACGCTCAGGCATTCTTACGAGTAAATATGTCGACCGATCACTTTTCGCTCGCGAGAAAATCTTCGGCACACAAAAGTAGCTGATAAATTAGCCTTTCAGTCATCTTGAATTCATTCATTCACTGATTCATTCAGACGCTCACTCAACCTCTATATTTGACTTTTAATTGACCCTTTTCATTAGAATGTTGTTGATTTGTGATTGTTGGTTGTTTTTATTTAATTTTTTTTTTTTATTTCTTGATTGTTTGTTGAGTAGAAATTTGAAATTCAGCACACATTAATTTTCACTACGAACGTAGCTGTACATAGTAGATATGTACGTCGTAGTTTCCTTGTTCGCATTTGGGTTAATAATTTCGAATGAATTTAAAAAAGAAACAAGCAAAATTAATATGTATTACAATTCTCGCTTACCTTCACGTCGCATTCCCATTTTCAGGCACTTTCTTAAACGACAATATTGACATTGGTTGCGATGGTGTTGATCGATTGGGCAATTTCTGCTCCCCCGACATGAGTAGGTTAGGTTGCGCCGCACCGAGCGTTTGAAGAACGATTTGCAGCCTGAAAAATATATGAAAATGTGCAATAAAGAATATGTTAAAAAGCTTTGAAAATCAATATTTTGCTGAAAAATTATGAACCAAAAATACCGAAAAAGGAGTTTCTTAATTTTTGTTTTGTTTTTGTTTTTGGTTGCTTTGGAGCGGATTATGCCCAAAATATTTTGTTGCATGCACAAAATCAAAAATACTACAATGCATTGGACAATGCAAAGCATAAAAATCAGCCATTGAGTTCACTTGTGTCAGACAGCAGAAGCAGCTTGAAGCAGCTTACCACTACCCATGTATCGAGCCTGCCATAGCTGAATAACGGATTTGCTGCTTCTCATTTGGAAAGGAAGAAAGTCTGCCTTTTAAGCCCTAAATGTGCATGTGATTTGCATTTAGTGGAAGCTCTACAATTTCCGCTCGAAGCCACTTATGTCACGGCAACAAAAATCGAACAAAATTGCAGAAAAACGATGTGAAAAGTGAGACGGAAAATCGTCCTTCTCAAGGATTCGGATGTCTTCTTGGGCAAAGTGTATTGGGAAAACGAAAGGCGATTTAGCAAATGTAAAGGAAAAAACGACGAGCATTATTGGCGCACATGTAATTGTGTGGGTGTAGGTGTGTGTGTGTGTGTGTGTGTGTGTGTGTGTTTGAGCTCTTTTGTGGTTTCTTGGCAGCCATTAGCTATAAGCCTGCGAGGCAAATGAGCAAAGCTCTGCGCAAAATCCAACAACTGCGCAGCAATCACTGCAACGTGTAATCAAACCCTTCCCATATACCCAGCGTCTGTCCTACTGCCTCCACTTTACTAGCAACCTTGTAACATAAAACGCAACAATTCAATTTGTATTTCAGCAACAAAAGATTTGTAAAAGTTGAAAAATTCAATACGAGAATAAGTATTAGATATTCTCTTGAACTTAAGGATAATTTCGTGAACTAAGTGTACATTTTCTTATTACCCAGCACACACTCTTGAGAAGCTTATTTAGATTTCTAACGAAATTTTTTCGCGTATGGTAATTAAATAAATATATCGAAGAATGATTTTGATGTTTTTCCGATGTAGTTATCCCCAATTAGTCAAGAAATCAGTATCAAATAATTTTCAAACGGCTATTATTTGAAAAAAACTTCAATATGGAAACTGAAATATATATTTGGAATTTGCAGAGGCATCCGATACTATTACTATTCATTCGTTCAGACTTAACTCAAAATAGAAGTTGAGATAGAAAGAAATCTATACGTACGAGTATTAGCCAAAAGGTGCCTTATTGAATAGTTGAGTTTTTCTCTAAGTTATAATTAATTTAATAAGTTCGGACGGCAAAAGTGTAAGCTGAAAAATTATTTATTTGCTTACAATAACTAATTGTAGACATATGAGAGACTTGTTTAATGATTCACCTTGTTTCGATATCTCTTTCTGCTCCAGAGATACAGACCGGAATGTGATGCCAGAATAATAAAAATATGGTGCATTCATTTTGACAAGAAAGTACATATGAATAGAGTTGGCACCGGCGCTAATAATTAAAATGAATTACATTATTTAAGTATAGGAAATATTAAAATTTCATTGTAAAACCGATTTCTAATACATTTTGATCCAGAAGTATTTTCAAAAGCGCCTTTAAATTATTTCCAAATATTCTCTCTTCCCATTACTATTCTTCTATGTACTGAACATTTGCCATGAGTTGGAGTTAGAAACTTTTTCTCTATGGCGATTCTCGACCCTAATACTACTCAGCAGCTGTAGTAAAAAATCTTAAATTTAAGAGGCGGTATACTAACTATATATGTACATATAAATATGCAGATGTTAACCGACTTCACTTATGTAAGTCATTGATGAGTTTCAGAAAAATTGTTCCTCTTTTATCAATGACTTATACATGAAGTGTCAGTTTAAAGTCTAAGACAGCATTTTCTGTAGAAAGAAAAACTGTGGATGTACTTGAACTGGTTCCATTGTCATTACAGTCGACCGAGTAGAGTGCTGGCGTATGAATTTGGACTCACCACTTAGGTTTTAAAGACGATAAAATAATTTTCAGTTTTCTTTATTCAATTATTGTACATATTATCCATATGTGTAATATTAAATTTAGTGATGCCATCCTTTAATGGAAGCAAAATAAAGTTGCTTCCAGAAGATTCGCAAGAAAGTCTATACAACTAATATATTAAAATCGTAATGAAATATTCAATGTGTTATCTGCGCTAGCAAATTGAAAAGAAAAGTACATAAAACTACGCAAAATTTGTTTTTTAATCAAACATTTATATGTGCAAAGAAACAGAAACTAGTAGAGTGGAGGGAGTGAGAAAATATTAATTAAGCCGAACAGTTGACTCCAAACGTCATTTGAGAACGATAATGTTTGATAAGGTGCCACGTGTGCCACATTGTTTTCAAATATAATCCTTCGCGAACATCGCTTGAGTTCGGTTTTGAGCCATGGTATACGCAACATTTGATTGAAATTTATCGAATTAAAATCTCACTGCTTTGCTAATGTCACAAATGAATCATTGAGGTCATTGCCACCGAAGACAGCTTTAATCAACTGGGTATGTTTGCTTGGTGGATATATGTGTAGGTGTTTATATACATATATACACATGTATGTATATATGTACACCTATATACATATATGGCACAATTTATATGCAAATATCTGATTGGCCCAGCCAACATTCCATCCACAAATAATTCATAGAAATTGCATAATGGGATCGCAATTGATACGAATGCAGTCTGCGTTAGATGCTTGGCCTGGTCGAAGCACAATATGACTACATTAAGTGAGGCAAATCCCCCATGTAGCATCCTTAGCTAACAACAGCTAAATTCTTGAAAACAACAATAACAGTTGAAATGTTCTATTTACGCCAGGCACGCCAGAAAATTCCCAGGCCAAAGAGGCGAACGTGCTGCAGCCGGTGGGTGCGAACGGAAAAGAGGCGGTGGCCGGCAACCAGTTTCAATAAGTGATTGGTGGGCGTGAGTGAGTGTGTGTGTGTGTATATAGCTTTGTATCAGTAACCGGCGAGCAACTTCACAATAGGGTCTCAGCGCGTTGCCAAAAATCTGAGTAAAAACACCGAAACACAATGGCCAAGTGAGCGAGTGAATGCGCGTGCGCGCACAACAACACCAACAATAAATGGTATTCTTATGATATGAAACGGTGAATCAAAACAAAGCAAAGTGAAATCGAACGAAGTTGTTGAAAAAATTAAAATGCTGCACATAGAACCGAACAAGAATTGCTGGATTTGAACATTGCAAGCGCAAAAGAGGTAGAAGCAGCAACAGACACAGACACAGACACAGACACAGCAATAATACAACATCAACAAACATCGAACTGGATGGCGTCGAAATTAAAAGTCGTAGCCGCGCTGACCAGGTTAAAACAAACGCAGCACACACTTGCAACATAACAACATGACGACACGTCCAGCAGCAAGGCCCAGCGACTATTCCCGCCACGCACAAGCAACAACAAACACCATCGCAAAACACATCAAATAGTTACAATACAAATATGGTTGGAAGCGGCAGCATTTTATAAGCGCGTCCATAAACAAATCGCCGTTGCAGCCCTCAAAATGCAATAACTGGCGAACAACAACAACAACAGCAATAGTGTAAACAGAAACAATTGCTGCAGAGCAAACAACGCTGAGATAAAACAAAAACGTTAAATCATGTTTTAGCCTTTTCCGTGTCTGCCATTCGACGGGCGCGTTTCGAAATCGTTTTTCTATTACATATTTCGTGGGTCCACCCTTTTGCGGTTATTGATACCCTACCAGGCATGACAAGAGGTAGCCCGCCGGCAGCAAGCAAACCAGTCCAAACACATGTAGGTATGTATATATATACATATGTACATATCAAAATGCGGGCGTATATTTACATAGTTGGGAAAATGTGGGTGTGCAAACTGGTAAAAATCTGTGGTAAGTCTCTTCCTAACCAAACATGACCTTTTGGATAGTGGCTACCAAAATCGGTTAAAGAAATTGAGTCGTCGTTTTCGAAATACTTTCTGAATCTATTGAATTGAATTGTTAGCGCTGTCGTGATGATTCCGCATAATTTCTATATATGTACACGAGTATGTATGTATGTGTGTACTAAATCAAGATCATCAACTACTTTGGTAATCTTCTGTTGATCTGGGTATTCCATTCAGCTGATTTATAGTGCGAAAATGAGTCGCCGAAATCCAAATATTTTAGCGCTCAAGCGAGTCCGCGCATCTGTTTCTTAATTCCTAACCAACCAAAATTACATACTCCCACACAAAATTATTGCTTCCTCTCCGACAATCCATCCGCCCGCCGCCAACCAATGCTTTGCTGATTATTCGCTCGTTCAGCGGACTGCACTGCACCAGCAGATCTCTCACCGCTGTATCTTCATCTGCAGCCGGGTATCTTCATCCATAGATTTGTGAGCCACATACACGCACACTCTACAGAGCTCCAGATGTTGTGGAGATTAGGTCGCATATGGGCAGTGCTACACGTATCAGTGCGATATTGTAGAAAAAGTGCAGGAAAGCAGGAAAAATCAAACGAGAAGATTAAAAAATAGAAACAAAAGCACAACAAAACAGCCAAACGTCCAGGTTGTTTGGCTGCTTGGCTGCCTGGCTGGCTACAACGATCGCTGGCTGCTTCACCCAGTGCATTTTTTGTATTTTTTTTGGTTTTTTTTTTTTTTTTTGGCAAGGAAGTAAAAAGGCGCAACGAAACTGTGGCTTGGAAAAAATCGTGACTTGAACAATATCGTTGCTGTGTGATCGTATGGATCGTTTATTGTTTGTACGTGTGCATCAAATGCCTGGATGCCGCTCACCTCACCGCCTACTTCATGGAAGAGCAGTAGGTTGTGGTGCTGATATACGAAAGCTGTGCTATTTTGAAAACCGAACGTAGTAACTTGAACAGCTGATGCCAACACAAACTCACACAGTTACCCATATAAACACTCCTAGTTGTATTTGTTTGTACAGCATGACATGGCCACAAAAGTGCTGCCACAAAAGAAAAGGTCCCATAGACACTGGAAATACAATCAGCAATAGACTGTAGACGAAGGATAGGAGGATAGGCGGCAGAACACGAGTATTTTGATGATGATTTTACAGCTTAAAAGGAATTTTATGACCATTTACTATTGTTTGAAATATGGTGAGAAAAAGCTTTGGGAGTGTGAGACGAGTTAATGTATTGGTATCGATGGTTGAGTAATAAGTTTTAAGCAATATTGCGCATTTCAAAAATATCATATTTTGCTTCACACTTTCGACTCAATTCAATTCCATTTCGCCTGTCATCACGTCCACTCAATCGCCTAATTTGATCCGTAGACAAACAGCCCGTTGGCCTTCAGTCTAGAATTTATTCTGGCTAACTATATTTCGTCCGTTATCCGTTATCCGTTATCCGTTTCTTTTTTTCTACTTTTCGTTATTTTTTTTTCTGACTACTATGATAGCTACGGCAACTGTAAAATAAAACGTGCTTAGATGAAATCCTTTTATTATTGTTGTTGTTGCTAACCCTTATTACATGTAGTACAGTTGTTGTCGGTTTCGCCCGAGGTCTGCATGATACACATGTTTAGATACGTGGCGACACAAAATTAAAGCACACTTAAACAGATGCCCAGCTCAAAGCCGATGGAATTGATGGAACAAAAACTAAAAAGAAAAATGTTCCAAAACCTTCCGAGCACCCAAGTTGTGGTGAGCGACCGCCAGGCATCAACCTATTCAACTACTTGAGTGGCAATAGACGCCAATTCGCGACGTACTAAATGCGCTTTGTTGCTGCACTTAACAGTAAATTCGTGTACCGATGTTGCAACATTGATGCGCAGACACAACAAACAACACTCAAACGGATAACAACAATAACAGCAATAACAACAACACGTGCAAATTCTATGCGCCAGTCAACGATGGCCCGCAGCGAGTGGTTTTGCTTGGCCATCTAGTGAGGTTGCTGACTGCCATGGCTGAAATGTATCTGTGAGATACATTTGGTTAATTGAATCCCATTAAAGGTAATTTTATGGGAGGCGTTAAGCCAAAAAACGTGTACATAAAGTCGGCCATTAACATGGTTCGAGGGGGCAATTGAAGAGGAAGACGTCGAACGGAGATGTGAGTTTCAAGTTTAGAGTAATTTTTTTTTTTTTTTTATAGCTATTTAACTAAAACAAAAGTTGATAACTAAAACAAACAAAACACCTAGGACACTGTTCAAGCCGACTGTGGTTGACAAACACCGAAACGTTTTGTACAGAGTGCGAGAATTAGATACATTTTCGTTGCATTGTTGCACTTAATGTTGGCTACAAACTTCTCTGAATTAGTTACATACAACGGTAGATAATTTTGGCTACAATTAATGTCAACCACCCGGTCAGTTACCAGGAACGCATTATTTTCAACAAGTTGATGCTTGCAATGACCACCGTGGCATGTCTCATGTTGTACTCGTACGAGTATCATCACCGACCGATTGTCGAGGCATGGCGCGCTAAGGCCATAAAACTGTCAAAATCACTCAAAGCGACAAATAAACTTGTCCAAATGTGAAGGGCTTGCGATTTCAACCAAACGGGCATACTTGACACAGAAGGTCGGAAAAGGACGTTGACAACGATCGGCTGCGATTTCCTTATAATTTGTTTATTTAAGCTGTCGCACCGCCGACAGACAAAGACTTCAACAGCAGCAGCAGCAGCAGCAGCAGCAGCAGCAGCAGCAGCAGCAGCAGCTAAAATGAAGATCAGTTGTTTGGCCAGCAGCATCTAAACGAAGAGTGTTAAAATATATTTGCAACCAAAGAAGAGCGGCGCTGGAGATCATCTGCTGCCGATAAGGCTTGGTCGCGAGGCGAGTGAAGCGGCATGCCGGTAGAGTGAAGAAATGCGTAGTAACGAAAAAATACAAATAACATGGATGCTATCTTGTGCTTTTTGTTTTGTTGCTTTCTTTGCCTTGAGTTTGAAAGCTTAAAAAGTATATGGGTTATATAGGGCTGCTTGTTACAAAACATGGACAAATCAGGATAAATTTATTTAGCTGAATATGTATATTAAAGTATAAGTAAAACTGTATTTTAAAAAATCTTAAACAATTTGTTTGTTGTGAAAAGAACAACACAATCGACTGGATTCATTCCAAACAAATTAAAATTTAAAGAAGAAATTTCGAATGAAGCTACTTGGACTTGTGGCAAATAATTAAGATCGACCGATTTAAAAACTACAAAAGCGGAGTATTGTTACATCTTTATCAACTTGTTTTTTTTTTAATGAAATTTCGCAAACAATCATCTTTGCCTTTAAAAATTGATGTTATTTTATTTTTATTGATAATGCTAAATTATTAATTTAATACTATGCTGTTAAATAATTATTACTTATTTTTAATTGAAAGCAACTTTTTTACAGTTAAGTAGCACCGCGGAAATGCACAAAATGGGAATTAACCCATTAGTAGTTCTTCCGCAGTAGGTATGCGCCTTCGCTCTTCGTTCGTTCGCTGCACCGCATGTCTACAATTAACACGTAAGGTTCTGCCGCTGCAACTAATTGAACTTCCACAAACTAAATTTACTAGTTGTGTAAATAAGTTTGTTATGTGTGCATTTATTTCGAAGACTTTTTATAACAAGAGCCATTAATGAAACTTAGATACTTGAAGATTACTGGAACATATACACGCACATACACATACACACACGAGTAAAGACCCTGGGCGGCACGAGTATACCACAAATAGCGCAATACTTTGCTTTGAGCATGGCTTGACGATAACACGCGGTGTCTTCGCTGCTTTGCTAGCTTTGGCGGCTTTCAGGGCGATGTGGACTTGTGGCCCATGGCCCGCGTTTCATGATCTACTAATGAAAGTGCAGATATTTTAGCACGCGCATGCGCGCATGCAACAACGCCTGCAATGCTCCGCCGCACAAATTAAAGCATGAAATTGCGCGCGCCGCAAAGGCAACAACATTAACAACAACATTTAGCTACAGCACAAATACATAGTGCTCCGATGGCAATTCCTTGCCCGTCCAGCCCGCCAAGCAAGCATTTATTTATGATTAGCAGCGCACTCCAGTAACACCAATAACACCAATAACACCAATAACATATAGATGTACACACACACATACACATACACACTAACATACAATAAAATCAAATAAATAAAAAGCCAAGACCAGTTATAATAGCTACAAACGAGCATAACACTAACAATAACTGGGAACGCTGTAAAAAAAAATTACAACCGCAAATATCAACTACACATATCTACATATATATGTATGTAGTTACATATATGCATGTACATATGTGTGTATGAAAGCATCAAAATGTACAGACAACAAGAAATGATCGTAAATTGACAAGTGTGCCTCCTCTGCAGCGCTCAATTGGCCGAACAACGAAGTGACAATTAAAATTTCGTACAATTAAAATTTAATGGCACCGATTGTTGCTGGAACTTCGCGTTTTATTTTGCACAAATCCTCGAAGTGACGATGACATTGCCACATTTGGAATCTGCCAGCGAATACTTCATTCACTGACTGCGGCTTGCTGTTCCGCGCCGTTTATTGTGGCAACCAGTCAGACAGATTCACCTACTTCTGGTAATTGTTCAGCACAGTCTACTGTTGTTGTTTCTGCTTTGTTGACTTTGTAGTCAAAAACTCAGAACAATAAATAAAATCGGTTCAATAAAAGGCCAAAACAGCAGCTAAGATTATCACAAAGCAAACAGATGAAGATGCCAGTAAACAACAACAAAGTGGAGCATAAAATAATGAAGTCGTTCCAAAAAAATCAACAAACTGTTGCAATTGTGAGCTTAAGTAAAATGGATATGTAGTATGTTTGTATGTAATGGATTGAGAGATGTGCCAAAAATAACTTCGGAAATTTATGGATGTATGCAAGGCGAATTCATATAAGACGATGCTACTAGAACAGCTGATTTGGTTATTTTTTCCATATTACAGCTTAAAATATCAAATTTAAATTTTTATTTATATTCTGATCGTTCTCATGGCTTGCGACATAAATTTTTGAAATAGTTTGTAAGTCGAAGCCGCAAAAGCAACAAAAAAAAAATACATGCACATTTTTGTTTTTGCACTACTGCTATTACCTTATACGAATTTGCCTTGGATGTACATATGTATGTTAGTATTTCAAAATTATTACAGCGTTTCATGTAAAAGAAAAATCCACATATTCCACAAATGAAAATGTTAAATGTGCCCATAAGTTATGCTGACCCATTGAACTAGCTTTAAACTCTTGAAACCCTACATACTCGTACCAAACAAACTTTTAGTTGCAGTTTCAGCTTAACTGCAAGCGTTTGCTGGGAGTATTGGTTAGTGATTTTCAATCGTTTTCTAAAACATCCACCCTAAGCAACCCATCCATCGACACCACCTGAATACGCGCGATATTTAACACATTTTTCGGTCAACGAGCAGCGTGAACTACAAAACACTTCAAAGCCGGTAATAACACGCTTCGGCGCTACCGTAATAATTACAACAATTTCAAGAAACAACAACTGTTGCAGAAAAGGCAAAATATTTGATAGATACGAATATGAAAATAATGTTGCCGACGAGTTGCACTGAGGAGCCATGTTAATTGCCTAATGGTGGCTGATAATGATGTTGCCACAATTAAAAGCTAAACAGACAAGTGCAGCTAGACCCAGTCGTTAGTAATTAGCACACAACAACAACTTAAACAAAATTCAATTCACAGAACAACAAAGACCCAACTAACTTGGAGCAGCTGTAGAAGCAGCCTGTTGAACATCATAGCGGTGGTTGCAGTAATAGAAGTGCTGCAAAACGGCAGAAACAACGGTGTGGCACGCACGCGTTGCAAGTGTACAGCGCATGCGCTACTACGCCCCAGTAAAATTGATAGCCCTGCAAAAATTAAATATTGTAAATAATAACCAGAGTAAGAATATATGTACATACATGCACTTCGGTTCACCTACACACGCACAAACACATGTACACCACCACCACCATATACTTTGATATGAGTAATTGCCACATAAGTCTAATAAACTGCAGGCAAAGTAATTAGCCGTCGAGATTAAAAGGCAGCAGCAGCCAAAAGGTAACGAAGCGGCTGACATGAAATCCGAATGGCTTGGCGATCGGCATAGCAGTACATGTAGTGGGCGGGTGGCTGAGGGGCAAACACATGTGCATACAATACATACATACATACATACATATGTATGTGCCGCGCCGTTCTTCAATTAATTCAAAACTTTTATACTGCGCAGATTTTCAAAGGTGTCATATTTCAAAATTTAAAAATTCAAGAAAAACAGTTAAAGTGTCTGATAGCGTTTACTCGTTGATCGAGCTTTTCCACCCATTTGTGGTGAGCGCCTTGAATCTACTAAATATATCACGAACGCGAAGGCATATTAGTTCACAATTTCACGCTGACTTCGAACGGCCGATGATTTGTTGTCTTATTTTCTTTTTTGCGTTTGGAATAATGGTTCCCTTCATATCGTAGTTTAAATATTCCAAGTATATATTTTTGTGACTAACTTTTTCATAGCAGAGAAACACGCGCAGGTCTGCAAAAGTGCCAGCTCAAGTGCTCTGGGTGATGGCATGGACCCCTTCACATCTGGCTATGTCGCCCACCATGTGTAAAAACACTTGACTTTGGGAGCTATTATTCGAAGCTATCATAAAAGAATTACACAATCAAACAAATTTAAAAAAGGAAAAAACTCTATATGTAGATGATCTTTTGGACAGTAAATTTTTACTTAGTGGGTGACAAAAGGCCCCGCTATTTCTGGAGATCGTAATTTTCGACAGGTGTACTGGGTGTAACTTAAATAGATTTTAATAGAGTTTTCACACTCTAAATGAATGAGCTTCCTTACATCTACATATTATATTTTACAACGACCTTTTTACAGAAAATTTTTGGAAAATTTTCAATTTGGGCCTTAGTTAATCTTCGCCTTCCTCTCATTGAAATATATCGAGCTCATTTCTATAGAATATGCAGATATGTATTTTTAATCAGATACTATCTACATATGCACATAAACCTAACCCTCCAATCCCCCTTAAGTCAAGCTGGAGAAATGGAAGTGTGGAAAATGTTGTGATATCATATGAACGAGCATGAACTTTGCTAATTTAACGTCAAGTTAGTGAGGGAATAAATTTGCCGCTGGTACTTAGGCATGAGAGATGTGCGATAGTTGTAACTACAGCAATACTAACACCAACAACAACTAGGCAATGGCTAAAGAGCAGATGCTTCGTGCACATGCAACATGTAAACACAACAACAACAACAATGCCCATAATACAGGTGGCGAAACATTCGACCGACTGTCAGTTATTCGAAATTGTTATTGCTCATAAGGGTACTTTTATTGTGCACACATACATACATACATATGTACATACATAGCAGTTGCATGACCAGACTTCCAAGCGCGACTTATTGCCTCATTATAACTGGAAAAAATAAAGACATACATACATACATACATAGTACGTACATACTCGAATATTGACTGCTTTCGGTTAGGCCACTCTTCCGCCATATTTCAGCATGAACCACAATTTCAGCGTCAATCAGGCAGAAAATGTTACAGAAATCTTAGCGAAAACAGAATCATCTGCCGTAAATGCATTTATTACCCCCCAAACTCATACAAGTGGCATACATTTTGCACGCCCAGTGATAAGGAGCACATCTGCTCGTTTTAATGTTGCGCTTTGTATCAAAAACAACTTACAAAATTCCATAATATTTAAATTAAAGTGATTGGAAGAATGAAAAGAGGTTATCGATGCTTTAAAGTTATCTAATTAATATTTACGTAATGGAATAATGATGTGGGACGGACGACAGGTGGTTCGACTCTGCGCCGTTTTCATTATGCCGATTGCCTTCAACTTGAAAGAGCAGCGAGGTGTACGTCTATAGTAGACGAAAACTCATCAGTAACAATAATAATTTCGCAAAAATAAAATTTTCTTACGCTTAACACTCATAGCGAAACCGTGAATCATAGCGGCGCTCGCTCCAGTCATGCCAACCTTGGCGGCAGCAAATCAACTTCTTTAAGCGGGAGTATAGCAAATCTGAAAATGCGCTTAAGAACTTTCCACTTAAGTAAATCGAATGCTAGAAGAGTAGACGTCAACACACAAATCCGAATGCCTACATATGGCCATATCTATGTATCTATTTACGTCCCCGCTCTTTGACTAGGCCCCTGCCGCCCCAGCCATAGAGCGCATCACTAAAACGTTAGTTAGTTACGCTCATGCAATAAAATTCAACGAACTAAAGCGTTAAATCAGCAAAAGATACAAACGAATGAGCTGGGCACAGGTAGACTGGCCAGATAGACAGATGGCTGTGTGGCATTGTGGCAATGTGGCGATGTGGCGATGTGGCGAAGTTGCAGCGCACAGATATGAGGCCGCTTGTAAGATATTCACACGGCAACCATAGCGCACTGGCATACTAAGCTTTGCTGGCTTTTACTGGCTTTTGGCGCGCGTACACCGAAACGGCCAACAGTCGTGTGTGTGCCCTGAGATGAGGTATAGTATACATACATAGGTATGTAGTATGTGATTGCCGTATTGCAAGTACAGAATAGATTCGTAGAGGCGCGTGTGTGGAGTCGCAGTCGCGACGCAACTACAGTAATGGCAAATCGGAGAATAATAGAAAATGCTAGGGGAATGAAAGAATGGAATACGATGGTAAGCTGGCTGGGCTGGTCAAACAGCCATCGAAATATTCATACATACTATGTGTATGTATAAAAACAAATCTACAATGCTATCATTATCCAGGTGCCAAGTGAATGGGTTACAGCAACCACATACAATGCGGGCAACAATAACAATAATGGCTAGTAAAGACACAATAACAAATGCAATAGCAGAGAAAACTTCGAAAAACAACAACAGCATTGTGCAGATAAACGATTCATACTCGGAGACCATGAAACGGCCGGTATTGCCAGATGGGCGATTTTGACGTCAAGTGGAATATTGAACGATTTCGGCGGACAACTGCACATTTTTTAACTCTTATTATGATTTTCATTTTCCGATAATATCAGCTCTAACATATTAAAACGAAATGACAAAACTAAGACCTATAAAAACTTCGAATCACATTCTGTTTCCCCTCACCAAAACCAATACGACGCTCTTTGAATAACCTTAAAATCTAATGCAATAGAATTGGTTTTTATTGTTCTGAAATAAGTAAATTTTGTTATGAGGAGCTAAAGGTCATGATACTTCTTATTTTTTGCTACGTTTCTTTATATAAAACATAATGCAATTAATTTTAGTTCTGATAACTCCACCTCATTTTCTACCCATACAGTGAAATTTCTCATAACCGGACACTCACTGCCCCAATGGTTATAGGAGACGCCCGCTTATGGTGGGATTGCAAAAAAAATTTATAAAAGAAATTATTTCTTTATTTTTATTGATTTCTACCGCTTATGTTTCGCCAATATCGAACCTTTAATAACAAAAAATGTATGCACAGTTTTCAAATATAGTGCCTGCGGCCAGTTATTAGAGTATCCGATATTTGTATGGAAAAATTAATGAAAAGTCTGTGTGCACGAAATTAGTCCGGCTATTGAAGCTGTCCGATTATAAGGACTTTCCATAATGAGGAATTTCACAGTACATCAAATGTACATACATACTATGTGGCCAATTTTCCAACATACTGTCTGCTGCCACCTGGCAACACTTCCCACAGCACTCGTCGCAAGTGTTTGTATGACTACTATAAAGCAACTTCGTTCCCGTCCAGAGCAATAACAGCAGAATCATTGAAGAAAAAATCGAAAGGAAGCAGAAACAACATTTTTGATTCATGTGTTGTACGAGTATCGGGCCGGGCAGCATAGCATGTGTGCGTGTGTATATCGATGTCGTTGACTTTGGCAGTGAGTACTTGCAGCAAATTTACTTTTTAATCCACACTCGGCGGGCATAGAGCACCAAGCGTGATCCAACTGATGGGGCGGCGTGAGGGCAGGTAGACAGTTTGCCGTGGTAAGATATTAGATAGATGTAATCAAATGTGGCGAATCGAAATTCAACAGTTAGGGAAACATTTTAAATGAAATGGAAAAAGTGAAACAAAATAGCATGAGATACATTTTGTAGACTTCAGATACCTACACGTATGTAAGTAAAGGAGGGCAGATGCAGCAATAAAAGTAATATAGAAAGGTATTGAATTTAAATTTTTAGGAAGCCTGAAAATTTTAGTACGACTTTCAAAGAATCTTAACATGCTACAAACATTCTTCCCACCTTCCGAGAAGTTCCGTAATATCGAAAATGTTAATAAACGATACTCGAGCGAGAGAGAGATCAACAATTAACGCCATTAATTAGCGGACATTTTGATTGCCAATATTCAAATTATAAAATTGTATTGTCTTGGTGGAACTTTCTAAAAAACAAATATTGACTGCCCTCCATAAATGCTCAGTGTCCTGTGTCTTACGCCAGCGAGTTGCCCTAATTAGTCAGCGACTAAGGCTAATGCGGTCCGGAAAGCTAGTAGTGAGTCATGAGAAAAGCGTTAACTAAGTAGAATCAAGTTTTGCGAAAACGTGCCACAAAAAGACAAATACAAATATAAAAAAAAACAGAAAAAAACGCTATCAATTGGCAGTGAACTGCTGCAGCAAACGATTGATTAAAAACTTTTTATTTACAGCTACAGAGACAACAACAAAAATCCAACCACAACCACAAATCGACAACTGTTGCAGCAAATGAAAAGCCCAGTCGCCCAGGCTGTTGATAGTAAGTAGGCAGTCATACACACACACACATAGACACACACCCACATAGCGTTAAGTACAGCGGTTAAGCGGCGGGCTTTGTTTACTGTTGCTGCGGCAGCTCGTGCAACGCGACGACTTAACGTGCAATAATTAATTAAACCGTTACATTACACAAAAGTTTGTGGCAATTCAGGAGTAGCTAAGCAAACAAATGATCACGACTCGCTGCCCTCAAATAATGCTACATGCGCCACTTCCTTGGCGCGCATAATTCTGCAGTTCTCGCCCAGCGCCCAACGCTCAGCGATATTTTTAATTTTGTGTGAGCAGCAACGCAAAGTCGCGGGCACATTTGGGGAGGTGGCAATATTGGCTGCGAATCGTGGCCCAGAGGATTTTGTGGAGCTCGACAAAAATCAACAACAACAAAATCATACAAAGTCGCTGTTGTTCTGTACTTGATTTGGGGATTTCCTGAGTAAAACTGTTGAGCTTCCTTCCATTGCACTGCCCCATGGCTACGTCTCTTGCGTTGTTGTTGGTGTGCTATTTGTTTTACAAGCTCGCTTTAATGACTACGACGTTTTGCTGTTTGTATGTACAATAAATATGTCGGTATGCCCGATTGTAGCGGCTGTCCAATGTTGTTGTCATTTTGCTGCTGTTGTCATTTTCGGTCGGCGTCACTGTTATCGCGACTAATTCTGTTTATGTTGTTGTTACTGTCATTGCTTTATCGTTGTCCCCGTTTTGTATTTTTTGCTGCTGTTTTTGTTATTGTAGATGTTTTTGTGGTTGTTGTTGATGTTGATGTTTTGTTCGTTGTCAGAAATGCGCAATATATTTCAGTTGGTTCTCATTTTGCGGCGCACATCCTAACTGGCAATTAATTTTCTCTCTTCGCCGAATTGCAATCAAAATGAAAATTTTCATGATTCGCACAATGGTGGGGGCTGGACTTGTCGTAATGGAATTTCGCTGTTTGTTTGTTATTTTTTTGCTTTGGTTGTTTTGTATCGTTCCGTGGCTGCCAACCGGCGATTACTGTTAATATTAGTGATTGTGACCAACATTTAATTAGTAGGTACTGTTGGAATAGTATTGCCAAAATATTTTCCCACGCCCGGCGAAACTTATTCCGCAAAGAGAAAATAGTAAAGTAGTGAAATAGAGCGAATGAATGATACGACTCACAACGCGGAGAATTGGGGATTCCTAGTCCAATGTTTTCTCAAGTAGTTGGTGACTCATCGATCCTTATGGAAATGGTAACACTTTTAAGTCGATTTGTCTGTTAAACGATTTGCCTACGAAGTACCGTTAGGAATTAATCAGATTAGCATATTCTTCCATATAATTCACTGATAATACTGGCAATGGCAAACCGCATGTCGCTTTAGGTTAGTTAAACTATATAAGAAGTAACAGAAACAACAAAAACTATTAGCACTTACGACTGCAACAACAATTACAAATTTGTAAATACTGTGAGCGTGTATATAACACTCACTGCTTGAAGCGATTTAGTGCCAAGTAATGGTGACCGTTCGAAACAGGGCAATTAAAGCCTTAATGCGCCGGTCACACAAACACCCAAACAAAATAGACTCAAATACATATACATATATATTTACTTGACATCGGTTAGCTATGCGCATACGTTCATACTTTTTTATGAACCATAATTAATATGAAAGGGTGAACAATATAAAAGTAATAATTAAAATCGCAATGGAATATTTTCAAAACCAGCTGAACAACAACAATACGTAGCGCTTAGTAATTTATAAGAACCTGAGTGGCAACATCATATCTGAAATATTGCCACATAGCAGGCACCTAAAATAGTGCTAATAACGTTGCATATTTACATGTTGGCCAATTGCTAATCGCGATCTAATAAAGAGTGAGAATGTATTCAAAGATGCGCACTCACGTCACACGGAATTAATGCGAACAATAAATCAGTTACTTAGTGGGCTAACGCTTTTACCGCTGTTCAACCTAGGCGGCAACGTTGTTGGCCAATGGCGGCGCATGCGTGCGATTGCAGAGCTAGGGAAAAATTGTCAACTGGCGCAGACGAAACCCATTTGTTGCTTGTGACTCCTTTGTGACGCGCTGGGAAATAATCACTGCTACAACTGCAACAAGCTGATATTTTCAAAATTAACATTTTTATGCATTTGAAATTAGTTGAAAATGGCAAGGCAAATAAAAAGCAAAAAGGCGCCAACTAAATGCATTGACTATACTCGTAAAGTGTCGTACAGAGTAAATAACTTTTTCAGCTTAATAAGCTAAATAAACAACAATACATTGAAAATTAAATGCAAAGGAATTAGCAACGACTATGGACATACATATGTACATATGTACATACATACATGCTAAACAATCTCACAAACCGAACACGAACGCGGCGCGGACCTGAAGGAGAAGACAATCATTTATGAAATTTTAAAAAGGGTAATAAAAATGAAATGAAATAAAATTAAAGAAGCATTAAGATGGCAAGAAAAAATGCAAGTAACAACGGCACTACGTTCCCACGTTCGACAATTAAAGCGTCCCCAATGTATTGTTGGGCAGAGGCGGGAGGGGGGAGCGCGATTGAGCTAATTTAATAACATGCAACAAACTCGCAATGCCACTGCCATTGTCGCGGAGTTGTTGGTCTTTTGCAATCTAACTTCTTGTAAGAAACTTTGCAGTCACTTCTCGAGTCCACGGTACTTTTGAGTCGTCAAGTAAATTATATGGACATTGGAAGGGCCACTTTTTCGAGACTGAATAGACCCACGCTTACGTGCTAGGCTGAACAGTAGGGCGGACGGCCGACCGGCCAGATAGAGCGTGCAATATGGACAAACAACAAGAGCAACTCGTGGTAGTGGCTTCATGTTGCTGGTTTATATTATGTTTAATTTGAAAATTACCAAACAACATGTGTGGCTTTTTAATTAAATTCATTATGCGACATATTCGTCAATTGTGTGTGCTTAGCGAGTACCTTTTCTTTTATGACGGTTTATCTATCTATGTATGTGTTCGTGTGTGTGGATATATATGAACATTAAGGGTGTTACAATTTTCGAAACCTATAATATTTACTTGTATAAAATTTGGAACGGATTGGTTAGACGAATAAATGAATTGGTAATCATTTTAAAAGTATTATACTGCTATTGTTTTATTAAAACCTAGATTTTAAATGTACCGTTGTATTTCTATGAGGCTATAAATATTTTAATATCCAAGTAGACTTGCATATGACATATTGAGGCTTAGGGTCGGTTAACTGAAATTCTGCCTAAAACTTTATCTAAGATTTATATCAAGAATGAAAGAATACAAATTTCAAAAAAAAAAATTTTTTATGTAATTCTTTGCAGAAATTTCTAAAATAAGTTATTGTCTTAGCAAGCAGATTTCCAAATAATTAACGCGGACAGTTGTGGCAATTGCTGTCACGTTTTCCATTTTCCGTCGGAAAAAAATCAAACCCTTTTGTGGATTTTTCTTTAATTTTGGGATGTTCGAGAGGTTAGGATATACGCATTATTTTTAAGCAACCAAAAAATAAAGCCACCAATAGTATTGGCACGATTAATCGAAAAGCAGGGTATAATCGGTTATATCGTATATATCGACTTAATTCGGTTAACAGTTAAAATAAACAGATTAATCGGATGGTTAACAGAAAAATTTCCATAATACTCGAAAACACACTATCAGAAATTTACCACTTTTCTCAGCCGATAGCGCGTGAATCAATAATTAAAAACCACCAAATATCATTTTAAGCATGCGTTATATAAAAGGACAAGCGCAAGACGATCAGCAAAATTTAATTTTTTTTAAGTCAATGGAAGTTTTCAGCAATTTTAAACATTCACTTTATTATTAATTTGCGTAGAATCCTTCCGAAAATCATTACAAAAAAATAAACAAAAGAGTAATTGCCAAACCGGGCAAAATGTCGTGTCTTTCGCTATGGAAAAACGAAGGGACTTACATCGAAACTCTTGTCAAAATTGTTATTCTTAAATTCTCTTCTTAAGAATTGCTTTTTGGAAAACTTATAAAATGCTAATAAGAGTATCTTATGCATACGATTTTATTTGAAACGACCGATTCATCGGTTAATTTTTTTCAATTAATCGCAATTAAAAACCGGATACTTTCGATTATTTATTAACCAATTAATCGGTTACTAAATATACAATGGCAAGTTCCCGAGTTAATATATATTTTACCGATCGTTCTTATTATAGGAATCTTTAATTATGGCCAAAACCCAGAGGAATATCGAAATTAAATTCATACATGACCAGTATTTGGCTGTGCACCTACGACAGAAGCAACTACGTACTGCATAAAATTTTTGTTCATTATTTATCATATATGGATGTAGCTGCTGCTGAATTTAAATGTAGCGAAAACCGAAATCATTTCATGACAAATTAAGCAACCAAACCATAGTGACATTTTTGTTTTTTGGTTTCATACAAAGCACAGACATAGGCTAACCAACCCCACCCCGTCGGCCAGTCAACCAGCCAGTAAGTTGCATCACTCACACCATCATCGTCGTTGTTATCCTCATTCCAATTGACTACTAACAAGTTCAAACGGATGCGCATAATCTTGCCACAGTGGCAAGTCGACTTTTGCTTTCTTTCGCCCTCTTGCAATATTTTCGTATAGCTTTTACTTTAGTTGTTGTCGTTATTCTTGCGTTGAGCTTTCTGCAGACAAAATCTGTTTGCGTTCTCGGTGACTTATCATTTGGTCGTTTACATTTCGTTCATGACAATGCCGCCCCGCCTCCTTTACTTTTTTGTGTGTGTCTGTTTTTTTACTTCCCTTACCGCCCCTGCCCCCGCCCCCGCCCCCTCCACATCTATCTGCATCTATCTCAGTAGTCACAGAATTATAAAGCTGCATTTCACTTGCTTTTATTTTGCCATACAAAATGTACAAATATCATAAACCAAGTATTTTTTACATTTTCTGCCTTTATCGCTCCTATTTCGCAAGAATTCCTAACAGATATTCCTTTGCTTAAAGACAGGAATAGTGCATTATTCGACCACAGTAATTTGTCAAAATTTGTCATGCTTATGTAAAACATAAGTTACGATTATATTACTTTCGAGAAACAAAAATATCCTAAGTTCATTTATCTGCGATTAGAGGGTCGTGGATTTGTGGGCAGAGTGTGTACAGAGCTACTCACTCGTCACATCCATAAATGTAAGCAAATGCAAATCGAACGGAAATTAGAAATGACCATTACTCAATGTTGCTTTTGTGTGACGTTATTCAAAAATAAGATCATAAACAATAAATAAAAAAAATGAATTCAGTCGAAATTTTTCATGAATTGCCTGTGATTGATTTAGTTATTTTCCATTCTTCAATATTTGTTGTTCCACTTAGTAAACACTTTTAAATATTATCCTATACCAGCTATAGAAATTTAATTAACATCAAAGTTCAATTTAGTTATTTACAATTAGAAGTTCATGCATTCTATCAGTCATCGAACCCTTTGTTTCCTTCTTTGCAAAAAAAAAAACAAACCAACAAAAAAGGGAAAACAAAGGATAAGGGATAAGATGGAGATGGGAACGAATTGCTATACATTTTACGGCGCCTCCTAAAAGTGTAGCAAGACAAAAATTTCTTATGCACCTACATACAATATGTGCGGTTGACTGCAAAATCTGTGGCAACGCAATGGGCGTTTTGCTAATTTTTTTCAATATTTACTTTTTTTGGCATGTTTTTGGTCTCCCTCCATTTCCTTCATACTTATTTACGAGCACTTTGTTCGCTCTTCACATGTGAGCGTTTTTCGCACATGATCAGATATTACGCCTCAAATGTAATACCCATATCTGAAATTTATTTGTGCAATGCATATAAATGATTTATTTGCTATTTTTCGAGGCTCAACAAATGTGTTCAAAAGTGGAATTTCAACAAAATTTATTGAAAAAAGTCAACAAGTCAAGCGGCAACTGCCGCTGCACGGCCAACAAAGGCGTCAATATCCATATTGTACAGTTTATATTCAATACGTAAGTACATATTTTTGTTTGTAGATATGTTTTTATATTTTTATTAATTTTGGATGTTACTCGAAGAAATGCTACACGATTTTGATGTTAAAAGTAAGTACACAACAACTACAAATACAAATACATTATGGTGTTTGGTGTTTGAAAAAGTTTAGGTGTGCGGGCGTTGTTGTTGGCAACCACATCAAAACATCTAACGGTTTGTGTGTTTTGATTGTGCTGTTTTTGGTCAGAAAAGTTTTTCCTTTCCGTGGGAAATAATACTTTTGAGAACTCGCGTGATGGGGACGAATAACTTTGATTTTCAAATTTAATAGCGCAGAAATGGACGCGTTTTGCCAAATTACAAATTAATTACATATGTAAGTGAAAATATTTAGTTTCAACATTAAAGATAAGATATTAATTTGTTTTAATAATAAATTAAACCCACTATTAACTTATTGCAATTAGTGCAAATATCAAAAGAGTTATCTTTCACAAACTATTTTAGATGTTGCTGACATATGGATGTTAAAATTTACCGTTATAAACACTTAGAAACTATAAATGACAGGAAAATGAACCGACAGAAAAACCGAAGTAAGACAACAAAAAAACTTTAGCCGTTCGCATTATTAATGATCTTAGCTCAATGCACGAAGATCCCTCTACGATACTTGAAGTTGCTTGGGGTTTAGGATTCCTAATGGCCATGACAAATAGTTAAATTAATAAGCGTGAAATGCTGAGAGGACTGAGTACGACTGGTAAGCACAGTCGGGAGAAAAAAAATAGAAGCGCGCAACATCTAACCAACCATGCTGTGCAATGGCTTACAAATATCCGATGCATAGGCGTAGGGATTCTCGGTTAAAATGAAAGTATTTAAATGAAAGTGGTATAAGCCAATTTTTGTGTTTGTAGGGATATTTAAAGGTTTTCATTTGAATAAATTTAAAATTTATCGTAAAGTTTAATAAAATCAGATAATATTTTTATAGTTCTATTACATCAAATTTTATTATGCAAAAATCAATATTCAAGTAGCTAATGAAACTATGATAATATTTTTTTAACAATAATAAGAGCAATCGTAACTTCATGTTTTACACATTGATATGGAAATTTTGTTATAAAAAATTATCTAAAAATGATATTGATATTTGATTATTGTTAAAATTAATTTATATTGTATTGAAATAATAACTAACTAATAAATTAATATAAAGTAGGAAAAGTCAAATGAACACAAAATTTATATTTCTCAAAGTAAAACTATTCCAAAAATGCTTTATTGGTGTATCTAATTTACAGTTAGCATGGCGAATAGGCGGTATGCACAAAACTCAAACAACAGTACATCTTTGAGAGAGGTTTCGGAGTTCTATATATGAAGTGACAACATAGTAATGCTTATATGTACCTAAGATTTTTCGGCATTTTTGCTGCTCTAATAGAAAAATTGCTTTCAATGGAGTATTTTGTTCAATATGTACATATATAGATGTTTTGTAACTTTTAATCATATTTAAGAGATTTTATTTTTATTTGAATTTAATTTTCAGTAAATTGTACTTTTGGCAAGCATCTTCATGGATGTGATGTAAATGTAGCGAGTCGAAAGTTATTTCAATTAAGACCATTATAATTGAACTAAAATCATTATAAATTTTTTCTTTTCGATAAGATTGTAAGTTAAAACTGTTTTGATTATTTTTTAAGAAATCCATTAAATGCTCTATTGAGCTTAACTTAAAAAACAAAAAATTGCTCCCAAAAGTACCAGCTCAATTATATTTGCATTTTTGGCATTGTTGATATTGGAATCCAGTACGCATATGTGTATTTTAAAATTTGGAACTGCTAACCAGAGAATGAAATTCGACTAGGAATTGTTTGGTATATAAACCAAAGAGTCCAAGAAATTTATTCGCTGTAAAAATCTGCGAGGATGGATATCGAAAAGGATAGCTCTGTATTTTTTTTCTCTCGCGACTGTATCCCTCTCATGTTCATACGTATTTTTTGCTAACAAAGGATATACCAGCTTCGAGCAGATATACCAATGCATACATAAATATCCACATGCATATGAACATACCCTGCAAGCCAACGCTAACCAGTTTATACAAAAATTCTAATACATTCACGCATTTTTTCTCTATATACCAATACCAATGCACATTTATGGGACATTTCTTTCTTTAACCGTAATGCGATAAGAAACAAATTGTTCTAAATTACTTAAAAGTTCGGGCTTCCGAAAACAAATTCATCGTACTAGGGTTAATGTATTTCGAATTTCCCAAAAAGAGAAAACGCTGGTGTTCTTAATTCGTCTTCATGAGTGAGAGTGAATGAAACAACAAGATTATCATAAGAGAAGAAAAACCCCTAAAATGGGAAATAAAGCAACGCCTGAAATTCCCGCGTCTTTTGCATAAAGATTTCAAAGAGGTAAGTTGAGAAAATCTTATAACATTTATAATATTTTTCCATTTTAAAATAGATTTTCCGCACAATCGTAAAGCTCCATACAGCCAGCAGATTTCGCCAGCTTATTGCATTTACGAGTATCACAGCCAGCACATTTCGCCAGCATATTTCGCCTTCTTATTTATTTAGTTCAGCCAGCACCGCAAGTATAGCCAGCACAGAGCCAATACCGCAAGTACAGAGCCTGCAACAATATATCATTGAAATAAATAAATGAATAATGCAATAAACTGATTTTTGTATCCTTTAATTAAAAATTTGGTGGCTATCGTCTCCATGGAGTTAGCCACTTTAGCCGTTATCTTCACCAGGTTGTTAACATGTAGTATAGTTAATAGTTAACCATATTATTAGCCGCTTTAGCCGCTATTTTTAGCCATATCTTCACCATGTTGTTAACCACTTCATTGGATATCTTTAACTACATGTTAACCATATTATTAGCCGGTTTAGCCGCTATTTTTACCCATATCTTCACCAGTTTATTAACCTCTTCACTGGATATCTTTTACGACATGTTAACCATAGTTTTAGCCGAAGAAAGGGAAATTAGAGGAGTGCAGCGATAGTTCAGTTAAATCGAACATTTCTATTAGTGCAAGAGAGATGCCGTATCACACGTATATGAAAAAGTAGCTAATATTTTCACGCGGCTAGAACAAAATTAGCCATTTTTTTAACCACTTTATAAATGAACGCAACCCACCGGTTAACCACATTTCTAGCTGGTAGTTGGCTTGCAGGGTATGTTTGTTTGTATCTGCAACATATGTATGTATGTATGTGTGTTGGTGCATTTACTTCCATAACTGTGAGGTATGCGCTCATCATTAATATTATCATAGCATTTTATCAAGGTGAAATTTTTCTCGCGGCATAGTGGCCTCTCAGGATTGCCTACGTACATACATTCATACATATGTACATACATACATATATAAAGACATATTAGCACATTCAAACAAATCTAAGCAGAGACCCGGCTGTCGCACACCAATAGGCGGAAGTGTTAAAAGGCTTAGCGTTCTAAGTAAGTGACTTTTTATGTTGCCTAGAAACTGTAAAAGTGAAATACGAAATTTGAAGATGCAATCGAGTAGAAGGAAGAATTTCAGCAAGATTCGCATAGAGGCGTGTATATACTCCGGGTAAAGAGGGTGTGGCAGTTGTAAGAAAATGTAATGTGCGAAAATTTTTAAATTGTGTAAATATTTTTGTAATCTAATTTGCATTCTTTTTTTGGCGCCAGCCCCAGCCAAAATGACCAAATATACTTGGTAGATAACTTTGCCTCTTTCACTTAAATGCTTCGCGTCTTAGTGAATTATGGCCAAAGCACACCGACCTTCTACCTTTCTTCTTTCCGCACAAAAACAAAACAAAACAAAAAAAGGAACATGAAAAAATCAAAAAAGACGAAATTTTTCGTTTATCTTCTTAGATGAACAACAGCACGTCCATCCATCTATTCGTACATGTCCTTTCGCAACAGACACCGTGCGCGTCCAGCGTGGCTTCTCAATTCAGCTCTGCGCAGCGCTTGGCTGCATGTGTGTGCGTGTGTGCTGCGCTGGCTATCTGTGAGTACTTTAAAAAGAAATCGCGTTTGCCACAATTAATCTTCTCGTATGAAAATCTCGGTATGCAACTCTCTATCCACACACACATACATATGCACATAGTTGTATAAGAAAAGCCAGTTATGTTTAGCGGCAGAGAAGACACGGCAAAAAGGCAGCAAGAAAGATTTCATCCATCGTCTTACGCTGTGATGGGGGATGGCTTGTCTTGGCAGGGCATGTAAGCATTTGAGGTGTGCAAGCAGCAGACATATGGACAGCATAACTACAACGACAACAACAATT
Organism: Anomoia purmunda; assembly: GCA_951828415.1. NCBI lineage: Eukaryota > Metazoa > Arthropoda > Insecta > Diptera > Tephritidae > Anomoia > Anomoia purmunda. The sequence goes on along the minus strand of OX639993.1, from coordinate 933,895 downwards.
GCCGCAGCAGCAGCAGTAACGGCAACCGTTGCCCACCACATGAAAATTTGAACATCCATCCATACATGCGGACAGAGCTTGACTAGGTTGGCATGACTAGACCAGGCACACAAGCAATGAGCAACAGATAAAGAATCAACGCAACAACAACAACAACAACACTCATCTACAATAAACGACAGCGCACAAGGCATGTGACGGGATTTTTGAGTTGTTCGCATAGCGAGGGAATACCTTTGGGGAGGACAGCGGACAGGGGACATCGATGAATACATATGTACCTAGTACATACAGACATACTACACAAAAATATGCCTCATGGAGTTATTGGGAACAGGAGAGGAAACTTAGAATGTTCAAAACCATGTTGGAATCACTTTTCAGCTACATTTAACAGTTTCTGAGATTTTCATAATAAAATTAACTACTTTCTTGCCTACGTTTTTTATTTTTTTTAGCGAAAATTCAGTAGAAGTTTTTCTACGCCTTTACCAACTAAATAGCTGATTTGCATTTCAAGCACGAATCGCATGCATTTTTATTAAACTTTTGTAGCAAAATATTTCTAAAGAAAAGTTTTGTCAAGATGAAATTATACTTTGTTGTATATTAAATCTTGTTTTTTAGCTGTGCCGTTACAGGACATCGAAAATTACAATGTGTGTGTGTGTGTGTTAGCATATCAAATAAATGGAATTAGAGAGGTGGGATCGCAAAGCTAAATGACGGCAAAGAAAACGCTCTTAGCCGCTCATAAAGATTTTCGCTTTAAGAAAATAGCTGCACGCGCAAACAAACGACAACCTACAGCCTGGCTATCGACTCCAGATCTCATTGTGTGCACCGCCAGTGAGTGCCTAGATTTCTGAGCTGAGTAGTGTGGATCTGTAAGAGTAAGTGGAGTGCGCTTTCGAGATGCAAGCCAGAAAAAAGGAAGCAAATAAAAGAAGAATATGATCGCTATCAGACTGCCTATTGAAAAGTTTCACAACAACAACATCCTCTGATATCCGCAACTATATACAATGTGTGGTTATAGTATATAGCGGGAGGGGTATTCAAAATGCTTAGCCGCGTTCCATTGATATTTAGTTTCTTTTTATTTTCGGCTTTGAGTCTGTCATCTCCCACACTGGTTAGTCTAACCAAAAGACGAGCAACACCTTGGGCTTAACGTCGTTCTTATTTTATTCTAAATTCTATTTGCTTTCATCTGTTTGTAGATATGTATACTATTTATGTAAATAATTTTATAGTATATTTATCTTTGTTCTCTAGCATTTATTTGCTTTTTCTCTCGTCCCGTCTGCGGCAAAATGCTCTACTATTAATAATCACAAATGTATCAGTGCGCGTTTCTTCAGTGCCCCCTCTTAATTTCCCATTCACCTGTAGCCAGGTGGCGGTCTTCTTGTTTACTATACAAATTATCTATCTACATACTTTTGTTGTCGTTACCCGGTTGAGGTTCTCGGCTTGTATCTGCGCGCAGTCAGCAGAGTATGACAAGTGGCGTGGAGCGAGCGTTACATATCTGCATCTGCATTTAACAACAACAACAGTACGTACATTCATATAAAGCTCCACAAACTACACCTTCGTCTGCTGCTTCGTAATATTTCTCAGCTTGACGATTTTTTTTTTAGAACAAAGGCGCGCATTTCAGTGCATAATTTGCATGTTTGCACAATAATTGCTTTTGAAAAATGACGAACCCATGCATAGATATCTCCATATGTGTATAAATATAAATTTAGATATAAATAAATGTGAGATACCTAAATTTGCAACTCAGGCGAATAGGGGGGGGTGGAGAGTGCGTGCAAAAAATATTTAGATGATCTGTTCGGCAAAATGCCCGCAATGTTGGTATTTGGCTTTTGGCCGCTGCCTGGTGGCTGGTGACTGGTGCCTGGCCTCTCAGTAAATCGTTTTACTTGTTATCTTATCTTCTAGTCAGTTAGTAGTGTGTGAATTAGGCGAGATACCTAACTGCGACAGAAATGCGCTGGGCTGCTGAAAGTTGTTTCAATTCAGTTTCCATTGTCTTTGAGGAGATAATTTAAATGTTTAGTTCAGTTCATAACTGTTCCAAAGGGCAATCGCCTTTCTGTTTCCGTTTGTCTTTTGACTTTCATATGCACTTACTATGCCAGTGCTTCATTTTGAGTTGAATTGACTCATCTATCATATTTGAATTCTGGCGATTATCTGATACATGCCAATGATTCTCATATTCCCATCACTGTGTTACTAAGTGAGGATATGCCAGTTAACACCACTTGACATGCAATAACCAAACTACAATGTATCTGCCTATTTTTTTTCATACAGCATTGGCGATTTACGAAACACGCCATTCCGCATTTGCATGGCGATTTGCCAGTTATTCAATCACTCAATTCACTAGTTTTCAGATTTTGGTGGATTTTTTTCTCCGGCCTTTGACTTTTTACCTTCGATTGCTTTCGCCAACTCATCAAACTCTCATAATTCACCTGAACTGTCAAAAATCACCAAACGCGGCAGGCACGCTTCCTAGCGAAACTAACCATAGTGAAGACTAGCGCCACAGTTGCGCCCCACAGCATTGCTACCGGCCCCCACTTCGTGCCTAAAACTAACCATTGAGCCATCAAACTATCAAGCTAGGGAAACGTCTCGTTTCCGTCCGTCCTGAAGTCTGTTTTTTTTTTTTGCGTTTCTGTTTGGTCATCATCGCTACATTCCAGTATGCGATGGATGGACGAATATCCACGCCAATCGCCCGCCCGACTGTCTGCTCGCGTTATTCACCTTAGCTTTTTGTGATTTTTCAAATAGTTTCCCAAATAAGCCAAAAAAAAAAAGAAAACAATAACAAACAACAACAAAACTGCAGATCGGTGTTATGGATCGTGTGTGCACGACTAAAATGACTGCGCATTTACTGAAGCACATAAAGACACACACACACACACACATGCACACACACAGCGATGTATAAAAAGAACACGCAACTGATGGCTCACTGGATTTTAGATATTTGGACTTTTGGAGGGGAGGAAAGTCTGCTCATTTGCCGCCCTGCGTATGATTCTTTGTTTGGGTCGGCTGTTGTTGTTGCTTTCATCGACGCTGCGCTGCTGCGTACTGCGAACGCTTTTGCGAATCTATTGAACTATGGCAATTGAAACATGATTGTATTACATTGTATGCACACATTTGACATATTGATTGGCATTTCTTGATTTGCGGTTTAGAAAAATTTGATAAAACTGCTTTTTCTTTGTTTTGGGTTTTCTGTTTTTTTGTGTTGGTTCGTGGCATCGTTCAATGGTGTAATATTGCATGTGCTATTGAGGTGTGACAAGGTGATGCGTGCAATCGAGTGCTAGGCATCAGAGGTCACTAGTGATACTTTCGTAACAACTGAGTTGCACCTTGTTTTGAGTGCAAAATGTTGCGCTCTTATTTGCGTAATACTCAAAACATTGGACAACAATTACAGCTGTCGTTCGTAATAGCAGCGTTAATGACGGATTATCATTCATTGGTGTTCAAATTGAATATTATCTTGAGCCCTTCTTCATACAGTTGATATACAAAAAAAAAATATACAAAAAGGTTTTTGAATGTATGTACATATATGTATCTGGGATATTTTCCTGGAATTTTAAAGAAGATATTCAAAAAATGTAAGTAAATCGAAGAAGTCAGTTGGTGTTATCAAATTACACAGAAATTTTATAATTTTTTTTCCATAAAGTAGCACTAATCAAACGAGCTCATTTAAAAAATTTATGAAATTTCGTAGCTTGTGGAGCTAGACTGGCATTAAAGCTGCATGGGTGTAGGTGAGGCAATAAATATCAACCAAATGATAGTTGGTTATCATGTAAAAAAAGCTTGATATGCAATTGATTGATCTTGGCCTGCTACATGAATTGATTCAGTAAATCGCTACCGAAACGTAACAAAATTGAACCGTTTCAGATAAAATGGATTAAATACGAGAATATTAAGCTAACACAATTCATTCATTCTTATGAAACGATCCATTGTGGTTTTTTCCTGTCGCAACTCGACCGATTGTGCACTACAATCAAGAAAGAGGAACTAGATTTTGTACACATATGTAATGCGCATGGTCACATATATACATATATACTTGATCACTCGAAAATATGTAAATATGGAAAGTTTTGATACAACCATCGCATAGTGCAGATCTTGCGCCGGAAAATTGACAAAAGTCCAATAAAAGCAGCCAGATTGTAATTGAAAAGTTTTCAAATTGTTTTCTGTTGGTTATGTATCTAAGTCAAAGTAAATAAAGCTTAGTTTTGGTTTTTGAAATCAAAGTAAATAAAACGTGCCCAAATTAGGATCGTCATGTTAGGAAACCTCCATTTTTCTTTTAATTATACTCGAAACTGAAAACTGAACAAAAATGTATGGCTTTAAAAAAAGTTTAACCGATTTGAAGTGGCAACAGATTCAGTAATTTCAAGTTTTCTTTTGAAGAAAAAACTATAATTGTTTAAGGATTTACGAAAAGCTGTTGCCCAAAAAGTCAGTTATTGTGTAAACACTAAGCAAAACGAAACATACAAAGTTTTGCTTCTAATTTTAGTGAGTGATTTTTGTCGAACTATTTCAGTAATTTTAGAATGCCATTTTACGCTGGATTTGAGATTTCGCTCTAAGCATTATGTTCATTTATCGCATCTCTTCACCCATTGCCCCCACTTCGATTTCTGTTACATAGATTGCTCAAAACAAACGTTTTCTGTCCAGCTGTTCTATTGGGAACTAAATTGTATCAATTGCTTTAATATTCACTTTTTGAAGAGATTTACTATCAACGCAATTTGATGTTCTTTTTTGTTTTTTGAAAGGCGCTTGACGCTTCAACTTACCTTCGCAGGTGAATTGTCCATAGTGCTTGCCGGAACTCTTGTCCCCGCACACCACACATTCGATGTTCTGCTTACAGTCCATGTTCTGTTTGGAGTCACTATTACTGCTTTGCGAATGCAAGCTATTCGCCTGCGAACTCGGCGTTGTACTGCCGCCACCACCGCCGCCGCCGCCACCTCCACCACCCGTCGCACTGTTGGAGCCCATGCAACTGGATGCAGCCTGTTGACCTTTGATCATAACACCCAGTTCTTGTCCATGATTCTGTTGAGCCGCCGCCGCATGATGTGCTGCCGCAGCGTGGTGTGCTGCCGCGCTGGCTGCCGCCGAAGCCGCCGTCAGGGTGGAGAGATCCTCTTTGATTGTATGATGCCCGCTTTGGTTTAGTGAGTTTGATTGACCGCCGGCACCTGAGAGACCGGAGAGATCATGCTTAATGCCCGATGACTGTTGGCTGGCAACGCTGGATGGCGTTGTACCGCCGCCGGTACCCACGGAGCTGCCACCCGCGCCTGTCGCGCCAGACAGCGAGCCGGGACCAGCGGAAGCGTGCAGATGTCCGCCGATGTTGGGATCGTGCCATGCGGAGGGTGGCGGCACGCCCAGAGCCATGGAGCGCGGCAGACCGAGATCGAAGGCGGACAGCTCGGCGCCAGATTGCGGGCGTGGATTGAAGAAGCCGGGAGCGGTGGACGGAGAGGCGCACATGACGCCGCCACCGTACACGCTCAGAGAATTATGGGTGATAATTTTGGCGGCTTGCGGGGGGTAAGGGGGGAATGAAGTATGCACTTTGCTAGAATCCCGTCAACACGAAACGGGACGAGACCGTTTAGCTGGTTGGACCAGACGCTGGTTTTGTGTGTCTAATTGTACGTCGCGTAGCGTTAATATGCGCGTTAAATCACAAGCTGCGTTGCTATAATCCTGCTTTATTTTTGGCTGATCTTGCAGAGAAGCGATCGCAGCACTTCAAAAATGTTTTTTTTAAAGAAAAATTCTTTATAAATCCTCATTAACCAGTACTCATTTTTTGTACGATAAATTTCTTATCAAAACACTCATATGCAATATTTCTCACTTTATCATAATTTGTGATCGAGCAAAAATTTCTTGCACACACGTTTTGTCGGCGATCGATCGCGTTGTCGCGCTAAAAAATATATGAGATTATTTTTTTTTTATATAAAACTAAACAACACTTGATATTTTCATTCGCACTCCGCGCGTATTATGCTAAATTTATTCAATTTTTTTTTTATTGCTCAAAAAACTTTTGCATCAATTATTAATTTCTGTTCGTGCGTTTCAACCGAAAACTTTAAACGAGTTTCACACACTTTGAAAAATTTCATTGATTTTCCTCCTTGGCATTTCTACGCAAGTAGAAATAAAAATAACTTTGTTCAGAGATTCGGAAAAAATGCGCGTTATGCGAGCAGCAAAATTTAAACTGTTTTCGTAAGGCCTTTTAGAGCCTGACTGGCAAAACATTCGTGGCAAAAGGTACACGACCCGACCCGACTCGACCGTTTCGACCTAACGACACATCACACAAATCTCTCATTCCACTACTCAAAACCACCAGATTCCCACTACGAGCATAGCATACAGAGCACACAGACGCTGAGCACAAATCGCACACAAGCAACCGCACGCGTGTAGTCGAAGCAGTGCAGTCAGCCGCAGTCAGCCACCCTGAAATCTAAATCGTCCATTTATTCGTCTGCACTGCTTCCACGCTCACCGCCTAATGGCCGAGGCATTTGAGTGGAAGTGGCTCGCCGACTCAGTCGCACTCGTGTGGTGGGTCTGGGCGGTCGTGGTGGCTGTGACTGGTTTGAAGGTGGTGGTGGTGGTGTGGTGTAGTGGTGTAGTGGTGTAGTGGTGTATGCGATTGTGTGGCCCATGTCTGCGCTCTATGGCGGGGCAAGACCTTCATCGTGTTTGGTTGAGTGCCGCCAAGTTCCATACATGCTCGCTAAATCATTGTGTCCGTGAGTATATGTGTGTGTGGGTGTGTGTGTGTGTTTGTTGAGGGGAACGCTGGGCGTACGGAGGCAACTGAGAGCAGATACAAATTTGCACTCCGCTCATACCACTCTGTTTTAATATTGCCCGCAAATGGGCAAAAAGCGCTCGAGCCATTCTTTTAGATACTTTTTTCTTGCGCTCATTTGTCAAATGACTGGTGAGCGAGGGACTGTAGTGTGAGTGTATTAGTTCGTTGGGTTTCTATGAGTTCGCTTCGTTATGGAGCGGTGCAAAGACTATGGCATGCATTGAACTCGTTTTTCTTATTAGTACATTTAATGTTTATGGTAGATACTTCGCGTTAGTTGCCTATTTATGTACCTAAATATGTATGTACATATGTGTGAATGTATGTATATATGTATATACATATGTATGTACATACTTATGTACTTTTTAAAAAATACGCCACTTGAACGTTGTTGTTGTGGCAGCCGTTTGACTGCTTTACTCACATTGTTACCGTTTTTGCTTTTTTTTTTTGCTTTAATCACAATAAGAGTCACAAAAATAAAGCAGATAAGCGAAAAGTACCGCTCGCTCGACAAGAGCAGAAAAGCCATTTAAACCGAAAAACTTCACTCCACTTCACTAAATCCCTCCCCACAGATTGTTTAATGGCTTTAGATGAAATTGGTGTTATTGTTAGTGTTTCTACCTTTCCATGCGCTCATTTATCGTAATGATTTTTTAAGCAACAGTCGCTGGTTGGTTAATTTAGCTAAACGCTGATGCCCAGCCACGTAAGACCAGCTTGTCACATAATACATACATATACGTATACTTACATATGTACATTGTCTATATACATATATGTATATGTATGTACTATATATGTATGTATATGTATTCCTATCAAACATATACATAGATGCATATAATCCAAGTAGAAGCAGTCTCCACCGTTAGAGAAATTTTAAATTTCTCGCTAGATAACAAAATACATAACATAATTTCCGAGCCAAATTTACTTTAGAACTCGACATGAAAAGGATCAGAGAACTACATACGAGAATGTAAATATGTATGTATATATTCTGGTTGAGTACTGATCGTTTCTAAGTTCTTATTAGAAACTTATCAAATAACTATTATGTATGTGTTAGAATCTGATCAGAGAACTAGCATTTTGCCGATTAGTAAATTTTGTCTCACGTTTACTGATGGTACAGTAGAATCGCGAGAAAGCAAACTTGCGCAAAAATTAATCGCTCGGGCAAGTTAACCGAATCTCAGCGTTCACGTGCCGTTCTGAGAGTAATTCATTTTTGACTTTTTTCCATTTTGGTATTACGACAATACACTTCGAGGAGTTGTTGATATCAGCATTTATAGCATTGATCACATTACAGAAGATAACGATGATTTCGAAGTGTCTGATAATGAGAACGGCGGATCAATTATCGAGCGAGGTATTCCAGAACCGCAACTTAGCATCTCGGAGATATTAAAAAACAAACAAGTCTCTGCTTCTTTAAATGTTAAATTTCGATTTAGAAAAATTGTCAAGGGCGACTTTGAACTTTAAAGCAGTCGGCACAAATTATATCTGAGTTAATAAATTTAGAAAATCGAAAAAGTTAATTACCTTTGGGACATTTCGGATAATCCTTTCGAAATTCTACTGTTATGTGCTTTTCAAACCATTTTCAAATCATCTTCTCTTCATCGAGATTACAGGATAGACCTGGTCCCCTAATAGGGATCTAATCTCCAGATTTGCCCTAAGTTTCAGCGAGTTCCAATTCAAATTTAATATAACGTCTACTAATTCTAATTGGAATATCTTACACAATTCGAGCGCATTTAGCTTGTTGGAAATTTAAAAATGATTCCAATGCGATCTTCAGAAATCCAATTCGATTTTAAGCAAACCATATGGGCATATATGTACATATGTACATATGTATGTATAGCCATTCTGATGAATTAAATAACTCAATAACTTAAATAACTCCCCAGCATGGCTCATGGGTGAAAGTGGTTGGTTTCAAATGCCCACATACATATGTACATGCATGTAATTTCAATAAAGTATAAAATAATTTTATTTCAGAACTTACTTAATTATTTAATTGGAGCTATAACAACCTAAGCGATTTTGGCCGAGATCAGTCGTTGCTTTTTCCCATAAAACTGCAAAAGCGTTGTGCAAAAATGAAAAAGAAGGCAATTTTATGTGCCCTTTCTAGTTTAACAGATCATAGATCCCTTTCGAATAAGAATAAATCCAAAAATCAACTACAGTTCATAAGACCAAAACAATTCGGATTTATGTTTGCTAAAATGAAGAAAACAACTGAAAATGTGACAAGTCGTGCTAAGATTTCAAGAGATATGTGCGGGTATCTCACATAGCTTTTACTGTCAAAATTATAAGTTTCAAAGGTTTCAAATTAATGATTGAAAATAACTGAAACAGTTTCTGAAATAAAAATACAATATTTTCTTTTCAAAATAATTCGTTTCCACGATCTAAAATTTGAATATTTTTTCGGCAACTTTTCTTGGTTTTTGAAATTATTGCCAAAGTTACTACACTTCAAGGGTGGCCTCTGCTATCAAACTACAACTCTGTGCTGTTCAAATAAAATATGGGTTTCAAGTGAAATAAGAATTAAAAATTTGGTTAAATTGTTTTTACTTAAATGAGTGAGACAATAATAGAATCTCAATTTTTTTTCAAAATACCTGAAATTAAATCTACATCCTCAGAAGAGTCAATAAAATTTTTTTTGAATGAAATGTGAAAGTTGAGAATCGTTTTGGAATAAAATTATTGGTAAAAACATAGGGCGAGGATATTTTGAAGAAGTAAATATTTGGAATTTTGAGTAAACACTGTCTTATTGGAAAATTGACGAGAAGTAAAACGTGTGGGATTTGGCGTTCCGTGTTACGCGCCTATTTTAATTTTGTTAAGTGTGTAGTTTAATTAAATTTAAGATGTAGTGAAAAAAGTGTAAAAGTGGCTGTAGATAAGGCAATTAAATTGGAAAAATTTCCTTCTGCTCTTTATTTGGAAATAATTATTTGAGGCTTATCAGTAATGTGAAAGCTAATCTGTTGATTATTTTAATAATTCTTCCGTATTTTTTTCATATCTGCTCATTGATTTTTACAATTAAGTTCATGTTTTTCGACGCTCAAATCCTATTACTTGTAGCTTAACTTGTCACGCTCTAACTAATTCAATATACATATGTATGTATGTAGTAGCCGTAATGCAAAAAATGTACCGTCGATTTGGCTATATTGACATCTAAGGTTTCGGTGTGCCACAAAAGTAACTGCTAACTGTGACATTTGGCATACTCTAGACGTCTAGTCCAATGGGCATACCAACAAAGAAAACTACATTCAAATACAGTAATTGGATTTTTTAGAAATATCAGACTGTTAATGTTTGCGAGGTTGTAGATTGGTGAGCTTCTGAAATAAGAAATAAACAAAGTGCATGTTCGAAAAATATCTACTTACATAAATACTACTATATACCGGGTGTATAATATTTGTTGGCTCTTATTAAAAAAAAAAAAAGCAATAGCCGTTGATATTTTTGGAACTTTAGTTTAAGTTGTCTTTGAAAAATCCAATAAAAAACTTTTACTGAATAACTTTATGACGGCCAACAATGGTTGGAAATTTAAAATTGCATGCCCCATTTTGTTTCTCTCCATCCCTACATGCCTACCCAGAGGTGCCAGCATATCAATAGCGACGGTCATACCACTTTGCCATCACTCGGCTTAAAATGTGTCGCAAATGCCCCAAATGCCTTTGCTGAACATCGTTGTGGCGATTCACTGCTCGGACTATCGGCGTTACAGATGGCATTCGAGTCCAGTTGACAGCTCAGAAGGGCAAATACTGGTGATGGTACTTTGCACTACATTTAAAAGTGACAACATCAACAACAACAAGGGCAAACAGCAGGTCTGCAAGTGGCGCTAGTTGGTAAGTTGCAGTAAGCGTTGCTCATACCACACGTACGGCCCAGTCCATAGAGTCAAAGGGAAATGTCACTAAAGTTCTGCCATTTTTTCTAAAGTCGAAACTTAAACCTTTTTTTCTTCGTTATTTTGCAGTTTGGGGTTGCGTAAAGCGACGTCGCTTTATTAGTGAAAATATGTATAGATTCATATGTACATATGTATGTATGTATGTTTGAATGTATGGACGTAAGGTTGCCTACTTTCTAGCGTAGAGAATGACTGGGGTTGGTGACTCGGGGAGCAAACGTACAATTGGATGATAAACGAGCGGGTATCATGGACAGGGTTGGCTGATTAAAAGTTTGATTTTTTTATATTTTCTTATCGTCTCGCATTTTCTTGCTTTCTCTCCTACTCTAAATGCTCACTTTGCTACCTCTGGTCTCTCCTCTCTGCTCCACCACAATGCATGTATTCAATGTTGTGTTGGACGCGTAATGAGTGCAAAAAAGAGGTGCTAATATATGCCAACCCACACGGATCGGGATGAGTTAGCCTCCGGGGCACGAGGGCACGAGAGTCTGCACTTTTCTCGCTCTGTAAGCAACCTCAATGCGGCAATGCACACGTCAGGCCACACCATGTGAACTCTACTCTTCGTTTTTCATTTTCTTATTGGGATCGCTTTTAATTTTCTTATTTGCACGAAGTTCCAATTGGCATTAGGCGAAGTGGGAAACTAACTCAGTCTCAGCAGTTTCGTTATTTCCATTTCCAACTAGTTCGCAGAATTGAGTAACTAATTTCGTACTTTCGACACACAGCCACTCATACACAAATGCAATAACACTCCCGTTCTCTGCGCTCTACTCAGGCGCCCGTTTCGTTAAGTTTCTCAACCAACCAACTCAACTCAAAAATCCCGTTTGTGTGTGTGCGTTTGTGTGGTAGAGTGCACGCCCTTATTGGCCATGTCAGTGCTGCTAGTGGGCTCTCGCTCTTACATCTCATCCATTTCACTCACACATGGTCGCTGGATGGACGGCACTGCTGTATAGGAATGTGTGTTGGAGTTGTGCTCGTTCGGCCGCTAGAGGTCTCTTTTGCTCCAATTGCTGGAGCATAACCTTTGTACGGATTTCGATGAGCAGCTCCAATATGCCACGCAGCCTCCCAATATTGTTGTTTATGTTGTTGTGATTGCTTTGACAACTGCTCTGTTTGTTTGATTTGACTCGGGTTGCTCCACTTTGCGCTGCTCCATCTTCTCTTTGCGATTATCTATTGTGTGTTGTTGTTGTCGTACGTTTTCGTTGCAATTGAACCTAATCGCTGCGCCCTCGGCACCTCTGGAAGCTCCGCTATCTGTACCACCGAGCAACCGTCCTCCGGGTCGCCTTTGCGCAGCTGTACAAACCTAGGTGCATCTTTATACATACATAGATAGATTGTTGTTGTTGTGGGTCGTTGTTGCCTCTTTCTGACTCAGTGCATGCTGCCGTCGTTGTGTCCGACCAAGTACATACAAATGTATGTATGTATGTATGTACATATGTATGTATAAAGGTATGTGTGTAGTTGTCTGTGCTCAGAGTTCGAGCGCATCAATGCACTGCACCTCCACCCTTTCGGGTTAAATACTGACAACCCTATTTGAGCGCCTTTTTGCACTTCATGAACAGTCGGAGTCGGTCGGCGAACCAACCACACCTCCAATCCACTCGCACACCGGAAGGCATGTGGACGCCATTATTGTGGGCGGTCATCCCACCATCACTTCCGTTCCACTGTTAGCACCGATTCACTGGCAACGCCAACAGCTCGGAGGCTGTGTTGTTGGTATGTTGTTGTTGTTGGTTGAGGGCGACTGAACATGGCATCGCATTAATGAATTTTATTCCGTTTTCTTACACTTTTTCATTTCGGGTTGCCTTTTATCTGCCATATGAAGACTAGGTACCTTCGTAGTTTGTGTGAAGAGCATTTTAAAGAATTTCGCATTCGGGGAAAACGAAATTCAAATTTCTTGTGTATTTTTTAACTTTTGCTTTACATATACCCCCACATACTTACATCTATGTGAGTTATAGGGGGCATTTTGTTGGTTAAATTTTACTTATGATTAGAAAGGATATAGTAATGATACTATATTCTGTTTTTCGGTCAAATTTTGGGCTCAAAAGTAGATATTGGAAAAAATAGCTATTAGAAATTGTGGAATAAAAATTTTTACACTGGGTTCACATAATATTCATATTAATTCAATACAATTACATATTAGCTTCAGACTTCATATTTATATTAGCCAGGGCAAGTAACATTAAAAATTAAAAAAAACAATTTCTAATAGCGGCCGCCCCTCGGCAGGCAATGGCAACCCTCCTAGTATATTTTTGCCATGAAAAAACTCGTCCCCAAAAAAAATTATTCGGAACGTAAAGACGACAAATTATTATTATTATTATTAATTATATGTACAGATACAAAGACACTAGATATCTTGCTTATATTTAGCGCTGTTGCGTCGAAGAGAGGTTATGATGGAACATTTGGGCCAAACATCCGTTGTCTTTGAAGAGAAAACGGGGGCAGGATCTAGTATATACATAGCTGATATGCCTGACCTTATGCAACCTATCTTATTTAATTTAGTCAATTTGAGTATTGTCGGTGTTGGCATATGAAAATTACTTAAACACATATGCACATACATATGTACTACATATACAGATCAATTAAAAATATGGAGAAATAAGGATTGTCTCCATACAAAGTTTTCGATTTGTTATAGAGGATGTCATATTTAAAATCTGGCATCAGTATCTTAGTTGGTTAAATTGGTTTATCCGATCACCCCCAGAACATCCATGAAACAAAATGCGAAAACAAATTTTACTATAAGCCTTGCTGAAAACACAAAGCCCTTGCTTGGATAGGTTAATTTAATTGACAAGGACTTGAGGCTAATGCTATTTCTTTCATTTACTTAACAGTCTAACGGTTAAAAGCAATTTGATTTAAGTTCATTACTTTTTTCCCAACACAAAGCTTTGGCGTGTTTTAAAGTTTTCAATTTTTAAGTCGCCGTGTGCCAAAAAACATTTCACTAAACTTTTGATTCTACACGCTGGGATGCATATCATTTTGAGGAGTTAAGCTTTTTTCTATGTTGTCTTGCTGTTTGCTGTATTTGTTATTGTTGTTGACATTCCCAGCTACTGCTTGGTGCTGGCAGTTTTTTGTTTGTATTTACTGCGCGTGAAAAGTAAGAAAGTTCCCAACACCACTCATCCGAATGGGCCGAAGAAGCCCTCTCGCGGAGCAGTAAGCCAACCAGCCAACCAGCCAACCAGCCAGTCGAGTGTCCTTGTGTCCAACTTTATGAATAAGTGCTAAAATGCCAGAGTCCAGGACCGCATGGACTAGGCCATGTCATTCTGGTTAAACTGATGGCCATTGCGCTTATGCGCGTTGTTGTCATTCTTGTTTGCTCCTTTATTGTTGTTATTGTAGCCGTTTTTTCGTTTCCTTTTTTTTTCATTTATTTATGTTGGCTTTTTTGCGGCTTCCCAGATGATTCATTGTACTTGTTTGTGTTGTTAGTGGGTGAGGGAAGAGGGAAGCTTGTTGGCGTGCCATACTACTTCGCCTTCCATTATTTCCTCCTATCTAAACCAGACTCCGACGCATAAATAGAAGAGCTGGTGCAAAAATTGGTTTGGAGAGATGGATGGCATAGCAAATGAAAAATATGCAGAACAGTATAGTGCGACGCTCTTTGGGCAATTGCAGTGTTTTGTGTGGATGTGTGCGTGCAGTGCAAGAGTTTGTATTAACAACAGCAATGTGAGACCTCAAACGACAAGATTTGATGAATTCATTTCGTTGATGGATATGATTTGGGGTTGAGTGCAGCTTCGGTCTACTTTGAATTTTGATCGTAGACAAAAATGGTTGAGTGAAGTTTGATGCCCTTCAAATTAAATTGGCCGAATGTCTGCATTTTAAAATCTCAAATTAAAGTAATAAACACAACTCAACTAATTATTTAAAATATATTATGCTGATATCTTACCGAAATTTATATCATTGAAAAGTTTATGAAGCAGATATTATTATGTAATAACAAAAAGATATGCAAGAAAAGTTTTAATGTGATTGTGGTGAAAATAAAGATGGTGAATTTTGTTGTATTGATATTAAATTGCATTTGTTATGAGGACACACATACATACATAGCTTCAGGCAGTCCCATTACCACTTTGTGAACTGACGAGAAGTCTGCAACTTGGTATGTCCGCGGCTTTCACTACTTTCCCAATACTTATTATCTGTAAATAGTCCAATGCAAAATTTTTAAGCTGAGGCCAAAAAGTGGATCAGTAGTGCGATTCACTGACTTTAAACGGTACGACAATTGTTATTTTTAGCGGCAATATTTGCCGTTTGCACTAACGATTGTGCGATTCACTAACTTATTCTTAACGACACTTAACAGCTGTTTCGTTGTATTTATTGAAAGTGATAAAGAGTGGCACCTCGGTCAAACTAAATGTCAAAATAAGCGAAAAGCACAACGAGGAATACAAAAAAAAAAACAAGCGAATGAATTCTTTATATATCTGTGGCGATTTACCAAAACATCTTAAGTCGACTTAAGTCAAAATCGAGTTAAGGTCATATTCTAGTTCTCCTACTCATAATCCATATTTGTGTCCAATCCGATTTAAAAAATTCCAATTTTAAAGAAAGTTATCGCCTTTTGTATTTTTCTTATCTTTATTTTTGAAAATATTACATACATTAAAACATTTGATTTTTCTTAACTTTCCGTTTTTTTAAATATCTTATGTACAAACCAACGAATAAAACATACTTCTTACTAAATATTTTTTCAAAATCTGCCTATAATGTCTTAAGGAATAGTTTTACTTTTTCCGTGATAAAAATAACTCATTAAATTTCAACACAATAGATTTGAGAGAAAATCGCCAATATCTCACAACTCAATTTTAAGACTTAAGATGTTATGGCAAAACGCCACAGATATGTATATTGCAATGATCCATTGTAGCAGAATTCCGGACTCTTCTATGAGTGTTTTTTTCTTAGAATAGTCATCAACTCGACTCCAAGGGATATGCGGAATCACCTGCAAATATGGCATGGTTATCGTTTTCAAACTTCGCGCTGTGCTCCAGCGTATTTAGGATATACATACATATATTTAATTTTTTTTAATTATAATCATTTATCTATATATTAAAAATAAACTAAGTATATTTCTGTTTTTATACATGGATCCTTGTAAAAGTTTACTTTTACCATTAGCATATTAATTGAATGGTAGATGTGGTGGTTGGCATAAGCCTCCTCATAATTCCTTGGTGGCAAAATTGATATAGGTATGCGTGGAATCGACGGCTCCAATACAGCCTCCCACAAAGGGAGACGACGTCGAAGCAAACATTTCTTTAGCAGAATGGCGTTCCACTTGGGCCATAGGAAACCTCACTTTCTGGTAAAACAACGAATCATTGATTGCATCCGTTACCCGATGAATGCCGGCTTACGGAAAACTGGCTCATGGGTATTCCCCTTTGATAGCATTGATACCAGTTGCGAAGAATCTCAAAGCTGCTAGAACCTACCAATATAAAAGTAAACTTTAAAATTGCCTACAGGGTTAAAGATTACACGAGCTACCTGTTTCTCAGTCGATTTTTCTGTTATTCTGGAGCCTCTTGTTTGGTTGTCAAGCTGATAAATTGTGTATTCAGCCAAGTTTGGAGTTAACCGATACAGCTTCTGAAATTCTGTTGAAAGGGATTACCCACATCCCGGAGTAAACGTCAATCCTTCGTCACCTCGTGATAAGTCATATGCCAAATATTCAAACGACATTATTTAATGTTCCTTTTTTTTATTACAAGAAAACAAATTACCAAATTTTAAATTTTTCTTTTATATAAGTTGAAATGACTAATTTCACTTTTCTCGATTGAGTTAACAACATCAAATTTGTTATCATTTAGTTATCGGTCATCGACTAGCTAACATCAACAGCTGATTCGGCGAATGCGAAAATCGTTCAAAAATGGTTGCTGAATAGCAGGGTCGTCAAAATGTTGGTTAAGTTGAGTTAACCAATCGAATATCTTTGAAATAAGTTAGTGAATCGCACTACATGTCCCCGAAAGGCACTTGCTGCATTGCCCCATTGCATTTTCGAGTGTGACGTCATCTGTAGAATGCGAGAGAGACACCCAAACTCGCCTAGCCCTGAGAAGGAATTCGTGAGCTCGTTATCATCAAAAACCAACATCTTAGACTTCCTAAAGGCGTTGAGGTTAGATAAGGTACGCTTACTGTATAATTGCAGAGATAATTCAATCAGTTAGTGTTTACAACGTGGAATTACTTTATTTATTTATAGTCGAGTTCTTGCCCCTTCAGTGTACCAATTATATACCTGTGACATCATGTGGATGATTTAATTAACTTTCCCTACTGATGATTTTGATCAGAAACTTTGTGTGTTGCAGAGTATTTATTTGAAATTCTTTTGAGAAATGGTTGATTGAAAATATCAAAAACAAAACAGCTTTGGCATTTTTGAAATATAATTAAAGTATTTTAAACAGAACAAATAGCAAAGCTTGTCCAATCTCCATTTAGTACAAAAGGCCAAAAGGTGGATTTTTTAACTGTATCAAAAATATGAGAAAAGTTGAAATTCTGCATAATTTTTTCACTTAGTGTTAGTTAATCCGAATTGGTTTGATTCAGTTTGAAAACTTGAATATATCGTATGAAAGAACATGTATGTATATATGTATATCATATGCAAATCTTGATGATGTCATGGAAATTACACAACCATCTGCTATATTTCTCTGTAGCTAAAAAGATGACAGAAGACAGTTGAACACGAAAATGGGTTCCATATTCAAACCAATGACGCATTTTTTGTGTAATTAATAAATGCAAAATAAAATTGTTTATCATATTCGTACTCTTACTGTGTGTATTACAAAAAGGAATTAATAAATATGACGAGTTTTAAATTTCCGCTATTATAACAGCCTACTGGGGTTTTTATTGTTCTTCAAACAAAGCTAATGTTTTAGGAATTTATTGTTTTTTGATGAAAAAACTGTGAATCTATAATTTTTAACATTACTTGCCCCGGCCAGGGATGAAACCCGAGACTCACCAAATGAAGCGCGCTAACGCTACACAGTTGGCTACGGTGGCCGCCCAAACTAAATTGTATCTTCATATAAAACCACAAAGAAATCTTAGTATTTGCCTAATATTTTCTTGTTTATGTATTTCGCAGATCTCATATCTGTAATTTTTATTTTATTTCCTTTGTATGTAAACTTCATTAATATTGAGATAGGGTGTTTTCATCTGCTTTAAAAATTTTATCAATCGCTTTTTCTGCATACCCTTGCAATTAGCTACAAGAGAAAGACAATTTTCTTTAACCGCTGACCGGCGCGCTTCATTAAAATCCGGTTAAATTGCGTTACGCAGAAGAAAATCGAAAAACCAACTTAATTGCAATGGAAAAGTAAAATTTTCTCACGCTGACCAAAGTGTTAATCTCAATCCGAGCGAGGGTTGGTGCATAGGCAGTTTTGAATGACAAAATCACAAATCTATACATGAATACAAAAACGACATGCAAAACAATAAACAATCATAATAAGTTCACCCCAAAAAGTTGGCGGAAAAGATTTAAATAAAATGTGTAAAATTTCAAAAACTAAGCGTAAAATTTTAAGAAAAATTTATTTGCATTGGTATTAATTCAAATTTCTTTGGGTGATTTATAAAATACAAGCAGTGCGAGGATGAAGGACGAAGGACCAGCTGCCCCGCTGACCAGTGCTGGCCGACCGTAGTGGTAGGTAAATGTGTGTGTTTTTATTGACGGGCACCACAAATGGGGTGGAAATCCTTCGACAGTCCTCTGCAGCATCTCTCTGGCTGTGATCTTTTTACAACTCGCCCTAAGGGTAAAGGTTAATTTGATTTTATTCTTTGCTACGCAAAAGGTCAGCTCAGCGGCTATTTTTGCATCTCGAAAAGACGAATTTGCATTTGTCATTTGTCTGTTACACGAAGATGTCGCAAGTATGTTGCTAGGGGCTGGATGCTGATCTTTGGCTACGATCGACAGCTCGAGGCTTAAACTGAGCGCTGGGCTAGATTGACCTCACGTGAAAGGGCGATTGTGAACATGTTTTTGATTATCTGCTTCTTTACCTATATATATAACTCGGCACATGCTTGCATTCAACAACTTGACCCAGAAATTAAGTCCTTTGTCACAATTGATAGTTTGTGAAGCTCGCAATTTTGGAGTTATTAGATTAGCTCTAACGTAGTCAAAAATTTTCTTTCGAATTATTCTAAGCCAGGCTCTGCAATATTCAGCGTTATTAGAATTTTAAACTACGACTGGCCAAAACTGAGCGCACTGTTCGCCAAATGTGCAATGAATTCACATATGTTGTATTCTTTTTTTATTCATGTCCCTGTGATAATTAACAAAATGTCATATTGTCTGCTTGTGTGTGTCAAGCATGTGAGCTTGTGTGTTCGACTATTGACAGCCCATAAATAAAGTTGGGCGTTCTTGTCGCTCGCGCGAATGCTTTTACTGCTCGTCGCCAACGTTAAGTGGGGTAATGCTTTCGTATTCTGCTTGACCTCTTGACATGCGCGCACAAATTGTGTTTTATGTGTACAATCGGAGAGTCGACCAACCAGCCGTCCAGCCGACTCCATCGAATATTCACCCATATGAACACTAACTACATAAAATACACGGTCTGCTTCGTTTCTATTAATGTAAATAAATATATGTACTATATGTGTGTGTATTTATATATCTATGTACATTGCAAGTATATAAATATTAACACATACATATGTACCCAGTCAGCAATTGGAAGAGAGTTTTTAAATAAACCGTTTTCTGCAAAAAGATTTTGGAACACAGAACAGAAAAAAATCGTATCGTTGCATATAATATATAAATAGATTTTTTTTTTAAATCACTTCAAGGAACTTCTAGGAGAGATTAAGCTGGAAGACTTATTTCTTGGCACATTCCATTCGAATAACGAAAGGCGCTTTATTTTCAAACATCAAAAAAGGCTCCTAGCGGAACATTTTATTCCTTTTTTTTTGCCCACTGGGTATACCTTGTTGTTGGATTTGTTTATACGCATATATGTAGATTAAGGTTGTTCACATATTCGAAATTGTTTCGAGTTTCGTTCCGAAAAACAGTGGAAACTAATTGGAACCGTAATCACTTTGAAAATGAGGAAATCTATCGAATAATTTTTTAGTTGCCAGTGCAGGGCATAAATGTTTTTGAAATAAAAATTTTTTTTTTGTAGACAATGTTCATATGTACCTGCATGTTATTACTAAAAATCAATGCAATGGGAAATTTTGACTAACTGTCGGTAGCACCAAATGGGCGAATTAACCGGGAAATCATTTACCCGTTCAAAATTAAAGGTATATTTGTGTGCTTTTTTGATAACACATCATATTTACACCAATTATGCGGGGAAACAATTTCACCGGGTCAATTAAGCGTGGAACACTGTAATTTTGCAAACTTCGACAAAACAAAGAACGCGGGTGTCTTAAGAAAATGTTAGATCTAAGCTGCAGCAGAAATACCGTAAATTTTGCTATTTACATTAATTATTATACTTAAAAGTTCACCGTACGACGGGCTCTAACAACATGTTGACATTTTATAATGAAAGCCTGACTTTCAAATGTATTATAATTATTCTATGTCTATTTTCAGGCTAAAGGGTTTCAAAACCAGTGGAATGAACGCATTGAGCGCTAAGTGCTGAAAAGCAGGAAGCTAGTCTTTTCTTTATATATTGAGATACTCTCCGCAAATCAAAATCGTTTAGTCATCAAAATGTTTATTAATCAAATGAAAATAAATATTTTTACCGAACCTATACCTATATAGATGGCGCTGATGTCGAGTTAATTTGAAAATTTGTATTAACTTATTGTCCCCTTTCATTCATACTAGGAATATATTCATATATACTATTTATAAGATGAGATATATTTTTGCACAAAATTTATTCGCCAGATCGTGACTCAGCAAATTTCCGCCCTTAGTCATATTCAAACGTCATAATTACTGAAAAATGTGATAGTTGTCTTCAGATACATTGTACTAGATCAGAATTCTTTGGAAGTATTTTTTCTAGTATTAATTTAACACAGGTGTTAAGCAGAATAGCGATACATACATTAATTAAATTTATCTAGAATATGCTTAGGCTTGAATCTAAGCCACAGCTCTCACTTTAGGGTCCTCAACAGCAGAGCTCCCATTTTAAGAGTACCAAGGATAGATGAGAACAATTTTAGGCTTTAAGAGCAGTACATATTTAGATGTGTTACTTTTTATCCTGAAAATATTAGATAATATGTACTTTCTATACCTAAGCGCCACTGCAAATAAAAGCGAACTGCTAATAATAACATTGGATTTTTGTTCAGATTACCACCACTCTCCTTCGCATCCGTGCAAAATTACTCAAGAGACTCCATGAATCCTTCAGTGTTTGTTAGTCCTTTTAGTGAATGGTCTTAGATAAACTGAAATTAAAAAATATCAGGGAATTGAGAATTGAAAGAACTTACAAATCTCCCATATCAGCTTGGACACCTCTAATGTATACACATAGATATCTATGTAAATATTTATTATCTGTATATAGGCTCAGCACTTTTTGCGCTTATATTTAACTAAATAGTCTGGTAATTAATGCAAATGAATGCTTGACATTATGCAACATTAACATACTCGCGCCAAGCATGTTTGGTTAAAAAAATTTCCAACATACATTTACTTATACATACTATACATACATATGTATGTATGCGATTGCGATACACAATGTATATAGTTATGTATATATATGTATTATTAGAAAAAGTTGGAATATTTGATTGACAGCTGTATTCGCGCCGAAATATCTATTATGACCGTCATATTACTGTGTAAAATAAATCCATACATGCATAGCAGTGTGCATACTTGAGTGCATATGAATATACTTAGCATAAACGTTAAGTTTTGTAATACCACTGTATTATTAAGAAATGTTTCCCATATGTTTCTTTGATTATCGTTTCGTTTAATAAGAATCTACACTACGAGTGCACATTATTTTGAAGAAAAGCTAAGATTTTTATTAACTCATACATCTACAGAACTCATCGAGATTCGTAAAAATAATCTTCCGCCAAACGCCACCGAATAAACGACGAATAGACTTCTTCTACTGCTTCTCTAAGAGACAGCACCTCGAAAGCTTGATCTTGTCGCCCCGAGGGTGTACGCGTGGATACTCATCCTTTCAACGCTACGCCAGGAAATGGACGTTTTGACCATTCCGTCAGCCACGCGTTCGAGCTTAGCCCTCCAATAGGCAGCGGCTGGGAAGCTCTACCTTCCGACCGCAAATATCGCGACTTGAAAACCAGGCAGTTCCACCCGCCTAGATAGTGGAGTTCGGAAGCGTATCATTTTAACCTGATGAGCAGCCGAAATTCAATGACCGAGGGATCATAATCTCGTTCTTTCAGACCATCGTAGCAATACGAGTACAGGAAAACCGATGTGAATCGAATTATCTAACGTCACAGTGAACGTATCCAGTATAAAAATTATATTTTAAACTATTTTTATTGCAATACTCTAAGAGTCAATGCGCAAAGTTTGAAAAATTATTGATTTGGTGAATCCAAGTCCTCCTGCAAGTCCGCTTCCTGTTCTTTTGCTAACACCAAACCGAATACTTTTAGGATTAAAGCATTTGTGTCTAGTAACGTAAGACGATGCCATGGTCCACGTGTATTGAAGAGATGTTGCCGTTCAAGGTCGTTCCCGCATAGCTTTGAAGAAAAAGAGAAGTAAGAAAAATGCGAATGAATTTGGCGTTTTTTTGGAACCTTTACTCAATTGGGAGAAACTATCGCGCTTTGAACAAATAAAGAAAATTTGTATTTGCTCCATGTTTTTTGCTCTATCTCACGTTTCGTGCAATTCAATATTAAACGTAAAAAAAGCTAACTAGTTTCAAGATAGTACTAGAATATTTAGATTTTGGTAGGGTTTTGAATCCCAAACCTCTCCCCCTTGAGTGCGCCAATGTGTGCAACGCTTCTATACTAAATGTGCAGAGATCGACCGAACTTCGGATTCGACCATGTTCGACCACAAAACTTCGATTCGGTTTCAATTTAATCGGGCAAAAATAAGCCGAACTTTGGCCGCAACTTGACCGAACATTTACCAATTTTTATTTATTTATTATTTTAATATAATTTAATAAGGCGTACACCACAAACTGTGTTGGAGAAGTTCGGCCAAATATCGAGGTATAGGATGTAAGCGCCAAATTATTATTATTATTATTATCAAACAGCTGCAGGCTGTCGGCGTTATACCGATATACGGAATCTGATGCAAGGTGAAAGTCCCGATAGGCTTTATTTTACTTGGATAAAAGAAATAAACTGAAACTTTTTATTAATTTAAAATTTATTTTAGCTGTAAAATTTATTCTTAAATCAATTCCAAACTATTTTCTGTTAATAATCTGACAAAAGTTTAGAAAGTTTGTTGTCGATTTGCTGCACTATACAAGGGATTTTATTCTAAAATATTTAACTTGATATGATGATAATATTATTTATGTTATATTTAACGTTTTAAACATTTCGTGCATCATTTTGACCGGTGTGTAGATGCAAAATTTTTTATTTGCACACATATATCATTTCGTTATGTTGTAGTTTTTGTAGCCTATTTAAATCTGTTTCGTTATAGGCGGTGATATGTAACATGGGTTACTGGTCAAGTATCGAATTCAACTCGAGCGGTACTACATATTCTGCTAGCAAGTTGTCCTAAATTAAAAAAAAAAAAACACCATAGCTATGTCTGAAAAACTGCAAATATTGGCATTTCTATTCCCTCTAAGAATCTCCGCTACACGAAATAGAACAAATATTTGACACTGATCAACAAAAAGTGATGCATTTCAGCTCATGCAAAAATTCGTCTACCCTTCAGCCTCTTAAGAAATTATGGTTAAAAGCAAGTAAAGATCATCTGTCTTAAAACGGCCTAAGTAATGGTGAAACTAATGATATTTCGATGTACACGAATTTCCAGGCCACTCCCACTTGGTTTAATCACATGGCCAGCTTGCGATTTTCTTAAGTACTTAGTTACTCATAGCACGGGAAGTCGCCAATTTATTTAAATGCATACAAGCAAACAAACAAACAAACAAACAAACAAGTGCAAATTTGCATATTTAATTGTCAACTGTACTCGTATCTGCAAAAGTTGTGAAAACGTCATAAACATTGCAGCGATAAGTAATGCGGAGAAAAATTCCATCGTTACTTTTAATCTCGAAAGCTCAATCACAGATTTTGAAAGCGTTACTGGCGGATGGGCAAACATGCACCTACACACCCATACACATACATACATATGTACATATGTGCATACATAGACGCTATTGGGACGCAAGCATATTATCGCACAGAAATGTTGACAATCGCAAACCAAATGTTGACAAGCCGCAGCAAACACGCCAAGCAGACGGACGGACAGGCGAACGGTTGAACGGCTGAATGGCTGAATGACTGAATGGCTGTGACAGCTTTTGCAGCGTTGGGAGGACTGAGCCACCAAATGATAAAATGCACATATTAAACGATAATTATGACAATAGTACGTGATGATTGCCGTATATTGCGTTGCAACAAATTAAAAACAACCAACTACGAGATATCCTACATTAATCACACGGCCAAACACCGAGCGCTCTAGTGCGATTTGTAATGCCGCTGGGGCATGCAACTATGAAGATGTTAATGGGATGCGCTAGATCATACGCATACGCAAGTTTACTGAAGGTGGGCGAGGGATGAGGGGTGAGGGGCGAGAGGCGGGGAGAAATAAGTTTCCCAGATTGTTGCTGCTGCTCACACTCGCGAACACGTTCCTCGCCTGCAGGCAGACGCTAGGTTCTCAGTCAGCGATGAAGGAAAGAACAACAACAACAACTGCGTATATATTACATATATTTATGAGAGCGATCAGCATGTAGTAAATGCCGTGGGCCCACAACTAAGCCAAAATAAAATAAAAAATCCCCGTTCATGCATTTGAATGCCGCGGATGCCGCGGTTGCAGCAGTGGCCAAAGTGGCTCATGTCAGATTACAGCAATAATTAGTAGTAGAAGGTAGGAGGGAACGTCAGCAGGCAAACACCGACGCAAGTGTCACTAAGCGATTAGTAGATTTTGGAAGTAACAACCATCAAAACAAAAACATCGGGGAAAACTAGGGAAGAAAAAATGGGCTGCCGCAGCCAAAAAAAAAAAATATAAAAAAAAATAAACAAAAATATTTATGTTCGAAATATGGATTTGGTTTGTGTTTTTTTTTTTGTTTTAAATTGTTATTGAAGAGGATCGAGCAGTGGCTCTATAACAAGCGTATACGCATAGAAACGCACATACGATTTGAAATTAATTCATTCGAGGTCACTCATTCTCTATTGGCGAGGTCAAGTTTCGACCCATTTTCCATTGTCTGAACCTATTAAAGACTTGAGCGGCAGCAGTAACATGTTCTGTCATTTCAGACACGCACTGGCGGCTGTATCGCACTGTAGTGAGATTGGTTGTGTGGAGGGAGTGTGGTCTGACTAACGTTTGCACAATGTGTACTGAGAAATGTTAGGGTGTTTGTACAAAAATATTAAATATGAAAATATAGAAATTATGCAGCTTGTTTTCTACAAAGACAACGATTTTAAAAGAAATTCCATGCTTTCGGGGTGGAAATGTAGGAGTAAATCATGTGGCTTATCACCTTCGGAGTAGGCAGACTAGATATCACGTTCATGTAGTTATATGAATTCCGAAATCCCGTTGTTTTGCAGGCCATAGAAATCACGGGATTAGGTTGCACTAATCCAAGGATGCCGAAAAATTTGAAATATCGAATTGAAAGAAGTAACAACTTATTTATTTTCAAGTTCCAAACAAATTGTTGTAATTTACTTATTCAATGTGGTTGAGTTGAAAATGGCAACATTAATATTTACAAATAAATAGTCGAACTATTTTATAAAATTATGTAAATTTTTGGTGATATACTTTTAAAGGGGGTTCATATTAATTATTGCTTTCAAAATTACCTTGTATTTGCACTCTTGTTTGTGATAAATTCATTCCTTAATCACATGGGTTTTAAATATTATTTTTAAAATATGTTATGTTAGGATTCTTTGTATTCATACAAATGTGTTTTTAAAATCAGTTTACTTTAATTCTAAATAGTTTTATTTGATGGTATTCAGTTACTGAACTTTTAGTCGTATCAAAAATTAAATATTCAAAGGTTAATAGCGGGATCCCGAGATAGCTATCAATATATCCCGAAATCCCACTATCAAGGCTTTCCGCTAATCCCTAGTACATACAAATTCATGCAAATACATATGCCGTGCTTTGCTCTTTATTTGTCTTGCTGTTAACTGAGAAGCCGCAAAAAACATGGAGAAAAGCCACAACCAGAACAATGTAAAAAAAATGGCTAAATTTGATTTGGTGAAAATTAAAACGAATTCGTTGGCCGATTTATGCCTGTTGCGTCAATGCATTGATTAGGTTGGTCAATGGGGCGGAGTTCTTGTGATAATTCCGGTGGAAAAGCTTCAACGATTTTGGGGAAGCCCCTCTAATGAATACGTACGGGAATGTATTCTTTTTTATAGACTTAACTTGCACGTTTAAATGGAGTGTATATAGTGGAATTTCGTGAAAGAAGTTATCAAACGATTGATCGATGAAATAGATACTTTTTTTAATAACGAAGTTTTTTTACTGTGTATAGGTCCATTGAAGTATCAGAACTACAGTAAAGTTTTGTAACTGGTAAATCAGAAAAATCCACTGGCGGATGTAGTACTAATTAATATGAATAATTTGCTATACTGTTAGTGCAAAGCACAAATGTTGCACATCAGTTTGTAAATGCCGAGATACAATGCAATTCGCATAAGGTTTTAAATAACCCTATTATCTATCCTGACTTGTGTGGCGTTTGTGACCCAAACATAGTTAAATTACTTAATTTTTCCTACGTCTACTCATGATTACGATTTCGAAGTTTTAATTGTAGATATTGTGGTACAAAGAAAATCACTCGAATGAAATTAATGGGATTTATGGAAATAACACCTTCAACACCAGCTTTGATGCCCCGTCAGAAACTATGCATTCCCGGATCTTCGTATATTTGCTCATTCCCCATATTAGATGCCTCTGCGCTCCTATGTGAATGGATTTCCCGATTTTGTTCTGGCATCAACTCACCCGGTCTCATTATATGGCACTTACATCGGATATCTGTAAGGAAAACTCCATGAATTGTGGTTAGAGAAACGTGAAGTTCCATTGACACCTAGGTTCGAATAATGTCTTAACATGATTCACGTTTTTTGTACCCTTCAACACTCCACATTATCAACGAATGCTTCCAGTTCTCGACGAAATTTATGCACGAGCGTGTAGAGCGAATGTATAGCGACTAAAATGGGGCTCCTTTTTTGCTTCTGTTGTTGCTTATATTCTTCTACTTATGAAATGAGAAGATAAAAATTAAAAGATATTCGTATGAGTGACGTTTTACCAATACGCGTCTGTGTCATATACACCAGAAATACCTTGTACAGACATACATACATACAGTTATGTGAAAAATAAAAGGGACCCGAAATTTTGACCAGTTTTAGCTATTCTCGTTTTGTTTTTTAGTATTTTCAATAAGCTGGAACATTCCGCTGATTTTTTACATTTTTTTGTACTGATGGTGTCACTGAAACCAAAAAAATTGTCGAACGTACTTTGTATGGAGGAAAAACCGTTGCACTATCAGTAAATTTCAAATTATCAAAAACCCACGGGCATTTTCAGCTAAGTTTTTAAAAAAAATTCTGATTAAACTGTTTAAAATATTGATGATATTTTGTTGAGTTTTCTAATTTTTTCTACACAGTGTGAAATGTGGACTTATACGATATTTGTTATATAATGGATTAGGCTTTTATAAAAGAATAATAAACAAAAGAAGATTAGCCAAAACTGGTCAAAATGTTGTGCCACTTTTTTTTCACATAACTGTATATACATATGTACATCATAGGCTCAAATACAAAAAAAAATATCGCATGTGTTTACTATACACTTTTAAGTTTACATACTTACATAAATATATAAAATAAATTATTTCCCAACAGTCATGTCGGATGTGTTAAATTGGCATTCACGCTTTATTTTAAAATTAAATCGGAAACTATTTAGTGCATCGATCGTTCCAGACGTTGAAGAATGTAAAAGTGAAAATATTTGGCAGATCAACGGATGGGGCAGACAAAAAATGCATACAACACTGGAGGCACGTCTGCAAATCTTTGGAGCAAATGTAGACAATGACAGTGGCACAACTTGCAAATAGTGGAAATAATTTATTTATCACGAAAACCCCCACAGCATTATGAAATGAAAACGTGGAAATTAAAGGTTTCTTCTCTAGACATATTGAAATAAGATTCTGGTTTTATAATCTCTGGTAATGTTACACAAATTTGGTAAAAGTAAAGTAACTGGAGAGAGTAACCTGCTTTTGAACTTTCGGCAGCTGCAGAAAATCCCCAATACGGTGGCGACTCACTTTAGCTCCGATATGCTTTCTAAGCACGTATGCTGATTTTTTTTGTATGTGTGTATGCATATACATCTGTGTATGTGTGTGTTTTATTTACCATCACCATGCACGTTGCAAAAATTTTTAAGTAAAGCTGCTTGCGATTTCATTGAATTAACAAGTATGCTAGGAATCTGAGTTGATGGCGAACATTTTCTCAAATTAGACAACAACGTGATTTACGGAATCTCAGAAAAATAGCATTTTAATGGAAACATCAACACAGCGGACGTACAGATGTGGCAGTAGCGATTAGTATTGCCAGATGTGGGGATTCCATCCCATATTGCAGATTTCCAAATAAATTTCGATACAGAAATTTCCTTCAGAGATGTGGGGATTTGATTGAAGTTGTCCCGCTGGTTTAAAATTCCGATTTTGTACTATTTATCAACAAATTATTTGTTTTCTGTGCTTTCTCGAAAGCAAACGGTCATTAGTGATGAAGGAAAATATGGTTTTAGATTAGGGCTACAGTTACATAATGGTCAATAATGATTGCATTTTTAAAATTTGTTACAAGTTTTACAAGTTGTCTTAATCTATTTCTGAACTTAGAATAACCTTGTAAAGTTGTTAATATTTGAGCAAAATATCAAATGGAAATTCGAGTACTTTGTGCAAAAAATTAATTTTCCAAGCACGAAAGTTCCTATTGGAAATACGATTTGTAATAATCACTTCTTAAAAATATGTGATGTTAAGAAAAAAGTCATTCTAGAAACTATGGAAAAAAGTCCATCTGAAAGATATTAATCTGCATAAAACCGAGTTTCCATATTTACTATACAATAAAATATATTTAAATAAAAATTGTTACTAATTTGGACTAATAATAATAATAATAATATTTTAACGTTTACGTCATAGCCTTATGTTTTTACGTCAATTACGTCAATTCCGAACGGCAAATGGTTCTTGTGTGAAACTTTTCGGGACAGAAATACACTCGAAATACTCAAAAAAAAATCAATATCAAAAATTTAAATGATTGTACATACTAACATAATTTGGGTCTTATTACTGTATGCTGAGTCAGAATGAGCAATGAACGATGATTCCATGATATAAAAAAATACGTTTTTCCCCATCCGCGGTGTGACCAGTTTAGCCTTTATTTTTAACATTTATTTTTATTTTCGACCCTCGAAATTTTAGTTCTAGCTTCGTGGCTTTTTGGTTTAATTTCACGGAATATAATAATTCAAAGTTTAATAAATATAGCCTTAATGACGAAACAGAAAAAGCAATTCGAAAAACTTTCAACGATTTGTAATAGGGTAGATATCCCAATTACGACAACCCCTGCCAAATAATATGATTTTTATGAAAAGTATTTGCATTTATATTATATTTTAGTGTCGAAAACTTATAACAATACAATAGACCAATGTGACCTCAACCATAGAGTTCTGGATGGAAGTTGAGGAAAAAATTACATTTTATGCAATTCAAACTCTTTTTCTTTGGTCCGGAGATGAGCTTCTTTTTGAGTAGACATATGACCAAAAATAAGATGAAAGCTCCGACTCGGAAACCGCGCGAACGGGATTTTTGACAAAAATTTCGATTTTTGGGTAAGCCGTGGAAAGACATGGGTATGGTTAGGTGCTCACAATTTCTGGCAGCATTCGCACCGATCGTGGAGTATGTGAAAGCATAACAAACAAGCGAGAGTACGTGCATACAAATGTAAATTAAATATCACACGGATAACCAGGAGCTGAGCCTAGCAGACAGCAGTGGTAAGAAAGGCACATGTGACACATTTGCAACGCCACAAAAGTCACTGCCACTGTCACCGTTGGCTGATGGACCGCTGAAGGGGCACTGCAGCTGTACACGATCGATGTGCCGCACGAATTGCCTCCTCTCTTGCTGCCTTTCTTGCCTCTTCAATTTTAATACTATGTGCATCAAAGTGAAGTGATTGTCGCTGATTTATGTTTCATATCGATCGGAGCCATACGTCGTATGCCTCATGTGCCGCTACGCGCTTTTCATGGGCGTTTGGTGCTCACGGAAGCGCACAGAACAGCTTTCAGCTTTCAGCATTTCAATTTATTTACTACATGGATTTTTGCTTCTTCTGTTCTTGCTGCTGCTTGCGGTGATATATGCGATCAAAAGAATTTCCA
The DNA here is from genome assembly GCA_951828415.1 of Anomoia purmunda. Taxonomy (NCBI): domain Eukaryota; kingdom Metazoa; phylum Arthropoda; class Insecta; order Diptera; family Tephritidae; genus Anomoia; species Anomoia purmunda. The sequence continues at coordinate 903,013 of OX639993.1, read as the reverse complement.
TTGCCATATATTTTATCAAAAGTTTCATTATGTCTACTGCAGTTGCTGAATGTCAACACAAAATACGTTCTTTCCATTCACTTTACTTGCCGGGAGTTTTTTGGTTTGCTGCTCTTTCTAGGGTAATTTTATATGGTTGATGTTCTTAAACAATCAGCTGATCGTGGGTGATCTTAGACACTAAAAGTACTATAAATAATAAATTGGCTTAGATACGAATGGATCTCTGTGTCATTTTCTACAGTTTGAATAGAAATATGTATGTCTCTAAGGTTGTCAATTTGGTTGTAGTATGAAACACTACTTAGTATTTCGTGCTGCAGTTTTCTGCTTTTTACAATAAAGCCGCAAAATTTAAAGTGGACCGTTGCCCTCGATACGGTTTTTTTTTATACTCGCAACCTAAACTTTTTTACCTCAACTAATTTTGGGTCGAACGAAGCGTTGGACTATCCATCCCAATGGCCAACTTCCATTTGTAGGATAACAGACACGGACACGTGTTCTTACACATAATCCCCATTTAGCTAAACTGAAAAGTGATAAACCGTAAAATATAATGCTTACCATTTCAATTGAAATATTTTAATATGCGCCACATACATACATACATACATACACACATGTATTTCCGATATAATTTGCACATAGCTAAAAGCAACGCCGAACGCCGAACGCCGAACGCGCATAGAGGCATATCAATTATCAACGCTGAAATTATGAATCATGCCCCTGGGGCGCAAATTCTAATATCGGTTACACAATGTGCTCAAGACAACAAAAACGGACAATAACCCATTCTCTTCCCCAGATTTACGTATACCTTCCAGGACGACATGCTGCTTCCTTCCTTTCGCCAACACACCTTCGCATAAAACGACAAATAGCGAGCTATAGGAGGACTTAACCATCTCACATGTGTGGTTAATTATAATTACGTAATTTTAATATCATATCCGGCTACACACTCCCATACGATGAATGTGTATGTGTGTGTGTGTGTGTGTGCGCGCCTGTTGGCAGGTAGATTTGTTGACGTTCGGTTTAATTTGTGCACGCAATTGCGGTTTATTGGCCTGACTTCGAAGGCGGTGCGCTGCGGACAGGTTTTTGGGAGGGTTGTTTAGAGCCAGCTACTGTATTATGAGACGCGGCAAGAAATGATGAATGAAATACGATTTTCAATGACAACAACAAACCACCCCCATCATAGGCGATTTAGGCCGCACCACCTCCGCTTCACTTGGCTCAATCCACCACCCTACATGGAACTTTGATTGAGCATATCCGGTGGGATTAGTAGCATTGTTTGCTGTAATGTCTGGCCGTCTGGCATTGTATGGAAGGGAAGGGAGCAGCAGCAGCAGCAGGTTGATGGAGGGATACCGTTGCCTGCGCAGTCGACTGAAAAATATTGGCTTTTATCCAATTGATACCGCAAAGAATTTGATGTCTATTGACAATTAAACAATGCGAACAACTTAAGGCGCGCAAGCCAAGCAAAACTGGTGGAGGCGGCAAATCGAGATTGAAGCGGCATGTAATCTGCGTATTGCGTTTGATTTGCTTGTTCACGAGCGCCCTTTGAAGGGCGGATGGAGTCTTTGTAGTTGGCTGCCAATTTGTTTTGAAGTTGTTGCTTTTGTATTTATTTTCAATGCCAAGTTTGAGGGCAAATCTATGTAATTTGGAGGATTTTTCTGTTTATTAGCGGGATTAGCAAATAATGAAACTAGGTAAGAAGGCTGGGTAGAGGCTTTTATTGAAAGCGATAAATTCATTTGAGTTAATTCAATACTACCGCGAATCTTCTAATGTGCACCTTTGTTGTATTGTAAACAAAATGTTAAGCAACAATAATGCCAGCAATTACTGTTATCACCACTTGTGGCCTCGCAGCAAAAGCCAGAACAACAATCTTCCCTACCGAATATAGGAATTCCATAAGATGAAGAGGCAACGATGTGGAGTGCTGCACGACGAGAGTGACTATGGAATGGGTGAATGCGCAGCCAACGCGTTGCCATTAGTTAACTTCACTTTTGATTGATTTCAATTAATCTTGGGTGCGTGCAATTAATCATTGAACACTTTAATATGGTTAACAACTGCTGGCCAAGCAGCGGCTAAAAAGGTTGAGCCATTGAACAAGTAACTGACCAAGGCACAGCACCATGTAGACGGACAGGAGAAGGTATGTCAGCATTTAGGCTCAGGCTCGACTCTGGCCAACGTATGCTATAATGTTTAAAAATCTGTAGAAACAACAAAAACAAAACAAACACACAAAAAAAAAACAAATAGTAATAACAGACGCGTAACTAAGGCGAGGAAAAGCACATTTGAGGCCACACATTGATTTTGACCGCCAGATTCACTGGTACCACGGTCTTAGCTATGGAAGCTTGCGTGGAAATGCGTTGGTGTTGCGCCCCCAATAACAACGAAACATCGCTTAGAAATGGAAAATGTTTCATATGAGTAATGTGCCAGAATGCCAACGCATAAGAATTATAACTCGACTGAAAAGGAATTTGTATGCATGTCGATTGACTGTTCGCGCTTCCTATCGCCGAAGTCGTAGCCAAATCCAAAGTGAAGCATTGCTCGTAAAGCGAGAATAAACAAACAGTGCCAAAATGAGTTAACCCAACACTGCCAACTAATTTTAATATTGTTTGTAGTTTTTTTCCCCACTACCAGACCTCTCAACCAGATTGCCTTGCTGAGCTGGAGTAGCGCGAATGTGGCACAGCTGTAGCTAAAAACATATGCATTTCGACCAGAAGGCAAAGTGGAAAGTTGCGCGCTACGATTGATGGCTATCAATGCCTTTGAATGATGTTGCAACATTCCACCCGCCCAGCTCAACGCGCCCTCGCTACTCGTAAATACCGCTGCTGCTGTGTGCATCTCAGCATTTTGGTCTGTTGCATACAACTTTCGAGGTATTGATTTTCCCATGCCTTAATGGCCATTAAAACAAATGGCTAGAAGAATTTGTGGACGAGCGTGAAGGAACACAGGATGAAAGTAGGTTGCCGGTGGGACGGTTGAGGGTTTGGCGTGTATCATATGAATAACTTGATGTAGTGTGATGCTAAATTATTAGACTTTGATTGAAATTTAATCTGAGTAGTTTCTAGTTTGAATCGCTGAACGCTGTAGACCTATTTTAACTGCCATGGGAATATCATTGCGGTGAATGCAGAAGAAGCGCTATGAATTATCCAACAAATTTGAATAAAAAATTAGAATATTTGTACATTCGTGAGCTATGACTTTCGGAACGTTTCCCCATCATATACAAACATACATACTTACGTATGTAAGTACTCAGGAAATATAGTCTTGTATTGAGAGCTTCGCAACTGTAAACTTCTAAACAGTCTTTTTAACATTGAAGGAAACTTTAGTTTTAATTAATCGTATTTTTTTTTTATTATTAATTTTTTTTTAATTTTAATTGAACACTGAACGAAACTTTTATTTATGATTTTATTATTTTATATTTTTATTTTTTTTATTTGGTAAATTATTTACCAAACTTTCGGCTCATTATTTAAATAAGAGTTTCCTAAGTTACAGAAATATTCTTTCCCAACTTCCAATTCTCTCGCCCTCAGACATTGATGAACCCCAACGGTGCCTAATCAAATCAAGTCACAGTTAATGAATGCCATTTACAATGGCACAGACAAATATTTGGGTGTCATTCACAATCAGTTCCTTGCTATCTGGCGAGTGAACCCATCAACTAAATTACCCTCCAAATTAGTCCTCTACGCCGCATATTTGTGCGCTAAACAAGTTAGCATTGAAATGGTCAAACAAATCGAACCGACATATATGTATATATATGTATGTAAATATATAGTTGAGTAGTCATGTATGTATGTATGTATTTACCAAGGTGTATACATATATTAACGGTGAAAAGCTAAAATGGACTTTGGCCAAAAGCCAATATGAACGAGCCATCCCACGCCATTTTTGTATGCTCCACATTGACTTTAGTTTGTGGAGTTGGGTTCGCACATCGGCAGTGAGACTTGCGTTTGTGTGTGTGCGTGTGTGTGTGCACTCGCAGTCATATTACTGGTGGCCAATAGTCACAACGGTTGGCTGATGTGCTGACATTTTACCTGTCACCCGCTGGCAGCTAACGAAAGCAATGGAAAAATGAAAGCACTGTTTGAGGTGTGAGATTGCGTGAGAAGGCGGACGCACGTAAATACGAGGGGTGCTATGTAAATGTTTCGACTTGGCAACACTGGCTTGTCAGGTAAAACCAAACATTAGACACTTTATGTCACATTTTGTTATTTGGAATGTTTTATCGATCGGCTGCTACTTATATTTTTTCAGTGAGATGGAAATTGTGTCTCGACGAAAAACTGGAATTAGCACGAAACAACTTTCGGTCAACGTGCTTCCATTTTTCGCAGTAAAGCTCTAGGCACAAGTCCACTACTTGTCGTTGGTTGCAGGAATTCAATTGTCATCGTAGTTAGCTCCCCGACGAACCACGCGAAGATGATATCAGCTGCTTTGATAGAAAGCATCGATGTAATGGGTGAACTGATACCAGATAGATATGTGATATACCAAAGATTCAGTCATCCCTTGATATTAGTAAGAATTCCGATAATGCGTAAACATTTGGCCGTAACACATTTTTTTAATTTCGATGGATGCTATAATCAAACAATTCACAATTTTGTAGAATCGGGTACTACAGTGGATCCAAAACATAGTTTTTACATACTTCGAAATATTTATGATAACAAAGAAAATACTTATTGATATTTATAGAACGTTGAGCAAAAGAGTTCAATGAAATTTAGATTACTAAGACTTTTGTTTATCACCTAAGTCAAACTCATTCTGGGTATGGTTCAGTCATTTGGAATTCCTATAATCAGGTATTACATACATAGGTTTTAATTAACTCAGAAACCGATTTTGTTGTTCGCACTGAGAGTTTTGCAGTGTTATAACATGAGAAAATTTAGAGCGTATAAAAGCCGTTTAATATTTACGAACCTACCTTGGCTACATAGTCGCAAATGTTACGTTTGTGATAGTTAAATTATTGAACGGGTTAGCTGTAAGTCATTTCTTAAATTAAACTCTTGTAAAACAAACAATGAACTTAACGATCACTTCCGATGTGTATGCCACAATTTTAAAAACAGCTGTTATGCTTTTAATAGTTCAGATTATCTTTCAACCATAAACAAATAATCTAATTTTTCATGGATAATTAATTTTAGTTCAAAGTTTATTGTAATAGTTAGTTTAATTTTATTAATTTGAGCAACAGTTTATGAATAATCTGCAACTGTTTAGTTTGAGATGACAAACCTATGCTACCTTTCTTTCGCATATGCGACCGCTATTGTGTAGTTAAAGAGCATTCCGGACTATTTCTGTTATGTGGTTTGTCGGCTCCTACTCTGGTCCATTAGACGCGCCCCCCGCGGTGAGACGCGTGTGAGGACTAAAGGACAAAATGCAATATTTTCAAAAATAAATTACCGTGTTTTCCTAACTAGTCGTAAAATTTATGGAATACCCCTCGTATTTGAACACCATTTAAATATGTAAGCCCATTAAATGACCTCAGTGCTTGTATGAATAGGAGTGGGCGCCTGTACTCGTAATTATTCGCTGACAATAACCAAAGCGCAATCAATTTTATTTGAACTGTTGAAGTAGCAATTTCACGTTGTAAATAATAGCAACAAATTTACAACTCAGCGCCAGCAGTGCTCTTTCCAATTACACAACAAAGAATTTCTTTATGGGCATATGCGTGCGTTTGTGTTTTGATGGAATTGTGATAATATCATTTTCAACCCATTATCGAATTGACCATTATGTAAAGTGGAATGTTTGTGAGCAGAGTGACACAGTTGACTTTAATGCATTTGTAGTGTTAATATGACGTAATTAAAGGTTATATATTTATATAATTTAGGATAACTAGTCATATTGCTTTTAACTCTAACATTTATTTATAGTTGAGTTTATCTCAAAATAAACTGTGACTTTGTTTTTACTTTTTGTCTCTTAGACAGGCAACGAGTATAAGTTAATATATTTTCAGACACACCTTTATTTTCATCGGAATTAGCTATACGCAGTGTTGTTTTTAAATTTTTAGAATTCCAATAAAACACTTAATTTTTTTTTCAAGGAGTATTAAAGTTTTGATGCCGTAACAAAACTAACGAAAGATCAATACCGAATAAACAATTATTCATCAAAGTAAGGAATAAAATCAACCTTTTATACCCTTGACATGTTTTGGTTCAAAATAAATTGTAAATTGCCTTTATATGAGAAGTAGACATGGGTTTTGTCAGATTTTCATAATTTTCAAATTATGTTCACAGAATTCAATTGCAGTTGCGCAGTCATACTTACATATTTGCCTTAAAGTGAGAATTTAACAAGAAAATAGCTTTTTAGTTATAACACCTGTAATGTTTTATGCTTTTCGGATTTCGTATTGGAAATATCGTTTTCGGCTGATATTTGAAAACTCCAAAAACTATTACTTTTTTTTGAACCAAAAAATTCAACTAATAAAAAATGATCATTATTTATGTTCAAAAAATAGTAATACAAAATATAATCATTACTTCAGAGCGAAAGAGTAACACTCAAAAAACGAATTTTATTTCTGATCAAGAAAATGTAACTCGGCATATGATTATTTTTTTTTTGAACATAAAAATAAAATTCATAGGTTTTTTTTTAGTAATATTGAGCGAAAATTTTAAAATCTTAAAATCATGATTAAATATACATTTTTTTTAATAGAAATCATAATGATTACCGCAGTGATGCAAATGGAAGTGACTTTAAATTGTAGCGGCTCGTAAGAAAGTTTGTATTCGAAAGTTTATCGGTCTTGCCCATAAGGAATTGGCTTTACAAGCTCTATTGATAGCATATAACTAGTATAATAAACATATACATATACATATGTATGGATGTATATATTTATATTTGTAAATGAATATATATGTATATACATATATGTACACACATATATTGTACTCGTAATACCTATGGATCGATGGCTGTGATTGTAACTTGAAACTATTCATAATTGTTAATCCCGTGTAAAATATGTACATATGTATGTATAAAAGATACCTAGTTACTTATAGTTTCTTTGCTCGCGAAATTCATAATCGCCTTTCACTTTCACTTCCTGCACTCACATTCCGGCGTCACAATACAGGCCGAAACGATTTTGAAAACCAAATTTTAGCTCCGTACATAACTGCACGAGTATTCTTAACGAAAATGCTGTCTCCAAATATGTTTTGAACATTGAAAAATAAATTACATATGTGCAACTTGCAACCCTTAAAAATGTTTCCCAAACAAACTCAGTAATCTAATTGAGAAGGTAAAATTCCATCGTTAAAATAAATACTAGTTGTTTCTTGTTTTTGGCTAAAAGAAATTCATTCCTACCACGAGGATATAATACATTCAAATGTAAGGAGTCAAAAGGACAGCAATGCACACAGATCCTTGGCTCATCGCTTGACTTGAACTACAAGAAGCCACGCAAGTGCGAAAAAGCGAAAAAATTAAAAAAAAAGAACATTCTTTCACATTTTATTCATTAGAAGCTCATACCTGGAACTCCTTCGTAGCCTATTGTTATATTAAATTCTAACTAGTTAATTCTATCGACCGCATATGTACTGATTATAATTCGCCTAATTCGTATTTTTATATTCGCCTTTTTATATTCCTTTTATTAATATACAATTATTTTTCTAACGCAATACCAAATCCACTCAAATGATAGCTTCACACTATAGATTTGAAATATTTGAATATCCATCAATTCTATTTTCATTTATATTTTTTGTAACGAATTTTCAATAGCGTTCGCCCCCATCTGCTGCTCTTCAGTTTGCTTCTTTCCCTTATCCACATCTAAGTCTCTAATATAAAAGTAATTTCAAATATTTGAAATCCAAGCATTCCTTAAATTTTTTACACAATTTGATTTAGGTACACCCATACACACACATACGTACAATACATAAGTATGTACATATATTTGTAGATTTAAAGATTTGTACATTTCCTCTGATGCCGCCCTATGCCTCTTTGCCTCTTTGCCTAGCCAAATGCAAGTTGCCATAAAATTTTATGTCGTCAAATCGCGCCGCGTCAATGAGGACATCTTCATGTTATCTTAATGTGCTAATAAATATCCAGAATCGCTGCAACTGAAATAAATTGGAAGTTGTATTACAAGAAATTATCGCATGCGCGGAAAAAAATGCCGTTTAATGGCTTTATGCACCGGGTACTTGGCTGCTGGAATGTTTAGGTGACTGGCATATTGTCGTATTGACGATTAGTGTGCGAGGGATGCGGGGGGGCTGTTCGGCACTTCAGTAGGCGGCTGTTCGCGTTAAGTATCGAAATGCGGTGCTCACAAGTGTGACGAGACGGTGGCGGCGGCCAACCATGAACTAATTTAAGCCAACTAAGCCCCTTCGAATATTATTCCTTAAAAATAAAAGCTCCTCTGATCTTCTTGTGTTTGGCATTTCTAGTTGAGGCCTAATGAGCTACTTAGCAACATTGCAATGCTCCCTCAAAATGAGTTCTTCATCGCATTATTATTGAACATCTGCCTGCTGTTTGAAAGTCTCGTGCCGCACTCATCGACCATCGACGTAGCAGCCACTCCTACATTGTCTGAGTACTATTTCAACACTTCACACAATGAGACAGCTACTTAGTGAAAGTAGATTTTAACCCTCTCGTATTGAACAAGAAGAGTCTGCCGATGATTTACAGAATCCAAATATTTTGTTTGCTTATAAATATTCGTTTGTACAATGTTTTGATGCCACTTGACAACATAATTTTGACAACCCGTAAAATTTTATAGACCGCGTGTGATTTTGCATTCGACTGACTTGTCGATGGTTTTAAGAAATTTTCGATTGGCCTCAGAACAGCGTGAAGTGTCTATGGCGCGCGCTGTTCTCTATTTCAAAAATCATTGTTGCGTTAAAAGGGTTCGTGCGCTGTTCGGTCATAAAACTGATAATTCCAAAACTCAGCAGTCAATCTGCGCAGTGAATCGCTGCGAATGGAACACCTGAAGCTTTGTTCATTATGCGCTTAGCATCTGTCTACATGAAATTATTAACATTTTTAGATTTTTATTGTATTTTGAAGGACATAAATTATGTAAATGGATTTTCTTGGTATCGTTTTAATGGCAACTTTTAATTGCGGATAATGTTATTGATGGAGTATTAGAACTTCTACCCTTTGGAGTTCTTTAATATGTTTGGAATCAAATTCTGACTAAACAAATTTTAATGTCTATGATTTTTCGGCCTGTTTTTATTAAATGATAATATTAATTTGTGAGCTCAAGGCCAGTGTATAAGGAAAAGTATATTGGAAAAAAGACAACAACAGTCAGGAGTGGTAGAAATTATAGCTATTTCGGAGATCACCACATCTCCTCATCAGATTTCTTTCATGACTCCACCGGGAAATTTTAGTTCATTTCCGAGTTATCCATTTTATTATTTTTGTATTGTATTTTCAGATAATATTAGGTAAATACTTTAAAAACTAATTAAACATTTGTAATGGTGCTGTTGCCTCCTGAGTGATTTTAGCCAACGATTAAATAAGGACCTATTATTGGGATAATGCTTTCAATGCATTCAATTCAGATTTCGAATGTTATACCAAACTATAGACAGGCAAAAGTTTTTACTTAACTACAATATTGTGATTTAAAAAACTGACTGCCAGATACGTCGCCTGCCTCAGTTCAGCGCAGAGACTGATTAACAAAATACGCACCTGCGCAACGCGCACCAAAGAGGCGTCTACGAAACCCGAACAGAACAACAACTCAATAACCTGCTTGTCGACGGCGAGAAGTGGATAGAAGCGCAACAATGCCAACTCATTTAGCCTCTTGTTGTTTATGATGAATGATCTCATCAGTAGGTGTCGAATGTCGGTACTCGTCAGCATGTCAGTTGTTATGCCCTCGCGCATTTCTACGTGGCGAACAACAACAACAACACAAATCTTAAAAACACAATTTTTGCGCTGAGTGTATCCTTAAAATTAATAAATAAACGAGCACTTGGCAAAAGTTCATATACCAGTTTGTATACTATTTATTCTAAGTAGAAGGAGCATCTGTTTTTCTGTTTTCACAACACCCTTAGTTTCTGATATTAAAAATACTCGCATGTATTTGTAAATTCGTTCCCACACAAATGGAGAACGCTTAAGGTACATAAGTAATAGCGATTTCTCGCTGTCCTATTGCTCTGCTACTACCTCTATTCATTCATTTTTCACTTCCTCCGTTTGTTATATTTTTTTTTATTATTATTTTTTTTTGTACGAGTAATTCATACAAATGTACATACATTCTCGAATTTCTCTCGCAACGTTCATTTCTTAATTTTCTGTATGATTAATGATGTTAAATTATGAACTTGCTTGTTTCGAAATGACAGGCCACGTCGATGTTAAACCTCAGTTTTGTTAAAGAGCGAAGAAAAATGACTTCATTAAAACCATTAGCGCCCATGTGTGAAATTCGATCGATTGCCTTGTTTTTGACCACGAACTATAGGCTTTTGTTGGTAACGAAACATTCAATAAAAAAATTTAACTACATTGTTGTTGTGGCTGTAATAAAATTAAAAATAGTTTTTTCTACCATCAATGACAAACAAATTTTGAATTTGGAGAAGCGTTTGAGTGGTTACAGGCAAAATCGAGCAATAAAGTGGGTAAAAATAGAACTCCATAGAATGCGTATACTCGAAGTTTAAAAGCAAAGTTGAATACAAACAATTTTACATTCCTTTATAGCAACGTGCGATAAACGCAATAAAGTTGCTTGAATTTCTACTTTCTGGCGCAAAATGACAGTTGTAGCGCGCGCCTTCTGTTATGCAGTTCCACCTGAAATCAGTGCTCGTAAACTAATTCAACGAAGATGAAGCAGTGTAAGAAGGTAAGAACAGTTAACTTATTTGCGTCGCGCGGAACAACTTCGTAGAATTTACAACTGCCTAAGCAGCGCGACTTTGAAATTAGTCCTAAGCGGTTGGACGACTCGGAATCCTATACACTCCATAAGTATAATTAGTGTTTTAAAATACGTCCAGACTGGCATAAAGAAATGGTATGTTGAGTTAGGATAGGTTAAAGAGGTTGCTTTCGTATAACATTTACACTGAAATGCTCAGAAAGAGATTTACCCCAGCATATCCTTAGACGTTCCTAAACTATCCCGACATTTTGGCAAATCTCAACGCACCTCCAGTGCGACCGCTCCCCAGTCGTCCTGATCTCCGAAGAAATGTTCTCTGAAGCGCGTTTATAGTAGTGTAGGACAATCGTAAAGAAAGTTCTTAATGGTCTCGACCTCTTCCTCATCCCTGCATTTCTTACATAAGTCGTTAAACGGGGCTCTAAACATGGCGGCAATCTCCGTGATATTCGCTCATTGAGTGGTAGCCAAAATGAGCGCTCTGTTCTACTAGTGTCTAGATTGGTCCACCTGCTGTTGACAGCTGTACTGGTCGCTTTCTCAACTTGCGAGAGCAGAAACCTCAACAGGGGTTGTATGCTCGAGCTGGGATCGTCTCGTCCAGTCTTGCTCCGCCTCCTGTGTGTTGCTGAAGAGATTACAGATATTCTCGACAGTTTTGAACACAGATTGAGTTAGTCGTGCAAGCTTTGAATGATGAATTTTACCGGGATGTCAATTGATTCCAGATCTCAGATTAGAGTACGCCACAGTAATCTGGAAGTCTAATTCTCCTGAATTTATTTTTAATTCTACCAATAAGTGTATAGGTATTTGGTAGCACACCTAGGAGGGGCTAAATTTTGAATCTAGGATAACATGCACATAGTTAAACAAAAACGCTGAAAGTACAATACCGGGGGACACTATGCATATGAACATATAAGACAAAACCAATGTCTGATAACCTGGTACACGAATATTACTAACTGAAGATGAGACTGGGGTAGATGTATGTGAGCCTAGACTAAGCTACTCGAAAATAATGGAAACGCGCATGTCTATACACGATAGAAAAAAAGATTTGTGCACTTTAATATCACCCACAATTATCGAAGGAGTTCAAATCTCACCAAGGTCTTTAAAATTGGTGATGGAGTGCTTTAAGCTAAACCCTCTTGCGCTGGTATTGAAGGAAACGAGATTGCAAACAAACTCTAAAAAGTAGAGCCTTTTATAGTTACAGATCCCTTCTGCGATTTTGAAAAGGGAAACTAATTTGATTTGGCCAAATAAGAGGAAGAAGTCCATAGGAAACTGTACTGGCATATTCTGCTATTATAGCATACCGTTCGGAAAGCGATCTCTCCTTCGCTTTTAACTGTAATTTTTGTAGTTTGACAGCAATTTTTCAATTCGACGTGACTTTCATTGTGGCAACATCGTATATGTTGTGTACTCTTGCACAAAAAGGCGCGAAGGGCACTAGACCTTCTTACTTCACGGCATGGTGCAAATCGAAGTGTATGCGTTCAAAATGCTCAATGAACTAAATTCTCCCTCGCTCGCGAGTGCCAAAAGCAGATAGCGAGCGAGAATTTCAAGCAGGTGAAGACCGCCCGTAATGTTCAGTTCAGTTGAGTTTTAGGTGCATCGCTTAAGTAAAAAAAACTACATACATATGATGCTGATTTCACTTTTTTTTAACTATTACCTAAGATTTTAACTAAAATTAATAGCAGTGCTTTCAGCTAAAAGTTGTTTACTGGAACAAGTGAACATAAAAACCAAGCAAAATTACCCATATCTCCAAATTATCGTCGAATACGGCACTTTTCCATATGGATGCAAATATATCGAGTTCATTCACTTTGCCTTTCATTGTGTCTAGTCTATCGTCGCCCATTGTGAGGCGCAAATGAATGAAAATAAATTTTATTTTATTAAATTTCATTGAGCCACGATGTTTGAGTTTTAATGCATCGATATTTTCGTCGTACTTTATTTTCGAAAATGACCTTAGTGTACTTACAATCAGCTGCATTGCAATCACGATATTCGAGTTTTCTGCCAAAATGAACAATTAGTTTTTCAGAAATATAAGGTGGCGCAAAGGACAGAAACTGCCTAATAATAATTTAAAACTTATTGAAATGCTAATTTTTGAAGAACTCACAACAGCAAATCCTTTACTACCACCCCATAATAAATAAACTCGCTCCACTTTTAAAATAAAACGCCTATGCAATAAACTCAAATAAATAGCACGGGTATATGGGCAATACCAATCAATAACATCCTCCAAAATATTTGCAAATACTTATGCTCTACGATTATTATATTTTTTTCTTCTTTTTTTGAGAAATTAGTTCCCCTTTGTGAATGTAAAAAAACTGCTCTCAGTCTTGTCCAAGCTAATTAAGGTGAACAATAAAGGAATGGGGAAAAGTTTGGTGAAATCTGTTGTCTTACAAAGAAAGCCGCTCGCACATAACGCCTTATTGTGACAAGCTGTGAATTAGCAGCCCGAGATAAATATTTTTTTTTAACAAAACCCAAGAAGAAAAAACACTTAAAAAATTTGCAAACAACAAATCCAAAATAACACCAAACAATAAAAGCCGATCTACAGAAATTAATGCAGTATAAAAAATTGTTTTGAATAAAGAATCGTCGTTGAGGGTTTCACAGCCGCACCCTACTCTACCACACCGCTTCATATCCTACCCTGCCTTTGTGCGTCTCTACCCCTGTCTGACCTACATATTTTATTTGTTTGCTGCAACAAATCTGCAATGTCCAGCTGTGTGGGTCCGTGTTCGAGTCACGCATTTTCTTACCCGCCGTTATTTGCATTTTACCTGAGTTCCCAGCTTGCTCGGCCGGCCAGTTACAAAGTAGAGCAAATATAATCAAAAGACGTGGTTGAAGAAAATGTGCGAAAATCTACCTTAAAAATTTAGCAATTTCCCGCACAAAACAATCGAAGAATTGTAACTACAGGAATCTATCTTGATTATTTGCCCAAATCCGCTGCCTAGCTGGGATGCGTTCCACTATATTTGCATTTCGGACAGCCGTTCGTTTGCATGTCAATAAATTACAATATTGTAAATTTGAATTTGCTATTGTTGTCCGGCAATGGGAGTTGGATTTGGGAGGGGTTGGCGACACTTTTGGGTGTAACTGTTGAAGGTGATGCAAACGATTTTAATTAGATACGGCGCTGCGGCAATTGTTGAAAGTAGTGCAGTTATTTGGCTAAGAATTCGTGTGATTGCAAGGAAGTTTAGTCGATTTTTTTTTTTGGATTTTGCATTTTGGTTCCCATGAAATTAGAATTTCGTGTTAATGCATTTAAATGGAATGTTGTGCCGTCTTCTTATTTTTGATTCTTTCTTTCGTAGCCAAATTCAAAGTTGAAATAAAATAATTTAAAATACAACATTCAAATTTATGAATGCTCGAAAAGGTTTGCTTTGTGGCATAAACGAAAAGGGAGAAGTAAAATTGTATGTAACCGAAATTGGGGAAGTAAGGGGCATATTTCAATAAAAAGGACGTGCTAAGCAAGCAGCAGCGTCAACTGAACTACATATGTAGGTATTTATGTATGTATGTATGCATGTATTGTGTTTACAGAATTGAAATGGAATTAACAAATATGTATATGTATATTTTGTTTTTAATTCTATAAAGTTTCTATCAGCATAATTTTCATTGACTATTTTCAGTGGTCGTTTTCTTAAGTCCATTGTTGAAAATAGCTTAGATGCTACATTCTTTATGAATGTTTTGTTTTGCGAAAATCATATTTGGCTCCCTTCTAATGCCATAATCCACTTAAATTCCATCTGTAATGACTTTCGCATTTTCTTCGATTTTCTTGCACAGCAGCAGGAGCATTTGGTTGCGTGCGTAAAGTGATCTGTCATGCAACAATCGAAATGTCAAAAATTTTGACAGTTCAATTTTTTCCACCGCTACGCCAAAGAATGACAACAACTGTGCCTAGGCAGGATACGCGCTCATATGCACACGCATACATACTTACCAATGTATGCTATGTGGAAGCTCCTTCAACACCTCAATACAATGCGTTCCTTGGGATGTTCCATCATCTGAGGTGCAACATAAAACAACAACGTACTGAAAGACAACACAAACGCCAACAAATGTCAGATGCGCGTCAAAAATGTTGATGTGAATGAGAAGACTGCGTACGAGTGTGTGTGTGAAGTAGAGAAATTAAATTGAAATTTCAACAAAAGCATCCAGGTTGGCTGCTGCTCCTTTTTGTAAATTTTTTTTTTTTTTTTCATTTCCAATTTGTTTGTCAACAAAGTCGTCCTTTGCGAGTCCTTTTGATAAAACTTGATTATGCATCTATACAGATGTACGCAATCAGATACATGCGAGTATGTGTGTTGGTCGCTTGCGAGCGTGCTGATTGCATCACACAAAAGTACGCGTACGCCATTCGAACAGTCGCAGTCAACCAGACATTGCGTCGTCAAGCCAACGCCCGCGTACAAAGGCTTGGCGCTTCCGCTTTTGAGTCCCGTGGCATGTGCAAAAAATATTTGCAAAAAATAGAGGAGTGTGTAGAGGAAGTGGGAAAAGGGCGGAGAAAGTCGTAGATACACTGACGTACTGGATATCTTTGGCGAAAAAACGCAATGTTTCATGTTGCCATTTCAAAGCGAAATGTCAACAAAATTAAAAAATGTCTACCCCGGCCCCGCGGTGAGCAAAGGCCTCGAGCAGTGCGTGAAAAGACTCGGAAATGTAAAAAAAATAAATTTCCTTTGCGAAAGTCACAGTTGTTAAAAACTTGAGTTTTTTTTTTTGTCGCGTTTTTAATCCTGAATATATAATAGCCCTCGATACTCCTGCAAACATTTGAAAGATAAAGCAATGACCCTCCGACTCTTCAGAGAGTGTTATGGCGATCATTGTCTCAAAATAGAAAATAAAATAACAGAGCAAATATTTTATACTTTTTTCGATAACTAAAGCGATAATTCCACGATTATTCTGGAAGATGTTTGGTCGCAGTAGGGATTAATTCTTACAATTGGTGGCTCTTCTGCGATTGAAAAAAGAACATCCGTGCTATTAAAATCCTATTGATGGGGACAGAAGGAATATCCTTCCCCGATAAAAAATGTTCGCTTTAATATCAAAAGTAAAAAATATAGCTATAAAAAGGTGAATATTATCAGGGCAAAACGGCGAACTTTTCAGTCGGATAATTTTAATTAAATTTATCTATTACCTTTCATAAATTGGAAGGCACGAAATACTTTCAAACACAAATTTAGTTTCCCAGAATCGACAAGAACTTTGAATAAGACTGCTACAGTAGACATCTTCTCTTATACAACTTTGTAATCAAGCGCGGAAGTATTTTTGGCAAGACTCTTTTTGGGTTTTTTCGAGGGTTAATTCCAAGGATATGCAAATAAAAGTTACATTTAAACATACACACAAACACTTAATGAAGTCATAGTTATTCGTTTAGCCAAATGAGCTTAGACCTTTTCCCCATACTGGACCTAATCGATCAAAACCTTAAAGTATTTATTTGAGATGGCTTTCGCTTCTCCGAATAGGAAAAGACCGAATGAATTTTTTGAGTTACCTAAATAATAAAAATAACCGAACAAGTAAAAATGTTTTAAACTAACTTGCGATTAGAAAGCTGTCCATTTTAAATAATTCACCTCGAACTTTTGTCCATTATATGTATAAATATAAAAATATTTAAGTACAATGTTAGCATTGATGTCACAGCGAGATGAAAGAGATCTGCTTAGGTGAATGACTGCTGTTATACAAGTAAAGGCTTCCGAATGTTACAGTTAAACCAAAATCTTATGAGGTCAAATCTCCGCTTATTATCATCTCTTATTCCCGCTTACTCAAATACTCGCAGACTGCAATATAAAGGTCCCCATTAACTAACCACGAGTTTGTTATCACTAGGCCGCCCGTGCTCTTTTATGACACAAAGTACTGATGGAAAAGACGCGTCCAGCAGTTAAGTCAAACATCCGGTCAGCCGTTTATGTAATTAATGACTCCACTAAGTGTACCTGCTCGGTTACAATACTCCGAACGACGCAATAAACTTTTGATCTTTCTATCAGAGTGGCGTAGTTCCGCAATGCACACCAACTAACAAGGTAATAAATTTTTTTTTTTTTTTGAGGTGACAATTACTTGAAATTGCAATAAAAAGTAAAGGGAAATTATTATTTTATGAAAATGGAGTTTCAAAGCGCACTGATTAACTTAGTGGTATTCGTACACCATCTTTCTCTAACAGCATTCAAACAGCGTAAACAGCGGCATAGACAGAAGACTGATTGCGTAGAATGGTTAAATCTGTAAATGGAACAGCGACAAATGACGAATTGCAATCATTCAACTCGCGCCGATTTGCTAATTTTCTCACGTTGCCTCCAGCAGATTTAGCAACACTTTCTTGGTGTTCCACAAAGCAACGCATTTGTAAATAACTGGTGACCCTAAAAATGTCAAATGTGAGACCTCGCAGCTTTGGCGGCCCTTAACTGCTTCTTCCGCTTGGCGCAGTCGCGACGCGTACACTTAAATAGCGGACAATGTAGCACTCGTTTGTATTCTATCTTTCAACTGCGCTTTGATGATCTGCTCCAATCACCTCCATCGGGCGCACAGCTCTCTGCTCTCTGCTTAGGCTCTACACACACCTGATCCTCCTCATTTGCCGTCAGTTTCTCATCCCGGCCATGTACTCATACAGACACTTGTCATTATTCTTGGCCTGGTTGTTGTCTTGTTGCTTGGTTATCATTTGCGCATCATATTCTTTTGACGCGATCTTGCACTTTCCACTCACATTCTTTGGGTTTCGGTAGTTCTAATGTGAGAATATGTGTGCATGAATGAATGTGGCATAGTACATACCTGGTACTATGAATTCCGGCACTTGTGTCATAATTTTCTGATCGTTTTATCTTCGCCGCGCTTGCTTGTCTTTTTTTGCAGCCACTTGTTACTGTTAGCGTGCATTTTATTACACAGTTTTTGGTGTTGTAGTACTGCAATTGCAACGTGCGATGCATGGCCTGAGTTGGAGAAGCAGTGATTGCAAGTACATACATTATATACGTAAGGAGTAAGGTCCAAAAGTTTCTAGCATACCCAGATAAAATTTGTCGGAAACGACTAACGAAACCCCGATACCTAACCAAAACAAGAAAAAACAACTGTAACTAAATCTCAGAAAGAGAGTATGCCTTAAATCTTTTGGTATTCTGCAGGTATTTCTCAGGGGCGTGATATCGGGCCGAGAGCATCAACAGCACAGGACACCGCGCTAAATTTTGGAAAGGGATACTTTTGCAGCGCGACCTTGATGCGAACCTGCCAAATTCGATACGTTCAAGCATTCCATCCCAACAAATATCGCGTTAACAGTATCGAGTGAAAAATATCTGCATCGTATGGCAAAGGTATCGATCTGGCATCGTATCGTATCGAAATATGAATACTCAACACATCGCACTGGTCTTCACATCAGATGTTTTTCTAAGCCTGCCTAATTAAGGAATGCGGCTTCACTAAGCTCGACCATCCCTTGGCGCCAAGCAAAGAAGTAACGTTAACTATTTTACTAACTATTGAGGGAAAAAATTCAAATTTTCTTAGGCTATTGAAATTTTAAAGGATTTTGAAATAACGAAGATTGCATTGAAAGCTAATAATAGTGGTTCAGTTTAAGCCAACAACTTTTGGACCTTACTACATACTTACATACCCACGAAGATGCATACCTGGCTGACAGTTAATTGTTGGCCTCCAATATTAAAAACTATGCTTCTTAAGAAGAGTTTTTATTGTCCACTGTAACTCTATAAGCACTTCCGGATTCCATACCTGAAATTTGATTTATGTAGATATGTATATTTGTACATATGTATATATTTAAAAGACGTGAAAATGGAATGAAGCTGTTTAGTGTACACTAAAATCATTTTCGTCACTCAATTAAAATGTTTAATGGAAATACAAAACGAAGTTGGCGACAAGTACAGACATTTTTACGAACTGAAAAGAAAACTTATAATATATGTACTTAAATTTTTGTATTTTTAAAGTATATTGCTTACGCTGCTTCGAAAGTTTTTACACATATTTGATCTTAGTTGTTTTTATTAATTCTTAAAAAGTGATTGTTTGAATTCCTGTTATTAATGTGGGAAACGAAACAGTTATATAATAAAGTACTGCTGTAGGCACTTATCATTGACGTTACATTCTTGTGGTGGGGTTTTTGAATATGTTCTTTAGAAATAAATCTTTATGCCTCTTTGCACTTAATTAACCAAATGCGAGTATACGGTTACTAGCGCTTAAGACATGATCTTACAAACAACTCACTTTTTTCGAACGTTTTCTTACTGCAATTATATGAACCGCAATTATGGACGCAGAGTGAAAGGCTCTTTCCATCGGAGCATAGGCACAACTTGCACAAGCCAGCGAAATCGTTGAATTTTATCTATCTTCTTCGGTGTCTGCCACCCTCGCGGATAGAACAATAGATCTTTCGTAGAATAGTTCTTTCAAAGGTTACCAAAAGGGGGATTGAGAAAGTTTTGCAGAGGGAGATTTGGGTTCGTTGGTAGTGGACTCTGATTTTCAATTCCCCACCGAAGCCAAAGTAATATCTGTTGGTAAGAGTTATTCAGTGCATTAAGTGCGCAAAGTCCTTCGCAAAGGGCTTCAGTACATCGCACAGTATCATTAGGCTTATCGAGCGACAACTGGCGCAAACAGCAGGATCACCCTTCTTGAGGATTGGACAAAGTACACTGAAACCCCACTGTTCGGGAATGTATTCACCTCCGACTTTGAACAGCTCTGACTTGTTATGCTTGGGCCGCATGATTGTTGTTCTCTCTTCATTTTCGTTGAGGTTTTGGGTTCTTATTCATCGATCGAGCCACCAGTGTTGCATTGAGAAGTGCTCGCTCCATATCTCAAGTGTACACTGAACGTACATATGTTACCAGATATCCAGATTTGTAGTTTGACGTATGTTCCGACACCCCAGATTCACCTCCGTCACTACCTCTTCAGTGATAGTTAAAGTACGTATTTAATTATTTCGACCTACTCATTGAGGTTGGTTTGGAGACGTCGAAATAGCAGCTTTTAAATTTACCACAAAATTATCTCACTCAAGAAGAATTCGCGTTTTATTTAGTTTTGCATAGCCTTAAAGGATTGTGGCAGTAAAATTTCAAGTGCTATCCATAAAGGAAACAACAACGTCCTCAAATGAAGATTAATTTCATTCCCTCGACAACCACAAACACAAAAAAACATGAGTATCGTGATTTAATTCAATGCTTTCCAAAATAAATAACATTATCTAAGCCGCTAAAATTTAATTAACATAATTTTACAGATAATATTTTGGTATGAAATTTCACCTTTTGACATCGGACCTGAAAACAACAACAACAACAACACAGATTTACACGCTTACAATGCACAGAAGCTGTGTGAAACGAGCTGTCAAAGTGCACACGAAAAGTGACAATTAAATTAATAGGCTACAAGTTGGTGTATCTTGATCCTCGCCACAGCTTATTTGGCGCGGCCGCCTGAGTATTCAGTTGGATGTATCCTGCGCTTAGCCTGCCAGTTTGGGTAACTTTTCAATTCGTGTTGGCATTTCTTAAGTTACAATTTACCAATTTTGATTTTCTCGCATTTGAATTGTTTGGAGTTTTTGGTTGATTTTTTTTTGTTTGTTGAAAATTTCCATAATTAACTCATCAAGTTGACTGATGAAGCAAATGAATCTCTGTCGCAGTGGCTTTGTCTCTGGCACTCGATATGCATAAATTAACTGAAAATAAAAACAACAAATGAAATGAAATGAAAATACTGCCGGGATATCATTTAACAGGCTGCCGCACTCTGTATGTATGCTCTTCACCCCTTTTCCAGATTTTTCAGCGGTTTATATTAGATATGTATGTATGTATAAAGTTGTGCAGATTTTGTTTATGTGTAATGAAGTGGATTAGCCTCGGCCTAGGTACATAAGTAATATGTGTGACTTAAACAACAATGCAGTGAGTTAATGAGCTGCAGATAACTGGACGTTGAGTAAATAAAAAAGTGATAATAACAATATATGTAAATACATTTCGGAAAGTATTCAGCTCAGGCATTTATGAATAGTCATAAATACTGCGCAATATCAAGGATCCCAAAACATACACCATTTTTTCCAACAATACTGTTTACCAAATACTACTTTTCCAAGCTGTCCAAATGAGATTCCGTTTTCGCATTCAATTTTCTGCAAGTGATTGATAGGCGCATTGTTGCTCCTTGTCGGTTATTGTTAATCGTTGTTGCGTAAATATGATTCGTACTTTCATTCATTGGCTAACTGAATGAATTTTGAATTAAAAATACAACAGAGCAGTTTCAAATTACACCTGGATTTGGCGCGCATAACAAAGCCATTGCCTGCTGGCCAAGTGATCAGTACTCGGACTGGAATTCATCTATGTAGAAAAAATAAAAACTCACGAATATGAATAACAGGATTATTTTCATAAATTATATTAAATTAGTTATTAAGACGACAGCTATGGAGATTTCTTGAAGAAACCAGCAGCCAAGATGGCACATTCGCGAACTGGACACTGGGGAAATAGGGAAATGGCTATGATTGCAAGCGGGGATAAAAATAGAATAATATAAACTATCATTTTATGTGACGCCATTTGAAGGGTTGCAAATACTGGAAAAGGGTAATAAAGCTCGCAGCGGTCAGTTGTGGACTGTTCATTGGTCAGTCACGCACATAATATGCTTGGACACGAGCATTGGGAAAGCGCGCATGCGCCTATGTATGTGAATATATTTACAATATCCCTTAACCGGACACGGCAGCAGGGATCAGAGGTCATCACCGTACTTTTGGTAATTTCTTCTCACCAATATCCACTACATAATTTTATCTGAAGCCGCAACCAGTTGCAAAGGAAGGATAAAACAGCAGGACATGCAAAATGTAAATGTGATTTTCTTTTTCGTAAAATTCTAATGTTTTTTATATTTAAATTAGCTTGGCGCGCCTCGGCTAAATTGACGGCTGTGCTATAACTATGGTTTATGTAGTAAGTAGATGGGTACCTAATAGTCGAATGCCCACTTTCCATCACATATACATAAGATATATTTATATAATTTTCGAATGCATGTATATATGTACATATATATTGTAGCGTGACTGTATGTGTATGGGATTGTCTTAGACGCACACATATTAGGGCTTCTAATTCAGGGAGTGTCCGTTTCAGTTGACCCTTTGGCAGATAATGGCATATGTCATAAACTTTTTTCAATTTTATTTCAGGCTCAAGGATGTGTTTATATACATACATAAATAACAAAAAAGTATCTACATGTATACCTAGATATACATACATATACGGCGAGCGATCTTTAAGAATGAAATGGTTTGCTGTGCACCATTTTAAAAAGCTCGGAAACATGTACATACATATGTATATATCTAGGTATGTATGTAAAAATGTAAGAATACATAGGATTGCACAGAAGGTTAAAAAGGAACTACAGCTAACAATAATGTGAATGCATATAGACAAACACATACACACACAAATTTATTTCAATTGTTAACGGAAAATATAGAATAAATGTACGAATGTCCTTCACATAAGGCTTTAAATCTCAAATCAAAAAGGAATTAAACAGCTGCCATAAGTCTCATGTATTAGTAGATATACAGAGTAACGGAAAATTGCAGGCCAACAGCATGCAACCGCAAACACTTCCAATTTGGTGGTTACATAACAACTACAATTCCGTTTTGAAATTGAAAAATCATATTTCCTGTAACCAAAACAATATCTTCCGGTAGTAAACACCAATCGTGATAAGCGAGTGAGGGTGAGCAGCAGCAGCAGCAGAAGTGAAAATCACAAAGTCATATTCAATTCAAACAAAAACAAATGAATACCGAAACAAGGAACTACAAAGGACTTTGGCCAGTTGTTGTTGCTGTAGGGCTGTCAACTGCTGTTCCGCTGCATGTCACTTAATTGTCACGCAATCACTTGGTCACTTGACGCAGCTAGTCAATCAAAAAGTGTGGAAGGATATTGCACCGACCACAAAAAGTGACCAAAGGACAGTGACGCTACGCCGGCAACAAGAGAGCATGAAGCCGAACGCTATCTCCCGCGCATGCACTCGCACGCATAGCACAAATTTTGTAAACAGACAAACCAACCCAGCTAGCAAAATAGCTTTAAAAGTGTCCAAAAATGAACGCAAGGGAAGATAAAATGTGGACGTTTCATTTATTTACTGTTTCCGTTTTCGGTCCATTTGCAGGTACATATCTTCTTTCACTAAAATATGCAGCGAGAACTTTTCTGTTTTCCATCCATTTTCGAATAATTTTACGTGATGTTTAATGGGGCATATTTACTGCGTGGAACAGATTTGAGTTTTTTCTTTCGCCGCTACCGACATTGCAAAAGCCAACTTGAAAAATTGTTTTCATCTTCGTTCTTGTAAATTTAGTAATAGTTTTTAGTTTTTAATTATTGTGAATATATTATACAGAGTTTTTATTTTGAACGTTCGAGAATAACTTACAATTATTTAATAAAAAAATAACCCACCGGACTCAACTCGATTCTGCGCCCCTAAAATACTAAACCGCCACAAGGGCCATGAAAAAATCTGTCACTTGTAAAAAGCTCGCTGGGTGATGTTGAGCATAACAGATTTCACAACACTTCGCTAGCTGGCAATAGTCGCGGACGTAGTGTTTACGTTGCAGCTTGCCGTAGCGGTCACCAATGCACCTTGCGTGGGAATTTTCCTGCCGCGGCTTCAGTGGAAAATATTTGCTCGACTCACTTGCTTTTGTATTTGTGTTTGTGCTTGCGCCACTTAGATGCCGGATCTTGACTTCCTTACTTCCTGATTGCTTTGTTTGTGAGCGGCGAGGCGCAACAATCGGGGAAATGCCCGCTGACTGCATTTCGGAGCTACGCTAACTAAAGTGAGTGCACTGCCGGCGCAGATCCTGTCGTAGTGGCAGAGACAGGATAATTGCTATTTGAATAAAATTGCTGTTCTGTTTAGCTGGCATTTTGTGTTGGCTTCCTGTTTGCATTTTATGCCTTCCGTTAGGTGATTCCCATGAAATCAACATAATTTGGAGTAGAAGCGAGCAATATTGGAACAAATCATATTGATCCTATAAACTTTATAGGACTTTGAATAATGAATTCAGTTTGGATGGTTGTTATCGTTTAACGGCATGCAACTTTCCTCATAACATTTTTGGAATTAGTACTGAAGTGACACTCCTCCCGGTATCGGAATCTCGTCGCACTGCGTGTTTTTTATCGGTTTTAGCTTTAAAACTCCTTCACATTTTAGATAGTCGAACTTCATGACTGGCTGAAGAGATGTTGGGACCGATTGTGATTTCAAGTACTATGCCAATAAGTCCGGAACCGAGTTAAAGCGTGAGCCTGGAAAAGAGATCAAATGAAAACAGTTAAGTCGCTCAGGGTGCTGGAACAAGGCACACCAATAATATTCCGGAACTACAGAAATGCGGGAATGGCAAAATTCATTGAGTGTTAAACATCGTTGGGATAATCTTTATTTTCCGGTGATTTGAAAAGAATAGACACGACTCATTTGGAAGGGCTGAATGGATTCTATTATGAATACCAAAGAACAAAATCTAACCTTACTTCAGTTTGAAAAAGTATTTCACCAACATGAGTATAAACAAGTCACGGCTTTGAAGGAGTGAAACGTCAGTGTCGTGAATTGACCCGACAAGTGGCACCATCCTGTTGTGTATCGTCCACATCCATATGTTCCAATCCGGGCCATAAAAAGTTCGTTATCATCTCACGATAGCGAGCACCATTCACAGTAACTGCCTGACCGGCCTCATTTTGAAAAAAATACGGCCCGATGATGCCGCCAGCCCATAAACCGCACCAAACAATCACTCTTTGTAGGTGCATTGTTTTTGGTTTTTCTTGGATTATCATTCGCCCAAATGCGGCAATTCCTCTTATTGACGAATCCACTGAAGCGAAAATGTGCCTCATCACTGAAGATGATTTTTTTCGAAATTTGAACGCCCATTTTCATAATAAGCCTGAATAATTTTAACACGTTGCTCGATTATGTATCTTTCCATATTCAAATTGAGCTAGTCTGAAATTGAGAAATGTCAAATGAATTACAGAAAACTTGATGTTTAGGTGTGGTTCACATTCAACATCGGCCCTTAAAATTGAACCACCCTATACTTATGACTTTGGCGGAATGAATCAGTTTCAAGCATTGTTTTTGAGTTAAGCCGCACTTGGAATCGTAAAAAGTTGCGTGAAAAATTTAACTTGAATTTCCATTTTTCCACTAACTTTCAAAACTACTTAACAGAATTTTTTTCTTGCAATGCCAAATTTTTTAAAATATGCCAAATTTTTTTAAATAGTGTGAAATCCAAAAAATTACGTGAAATGTTCGTTTTGAGTAATTTTCCGCGTTACCCTCGTAAAAAATTAGCTTTGATTGATGTGAGATGAGAGCCGTTGGTGTACTTCTAACAACCGCAAAACGACCAAGTCCCTCCTGAAACGACCGGACAGGGAGTCAGCGAAATTCCTTATTACACAGAGTAGGAAGGAGTTATGAGCTCTGGTTGGGTTTATTACACATAGTCACCATTGGTATCATCGATGAGCAATTCTTAGGCTGAGATGGAGCATATTTGGATCAGTTATATTGAGAATGGACAACTTTCACTGCTGAAACCCCGATTACGGATTTCCGGCCTTCCTCAATTCCATTCCACTGAATTGATTTGATTGGTGAGTGCATTCTAGTGGCTGTTTAGATTATTCCAGTTGCGCTGGATCGTTTTGAACTTTACCCACGAAATCTTCAACATAACGGGATTTGATTCCATAACTATTTACTTAAAACTCAGGGAATCATTTCTCGATGGAAATTATCGGAAATTATTCTGCACTTGCCGTGAACTGAACTTTTCCCACATTCCCACATCGGATTAACAGTGCAAATTTACCGCTATTTTTGTAAATTAACAATAAGCCTCTTCGGCTGCACTCACTCTTCGTTCCACCCTTTTCAGTAAAATATTTCCCATCTTTTGAGAGCACCTTTGCTGTTGTTAATGATAAACGGTATTTAGCAGAAATTTGCGCTTCAACGCTTCTAAAATGCCACTTGAAGGCAACAAAAGCATTAGCGGCCTTTCTTACACGAAACACATTTTTAAGTATTACACACATACTCACACACACACACATACATACATGCATAATACACGCACGAAGGTGGCGCTCGATGGCATATTGTGACGACAAGTGGCAGTTTAAGCGAGTTAAATGTGAGAAAATCGCCGGCAGTGGCAATAGTCGCACAATAGTAGCATTTGTTGTTGCTATTTAACACCCCCATTCTGAATGAAGAGATACTCGTACGAGCATTCAACATACTAGATTCTTGACACAATAAAATCGTAGTTAAATCGTTAATGTAATGCTAAAAAATCGACATTCTGAATGAGCAAATCATTTCAATCGGATTTTGATGACAATGAATGCTAATCGCCCGTTTTGTTTGCTGCAAAAGGGGCAACAACTACAATACACAACAACAGCATAAGTATAACCCAATGAAGGCAATGCGGCGTGACGAGTGTTCAAACAACAATAACATAACAACAAATATGCTAAAAAAGTGTACGTATTCAACTATTCAAAATTGTTTCCAAAAAGGATCTCTGCCACAATAAAAAAAAACGTCGTTGCGCACACGCAGCATGAGGCCGAACACAAGCACACCAACACTCTCACAGTCGAACACACGGCAGAACGTCTTTTGGCTCAGCAAGTTGCACGTGTGTGTGTGTGCGTGTGTGCGTGCGTCCGTTGTGTGTTTTTGTAAACCTTGATAATCGTGATAATAATCCTTTCAGTGCAGCACTTAAGCCGATCATGCGTGGAAGCTGAAGTCCCATTCAGGACCACTCGTTGCTCTCGTTTACTTTATGCGCTTTGTTTGTTATTCTCCGCTCATCGTATTGTTTAGGCTTTGCATTGTTCTCTGCTCCTTTCGTATCATTTTCGCTTAACGCATTTGTCATGTTTGGTTTTTCATAATTTTTTATTGCAGCCTTTAACTCTTCAACTTTTCGCTTTTGCACCCTTCAACAGTGCCAGACTTCAACAGCGTCTTATGGTCCATTTACCTTCGGCGATGCGTAGCTATGTACCACTGCTTGATCTTTGGCTCTGATCTGTGCTCAGTTTATGTTTAACTCGTTGAGGGTCTGATCTTGTTGTTCGGCTTCTTCGACATTCCGAATTAGGGCAATCATTGGTTTGTTAAATTACTGAGGTCATGTATATTGCCTACCACCATTGTGTGGCCAAGTCGTCAGCGTGCAGTTGATCATCTCAACTTTGATCGATCACAATGTTTATACAAGAAGGGTTGATCTCATTTTCTTCGCCTTGACATTTTTTTAAAATCTTTTTGGCATTGTTTTGAAATCAGTAATGGGATGCTGCTAATCGAGTTTGACTTTAGCGCTGTATTTGAGTTCAGTGATTTGTTGTTACTTGAAATATGGGTTAATTTCTTAGAGGAATTAATGTTTTTGGGTCTTGTCACGCGTTTAAAATTTGATAGCTGTGTATAGTTATGTCGGAAAAAAGGGCAACAATTATCGTAAAATAAACCATTTTATTTGCATTCATTATAATTGAATTTAAATACATTTCTCTTGTTAATTTTTTCGTGTCCTAAAAATACCTCCCAGTTCAAAGTGCCACATTTTCATTAACCTCACACACATTTTGATGTTCATTAGAAATTTGTAAACTTACCTCAAAAATTAAAAGAGTTTCTGTTATTCTTTAATATATGCACACTACGAGCGATTTTCACAAATGTAAGACAGCCAAAATTTATCGTATGCGATTAACGAGAACAGTTCGGATGATGGGTGGCTTCTGTGTTGATCTTCCGCCCCCCTTCCCCCACATCCAGTGCACGTATTTTCTTTGTGTGTGCGAGCAATAAATTCGAAACGTGCTAATGTGACAATATCAACGATAGTAACAACAACAACGCGGTAAGGAGATTAGTAGCATACATACATAAATAAACATAAATTTATTTGATCTCACGCCCACTCAAACTACTAAATGCACCCACATTTGCTAAGGCTTTCGATTTTGTGTCTATTTATTTATTTAGATATCGAATGCTTCCAACATATTTTATTTATGGATTAGCACATTTGTCAGAGATCAAAGCGATCGCACCGCCATTTGTTAAATTCGTGTCAATTGGATATGTGTTGCTGTTTTAATTGATCGCTCATATGTGTATATATATGCGTGTACATATGTATGTGTGTATGTATGTATGTGAAATAAAAATGAAAATTGGATATACATATGTATACTTGAAGAATATTTATTTCTCTGCCTACAAAACGTATTAGTGAATTTAGATTGCGCGATTAGCAGTCCCTGGATTTCCATACTGCTAATCTTTGGGTCAGAAAACTTTTTTCGCTCAAGAGAGGTTAATTTCGTAGTTTCACCAAAAGTGCATAGGCAATAAGGTTCGTACCTTTCTCAATTGTTCGCAAAATAGGGGGACTGAAATCGGGCAACGATACCACTTCAGTACCCCTATTATCGGCTGACAAGCGAAAAGTCGTGCTACCAGATGTAAATACGCGAAATAGTTGGCAAAAGCAGTGCGTCTTCTAATTGGATGGAAATAGGGAGTGAAATTTGTTTTGCTAAAAAATTGTGATATTTTTTTTATTAATATTTAAAAAAAAGTATTCCATTAATATGCATATGTATATATATTACTTATTATACATATGAATAGATATATTCAGACAACTATTATACTATTATTATTTGTTTTTGAAAACAAATCAGTTTCAGTGATGTTTTTATGATGCCATATTGATGGCTTTTTTTGTAATTTTTTATATACGGATTTATTTTTTATTGGATTTTCATTTAATAAATTTATTTATTTTAAATGTTAGTACGGAATGCGCAAAATCACCTGAAAGTCCTTGAAAGCTCCCAATTTTCATTTCTTCCATAATGGGGCCATTGGAAAATGTTATAAAAAGGGCACATTTTGACAGCGCACTCACGAAGTAAAGAGTTTCGTTGTTTTGCCAACTTTACAATGGGCTTATTTCTATGGCAGTAAGTACTCGTGTTTTATTCATTTATAATAAATGAAAAAAAAACTAAAACTCCATGTGATATTCTCCGCTTTTGTGCTTTAAGTACTCTTCGGTCTCCATTTGTGCCCGGAAAAAAATGGGCGGGCTGTTTTGGGCAAGAATAAGTATATAATTGTAATACAAATCTTTCCACTTTTCACTTTCCGGTCTGTTTTGGGCAACCGTGGTATCCCGCTAGCTCTTATGGATCAATCGTAACGGTATTAAGTGATCAATTTATAAAGTGATCGAATTTTGTCTACCCAGTTCTCTCAATTCAATCTCACTTTGTAATGAGAATACAAGTTTCGATGATCAAATTTTAAGAAATGGTTTCCTAATTTCTATCGTGAAAAAACCTGAAAAATTCGCTCTATAGATATTTATGAGGTATTTTGTGAAACTTCCTGCAGCTGTCTGATTGTCTTGAAGTGTCATAAACAAAAAAAAAATGAAACTACAAACGAAACTCTGTGCTTAAATTCTTGGCTGTTTACTTTACCAAATATTTGTATAATTTTTTAATCCATGAACTAATATAAAGGTAATGTTAAAATTTCGCAAATTACTGCAATCTGAAAACACACCTGAATTATATGGCCATTTGCTGTCCTTTTGGATTCAGTTATATTGCTTTGAAAGCATCTCACATCATTAATTCTAGCTTATTTTAAGTCATATGCCATGTGCATACATAAATATGGGATGTTGCCTGGCTGAAAAAAAGTCCCACGCTCGCCAGCTACACACACCTTTGTTTTTCCGCTTCGACGAGTAGCCCTCAATGTACCCACTTCACTTCTCTCCACTCAGCTGGTCAGAGCATTAGAAACACATTAGAACCCACTCATACGAACAATAGCCGCCACAGTGCCGCAATGTGCGCGCCACAAGATGTGCAAAATACATATGTAGATGTGCAGCAAACGGTTGCAACAACTGATGTGCCACAGCGCAAAACAAAGGCTGCCTTTGTCCGCAATCAATGCGATGCTAAGCACTTCACTTCAAGCAGCCAGGACGATGCATACGAGACGGACGAAGTGCAGAGCACACATTTTGCTTTGCCTTATCTTGTTTTGAGTTTTGGTTATAGCTTTTGCTTTTGTTGTATTTTAGAGTTCTTTGTTGCACAACCAAGTCAACCGCAAATGACGCGAGATGACGTCGAGGGCTGCGTAGGCTGTTGAGAAAAACCGCCGCTACCGCCAACACCAATTTCTGAAGATGAAAAGACAAAAACTACAACTCATTGTTGTTGTAACCGCAATGCGCACAGCAGGATCACCAAAACAAAGGCAAAGAACTGTACAACGGATGTTGGAAGAAAGCGAGAAGCGCCACAGTCTACAACTATCTACAAGATCAATATCTGTGAGATAGTAGTGTGAGACAAAAGACTTTGGCTACTTCATCTGTCACTTGGACTGTTGCTGACGTAGTGTAGGCTGTTTTTGTTATTGTTCTTGTGCGGCCGTTAAGTAGCTATAAATGGTCACAAAAATAGCGTTTAATGAGCGAGCACAGCTTGAACGGAGCGCCATCAGCGCCGATAACTCTAAGCACGCCAGATTGACGAGGACATTTTTCGAGAGTCCTTCATTTGTGGCTGCGGTTATGGTTGAAGATGAAATTGAAGTTGATGCGGCTTATTATCCTGCCGACATCAACGATCATTCAGCCGCCGGCATTCAGTTCGATGTTATAAAATAGATATGGATTTGAAATGCGTTTTCAAGTATTTCCTTTATTTGTTTTTGTACTGGCCCGTCCACTGACTTTGTATGTTCGAATGCCTTTCGGAGATTTATGTACTTCCGTTGGTTGAAGCATAATAAGAAAGGATATTTATGCCCCATTGGACTGGGTAAGAATGGTCTATCTTTACATTTAAAATTAATTCGGTTTTATTGTTATAAAGGAACAAGATTCGGGGCCAGTTGGGTTAGCAAACCCACTTCCATGGGAAAAAGCCAATACTTTAGGTCCAGCTGCATATCTCAGCTTACAGTTATATTGCGGCAATGTGTCGCAAATCAGCAAATGGACAAAGCGTTTTTGCATAAAATCCAATTTAATCAGAGACGCGTACAAAGCGCTTTATGCCATAAAGCCACCAACAAAAACAATGATAAATACTCAAGATGAGCAGCTCATTGTCATCAAAGCAATTCCGCTGCAAATACCCATGCTCGCTTAAGCTCATCATTAAGGGCTAAATCCTTTTTAGCCTCAAACGCTTAACTCGCCTCTCGCCCACTCCACATCGTTCAGCCAAGCGTTCATCGCGGTCTTCTGCTCTGCACATTTTGGCATATGCAGAAAATAATGCTAGTATATTGTAAACGCTAAGCATCACTTGTGACTTGATTTTATATATTATATGTACATGTATACTACCTACACATCTATGTGCTATAAATATGTATGTACTTACTACAATCGCCTACAACCCACACTCCAACTCTCTATTGACTGCGAGCGAAATCACATTTGAACGCCTTGCTGCACACGCTCAAGTGTTGCTGAGCTAAGGATAATGATGATGATATCCTTTTTATTTCAACTTGTCACTCTGAATGCAACATAACGAAGCGAAATGTCGTCGAACCTTCATTCAGTTTTTTTTTTCGTTTGCACAAAGATGTGGAATAATAAAAATTCAGCATAATTCTCCGATGCAAGTACATAATAGGGAAGAATGTGATAAAAAGTGGCAACAAAGTGCAAAAAGCATAAAACATAAGGCAAAACCGCAGGACAATAATAACAACAATCACTGTGCCATATGCGACAAGCGGCCCGCCACAGGAAGTGACTATAAAAAGGATAATACTTAAGCACTTGAGACCCATCAGTGCACTCGGCGCTTGGCGAAGAAGCCTTTTCCCCATACCACGAATGATACAATTTTAAGTGGTCATTGAGGGGTTTGTTATTCTTTTTGTTATCATTGTCGACGAAAAATTGTGTTGCGTAACTCAGTAATGTGAAAGTCAGCAAATTGTGCGCGTATTGTAAGCGATGCCGTTCTGATGCAATGCGTCAAGCTCTAAAATGGCTTGCAGAGCTTTAGTTTTAAGCGATGAAGTGCACCTCAACCTGGAAAAGCTAATCTCCGCCAATATATATGTATGTATATATATCCCAGAACTCGGAATGTCCGACCGCAATATGCCTGTGACCAACGGAACTCTCTAACATGGCATTACACTGTGCGACAAAATCAAAAAAATATATACATACTTCTTTCGAGGTTAATACGCATTGTTGATCTTAGTTAGCAGAGAAAATTTGCTACCGACCTTAGCAAACAGTTTTTATGCAGTATGATCATAAACTTAGGTTAGACATTTTGTGCAAAGGCAGTCAAGGTACCGAGTCCCTTTTCAGAAAAGCAACCGTAAACATAGACCTTGGAAGGGTGCATAACATACCGCTGAACAAATTTAGTGCCTTAAAAACCCACAAAACGAAACGAAAACCAAAAGAACCTAGGGAAAAGCTTCCTTATTTTGATGACTTTTTTCTTCAAGTCACCATGATTTCCCTCCATCGAGTAAAGGTTTCTTCAAAATAAATAAAAACCTACATAAAATGAAATTTATTTTCTCCAGAAGCAGTACATATGTATATATTATATAGCGCTACTTCATTCCCATTCTTCTTTTTTTTGATGGTTGTTTTTTCTTCAATCCAGATAATGTTTTTTTTTCTTTGAGTGCAAGCTTTCCCTCAGTATTCCATCGGTTAATATCCCTTTCCTCCAACCATATTGTCCATGCTAATCGCTTTAGAATATGACTACAGTCGAAAGGGGTTTTGAAGTGTGCTCTGATCTCTGAGGTCACATTCTTTCAATCTTATTTGACTGTACAAATAAAAACATCTAAATTTTTTGACGAAAGCTTTTATTTCACTAGCCTTGGGATAAGAGTCGGATTTTTTAAAAATAAATTTGTAATGGCTCGATCTTTGATTTTTGATGTAATTTTAGTGAAACCTTTGGCAGTCTTTTCATCGACCATGCCATTAACCTTAAATTAATGGTTCTACTTTCGAACAAAGCGGCATGACGTCTTTAGAAACTTAGGGGGCGCACATTGTCGGAGTTTTGAGACGCCTTACAAAAAACACAGCTTCAATACAATTCTTGCAAATAGAATTTATGGCCCTTAAAAGTACCCACTTCGAAACACAACACAAAAATTAAGTATTCACCACACTTCTCTATTAAAATTTAAATTTATTTTAAAATTTGCTGCTTTGTTCGTTGGGTCAAAGGTAACAAAAAAGTTGCATCCCTCCCATCGTTCCTCTAAAATAAAGTTTTACCTTATTTACCCAAACCAGAATTGACATGATTTTTGCTGATTGATATTAGAATCTTATTTGATCCACTTGGTTTCTGGTGCGGTGAAATAAGACAACACTTTTTGAAACAGGAAGCAAAATTGCAAAAAAAAATTCAAAAAAATTCCGACGGGAGCTAGCATGTAAACTTGGGGTCCTTGATCTTTGTATCTGTATTTTTAAGTAAAGAATATTCTTATCCTGGAATTTGGCTGTTTGTGTTATGATAGTCGTTTCCATTTGATCCAAGTTTCTTACCGCCAAGTAATGTCATAAATCATTTAGCTATATCTATTGTTTAGATTAAAAATTAGGTGAGTTTGTCGTATTGTTTCTTTTGTTTGTTTAGATTAGTGTAGAAACAATTAAGTGAAATAAATTAATTACAAAAAAATTTTCGCTCACTTATTTGCACTGATTTCTACTAGGTAATTTTTTGGCATAAAAGTAATCACTCGTCGATCGATCGTCCAATATGTGTCGTATTGTGAAGTCTAAAGTTAGTTAGTTATTATGAGGACTGGGGAATAGCTACTTATCTGCAACAACAATAAAAACGTTAGTTGTATCAGCAATCTAAATATTCCCATATTCTATCATAAATCTTAGCAATTCAAAACATAGAAAATACGAATAATCTTTGCGATGTCGCACATTTAAGGCCTTCCTTCATACAAACAAAAGTATAAATATACGTGTGTGTATGTATGTACTCGTATGTATGTATGCATGTGTGTATGCGTAGTCGGTGTAGTCGTTAGTGGGAGATCGCGCACCTCTAATTGCTAGCAATTCACCCTAAAAATTGATGTCGCCGAAGATCAACTTTTTGCGCCAACAATTCGCTTTGGCTGGCCGCCAGGCGATGGGTTGAGCTAAGTTCAGCGAAAGGACAAAAGTTCAATTGCAGATCAGTGTGTAATTTAACAATCTGTACGATGCGGCCAAGCGAGTCGGCGTTGATCGGGGTCTTCACAAATTCATTGTACTTCACACTCATTTATTAATCGACAATAAGTTGTTTACATAAATAAATAAAATCATCTATGGATAGATTAGAAATGACAGCGCTCATTTGTGCGTTGCGTTATCTGTACAAAGTGAACGCTATACATACTTATATAAATTAAATTGCAAATAGGTATTGCGATGTTATTTAAATAAAATTGTGATTTGCGTTAAAATTATATAAACAGTATTGAAGGAGATGATTTGCAAATTAAGAATTTCACTAAGAACGATAATGAAGAGTAATAGGATGATATATGTACTTTAATATGCATGCAAATAGTTACATATATATTTAGTATGCAAATTCTTGCTCGTATCTAAAGTAATCAAACTATTTTTGTCTTAACTGACGTTTCGATACACATACATATGTACATACATACATACATTCAAATTTTGATATTGAAGTTACAGATAAAATTTGCTATGATCTTTTTATGCGGGAGCTTGCTCAATTTCCAAAATATATGACTCATATTTTGATTTTATAAATCATTAACGTGATTTTATCTTTCGGTTGCTAAAACAAACTTACTCATCTACAGTTACTGCAACAATTGAGCAAACCTTTTTATGAAATTCGCAATGTTTTTCACGATAAATTTTATTTGTTAACTTTCCTATGAGAAAAAAATTTATAAAAATGTAGCAACTTCAAAGATTTAAACAAAATTTTTAGGAAATTTTTAGGTATGCAGTTTTGAATTAAAAATTGTGAAAATTAGACGATTTTTCATAAATTGTGCACAAAGATACAAATTTTATTTTATGTTTTTTTTTTCGAAAACAAATTTCTCCGGAAAAAATATTGTAATCACGGGGTCAGTTTTTTGCGTCACTGTATGTGCGCACAATATAGGATTGTTTTATCAATTATCTGAAAACTTTTTTGCGAGCAAATATCTTATTGCCCATACTGCCAAATATATACAGATATACTACACCGGGTCGGTGTCCATACGAAAAAAAAAACCTAAGGCAAATTTATCAGTCAGTAGAGTTTTATGTGTTACGAAAAGCAACATTGAATTTTTTGTGGTAAAAACTAAGAAAATTAAATATCCTGGTCGTATTCAAAAATATTTTATACCATATCTCTTAAAATAGGGACATAGAGCTAAACGTTATGGCAATGAATGGTTTTTGCCGTTTTAAGAGCGTGAATGGAGCGAACATTTCTACGTCACGAATATTTTCTCGAATGAACCTTTCAATATACGCAGGGTAATTCGAAACAATTTTTCATGACCCAATCTCTAAATGTATATATCATATGCCCTCATTTCCGACACAAAAGTTCCGCAGAATAAAATATGTGGACAACCCTAACATCCATAAAGCACATCCATCTTGCATTTACATACATACTCTTATGTATGCACATATGGGATTTTCATTATTCCATTTGCGTAATACGTACGGCTAAGAATTTTACGAATAATTCAGAAAAAAATGAAAAACAAAATTTCCATAAAAATATCGAACACATTGGTGTTGTTTATTTATTTCACTTGGAGATTAGAAGATGATTATAATGGGGTCAGCTGACCTCGAGTTATAAGCCGCTGATTATTGCGATGGATTCGTTTATGCTGCTGTATAATTCTCGCTACTTATCGTTACCAAGTTTTTTTTTTGCTGGAATATTGTATTTTCAAATGAAAAGTATTGCACTGATAACAAGGCACATGTGTGTATGTATATGTATGTATGTGCGCATGTGTACATGCTATGTAACTGCCTATGTATATGAATACACATGTACAATTTCCTTTCGAATTGGAATCATCCAAAGTCGAAGCTCAAGCCCGCCAATGTGAGATTTTAACTCAGCTAAACTTTAGACAGTAGAAGTAGCGATCCCACTGGTGCTACCTTCAACTCCCTCGGCAGGATTGCATTGCCATTGCAGTTGGAAAGGATCAGATTCTAAATCGCGCTTCCACTGTGGGGAAAAGTTAAAATTTCAGTCGAGGAGCACAAACCCCCCTATTATAGTATAGATTATAGACATGTCGTTTTCAAGAAGAAATTAAACGCAAATTTAATGTTATGGCCAGAATTCAGCTTCATTATAAAGATAAGGGTTTGCCATTATGTTTTAAAAATGATTTCGGGCAACTAACCGAAGTGGCTGGCTCGAATTAACTCCAGCCGAGAGGCCCAATTTTCGACCATTTTTTACAGCAATTGGGCCCGTATGTCAGCAATAACGCGCTGAATATTCTCTTACAAGTCGTCAATCGTCTCGGGCTCATCTGCATAGACCAGCGACTTTACATGACATCACAAAAAATAGTCCAGCGGTGTAAAATCGCACGATCTTGGAGGCCACGCCACAGTCCCACGACGCGAGATAATAGGCCACCAAAAGTTTCGTTCAATAAATTTATTGTTTTGTTGGATGTATGGCATGTAGCGCCGTCTTGTTCGAACCAAAAGTCGTCCACATCAACATTCTCCAATTCAGGCACGAAAAAGTCATTAATCTATAGCCATGACAGTAACGTAAAATATGGACCAATGATTCCCTCTGCCCATAGAGCACACCAAACAGTGACTTTTTGAAGATATAACGGCGCACAGTGAGACAACGCCGGCATTAAATACAAGGAGTCATTGTAGAGCTCTGAAATTTTGCACAAGTTATTTTTGAGACAATTCCAGTTTTTTAAAAAAAACTTAAGAAAATTCGCCCACTTTTACGCCCACCTGCCATACAGTCGAAATTTGTAAAATGCCGTATTGTCCGTATTACTTTAGGTATAACTTTCAATTTTGGTATACTTGAATGTATATAGTTACAAACATTATTTGAAATAAAAATTGAACTTTGGCCCACTTTTAACCCCATCACCCATACTACCTCAACATAAAAAGTGCCATATTTTCTAAGATATATTAAATACAACCTTCAAATTCGATATTACTGTAATTTATATCATTTAGAATGTTTCATGCAAAAATTACAATAACACGCCCACTAATACGCCCACCTCCCATTGAAATGCAATAAAAAAAACAATATTTTTTTTCATTCAATCAATAATTTTTTAACATCATCATCTAATTTTTTCAATTTGTTTCTCATTCTAAATGAATTAATATAAGGATCTGATGATATTTGCAAATAGTGCATTACATCTTCATTCGTAGAAATACGTGAATTTTTACGAGAATGGAATAGCCTACAGTTTCTATACCCCTTATTCATTACTTCTTGCGCTTCTTCGGATAACATTCCTGTAGCAAAAAAAAAGTTAATATTAAATAAAGTTTAAAAAATACTTTCAAAAATAAAAATTGCAAACAAACCTATTGGCAATATAGCCTCAGATACCATTTTGCTGCCGTGAATGAGAACTTTATGCACAGTGGTGGGCATGTAGTACCAGCCATAAAGCTCTACATATAATTTTGCAGTGTCCATGCAATACGTATGGAAGCTTTGGACAACAAAAATAATTATAATGCAAGAGACTTACAGCATTGCTCCCACGACGAAAGATCTTTCGGTGTGCGAGGGGTGGTGACTGTTGAGGCTGGAACGATTTTGTGATTTTCGGGAAGCGGGCATAATCATGAGTGCATGGTTGCGTTAGTGTATAAACGTATGTATGTAATCAAGTATTACTAGCTGCATGCATTAAGGTGCACCTTCTTCCTCTAATTTAATTACATTTTTTTTTTTGTTCCTTTTTCTAAGCAAACATTTTTTTCTTAAGTTAATAGTTGCAGTACATTATTACATTTTTTTTTTCCTTCTTTATACTTATGAATTTAAAACCAAAGTTGCAAGTCCTAACACTTGAGCACGAAATCAAAAAAAAATTATTTTCTATGGCGGCTGAGGGCCTCACTAATGTTACTTTATAGCTAAGTTGTTTTAATTTATGCACTTATACATTATGCTGGTGGCGGCAAAAAAAACACAAAAGGTGAGCGGTTAGCTAGTGGCGGCGAACTTTTTGCTGGGGAGGATTGGCTCCAGGGGATACAAGCAAACTTGACCGATAGATGGTGGGAAAGAAACTACTTGTTTTTAGCAAAAATAAGATTGCGATGGTATTTTCGATTGAACCTTTTAAAATACTCTATTTTCCTGCCTGGCGACAAGCGGCACTACAATATAACAATTAAACTAACCACATTAGAAAGTGATCATAACACAACTTAGATAAGAACAATATCTTGCACTATCAATTTAAATTAAAAATTATGCAACTATCTAACCCAAAGTCAATGACCTTCAACAAAATTATCTATCAAATTAATAACGTAAATAAAATTTATGTAAACAAGAATATTTTTATTAAAACATAAATGATCTTTAAAGCATAATTCTGAATAACTAACAAAAAACAAATGTAATTTATTACTATTCTCTTGCACAATAAGTGAATAGTAAACAATTAAAAAAAATAAAAGTAAAAAGTTGTAAACATGCTATTGCATGCTAACATACGTATAGCGACAGAATGTGCGCGTTACGTACTTTTTGTAGTTTTTTGTATGTTTAATGTGCTTTTGCAAACTTTTGCTATATGTCCTCTACTTTAAATTAAAGCTGTGACTTCAAACTTTCATTTGGTATAAGTCTGCACCTAGGGCGAGGGGCTGCTCTATATTTCCTAGGCCATTGAAAATGCAAAATGTTCAATTTTTGCACCACAATTCTGTTGTTAAGAAAAAAAAATTGTGTTTTTTTTTTAAATTTATTTTTTCATTTACTCATTCTGCAATAACTAAATTAATTAAAACAATACTTTAAAGTTACATTTATTATGTATTTTTATTTTAATAAGCTTTTGATTATTACATATTGAACTAACATATTTCAAGCGCGTTGGCATACCTCAACTTTGACTTGCTCTAGACCAAAAAGTAATGAAGTTATGAGGCTGAAATTTCAGGGAATTGTTACTCATATATCTGTTAATATACTGTATATTCATCCAAATTGGACGACACGTCAAAAACCATTTTTTGCCGCGGTTACTATTGGGCTGTCTCACTGTGCGGCGTCTCACTGTGCGGCGTCTCAACAATGGATTGTGGATTATCAACACTCCAACGTTGTTTATTATGGTTGCTCGAATTACCGGCTCTGTTCCGAAGTAAGTCTATTCATTATGAAATGTCAAACGAAACTGAGTATAAATCAAGTAACAGCTGTCAAAAAAACCAACTCTGAAAAAAAGTATTGCTTCATTGAAAACCACACATCTTAAAAAAATACCCTTTATAAGACAGGTCAAACATAGCTAGTGGTAAGTATTTCGATTGCGCTTTCTTCTACAAAACTTTAGTATTGGCAACCAAGGAACTTACTTTCGGTCAAAGTAAAGCTTTTGAAAATAGAAAAGAAAGTAACTTTAATACGTGCCTATGTTTAAATATTCTCAGAGATATTTTAATTTCAATCTTAGCTACATCACATCCAAAGTTTTTTAATAGTTTCATTGAAATTCTTACAGCAATGACTTTTCTTTAAAGCTGAATACTTAGCTTAATAATTTAAAAAAAAAATCCGTTTTTAAAACCATAAAAGGAAAAGAAGACAAAGTATGTAAGTTATTACACTAAAAAATAAATATATAAATCAAAAAAGTGTCTGGATTGCAGAAAAACAGCTATCAAAAAAAAAATGAAAATGGGAATCAAATAAGGCTTAAGAAATATTTACTAAATTAAGAAATTTTACAACAGATTTCAGTTTAATGTTAGCTTTTATTGATTTTCAAGAAATCTTTACTCGATCGGTGGAAAGTATCGCAATTTAAAAAAAAGCTCTTCAAAATAAGTAAACTATGGTTCTTTTGCTTTTCAGGGCACATACAAATTATGAATTCACGCCTTAATAAAGATTTATCAGCGAAAAATCCAGCAGTATTCAAATCTTGCAACACATCTTTGCCTTATTTCTTTATCCATTTTCTAAAATTTGATTTAAATTCAAACTTGGTAGACTTGGTAGCAGCAGTGCAAAACTGATATTTTTAAAGCTTAATTGAAGTAGAAGAGAACTCTAAATATTTGCACGTGCATAGTTTGAGAATCCAGTATAGTAAATGTTCATAACTGTGTTGCGGCTGAGACATTTCCCAAATTAAATGAAAAACATTTTTTAATATTTTATTATTCTCTTATTCAAATACCGAATTACTATATGCAAATTAAGTTATTTTAGTCGCAAAGATAATTATTGTCCTCACTGTAGTTGTGAATGTCACAGCAAAGTGAATTAAGTAATTATGGAAAAACATATGATTTTATCTTGGAAAAACAGCATCCTTTCGGGTCAATTCCCCAACCGTTGCAGATCAAATGGGCATCCTGAAATGAGCAACGGTCACACAGCTTCTAATGAGTTGCAGTGCTTACTTACCGCTCAAACTTTTAAGTAGAACAACAAATAGAAGCCCAAGCAAAGCAAACACCTTTCACCTTATTTTTTTGTCTGCACCGAAGCCAAATGGTGGACTCACTGCGACGACCAAACTGACCATTACCCAACTCATTTACTGCATAGGCAGCTTAGGAAGCGCAGCAGATGTCGATTCGATGTACGGACATTTACCGTCTGTTCAATTAAGGGACTAAAACATGCATTCATATAAGTAATTATGAGATCCTTTTGCTGTACGCCACATTTGTTGCTGCTATTGTGGACTGTTTTTCTTCAATTTGACTACAAACCATAATTTATCATTGCAAACGTGCTAAAATTGTTGGTCAGTTGCACAATAAACGCTGCGTCAAGGATTATTGATTATGCAAAGTACCAGTACAAAAGGATATCTTCTCAAACAGGACAACCTAGCTAGGTAGCTGGACATCAAGCGAAGGCGCAGCGAATCATCATAGCTAAAGGGTTGAAGTAAATGGTGGTTGTTGTTGTTGCCGAAGAAAATGACACTTCAAAGGAAAATATTGGCGTCGCTTAAGGAGAGAATAGGCGACCAATGAAGAAAACAATATAAGCTAGACGATTATGATTTCTTTGAAAGTTCAGTTTTTACCTGAAGAACATCTCAAATTACGCTCACCGCTCACCGCTCACCGCTGTCTCAAATCGCTGAATAACTGACCAGTGACTATCACTGCCGCCTGGAGTTCGTCAAAGCGTGTGTTTTGAGTTATTAGAAGGATAATGGTTTTTGACATTTGCCGTTAACGCACGCAGTACACAATATAAATGGGCTGGCTGTCTTAGTTTAGAAATTTCATGATGGATATGGGTGTGTGTGTTGCGTGTATGTCTTGGCGTTAATGGTCATTTTTGCACGGTTAATTTTTTTTTTTTTTTTGAGTAATCTCAGGAGCCGAAACTGGTTCGGACATTGTGTGAGAAAATCCGTTCATTTAATGATCTCGGACAACTACGAAATGTGGTCGTAAGATGCCAACTGAACATTGGTGGTGCTGACCAGAAAAGCTGGGCGTTGATCAATGTCCCCTCGGATTAAGCCGATAATTAATGATGAATCTGACGGAATATTTCCTGTGAAATCCCAACTCCTTTACTCGCATACTCACAAATATAAAGTTTTGATTTATGCAGGCATGACTGGAAATTGTTTTCAAAGTTTATGAGTTTGCTGATCGGAGAGGTCAGGATTGGTCTTGAGTTATTATGTACGTAGTTAAATGAAAAAGAACTATACATGTTTCACATTCTAACAATGTAAAGTAAGTTTTCGATGTCTGCTAAGTAATTTAATCAAATTTGTAAGGATGAAGTTAGATAAGAAACAGCCCAAAACAACACTGCAACAAAACTGCAGCAGCATGCCCAGACCAAAGTTCAATTATCTCAACAATCCAATTGATTTGGCAAGAATTCGCCTTACAAAACTGTGACAAGAAAATCGCGTTACCGAGAAGATCAGGATTTAATCCATATTTAGTCACTCTGTGTAACCCTGATTTGTGCTATCCGTTTGTGAAGAAATCGGTAAACTGCTATGAAAACAAAACAAATTAGGCTAATTCATATGAAATGGTAGCGTCGCATGGACTGAAAGCTCGTTATATCTTCTTCTTGCACGGTGAAAACTTGTTTATTTTGTTAAAATTTTTGTTTAAATTTAAGTTCGCATTATAAAATTCGCTGCAGCTGCTGAATACTCGGAACATTTATTATTCTGTGTTTAACTTTTTTAACAAATCACTCAAAACCCAGAAAAAACAACTTGCTTAGAGCCATTAATGACGTCAATCCTTCAAACGATGCAAGTACGAATTAACGAAAGTGCTTTTGTCGTCACCTTCTTTTCTCTGCATCGTGCATGGAATCCATGTACTTATAATGTCGATACCACCTTATATGAATTGTAAACCTTAAGTCGAATTGTGAACACGAATAGTTAGCGATTCGAAGTAACTTCGATTTGAGATGATTAACTCAGAAATGGACATGATATAAAAAATTGAAATAAGCAATAGAAAACTTCTTTAAAAACAAAAAAAAATCACTTTCTAAGTTCACCAATTCCGCAAACCAAACTGACGTTGAAAATGTTTTGTGAGAGTCCTCATTTCACCAATTGACCTTTTGCACATCCTCCTAACAAGTTTATTGGAAAATACTAGTTTATTGTGTTGCGTTCAAATGTCTAGAGGCAGCTGTGCAAATGTCAAGAAGAAAGTGTCAAAATTATCATTAATAATCAGCGAAACGATTGCTGCTCCGTTGCACACTCGTTCGCACTTCCACTTCCCAGGATAACGGACACTTTTCTATGCTTATATCTACTGAAAGGAAAAAGGAATGTGTAAACAATTCGTTGTGGCAGCTCCGAAGATGCATCGATGGTAAATGCAAAATTGTGCAAACAAGTCAACAAAACTGGACATCGCAATGACGCTGTTCGGATGGAAGTAAATCGGTGGTAAATAAGTTGCAATCATCGGAAGGATATCAATCGGCGAGAAAAGAGTATGTTAGTTTGCTTGTTGCTGTGTGTTGTTTAAGGACGATGTTAAATTGAAAAATTATGATAAATAGCACAACAAAACAATGAACGGGGAAAAGAATCAGCAGGGGCAGCTCTTAAAACCAAAGGATATTAATACGCTTGTACTACCGTTTGGACGCTCATATATTCTTCCTCGTTTGCATATCTCGGTAAGAATGTACATATGTATGCATGTTGTGTGTATGTGTGTGTCTGTGTAATGAGATGCCTTTTTTCTTGTCACAGGTTTGAGTTTATCAACACCGACATATTCATCATTGACACTGTGGCCAGCGGCGACGCATCGCACGCCAACAGGACTTCAGACTCATCAACGGCATGGAGGTAATAAAAAGGTGCCAGCGCAACGGGAAAGGGTTTCTACGTATGTTGCATATGTGGCTGTGGCATTATTTACATAACATAAAGGTAATTCATATCTGCGAGGACACACAATGCCCTGATGAGTGCCAGAACAAAGGCGAAAAGATGGCGAACTATAAGGATGTATGACGCGCTGAAAGAAGTCCTTTCGCTACGGGATATCATTTACGATTTGTGTGCAAAAGAATTTGAAACGCGCGCCATGACACACAAAGGAAACGGGCGAGTGCTGTGAAAGTGGACTGCAGAGCTTTCGTCGATTATTTTTCTGGTTTTATTTGTATGCTGGTGCCATGGAGTTTGCGTTTGTAGAGCGCTAGTTTGACCATAAAAACATAAAAAGGATTCACAGGGATATTATAGTTGCGCGTGTTCGCAAATTTTCTATCTCCTGGCATCGCAACTACATTTTTCTATGCGCTGATCCTTTAATTTTTTCTACGTTTTTTGCAAGTGTTTATCTGCTTTGCAATAGTTCACATCGGCTTATCGTACACCCAAACTCCAGCAGAGGGATGGATAAGTTATGCCGCTTGCAAGGATATGTGCAAATATATTCCTTCGATTTCAC
Organism: Anomoia purmunda; assembly: GCA_951828415.1. Taxonomy (NCBI): domain Eukaryota; kingdom Metazoa; phylum Arthropoda; class Insecta; order Diptera; family Tephritidae; genus Anomoia; species Anomoia purmunda. The sequence continues at coordinate 858,266 of OX639993.1, read as the reverse complement.
ACACACAGTAGTCGTTTTCTCCGTTTTTTCTCCGAAAGGGTTCAACATTGTAATGTTGACAAATGTTGAAAGTTTGGCTTTGCTCAGTACGCCAACACATTGCGATGGATGGTGGGTGGATGTGAGGAAAGAGATGGGGTTGAGACAGCATACCGTCCGGATATCCGTGGCTTAGTGTTGTAATGTGTTTGCTACACTTTGGCTGTGTAAATTATATTGTTTTAGGACTTATCAGTGATAGGACATCGCTAAACGGCAAAGGTGCATCCACACAATCACACAAGTTATGTCCTTTAGCAGAGTAGGAGAAAGGGTTAGAATGTCCTTAGAAATATTTACGACAGACACGCTTGTTTAGAATGCGCATATTTTAAGGAGATTTGGTTTAGGAAGTGGTACAGAATTCCGTTTTTACTGAAATTACCTTGAGCCGGTATGTTACAAATATTCACTGCAATTGCAATACCGCCATGTCGTAATTCCTTTTAACTCAATACCAAGTCCTTATGTCCCACTCTGCATTTGACTTATAAGTATTAGAAATTAAATCTGTTTATACACATTTTGATCAAATTTAACCACAAAGTTAACAAGATCAAAAGTTCCAAGCGCATCAGCAACAAAAACGAAGGAAAAGATTTTCTAGTAAGCATCTGTCATAGATCGCAATCCTCCCTCAGCCAACCTTAATACGAATACCAAATGCGCGCACTGCATCCTGTCATATTCTGGCAGGAAATGATCTTTGATCCGGAAACAATAAAATGACTAGTCGCAGCTAACGTGAACGTAAAAAATCTCTGTTTCCAATGCTTTAAATGTCATGCATGGCAGCTCTCTCAGGCAAGGCACCTCGTAAATAAATAAAAAAGTGAAATAAACCACCTGCAACGCGCTTATGAGTGAGTGCACGCTCCGAAAGGGACACACCGAGAGCAATAAATCCACGGTGCATACAACGTTGCGGTGTAAACCAAATTATTCCGTGTAATTAGAGTTAGGGGAAGAAAAGTTAAAAAATGAGGGTGAAACAAATGACAATTACTAGAATGTCTGGGCAATGACTTTAACTAAAAAGGTATGAATGATGTTTGAGTAAGTTATTAAAAAAAATAGTATTCGCACAAAATAATGCAGGAGCACCCTAAAATCAAATCAAAAATACCTTCTTTGAGGCCTCACATTACGTGAATTTAAAATAAAATTAAAAAGTCAAGGAACAACTAAATTGAAGTGGTTCGTTATTTCTTTTTTTTTTTTGTTTTTTTGATCGAAAATGCATGGCCGTTGAAGTAATTTTGCCATTTTCGCATAATTTCCGCGCTGCTTCTAGAAAGCATTTAAATACATAAATACATAGATACATACTTACATAACTTTAATCAAAACTACGAAACAAAGTGACCTAGTCGTTAGAGTTTGAACTAGAATTTGGTGACTGAGTCTACGGTGAATAGATTTGTGCCGTTTACAGCATTATGCCTCGACTAAATTGATGCGAAATCTAGCAGGATTTGGAGGATTGGTATTAGTTTCTGAAACTACATTAAAATATGTAACGTAATTAATTAAAATTTCAATATTTTCTGTGTAAGCAACTCCTTACTCTATTATAAGGATATTATCGATCTTTTATCTACACTCCCCAAAGCCATTGCACAGAAAGTTCAGGAGAGAAAACACGGTCGATGCGGCTTTAAAGCAAACAAAAAATTCTTTTAATCTCCCTGAAACTAATTTAAATGCAATCTGACACTATATAGAGATATAAAAAATGGCAAATGCAGAAATCTCTCGACAAAAATACGGGGTTTGAGAACAACGCGACAGATGCCACTTCTGAACCTATAACGAACTTTGACATTCATAATATTAGTAAGATATTTTTAAACATGGAACGCACACAAACAATCATTTAGTTTCAAATCAATCAGAAACGTTTTGTGAGCAGTAACTTTAGTCTGATTTCATTCGTGATAGCAAACGCAAACAAAACAATTGAATACAGAGCAATAGGGAAGCAAACGAAACACAAAGTTATATGTAAGTACAAAAACAAAAAATTACACTAAGAAAATATACGCACAATGACAATATGATTTACAACAAACACATCATTTTGACTTAACGTTTATCAATCGAATTCAATCAGCTACAACTTCACCTTATATGAATTCGCCTTCACAAAACGAAACCTTTCGTTTATTATCAAAACATAAACTAAATCAAGGCACATTAACCAGGTAACAGCAACAGGGTTGAGTTTTTGATTTTTTTCATTCGAAGTGGTTCATCAGTTGTCAAAGTTTGTTTACATTTTATCATAACAAACTATTATTTGTTTCGATTATATATTACATATCCAAATTATATTTACATATTCAGAAATGGGGAAATGTTTTCTTTGTAATAAGAGGAGGGGGAAAGGCTGCAACTTTTTTAAGGTTCCGCAAGATCAGTAGAGAAGATCCAATTGGAACAGAGCATGTGGCGTGGAACTTCCTGTAAGCGGTTGGGTTTGTTCCGATCACTTTTTGGAATCCGACCTCATTGCTGGAGCGCAAAGAACAAACCTAATGCCCAACTTTGTTCCTTCGCTTTATATATGTACCATCGCCTTTGATGTAAGTATCCAACACGCAAATGCTGAGTGCGAACAATAGAATTACTTACTTATCTTCGACGTGCCTTGCTGGTGTGCGTTTTGTTTACTTATTGAATGGTCAAACACGCTAAATTTGGCATTTCTGTGTTGACGTTTGATGGGCCACTTGCAACAACAAAATACATGGCAGGGTTGTATTTTTTATAATGCTGTTACCTGGTTAATATGCCATGAAACTAAATTGGAAATTTTCGACAGAAAATTACCGGTGTGTGTGAATATCTTGCTGATGAATGATTCGTTGTTTTGTGTATCGTGTTTTGTTTGAGTTTTGCTCATGATGAGTATTTTTGTAATAAACAAAATTACGCAAGCATGCAAGAGAACAAGCCAAGGCGAATTCAATACAAGGTGGTCGCAAGAGCACATACACACAAACTCCACATGTTTTGTTTTTGCTTCTGAATGGTGAGAATGTCCGATAAAGGAAATATAGAACAATAATTTTGAACAGAGAGAATGCCAAAATAGGAACGAATTTGACAACAAAACTGTTTATTTTTGATTCAGTTGGCCAAAACTATATTTATAAATACATATATTTAAATTAAAATTTACAATAGCGACCGCAATTGAAACCTTACTCTTCATAAAGTGCCAGTGCAATATGGGAGTAAATGAACTGCCACAATTAATGCAGCGTCTGTTGATAGTTCCGACAATCTTTTTATGTAAAAAAGAATTAATAGAGAATTCCAAAACTAAAAAGATTTTAAAAAAGTACCGTGGTAACGTGCCACATCCAAAGTCCGTTAAACTTTGAACAGCCGAAATAGCCGCAGTGCAGTTGGGATTCTCAAATGTTGGATATGGAAGGGCTTTAGTTAGTAATCGAGCCCTTTTTCCTCCGAGAACCATATCATCACGACGGAAGTGATCGGCGCAAATGACATCTTTACACCTCAACTGCACCCGGCATGATCGGGACCAGACTAACCGCTCCGACTCTTCACTTGGTACCAAGAAAAACGGACCCGTTCCACGCTTTACTATCTTGCCGCATAATACACACTTTCCCATTTTTTCGCGAAATATTTGAATATTTGAATATATGAATTCAAATCAATTTGAATTTAAAAATATTTTTAAATGAAAATGTAAACAGAAAATGAAGATGTAAACAAAAAACAAACCAGTTGACACTTTCACCATTCAAGGCGAAAAAAGAAGAAGCAATCAGCTGATCGGAAGAAAACACCTTCTATAGATTCGCCTTGGAACAAGCCGTTCGTTTGGTTTGTACTCACCTGTTATTGAAAATGTTCGTGTTTTTTTTTGCGTTCAGAAGTAGTATGACAAAAAAAAGCACACACTTTTAGTATTTGTTCTGAAAATGGGTAGTGATACGTTTGGTTTGTTTTCTTTCTCTGTTTTTAAATATGTAATTATATTGGTTTTTGTCTGAAAAAGTGTGAAAATTAACTGTTTTTTTTTTGGAAAAATCCAATATATGGCTGAATATCTGACTTCAAGAACAGGCAGCAATTTTTTAAGTTTTTTCCATCAGCTGGCTTACTATTTACCAGAACTGTCTGCTTGCCAAGTTTTTACCCCTACATTTTCGTTTATTTACTTCTTATCTCATAAAGCATTGCTTAGTTTAGACAACCCTATTAAACTAAAATTAAAAGCGATACTATTTATGTAGTGGAGTTATTTTTCTATTGCAGATCGAAAGAGTTATAACAGCGGGTACTTCGTCAAAAATAAACATCTCGCCAACGATCAATTTTCAATCACTTCCTCGTGTAATTAAAGTCGACATTTCCAAAGCGTTTCACAAATACCCACGCATTCAATTTCATTAGTCAACGTGTTGTTTATGAGAATTGTGTGGTGAAAGCAGTGAGCGGGCGGTGGAGCACTAAAGGCGATAATTTTACGACAATACCACGTGATCAAGTTTCATCAACCAAAATCCCCTTCGACAAGCTGTACACCCATGTATGTATGTATTATGTATGTGTGAATGCGAAGGTGGTGCGGGACAAACTATTCTAGCTAGTCGAATACAGTTGACATGTTCAATTAATTAATGCTACTTCGGATAGAAAGAAGAATGAGTTTATTTCTGTACATCAGCGAAAGCGAGCGGGAAACAGAAGGCTTATATATCTACAAACTGACGTAAGCATTTCGAAGTAGATTCTCATATTTTTTATAAAAATTTTCATTCAAAAGTAATATATGCTTATTATTGTAAAAACGATTATATGGAGAATGTTTGCTTTAATAATTATTAATATTTTAAAATGAGGAATTTGCAAAAAAAAACAATTATTATTTTTGAATTTTTTAAAGAATATACGCAATGGTACTGTTTTTCCATCGGGATTGTCATTAATATATGTTAAGGGATCAGCCGAAATATATATCAGTAATATATCGGGACCGATTTCAAATTACCTCAAAATGTGCAGTTGTTTATAAATAAATATAGTTTCAAAAATATTTTTTCAAAAAAATCACCTCAGGTCACATGGCAGTTTAAGCTTAAATGTTCCGCATAAACATATTTCAAAATTTTTTTAACGGAATCATAATACTAAACTTTCGATGCTGCCTGTTTTGGAAGATTGGTTCAAGGAAAGCCTTAAAACTTCCAATCAATCCAGCTCATGTAAATCTTAATATTTTTAAAAATATTTTGCCAGAATCTAAAAAATTGAATAATTCTGGTGGAAAACCAACAACTTTTTTATGACGCACATACATATCTATATTTTTTAAGTTGAACCCTAAAACATTTAATATGTTGTAGTTTTGGTATAAAACACTTTTGCTAGATATGAACCGGCATAATATGGAGTGGTCGTATGAAGAGGTACACTATCCGTTTTGGAAAACTCCTAAAACCGCAACCGGACACATGGCGAAATACCGCAGACCTGATGTCTGCCACGTCTCCAACGCGTTGTAGGTACTTGAAAATACCGAACAGCAATCAATGGTCCTGCATGAGTGCAATCTACGCTATGTCCTTACAAATTGAACCCAAAACTCCAATAATGTAAACGTACTAAAGAAACACAATAACACAGCAAAGCAATTAAATGACTTTGTTCTGCACAAAATGCCTTTCGGTAATATTACACTCGGAGTACGCACCGTTGCGCCTGCGCACAGTCGACCAAGCTCAATGCGGCGTGACCTCAGCCGATGAATGTGCCCAGGATGCCTTTTAGCGCACACTTGTCGTTGGTCACGATTTGTTTTTGTTTCTGTTTTATCGCTACCAATTGTGTGTGTGTGTTTTTTTCTTTCTGTTTTTGTGCACATTTTTCATATTGCATGTCCTGCTGATGGCGTGATTTTTATGATTTTCTGCTTGCAATTAGTACGACTGACAGGTTGAGCGCAAGGTTCCCAGGAAAACCGCAGCATGCGCTTTGTGTTTTTGGTGAATGAAACCACAAAAAGGCAGAAGGCGAAGTGCAAAGTGCATCCGACAACTTGTAAGTGATATCTTTGATGAAGACAGAAACTCAAAACTCCATTTATGGCGATAGATTGGACAATTCGAAGTAGATTTCGGAAGTGTTTTTGTCAGTCTTCCATACAGAAAGCTGAGATTTTTTTTTGATTTCTTTTCTTTCACCATTTAAATTAAATCGCAAACAAAAACAACACAACACCATTTTATTGATCACTTTCATACACAATAATTTTCTCTTCGCCAGGTTGCATTCTTGGGCAACTATTCTCAACAGTTTTCGATTTTCCAGCAGGAAAAATCTGTATTTCATATTGTAAACTAATACGTGCTACGCCACCAAAAACTAATTAAGCCGAAAACGTCTAATTTCTCCCCCTACAAACGAAAGCAAATGTATTCACTAAAAATAAAGGAAGTTGTTCTAAAAAATAAGAAAAATATGTTTCATTTAAGTAGCATCCAACCGAAACACCCGCATGCGGCTCTGTGGGAAAATTTTCTAGCCCATGAAAAACTGTTTCAATTCAAATTAGAAAATCATTTGCCAAGGAAAATATGATTAGTGCTGTCACATTTTTCCTCAAGGACTCATTAAATCACTGCTCCCCTAAATGCGCCGCGTATGATTTGTCGGAAGACGATTGGGAGCATTGGTTGCATTAAAAATTCTCTCGCGGTGTTCAAATTACCTACCTAGTATTTAGGTTGTATCGGCAATCCGAGCTGATGAAATGCGCATGTGTAACGCTAAGAATAACACAAGCTAGGTTGCATATTCGATTGCAGGAAGATGACACAGTTGTGTAAGAAATCGATCATTTGTATTTTTGTAGTTGCGTTTAGCGCGTATTTTTATATCCTTGGGAAAATCCGAGGACTGGATTAATTTTGCTGCAAGAAAGTATAACAACAATGATATCGATTGAGAAAAGTCTGAGCGGATGTCCGGCTCTATAATAAATGCGATTTAATCAAATTGCTCGGAATTTAATCTTAAAAAAGTTTTCAATTTATGAAATAATGCAGCTTTGGCAAAGTTTCTGTAAGCTCTCGTATTTTTAAATTCCTACAGATACCCAAAATCCTTAAAATCTATAACCAGCATACATATTCTACAAACGTACATTCTTACACATATTTTTATTTGTTTTTTTTTTTTATCTTTTCCAGCTAACTTAAGTTGCATAAGGCGGGTTTATTTTCTTAATGCTTCTTACGTAATCGGTGGTTTAAACTGAACTGCGTGACTTTTGAAGCAAACATGATATTCAGTTGCTATCATCCACCGTTTTGTATATTCTTTAGCTGCGTAGTCATTCTCAATGCCCCTTTTACATTCCGCAGTAACAATATCGGTTACATTTTCTTGGTAATAAAATCTGAACTGTTATAGACATTGGCGTATTTCGAGTGCGTGCATTTCATTCATAGTGCACTAAAGGCAATGTTATACCAATAGCAGGAAGAAGGATATACTAATTAGGCCTGATTACCTTTTTAACTGCTCAGATTTTAACACCATTTATTTAAATTTATAAATATGTGTGTGGTGTGCCTGTCTGCACATAAACTGTTTTGCTTACATTCGTACTTTCTTGGAGAGAATGAAAGGAAATTGACTTTCCATTCCTATTCAACCCTTGGATATATATTTGTTTGGTTGCTTCCCATGAAAACTTCTGCGACCTAACCGATCGATGAAGTTCTAATTGACATTCATATAATTTTTAAAATTTTTGGATAATGGAATCTTAGTCTGTCTCGGCAGAAACGTAAAAAAACATGGTTGCCCTTAAGTGCGCGAGCCAGAAGTAAAACTTCTGTGCCGATTCTACAAAGAGATATTTATAGAGTTGTGGGAGAGAGTTTTATTAGATATCGTTTTTAGTTTTTTAGTATTAGCATGAGTGAAAATAGTAGTAGAAATTAGCAAAAATGGTAGTAACATTCAAAAAAATGGTAGTAGTAATTAGCAGTAGCTAAGTAAAAACAGTAGTAGAAAATATTAAAAAAGGAGTAGAAATTAGTAAAAGAAAAAAGAGTAGTAGTATTAGTAAAAATAGTAGTAGACTATAGTAAAATAGTAGTTGAAATTAGACAAAAAATAGTAGACCAGTAAGTAGTGGCATTAGAAAAAATAGTAGTAGAAATTAGTAAAAATAGTAGTGGAAATGAGTAAAAATATTAGTAGTGGCATTAGTACAATAATAGTAGTAGCAGTAGTAGTCGTAGTGATAGTAGTAATAGTTAGTAGTAGAAGAAGTTACTAGTTGTGGTAGTTAATAGTAGCAATATTATACATTAGTAGTGGTAGTTAGCAGCAATAGTTTTACTTTAAATATCTATCGGAATTTTGAATTCTTTACTTAAAATATTTGCTAAATCTTTCATTTCGTTTAGATGAGTAGATGGAAAATTCATCTACAATATAAAACTGTGGTGTTAGTTATACAGATCATAACTCCATTTTCAATGGTTTAATGCTATCTAATTCAAATTAATATATGATATTTAGTTTCTGGAAACAATTTTTATTTGTATCTATCGTGCATCGAACAACCCTAATAATTCATTCAATGCTCAAAAGTAGTTTTTTATCTTGAATGACAAATTTCAAGTTTTCTAACCAATATCTCTCAAACAACAAATGAAAATTATTCTAGACAAAAAAATCAGTGGGGAGTTGACATGGTTGACATCATGCCCCATATATAATTAAGACTATGATCTTTAAATCCCAAATTACTTCTTTTATAAAAATTAAAATGGTGTTTGTTTTTGTATCGAACTCTACAGAAAGGTTATCGCAGCACTCGCATTTAGAAAAACTTGATGAAATAACGATTTTCTAAACCTCGCTGTAAAACTGGCTATACATATGCCTCCTTTACGACTAAAAATTTCAATGTAATTTTAAAGGCCTTATTAGAAAATGTAAGAAACATTAATCATATATGAAGGGAGTAAAAAACGTTCGCTTTGTTGACGAGAAATCAAAACAAACAAAAATGGTTTTCTTATTTATGCTTAATCGCAATAAATTTACTCCATGAAGTAGTTTTCCAACAAATTTTTGAAAACTTTTGGAAAGTATCAGCTTGATCCGGTGAAGTAAACTGGTATCATTGCGTTTGTTGCTTAGCTTTGGTGGGTTTCCTCTTGTTGGGCTTCAGAACTAAGACTCGCCCGCCCATTTACGAATTTATTTAGGAAATATTTAGCAATTCATCAGCAACCATATCTTAGGTTAGGTAATCGTGAATCTTGGTCAGTCAATCGTGGATCTTCACCAGAGCCACAGTGGAAGATTTTGGTCGACCTTCTCGGAGCTCGTCCTCTACATCCACGTCTTGGATCTTCGGAACCACTTGGAAATAGCTGCAGAGACTTTAGTTTACGCCGAAAACCGAAGAGAATTAGAAAGTGAATTTCTGTTTGCTTTGGCGGTGAAATTTTGTCTGATCTATCCACAGCTGCCTTGCGTTTTCTCATCGCCATTTCAGCCGATCGTCAATAAATATTTGCAGTTCCCTAAGATCGATGCAAGCTGACCCCAACGGCGAATGTTAGTATGAAAAATATATTGAAATACTTAAAAATTGTGGATTTTTTATAACTAAGCACACAAGTACTCTGAAATTAAATAGCTTTACCAAGACTTTATCATAATTGAATCAACATGTCTTTTTGATAGAACGACCAATTTTTGATGATACTTCTTACTTCCGACTTAACTTATTTACTCCGAGGTTAAATAACTATGTACATGATTGTAATTTTCCATGTTTGTACTTACGTATCCATACATCCATATGTATGTACATACACATGATACTTATACTTATGAACTCTCAGAGGTTCCACAATCCAGAGATTCCCACCAAACCGCCAATGCGGCGATGCGATTGCAATGTGTCTCCGAAATTTGTATTATGAGCATTCATATAAATTTTATCTGAAACAAACTCTCTTGTTCGGGAAAGATAAATATTTATTCGCTCCTTCATTTGGTAGAAAGATGTGTTTGCATTTTTACTGCGTTACGCATACTCGCACTTCCTCTGATAGTCGAATGTTTGAATAATGGCTTCATTCATAAAAATTACCATTACGAGTACTTGCACTTTGTTGAGTACTTGTTTGTTGCATGCAACATGCATTTCTAAACCGAATGAATGTTTGCACTCAACTAATCCAGATAACAGCCTGGCAAACGGCTTACGAAAATCTGCTACCAGCAGGTGAATTTCTATTAACTTTTCTTATCAACCAAGATAAGTGACTAGAATTTTGTTGCCTGTATCAAATAAACAAAACTAAACGATATGAATAGGATGTAGCCGTTATAGGATGGTATACTCGTAAAAAATTGTCAGCCGTTATACTCAACAATTACAAATATGTTTAGCAGGGTATTCACGGTATATACTCGTAATGGAAGATGGTACACTTGGCACTTGAGAGTAACCACTTTTTCAAAATATTCAGCTAATATTTCATTCATTTACTATAAATTACATATTTTTTACAAACCTATTCTTATACCCATCTTGAAAACCCACACAGTCTTTCAAAAACCAAGATTGTAAGGCAAATATCAATTCCGGCAGCTACATATATATTTATGTTGAAAGTTTTCTTATTTTTTGCAAGGCAGATAATTGGTAAAAGTTATTTGGACGATTGCGATTGCTACTTGCCGTGAATAAATTACTACTATAAAAATTTGTCTATCACTTGATTACGCATGTTCGTACTACATAGATTACCTTTATAATAGTCATACACAAACTAATTCGGTTAAAATTAGCAGAACTTTCCATTCGTTTAAGATTTATTGTGTTAAATTTTCAAAAAGTTTTTTTTTTAACTGGTTTGCGATTTTCAAAAAGCTTTTCACCATGAATGATCACTAGGAGAGAGATGTATTTGTGCAAAGTTTTGTACAAGAATATACTAAGCCTGTCAAACGGTATTTCCAGCTATTTGACAATTTGAAACTATATACTTTGACCGAATCGAAACCGAACCGAATAAGGTAAATGAAAGTCAGAGCACCAGTTTACTTATTGTCCACTAGATAAATTAAAAGGAATTTAAAAAGATTGTTTAAAGGATTAATTATCACATACGCGTATCTATACCTGGTAATTAGCAGATTTCATAGCTGGTGCTCGTGATCTGATTTTCTACTGCTATTATAATTTCTTACAACACCATCGTGAACACACCTATTTATGCAAAAGTCAATAGTTCTCCCATCACAGCTCTAATCTATGCATTCAGTATACATACACACATACAAAATACATACGTGTATACCGACATAAATAGCGGCTTTTTTCCGTTGGACATATCAAATGTCGGAGAGCCGATCGTTCTGTAATGAAATCGAAGTCGCCACTTAAGTAACATATTTTCCACACCAAATATTGTGCATTTCAGTTGTCAAGTTAGAAGTGTCAATATTTAGGTGTCCTTTACGTCGATTGCTTCGCGGTTTAATGCGCCACTACGAAAAGGATTGATTGATTTTTACCTGCGAATGGGAAAACGGTAGCACCAAAGCAGTTATTAGCACGTAATTCAATATCAACAAATACTCGTACATAAAATCGAACTGAGGGGAGTCATATTGCATTTACTTGTACAAAGGGTGAAACGATAAATTGGTTCTTTATTTTTCGGAGCGAAAGCAAAGGGTTCGAAGTCGGCTAACTAGCCTACGCTGGGGAAGGTGAGAGAGGGTAGTTCCTGCTGGCTGGGGTAATTGGTTACACGTTTGATAATACAATATTTAATAACAATTTATGTATGTATAAATAAATATGGGAATTATTATTTAAAGGTAATTGATATTTGTAGCTGGAAGTTGTTATGGGGAACCAAAGTGGAAGTATGAAATGAATTGGGTTTCCCAGAAAGTGTTTATATTTCGATAGAGGCTATTATGATTGGTTTGCGTGCAGCGCAGTATGAATTGACGTAAGCGGCTCGATGATTTGTAAAAAAAAACTCATACACACATAAATGCATGTATTTTTTATGAAAGTGGAGCTGGGCTACTTATCAGTACAGATATGGAAATAAACCTACATACATGACTGTTCAATTATTTTCAATTTGAAATCTTAAATTCTGTGAAGGAACATTGTGATTAAAATAGTCATAAAATGGCTTGACTCCGCTTAGTTTTTTTTTTTACAATTTAAGTTACTTCTCTAAGCGATAAGCGAACAATTTCGTTTCAGAAGAGAGCATGTAGATAAGTTGGTATTTATGGGTCGAGGGACCAAAGCCACAGTAACAAACAAATTTTTTGGTCATAAACCTGTCAATGTTGTTACCAATAGTTTCGACTCTTGAATCGTACGTGATATGATATATTGGTTTGCCACTTCCAGAATCTCAATTTTTGAAGCATCGAATCGAAAGAAGCGATAAGAGACAACAAATCGAAATATTTTCGTAATCTGAGATATGACAAGTACTCCCTGACCGAAAATTTGTTGTTGCTGACATGAGGAAGAGTTCATTGCACTTTGAACTTATTATATACATGTGTGTGTGTGTGTGTGAATGTATGTGCATATGTATAATACGTGCATATATATTACATTAATAGGTTAGAACTTTGAGTAAAAAAATCCTATTCAAAACACGATCGCCTACAAAAACACATTGAATCTACAATAACTTTCAAACCATTTTGAATACCGAGTTAATTTACGATACATTCACTTCCAGAGCATGCATCCGTTTTTCGCTTAATCCAATTTATCCGTTTCATTCGCCTTGGCCTGGAGTTTTCTCACGAAAAAAATCATATTGAAAAACATAAAAAATAAAGACATAACAAACTCCACATTTACATGTCAGCAGAGTGTAAAAAAAGTCCTCAAACATTCTTAACCATCGTTGCTCGAGCGGGCAAAGCGATTTCCATATGTGGAGTACTCGTCCTTATACACACACATACATACAAACATACAAACATACAAACATACATAGGCTATGCACATACAAAAGTATTGATCTTCGTTAAAAACAAATTTTTGTCCAGATGTGTCTCATTTCGTGTTTTTATAATTCCTATTGTTGTTGTTGTAGTTTTCGTATATTTTTAGCTGCTCACCGTTGCGGGTATTTAAATATCTACAGTTCAGCATTTTTTCTCACACTTGAAATACTAATTTGTGAATTTTAGTAGATTTGGTATTGAGTTCCCATAGGCAGAGCCTTAGTAGACACGCATGCTGTTTGTCGGTTTTATTAGCTGTTCTGGTTGCTTGAAGAATGATTTTCCGGTTGTCGACTTTTGTAGGAGGATGTGAATGATTTACGAGTGAGTTTATGAAGATATTTCATATATGCCCACCTTTTATGAAGCATACAAAATATTTGTTTACCAATAATAAATAGAGTGTTGAAGAAACTTCTTGTTTTAAATTAGCATTTCCACTTCAGGTAAATAGGAAAAATTAAATTTATATATCCACACATTATGTTCGTTTATATAAGTAAGTACATTTAAAATTCATTCCCAAATCCAAAGCTGTATATTCAAATATAATAATTTTTAAAGTTCATTCGCGCTTCACACACTATTCACTAATCTTATGTGCAATATTAATACTTAACCCCACTTGAGCTACATATGTACCAATCTACAAGTCACCTTATTATCTTATTGTCAATCGCTAATTGGCTGTTCGAAATTCCATTATTTCACACGCCTGTCAGTCAGCCAAATCCATCAATAAGCTGCTAATCATGACGACTGGAGATAATCATTCATAATCATTTATGCTCATAAGTTTATTAATTACTCCTTAATCAATTGAAATTCAATTCACTAATTAACATATCTATCCATAAATGCAATCCATTGATCGGAAATGATGAAATGAATAAATGGGCACTGCTGTGTAAAGAAAAAGGAGAGGACGATTAAACGCACCACAGGCAACCGCAGCGCATTTTGCCGCGTTAAAAATTACATTTTCCCAACTGAGACTTACAAAGATCAACACTTGTCGAATCCACCCCCTGGTAGGAGCTAATCATCGATCGCGCCTCTTAGCTAAATCGGCAAAATACAAAAGCTACTTTTGAGTTGCCAATGGCGGTAGACCACCCAACAGAGGTGCTCCGTAAGTAAGACTGTCGTCAATGACGTCAAACACGCCGCTCGTTTAGAGTTGACGGTGCTGGATGTACAAATGTATGTAGGTAATTTTTTTTTATTTTTTTTTTTTTTTGGCATTTACCAATTGTTGGCGATGTTGCAAATCAAAATGTAATGATTTTATTTAAACAACTTGACTTAAGCGACAATTAGTCATGAAAGGCAGCCGCCATAATTTCCCTCCTAATGAATTGACATTTAACACACAGACCGACGCGCAAAACGTACCTACCTAGCACATTCAAATTTATACATACATACATATGTACATATGTATATAGTAAGAGCAATCAGCAAACTGAAGAAAATACAATAAAAAAAGTCAAAAAGCTGCGATCTTAAATAAGATACATACATACATATGTATATACAAATATAATAAAGGAGAAAAGGGGTTAAATTACGCTGATCCGCAGGCGAGCTAAGATGAACAAAACACTACCCGCATTGACCAGCTCAACTTCATTCATGCCATGCAATGTGGCGGCTGCCTGCTGATCTGCGGCATCCACCGGTTGGATGGCTCGCGAGCTGACCTCACAAGTCGCGTAGAAATTCATTCATAAAATAAAATTTTGATTATGAATATCAAGCTGTACTTTGTGCTCTGTTTTTATTATTATTATGTTGTTGTTGTTTTTTTTTTTTGTTGAACATTAAACATTCGTACGAAGTTGTTGTTGGTGGTAGTGGTGATCGCCTGGTTTTGGATGGTGATCGCATACGTTTGCTTGGCTTTAGATGAGACCTCAATTACGCGCTGACCCAGTGAGCTTGTTTTTGTAGTACATACCGGTACGCATCAGAAAACATCGCCTTATTTGGAAACAAATTTATTTGATTGCATTTGCCATGAATTATTTAAAGCATATTAATTTTATAGTCAAACCAATAGAAAAGGTTTTTGAATGATTGAGTCAAATTACAGAAATTTATTAGGAGCCACCAATATTTTCGTTTCATACCAGAGTGATAGAATACGGACGTCAGCTCTGTAATGATTTGTATAGATGAGAGAAAATAAAGAAAAATTTTGAACGAATAAAGAGGAATCAAGTAAAACTGTTTGGTTTCGTTAGGCTCACATGTATGTATATAACTTGATTTTTTAAAGGGAGATCCCAACGGTTTAAAAAGTTAAATTCAATAAAACCATGAGTGATATCCAATATTGCAATATGGGTATAAATCGAAAGAAATTTAATATAGCTCGATATTCTAAATGGTCTGAGAGAAGGTTGGCACCTGGGTTCAGGTAAATTTATGATATTAAACTAAAATATATAATATGAGTATCAAACTGAAAGTTTTAAGATCGCTTAATTTCCATAAAATCATTGGAGTGGATTGCCACCTGTTTAAAAATTGAATTAAAATAATAATAGGTTAAATAAAATTTTAAATGTTGGTCTCAAACAGAGGACTTTAAGAAAGTTTTATTTTGAAAACACTTTTGGAGAAGGCTGTCAGCCGCTTAAAAAAAATATATAAAATTAAATTACTGAATCACAGCAAGTATAGCGGCATGGGAATCTCATGAAGTAGGTTTAAGGAAACTTAATCATGAAAATGTCTTTAAAAAGTGTTTCAAAATAAGAATTGAATAAAATTTCCAAGCTTACTGAAATGAAACAATATTGGTGTGAAACGAAAGCGTTTATACTAAAACATTTTTGAAAAGAGTTGGCACCTTCTAGAGAACGTTGATTCAATTTGTAACTCTAACGAAAAGGTTTCGAAAGCTATACTCGATAAATATATTTAGATAGAGTTGCGGACATGATTAAAAAGTTCAAATTCAACTAACATTACATCATAAATGAAACATTACAATACAGTTTTGAACTGATGGAATATGTTTGAATATTAAATACAAATTTATTAATAACGTAAGTAAAAGTTGTTTGAAATTCGTTCCGAAAAGGGTTGCCACTTTTCCGAAATTAACTAATTATTTGTTTATTAAGTTAAATAAAGTATAATAAAGTTAAATTGTTGTGAAAAACAGTGTTAGTATTTATGTTCATTTATCAAGGCACATTTTTGAATAGAGTTGCCATCCATACACATTTTTTAAAAATCCAAATACATATGTATGTATAAATGAAAAATACTAGCACGAAAAAGAAGTTCTTCTTGAAACTGGAATATAATTTTTGAGGCTTTCTTAACACTGAAAAACTGCCTTGATTTATATAACACACATTAGGATGGTTAGCGAATACCTATAGCATTCTGTATGTCTGATTGAGATTCAGCTTTTGAACGCTAGTAGGAGATGATGATACTACTAAATGGTTCTATAGTTTGATTACATTGGGCATTTTTAACATTAAATTGGGTTGCACTAAATCCGAATGACAGACTGCGCGGTTGCCATTGACGCGAAAGCTTCAGCAACCAACCGAAATCGGCAATTATTAAGTAGGGGTAGATTATTTTAAGATAATAAAAAATTAAATGCAAAAAAAAAAAATGATTTAAAAGTTCAAAACCTTTGTTGAAACTATTTGTTTTCTTTTCTGTTACATTCAAGTACAGAACGCTCAACCGAATGTCATCGTATGTAGAAAATAAATGCAACGTTTTGAGTATAAATATGAATATGTCGAATTATGCTGCTTTAAATGCATGTACCAAATACTCAATATTTACTAAGTCTACGGCACATTCCACACACATATACAAATACGTACCTACATTTACTTTCAAATATGCAAATTTGGATATATTCAGATGATTTTTGCGACACCGTTGGGCATACTTACATAAGTCGTAATTGAGAGATTATTTAATTTTAGGAAAAAGCATATGAGACCTTTACCACCAATGCTAATATTTACAGATTTGTATGCGCTTACTCGTAAAAGGTTATACATTTTCTAATTCTTTGCTTTGGTAAAATTCGACACTACCTTGACAGTACAACCTCCGATACACGGAAACTGATAAAAGTCGCTAGGACCACAAGAACGATACGTCAATGCAATAAATTCACTACCTGCTTCTGTCCCATTCACAGTTAACAAAACAATATTTTACGCGTTTTTCAAACTTAAATGAAGAAAAAATTCTAGAAAAATGTGCGCCGGCGTTTTTGCTTGTAGCATTTGCAGTAGTAATTTTTAAGAATTCTGCTCATACTGAGGTCAAAAGGTTAAATCGTATTGCCAGTTAAGGGACAGCGAGTAGTTGATGCAACAACAATCTCACTAAAAACAAACCGGTAATGTCTATAAAAACTTTAGTTGCGAACTAAAATTTCAGCAGATCCCTGCCAGTCAGAATAAGTAGATCCTTGTTAGTCTTGAAATCCAACAAAAAAACAAAATGTAGTATAAAGCTCATTCGGTTCTTCCTTCGACCCCGGACACAATGTCGACGCCCCGCGCTCGCATCTGCTTGTTTGAGTGTGTGAGTGCGTTTGGATTTTCCCGTTCGTTTTAGGGTAGAAAAGCGCAATTTAAAGCTGCTACCGTGAAACCGTTTCTCATTGGCTGGGATCAAAGGTCAAGGTGTCCGAAAACTACTCAGGCTACTTCGAACTATGAAAGATGATTTCTTGGTTAAAAACCGGATATTTAAATTTTTATATGTAAAATTTCACCTCAGAAATTTTAATTTCACCTTTGAACTCTGCTAAAATTTTGTTTGGGAACTTTGATTACGCAGGCACATTCGAACGTGAGAAGTTTTGAATGAAATCAAAGCAAACGCAAAGCAGACATGAGTTTTCTGCAAATCTAAAACATGGACATAGCTATGAATTTACATACATATACATATGTATGTATATGTAGATATATACTCAGGGCATGTATGGGTTCAATAGCAAATGGCGACTTTGCTTGTATATATAAGTACCTATTGGTCCGACTAAAACCAGAACAAGTAATTGGATAGGCTAAAAATGCAAACTCTGATATCCATAGCTCTTAAGTCCCACTTGCAGATGAGTTATTTAAATACAGATTGTTGATTAACCTCAAAATTTAATTTTCTCACCACATATTCAAACTTTACTTAAGTACCTAATACTGCCTATTCATATATGGAGAAACTGCAATCTTCCTCCCTTCTAAGCCACATCTGTAGTACGATTCACTAACTTATTTTAACGACATTCGCATGGTTTACTCATCTTAACGAAAATTTTAACGATGTTGCAATTCAGCAGCCATTTTTGAACGATTTTCGCTATCGCCGAATCAGCTGTTGTCGTTAGCTAGTCGATGACCGAAAACTAAACGACAACAAATTTAATGTTGTTGACTCAATCGAGAACTGAAAAATTCGTGATTTCAACATAAATAAAAGATAAATTTTAAATTCTGTGATAAGTTATCTTGAAATAAAAAAAGGAACATTAAATTATATCGCTTGAATATTTGGAATATGATTTATCACGAGGTGATGAAGAAGTAAGCGTTCCAACAGGGAATCGACGTTTACTCCGGGATGTAAACAATCCCTTTCATTTAAATGCAACAGAATTTCAGAAGCTGTTTCGGTTAACTACAGCGCTAAGTTGCTAAAGAAATGTTTGCTTTTGTGTCGTCACCTTTTGTGGGAGGCACTATTGAGACCGTCGATTGTACTCGTGTAACAATTTTGGCGCCAAAGGATCATGATGGGGCTTAGGTGAACCACCATATTTACCATTCAATTAATGTATAAAAACAGAAATATAGTTTATTTTTAATACATAGATAAATGATCCTAATTAAAGAATTTTAAATATAAAACCCAAATACCCGGGATCACACAACACGATTCATACTGTAGCGAATTTTTAAAACGAGAACCATGCCATATTTGCTTGTGATTCCGGATATTCCTTGTAGTCGAGTTGATGACTATTCTACCAAATCACTCAGAGGATACTCTGAAATTCTGCTATAATCGATCTTTGAAATATATAAAAAAAAAATTATAAATATGTATAGTTTGAAATAAACTAGTATTTTATTTCACTTCAATCAAATATAGTAAAAACGCGCTCAAATTTATATTCGGCAACACGCATTCATTTATTTTTTTCCATTTCTTTTTGTATTTTTCGCCCATTTTGGCAATTAGTTTGACCAAGATGCCACTCTTTAGTACTTTTAATAAATATAACGAAAAAGCTGTTAAATATCGCTAAGAATAAGTGAGGGAATCGCACAATCGTTACTGCAAACGACAAATATTGTCGATAAAATTTGGGATTGTCCAATCCTTTGAATCACACTACTGATTACTCACAGCGGAATATCATTACAGATCAGTCGCAATTTTGACAACAATCGATATAAAAGTTATGCAAACCGATACAATACTCCTTATACAGTAAGCAGCAAAGCAATAAAGCAGTGAACTTCACAATGCTGCCACGTATTTGGCAAATTTAAATACATGTGATTTGAAAACCAACGAAAGTTAAATATCATTTAAAAACCGTCCAAAATTAGATAGTCATTTAACTTTTTCATACACTGTTGAGAAGAAATGTTAGAGCTCGGTATAAATAAACACTTAAAAAATGTTCTTCAAATAGTTGCTATTAGTACTGCAAGTTTTTCAGTTTTAATTTTTATCAAATGTGCACAAAGCGATTAAACAAATGAATAAGATAGCTAGTTGTCTTAGATTTCAAATTTCTACTATATATACCCTTCCAAGCTATAATGCAATTTTTTTTTACCATTTTCTTAATGACTGCATACTACCAGGCTTTAGGTTGAGCTCTTAAATATCAAATCTCCGTCCGCATGCTAGTTAACTGGCACGACTGTATTTTATGAGAGCATGTAAACAAAATTTTTAATTAGCTTTTAGCAGCGTTACCAAACTAAAAAAAACCAAACCATTTGTCACTAGTGGGGAAGCTTTGTTGATTTCTGCGGTCGACTGTACGATTGTAACCATTTAAGGGTAACATTTTGCAGCCTCCTCAGCGGGTCATACAATTTAACATAGATTTTATTGCGAAAGGGGTGTGGTAATTGTAACACTTTCTTGCCTAACGCAATTGTTGTTGTTGTTGTTGGTGTGGAATATATCTCACCGCTGACAGTTTGCGCTCTGAGGTAGGACACAAGCCAGCTCAGATTACCATCAGTGCGAGCTGAGCGAAAACGCAAATGTCAAAAAGTTGCTGCTAATAATGTAATCAAAATCAAATTTCAGTTTTACAAAAAAATTTAAAAAAAAGAAAAAATAAAATATATGTACCTAAATATATCTGAACAAGGATGTGAAACATTGTCACTCATTTTGTTTAAAAAGGATGCGGCAAGGATGTGCGGTACGAAGAATGCTACAAGTAGTAGAGTCACGTGCCATTGATCACTGATACCGTTGAGTGCCTGAGAGCGAACAACGAAGCGCGATGAACTAATATGCATATGCGCAGATCTACATATCTACATATGTGCAAACAAATGTATATAATATGTTAACATTTGGTCAATGGGCTCAGATATTATCAATTATCTCTTTAAAAAATATCAAATAACAAGCCAAATTAATATTCGCTATTGGAGTTGTAAAATAATGTTGAGTTTGCTTTTGTCTAGTCTTTTGAATTTGAAAACTTCATTGTTAAGACCTGAGATATTAAATATACTAGATGCATTCATACATTCATATCAATGTATGTGCATGAGTTTATCAAAGGATAATTTCTCTAACTTATGCCATTAAAAAAATGCAAATGCTCAATATTGATTAAAAATATAATAAATAAATATATAGTATAGTCATGCGAAATGATAGCATAAATAGTTTCAAATTTTCGAACTGATTATATAAAATGATTCGCATCCAAAATTCAAATACTGCCAAAAATATACTTTTATTCTTTACACATATGACAACTAAATAAACCAAAAATTAAAAAAAAGGCAGTGCATGTCAAAAATTTTTCCCCTAGATATTTTTCCGAAGTGTTCTCTAATGGATTCAAAGTAGAAAAATGTACATACAAATGCACATGGGATGTCTCACCGAAAAAAGTTGCTATATTTGGAAGTAAATATCGAATATCGATATTTCCAGAAAATATCGGCGTATATATACAATATTTTTTATTTTGATATAGCGATATTTTTTGCCCAAGCCTAGTCATAACGTTAATGCCACACCTAACTTTTCCCACAATTATTTGATCTTAGATGTTTAGTGCAAGCCCACCACATCGAATCAGTACGTTTCCTAGGCCTGCTATTAAATTGCATTGAGGTCCTCGAATTACAGATGTTACATTTGGTAAAAAATTATCATTAAATTTAATTAGGAGCGGTGCTCTGTTCATCATTATATATCAAATTATTGCTCGTAGTTAAACAATATTTCCATAAAATTTAATTTAGTTCCAACCCATTTTTTTTTGTATATCTGTTGTGAAATGTTTTACATAAAAATAAAAATAAGTAATTTTTAATTCGAGTTAGATTTTGAAGTTCCACTTTATAAGAGATCTAAAAGATGGCAAAAATACTAGGGAAAACTTTATAAAAAGCCATTAATTTTTCTTAAGGAATGATTTATGCAGCCTTCCTATGAGGTTTAGGTCAGATGTTGCTTTCCCTCCAAATGTTCGAAATGATTTTATAAAAGTTTACATTGATGGAAATATACCTTTCTAATTATATAAAAAAATTCTTTGGTTGGTAAAAATTTACTAAAATCGCAACACTAATAAAATACATAAGCTAATAGGATCCCTTTATTTTGAAAGACGCGGAGTCCCTTTTGTCATGGAGACATATTAAAGGTTTTACCGCATTAACGGTATATTTAAAATTTTCATTTCAAAAATCGTACAAAATTTATTTATCAATAATGGATATATATATATATTTTTTTTTGATTTTAATCACACCGATTTGCATCGTTTCTTAAGATACAAGCTTAAGTTCTTCCCTAAGCGTTCCCTAATAAATACCAACAACTGTAAAAATGTATTCATAAATTACGTAACTTGAGGTGTAAGCAAACAATTTGAACAAGTATTTCACTTTCTATAAATCCAAATGAGAGCGTTCGACTGCTTTATTTTCTTTTATTTTATTTTATTTTTTTTGTTTTGTGGCATGTGGCACTCATATTGCTGATGATTCAGTAGCAAAACCACAAAAGCCGCTTGTGGCACACGTCTGTATGGCGATGAAATTTGTTCGAAATTCCTTAAGCAAACTCACTGCTTAACACCTGCTTCTTTCCCTCACACACTTTTTCACCTCCCGCAATGTCAGTTTGGCCTTTTATTTTATTTCCACACCCATCGAAAAAATAGATTACGAGTAAATGTGAATAGTGTATCAATATCCAGACCACAACTTCCTTGAGCGGACGGATGTACCTCACCTAAACGACAAAGGTTGCGAAGGCAGGTTCGACTTCAAATGTCGACTGCTACTGGTCATACTGCTGGTCATAGCGTTTGGCCAGTGCCAGCATTCAGCAATTCATGAATGGCCATCAGCACCACCTCCTAAGTATGTAATACGTTAATTGTATTGGTTTTGTTATTTGTTTTTGTTGTTTTTGTTGCTTTTATTATGTCTTGTATATCGGAACTTAGCAAACATAAAGAGGTATGAATTTAGTTTGTCTGTTATGCCGCCTTAAAACAAATAATTTGAACAAAGTGATTTGTGTCCTGCCGAAAGGACATAATGTCCTGGCCATTCTTATGAGCTCGTTCTTTTGGTGATAGTTTTGCTATGTAGACAACTCGTATTGACCATATTTATGAACATTTTAACCTTTTTGTGTCTTCCAGACATTGTTTTTTGCAGCGTGTTGTTGTCGGTGGTGTTGGTTCTGTTTCTGGCGGACTTGTCGTGCAACTATGGGAGTGCTAATGGGCGTATATCCTTCCTTTTCGACCATTCGATGGGATTTGTTTTTCATGCAGCTTGCCATCATTTTTCGATCGGCATTCGAAACTATTTCGATGCGTCCTTTTTAGGTATCGGAATTGAGGTGTCAAACTGTTAGAAGTCTTCTTTCTGGTGTACTTTTGTAAATTTATTAACGCAATTGTCGCATGTTTCTTTATTTTTTGTCGTTTTGAATTCTCGTACGAGTATGCGTTGTTTGTTTGCTCTACTCGTATCTATGTTAGTTTGGTTAGCATCTGAACTTCCGAAAACAATTTCATGCTCATTATGTGGCTGCTAAATGCCTCAAATTGCATTGTGGGCGATCACAATAGTTTTTGGTTGTAGAATTGTCACTATTATGGTGTGAATGATGGGTGTTAATGGGACCAAATAAATTTTCTTTTATGGCTAATATCTTGATTAGTAACAGATTTTCCTTTGATTGAGAAACAGATGTAGGCGGCTGATGGGCACGGACCAAAGGTGTGAAATCGGTTATGCTGTGTAACTGAGAATGGTATTGAAAACTGCAGACAATTGATTCTTGATACAATTTGAAAACTATTTTTTGTAATAAGAATAACAGCTACAACTTTCGTATAATCGCTCATCAAAAAACTACATAATCATTTGGGTGCATTCTCACATCAATCCGCATTTTGTTTTATATAATATATGTTATATGATAACACCTTTAATTCATCACGTGCAAAATTTTAACTACTTAAATGGAAAATGGAAAGGGGTTGAAAAAGTTGAGGATAATATATTTTTATATCGAAAAAGTAGCAACTCTTGAATGGTCGAAAGTTCAGTTTAAAATTATTTATATTAAGTAATCCTTTAACAAAGGTTGAACTGTGGACTGGTGTCAGGCAGCATCACGGCATATCACCCCTTGTACCCCTTTTACCCCTTCATTTAATGATTGGTCAAATGTCAATGGAAACAAATCTTAATGCATCACAACATATTGTCTAATCCTGGTTGTGCAACAACAATTTTTCACTCCAACAAAAAACATAGTAAAATTGAAAAAAAACCGCTTTTTCCAGCATCCGCCGTAGCCCTCAACCCTCCACGCAGAGGTAAAATAATTGCAGTTGATTTGCCAGTTTGTCAAATAATTAAGCAACATTTCTGGCAAGTGAGTGAAGAACAAAGACTTTTGATTGAAATGCAACTGAAATCAGTTATGAAAAGAAAATGTCAATCAAAATTTAACGCGACTTAAGTTGACGGCAGTTGTGAGTATTAGAACATCTAACGGTCTTATAAAGTAATTACGTATATACATAGGTACATAGGTATAGAATGTACATATGTATGTATGTACATTATTAAAAAGTTCACATAGCAAAATAACAGAAATAATAAAAATAAATTAAATGGTTCAGTAAATTCTGAAAAGGCAACGAGAGAATGGCAACATACCACGAGAGCTTACCGATACCCAGTACGAGTACATACATATGTGCAGAGTTAAGTGTACAGTAAATATGTTGGGATGTATGTATATATACTTATCTTAGGTTATGTGATCATGTTATACTAACTGTATGATATTGGCTATTGCATAGATTTGTACATATACATATAAATTTAATTTATGAACCATTCCCTTTCTTTTTGAAAACTTAATGGCGAAGAACCCTGTAGGAAACTTGACATGAAGTGTCTCCAAGTCATCATTTTGTCGACTATTTTGGGTGACTTTTTGGTGAGATTCTCAACGAAGCGTAAGGTGTGCTCACTTGCTAGGTAGAGAAATTTTGACAGCAGAGCAGATTTTTTTTCATTGTTTTGTGCACGTGATTGAAAGTGGTTATAAGAAGTAAATAAAATGTATATAATATATCATGGGCAAAATAAATTATAAACCAATGGATAAATTTTGTATAAAAATAAACATAACCAAAAAAATTTAAAGATTTTATGGAGCCTATTTAAGATTTTTTGCAGTCTTTTGAAGATTTGTCCTAACATAATTTGAATGAAAAATTAAAAAAAAATATTGGTACATTGAAAACAGCACCTTCCAGAATATATTTGGAGAAGCTGCTGCTTATAATACAGGAGGAAAGCCTGGAAGTTCCACTGAAATGAATTACTGAATCTCTATTTCAAATAATTCGATATGGTTCCATAAGAACCACCGAATCAATACTTCTAAGGGCTCTAGTCGGAATTTCAATGCTAAGCACATTTTCAATGTATATAGTACATACAGAGCATTGCTTGGGGTATAATTGTTCAGTAGTAGTGGAGACCAGATCAATTGTGAATTAGTATAATTTTACTATCGACATTTCCTACAGAGTACCTAAGCATATACCACACATATTCATATTGGCATGTGAATGTATTCACAAAATACAGCTAAAATTCTATGCCTTCGCATGTGACAAGCACAAATTTTTAATTAATTTTGTGCCTATAAAAAGCAGATTTCCCTGTTCCAAGCAACCAAAAAACAAACAAAAAACAAACCATCCAAAATACTTTCTATGATCTTCAGCCAGTTTACCGCACTAATTTCAATTGTCAAAAATCATTTGGCTGCCTTTAGAAGCTACTGGAAGAATGCACACTTTATACATAGTACATACACGCATACATTCACACACACATACATACACACGTCCATACGGCAATGCATAAAATTAACAGACATCCGAGCATATGCAAATTGCTGGAGACAAAATTCAAGAAAAAACGGCTCGAAAACAAGAAAAAAGTATATCGGGGTCATCAAAGGTCAATACCGGTCATTTTTTTTTCAGTCGCAACGGTTGTGCCAACAACCAAAAAGGGTGTCTTGCCTTTCTCAGTCCAAAAAGCCGCCAAGAAGCAATCGGCTGTCCAGGTGCGCGTCTGGGCTTTGTGCGGTTTTTCAAGATTAATCCATAAGATTCATAAGAAAATCTGAAATCATCAAAATGAAATCGCAAAATGATTGTTATGATGCGTGACTGTTGGAAGAATATATGGGCATGCATGTGTATGTGTGTGTGTGTGTGTGGATGTGCAATTGCTTGGCAGCGCTACTCAATACATTTATCCCTTACCACCACCACCACCGTCGCTGCGTTGACAACGAGAAGCAACAGCAGATGTCCTAGTTTTCCTAATCAATTTTAGTGCAAAGTCGCATTTCATCTCCGTTGTTTGTTGCATGCCACATATCAAAGTGGCAGGCGTGCAAACTACTTGCAACATCAAAACTTATGCAATTAACACCGAGTTTTTGAAATGTCTGGTTATTTTGTTCTATGCTACTTTTTTTTTTGTCTATTTCTGTGGTGTTCTGGCGCTGTTTGGTTCTGTTCTGTGCCAGTTTTTATGACGCGTATCAAAATGCTACAACAAAAGCGGTTGGAGAGAGGCAGCCTGTCATAACTTCTTCATTATTGAAGCCTGTTTGATTCAATTCAAATGCCATTTACTTAGTTGAGCGACATCTACGGCGATGTGCGGGTCAGCAGCGATTTTTATTGAAGTGTGATGTTCATAAAAGTGGCTGCGATATTTGATTTCTTTAATTTGGTTTTTGTAATGGTCACTCACTACTTCTGGGCAAAAATGACAGTTGGTTTACCGTTCGGATATACTTCATTAGTGTAATTCACGGATCTGAAGATTTCGCACATTTGTATTTAATTAAAACTCCCGAATTCGAAATGCATCACCTGGATTAATGTCTATTTCCACTTAAAGCATTGAGATCATTCTGGTTCTCACCTTAGCATATTTGTTTTGAAATCTTAGAATTCTTTCCTTTCGCAGAAATTTATATTTTAATATAACCTTTACCAAAACTACAGTTATGAATAATAACAATTAGGCATTTGTATGTACATAAAAGTTGCTCTACAAAATTTGAATGTTGCTTGTCCAAGGTAAGAAATAGCCATCTTTAGATACGTAGTAATGTCCAAAAGTTTCTGCTCTTTACTATTACATTTCATTTTCATTTCATTTCATTTATTGATTAACACATTAGTACAGTAAGATCAAAGATGTCTTTTGTTGTACAACAATATAAAATACAGTAGTGAACACTTAAAATATACAAATAAATAAGTACATATGGAAATTAAGTTACAAATTATATTAAAAACAATACTGATATATAAATAATGATTTTAAAAACTAGAACTTGGAAGCAATGAAGCATAGATATGACTAGATATACAATACATGTATGCAGATAGGTATAAATAGAGAGCACATCTTAGGTCTATACATAAGAAATTATTTAAAAAAAAAACGAAAATGTGAGTACAATACAGTCTTAAAGTTGCTTTTATTTAAACTCTTGCGAGTAGTGGGAGGGATAGAGTTCCATAAACGTATAGCGCTGACGAAAAATAACCTTGCAGAGGAAAGGAAGTTATAGTTAGAAGCTATTAGGTCATTTACACGTATTGATTTTGCAACTAACAATTTCTCATAGAAATAGCCAGGTGTCTTATCCATCATAAGCCGAAATAAGAAAATGCAGTTTCTGGCTTTCAAATAGTCAGAAATTTCACAACCTAACAGACGATTCCTCCAGGCAGAGATATGTTCATATTTCATTAGCCCAAACACATAACGTGTTAATTGATTAAAGGCTACCTCAACTTTATGCGCAGATTGAGAATCAAACTTGCAATAGACTAATTCAGGGTAGCAAATTATCGGCATTATTAGTTGGATTGCAAGTTTTCCTCTTACATTGATCGGCGTAAACAAGGCAGACATTCTTAAATTTTTTAAGGTGTAATACACCTTGCTAAAGATGGAGTTCACATGGTCAATACACGTTAAATCGGAATTAGTAACAAAGCCAAGGTTTGTTACTTTGGAAACGAATTTGATTGGGTTATTCCCTATACGAGTATACAAAGATCGAATAGTTGTGAGGTTAATATAATTTGTTTCTTACAAATAGGTAGTACATAACACTTATGACAATTAAGACAAATTAGGACATTTTGAGTCGCCCAAGACTTAATCAATACAAGGTATTTATTAAATTCTGAGCACAAGCTGGCTGACTGGTCAAGAGGTCTAGACATATACAGCTGAATATCATCCGCGTATGCATGAATGCTCGCCAGCTGACATACAGAAAAAGCATCATTCACAAACAAACTGAATAATAGAGGCCCCAAGATTGAGCCTTAAGGAAGGCCTGACGACAGTGGACGTAGGTTAGACATTTTCAAATCAACTTTCACACGCTGCGACCTGCCTGTGAGGTAGCTCTCCATCAATTGCACAGCAGATTGGCCAAAACCAAAATACTTTTTTTAGTTTAGAGCAATTTGTCTTTGCTTTAGAAAAATCCAGCAAGCAGAGAAGTGTTAAATGCTTTTTGTCAAAGTTAAGTCTGATATAGTCAAGTATCTTTATCATAGCTGTGGAACAACTGTGCTTAGACCTAAATCCAGACTGAAAGGGAGACAAGACAAGATGTTGAATTTATCAACATGGTTGTAGATTTGCTGAAACATCAGAGATTCGGCGACTTTTGACAGAGCAGACTGTATACTAATGGGACGGAAGTCAATGGGGCTACAAGCAGTTCTGTTTTTGGCTATAGGAAGCACAGTAGCAACTTTCCATGCATTAGGGAAACAATACGTTGTAAAACTATGGTTTATTATGTGAGTTAGGGTGGGCTAAACTTAAAGCAAAATTATTTTTATAAACGTAATTGGGATGCCGTCGTTCCCAATGGCATTGGATCGTGTTTTATAAATATTTTTTTCTACCTCAAATTCAGACACTGCACGAAACTCAAATGTGTGACCGGAAAAAACAACATCACCAGGTAATGTTGGGTAAGAGGTAAGAGTACAAGACGGAGAGGGAAAATTTACGAAAGTGTCTTTTAGGGTACCGGGGTTGAGAGAGCACGCTAACCTATCACTCACATGAATACGTAACTTTTTTAAGTTACAACTATACGCTCCAAATTTCCCAAAATAGCCTCAAAGGTTAGTTTAGTGTTACATTTTTTCCTCGCAAGGAAGGATACCATAATATGTCGCTGAAATTGAGTTATCTTTGTTTTGTTTGGATTCTATACCAAAATGAAATTGTTGCTCCCATTCTTTTTCTGTGAAATATATAGTGAAATTACAGCACCAAAACGTTTGATTTGCCTCAGTGTGTTCCCCTCATTTATCAAAAATATACTCGGTAATCACAGCTCTATACTCGAGTTTATGTATTTCAAAATTTTAATGAGCTGTATGTACCTACATATATCTTTATAACAAAAGAAGTAACTAAATATTTTTTGTTGTGGTTGGATAAAGTCTATTAAAGGGTAATAATTTAATTATTATTAGTTATTAGTTATAATGATTTTTCAGTTTCAGTTGTTGCTTTCTTTTGATAAATGGCATTTCCAATGTATCGGAAGCCCTTATCTTCTTCTGCTACCAACAATGGATTAGGTATTTTCGAGGCGATGTCGTTTGACTTCTTTTGCACTATTTCTATATGAAAATAAAGTTTATAGAGCATATCGTTCTCTCTATTCTGAACATTTGAAATCCCTCCGTGGTCGGGCTTTTTGGACTGATAAGCGCCTTAAGTTGAAATTTTCTTCAAATACTAATTACCATCAAATTGGCAACCTAATAAAGATATGGGCTATTTCATTAATTTTTCTATGTTTCGAAAAAAACACTTTTAAGATACCTGCACTGAATTTAATGTCGGCTTTCCCGAAGAACACCCTGGAAGTTTTGCCTTTGTGTATCACATCATCTCAGCAGATAAAATCACAACTGATTGCTCCTAACAGCGTTATTACTTTCTAAAAAGGTCCTGCTGGAATTGCCCCACCCATTTAGTGCCCGTTTGAGTTCTTAACCCGAACTTAAACTATAGTGTTTTCACAATAAATTTAGATTAATATTGTTCGAAGGTAGAAAAGGTGAAAATACAAATAATAAACTCAAGCAATTATTATCAACTACAATTTTCAAATTAGCAAAACTAAGCACACCTTTCTTCAAATATTTCTAAGCGTGCACTCTTTGCCTAACCTAACCTTTCCGAAATCGTTTTACCATAAAAATATCTTAGAGGAGCAAAATCCCGAGTAGCCGGAATTTGAGTAGATATGCTGGTATCGTGAGGAGTATAAGTTTTATTTTTAATTAATCTACTTATAAATTTTCAGATTGAATTTTTAAATAATAAAATTATCTTTAATTCATCTTTTTTGTTTTGCATTTGTAAATGGACTTTTGAAATTATGCAAACGCGAGCTTAGCTGGTATTCCATATTGTCACATAATAATTTTATATATAATATGTTTATTTAAACAACTACTATGTACT
Organism: Anomoia purmunda; assembly: GCA_951828415.1. Taxonomy (NCBI): domain Eukaryota; kingdom Metazoa; phylum Arthropoda; class Insecta; order Diptera; family Tephritidae; genus Anomoia; species Anomoia purmunda. The sequence continues at coordinate 827,757 of OX639993.1, read as the reverse complement.
TTTACTTATGTATTTTCATACCTATTCGTACATACATACATACATACATAAATAAAAAATCCGTTTATTTTAGCAAAAGTAGAGAAATGAAATCGGTGCAAGTCATAAAAATGAAATTAGTCACAGCAACAGATAATTTTTACAATTAACCAGAAGAACAGAGGACCAGAAACTGGCCATGATCAATTTTGCAACCAATGTTCACCACTAAAAATCAACCCAAAAACATGACAACAACATAATATTGGGTAATTTTCAGAGGAATCATCGAAATGCGCAAATGCAAAATGTACATTCATAAAGCATACATTTATTAGGCCGGCTCGGCTGTGCGTACTCCAAAAACAATTTCCACCCTAGCCATATACTAAAAAAATGTAAATTCACCACTTAATAAATTTTGGAAGTTTATGGAAGTTAAACTTTGTGAATTTACTATTTAAATACAGTGGTTTAAGTTAGAATATATAGTTTCCAAAAATATTTTGTAGATATTTTCATCAGTTATAGTAAATAAAGAGTTTTAAAGAAAAGAGTAGAACTTTGTATGGTGATGCGATCCTCTTAAACTGTTTTCGGGCCTCATAACACCCAAATTATATTTCGACCGGAAAATAGGGGCAATTATCACCCAGCGTACTCTCTCTCTATATTTTCCTCGCATACAAAATATTCCTATATATCATGTTGTTGTTGTAAAAACCAAAAAGCATTCTTTTGAGGAATGTTGTCAAAGTGAGAATACTTGGGCGAATGTTAATCCGGATCGGGACAGTATTATAGACTGACTGCCATGGGATCATTACTTGTATTCGTTGTTGTTTTTCTTCAAGTAAAGTAAGCAAACTTAACTTAAACCAGCTTAATATACCGACCTTAGGCCATCTGTACATTTATCGACTAATCATCGGCTAATCCTATAATAAAAATAGACTAGATTCACGACCTTGACAAAGGATCTGGGCAAGGGTTTCTTTTCCACCAAGTCCACCTCAGTTTTTAGCTGCACACCTGACCGAATAAACCACGATCGGGTGTAAATTATATATACAATAGTTATATTAAAATTTGTGATACTATTTACATATGAACAAAAAAGTCAGGATTCATAAATCAAAGAGTTTCAAAAATGTGTACACCTTAATGTACATATGTACACGATATACATACCAACAGCGAAAACGCATTCATTACTTACATACATATACATATATCTATCGCATTGACTGCCCAAACAAATTTCTATTTTCGCAATATCATTGCAACGAAAACAAAAACAAAATACCTAAACAAACTATGAAAACAAAGGCAAAAAAAATAAAATGTCGTTACAATATGTCAAAGAAAATCATTATAAAATCAATGCGATTCAATTGAAAATGTAGCGACGTTTCCATTGCGTGAATATTCGAAAATTAAAAAAGCTGAGTAAAAATAAAGTAGGGAGGAAAAGAGTGTTTAAGCGGAACGTGTAACGTCGAAGCGAAATATTGGTGATCAAAGTTAAGTAGAAGCAGCTCTACGAGTACAACCCTCCCTTTGCGTCACGAGCGGCTGTAGTTTTATGTAGCTGCAATTTTGCATATTTGCACAATGGCAGTGAACCAAAATTTGTTGGCATGGAAAATTGTTGCATCTTAAAAACATTGTTTTTATTTATTGGTCGATTTTTATACCCTAGCACTCAGTTGCCTAAAGTGAAGGTAAATAAGGATTGGTGCATTGTTGTTGCTAGCGTTGCATTTATGGTGATAATAATTGCGCAAATATATCCCTCGAAATTTCTCGATTTCGCATATTATGTACATATGTTTTGCGCGAGTATGTAATGTGTTGGGTTCAGACGTCTGTTTCTTACATGGCCACCTTTGACCTCCACAAGTTACTCTTACCATTTTCTTGTTTTTTGGCAAATACCTTTACATGTTTCTCGTTTCGTTTGAAAGGAAAGGTCTCCTAAAGTTTTCTTAGCACAAATTAAGATTTACTTCAAATTTGCTTTGTTTCCGGATGGCAGGAGGCCCTGATGTGATAAATGCGAAAATCGTTCTCTGTTAACGGAAAATATTTACAATTCAATAACAATACAATAAGTTTTGACACATAATAATGTTTGAACATATATACATATGTATGTGCTTTAAATGTTTTTTATACATAAGTACCTACGTATGTACGTACTTACATATACACACATACATACATAAGTACATGCATAAATTACTATATATGGAATGCGAAGACTGAAGGAACTCAAATATCGTCAGTGGTAGTGTAACTCCGCGCCAGGACATTTTGTTAATATTACGAATGTGAAACAAATGGACAAATTTAACTATAACGACTACTGGATCTTAGTCCCAATTTTCTCCTTCTACTGCTCTCGTAATCTACCTTAGTCAATCTCGGGCTGTAAAAAAAAGGCATTGAATCAAAACCGGACATAATATATTTGCACGCCTAAATATTTCCATGAATAAAAACATATACATATGTATGTATATCTCAATAATATGATATGGAGCTCTGGGGAATAGAGATAAAAAAGCGGCGTAGAAAGATTTAATTCATTTATTAGCAGTAGACTTTTTACTATGAAGTAATACAGAATAATTTAGAAAAAAAGCTAGCAAATGGAGGTATAGTTTGTACACTTATGGCCGGTTTACTAGTCTTAGTACAGAATAGGTTTTAACTGGGCAATTTAGTGTTCAAATTGATGTTAAATTTTTTTTGACTTTTTCAGTAAACGATCAACTCTCATTCAAATAGGATTTGAAAAGTTTAAAGCACATTTGACCTGTTACTGAGAAACTGTGTAACTACCCATTGCTTATTGTGAAAACATCTGAAACGCATAAAATTTATTTTCGCTCATCTCTAATTACCAAAATACTTTTACTTTTAAGAATTAAGGAATATTATTCCAAAATATTTCGTATAATAATTTACTTATTTACTGCTTGAGACAAAACAAACGTCCTCTAGCAGCAATCACTGAGAGGAGATCGCAGATTTCCTAGTATAAATCTACATAGTCAACATGGCGGAGAAGTTGGTCACAGGCATTTCGTGCTCTTAAATTTCTGACTGAAAATACTCTGACTGTTAACTTCATATTATCATTATCATGGTATTTATTTTGCTGCCCCGAAGATTTAGAAGTCAGTGAGACCTCATGTTTAAGCTAGTGGTATGAAAAAAATGTCTATACATAAAGGTTAAATCGATTAGGACTAACTAAAAAATCGATCGATTAAATTAGTGATGTAGGAGAACGAGATAGAGAAATCCAAGGCAATATGCTTTATAAATAATTAAGTTCAAAAGTTAACTGAATTCAGAAGTTCAGAAAATATGTCTTCTAATAGCAAGTCGAGAAACTGTTTCCGGTTAAATTGTAGTATCGAGCGTATACAATATTTATTTGTAGCTAATGATTGATTAGCAAATCACATATATGTATATACTATAATTATGTGGATTAAATCGTGTACTCTAATATTAAATTTTTTATATTAAAAATGTAATTTGATGGTGTGCACTAATAAAAAGCAGTCGAGCTAGTTGGAAATGAACTTTTTTCTGGCTTTCTAAAAAAAATTAAAAATTCACTTACACCATTTTGAATTATAACCGACTATATGTATATTTAATTGTGCCGTCAATTTGTGCATGCGTTGTATGTACGTTGCTGTTTACCTTAATATCACCTTTCCTTCAAGTCTATAGTATTAGAAATATTTCTCATGACAATCTGCTGTAACCTCTTGCGAAGATCATCACATTTATTTTATATATGTATGCATGTATGTATGTACGTACATATCCATTACTGAAGAAATTTGTTTTCTTGTCTAAAACCTGTAATGCTAACGGTCAAATGTCCATCAACATGCCAAAAGTTCATTAAATGTTGTCAAAATTAATTTACTAAATTTACACAAAAATGTAGCGGCAGCAACGAACTGGACCACCGTTTACCCTTCACCCTTCGAACCCGTAATTTCATCATTGCCACAATAAGCACACTTTTATCTGAGATAAAGTGAGAAATATTTGTGGAAAATTGTATGAAATGAAAGGAATTCAGGGCGAAAGTGTCAAATACTTCACAACTCTTCAGAATGTTGAAATACAAGATCATGAACCAAACGGTAAGTAAAAAAAAGAAGAAATTACAAAGCATCTTGGCGTAAAAAGGGGCAAAATACAAAAAACTGTCATACAATCTTATGGCGAAAAGAATTATTTTGAATTAAAAAAAAAAAACAGCCACAGCATCTCCACACACAAGAAAAGGATCGCAGAAACCCGATTTAACGGGTTTAATGAGGTCGAGGGCAGGGGTTGAATGGTAGGTCTGCGATGAGGTTGCTGTGATGCTGTGGAACTTTAACTGGATTTACAAGTCGTAAATTATTAATGAAAATAGAAAATAAATAAAAAATAATACGTATTTGTTTTGAGGGCCAAATTGGCGGCAATATTTTGTGATCTTTGTACCCCTTGCAGAAGGATTATTTAGGGATGAAAGTAGCAAATAGTCTGGCAATGCAATCTTATTATTTTAATTAATTGGCATTTAGAACTTGCACTTAGGCCTAATAAAAATTGTTTGATTGAACACCAAGATCGGCATTACAAATTAAAGGAGAAGGTTGACCGAATGCCATAACAGAAATGGATAAGATTTACAGCCCGATTTATATTGGGCGCGTGCGAATACTACTAAATTGATAGAATTTTCACAAATCAGCGGCATATCATTTAATTAAAAGGTAATTAGTTTGCTTTGAAAGTAAATTAGAGATCAAGAGTTTAGTCGAGATATCTTCAAACGTTAACCTGCTTGCTTAGATTTTCTAATTTGAAGCAGGTAAGGTTTATGCAAACTAGCAATTTAAAGCAATTCTAAATAATTTCGTTGCATTATAATGAAAACGCATGTATTGCATTTTTTTATTGTCTATAATGTCATAATAAATTAGGGCAAACAAATTGTTTGAACAAAAAGCTATATTTTAAGTGATGAAATCCTAAAGTACTAAGAAATAAATTTTGTGTGGGAATTCAACACGAAATACTCAATACAAATCACGTTTTAAAAATCACTGTTTTTTTTTATAAGTTTCGAGGGTTTAAAATTTATCACGCAGATATTTCGATAAGAGATGGGAAGTACTGGTACTATATTTTTCTACATAATAATACTTCATATCTCTAACAAACATCCACTGAAAAAACACCATAGCCTAAGAAAATTGCTCCTTTTTTAATGTAACCTTTCCTTCAAATTGCAGTGTTCGCTTCTTCAATTTGAGTAAAGGTTTCTTAAAAAAGAATAAACATCTACATAACATGAAATCTGTTTTTCCAAAATTTTTAAATATTTCTTAGGCACCATTTCATTCTCATTTTTATTTCTTCACATGGTCTTGTCAAACATTCAAAACAAACAAAACGATTTAATCACCATCAATTCCTATCACAGTAAATATCAATAAGAACATTCGCGATTCCTGATCAGCGTCAACATTTTCGAATTGTCGATTTCACGTTGCACAATCTCTATCTATCTACGTAAGTAGAACCTACTTTGCGCACTACATACGTCCCGCGCTCTCTCTGCCTTAATCGATAACTTTAAGCATTTCTACGCAGCTAATTTAAAATAACAGAAAGAAATAAAGTAAGACCTGATTTTTTTTTTAATTTTCACATTAACTTTTTTTCTCAAATTGCAAAAACTTTTGTTCGAAAACTAGCGACTGAAGGGAAATTTTAAGTGGCACAATCATTCACATTAGCGCCGTCACTTTTGCTCCAAAGTCAATTCTAAACTGCTCCCCGCCAGTCGCGAAATGTATGGGGCGTATTTGCCCCAAGATAACAGTGGCACCCCAACACCACCACTCAGCTCAGGCGAAACGGCAAACCCCAGCTGGCTACACAAACCCATTTGCAAATAAAAATACACACACACACACACAATCGAACTCTAAAGACTTTTCATCCATATACCTACACTGATGCAAAATGTACTCTGGATTGAGTGAATCAGTTCTCTTGTTTCGTTGAGTATGTCATCTAAGCTGAAATGGGCGGAGCTATAACGTCAACGTTGTGTGTGTGTGAGAGGGAGAGGGAGAGAGTATATATACTGAGAGTACTCAGTTTGAGTATTTTGATTATTATTCACTCAACTGAATTGAGTTTCGTTAAAAATAATTCTTATTAGTCTCACAGAGAAGGAATATTTTGAAAACATAGAATGAGTGCTGTTTCAGCATACCGCATATTAAATAAGTAGGTAGGTACATATAAAAAATACAAAAGAATCATAACTCAAGAATCAGATCCAGAAATATAATCGATGGAGAATCATATATGTAGATTCAACGAAATTAGGTTTATATTACAAAAATGGCTATAGCGATAATTTTCTTCTTAAAGGAGATAAGCAAAAAAGTTTTTCATTAGTTAAATATATGTTTTATGAATTCGTTTAAAGTGATGTAAAAATTATGAATTGTGACCCTTTTGCTTATTTAGGTTATGTTTTATATATTGGTGAAACTTAATAGGTATATTTGTGATTATTAAGGACGGAAATAATATACTATAGGAAAATATGTATGTACATATGTAGGTAGATAATTAGGGCACTCGGAAAAATACACAAGTTATTGCCTCGCTGGTTTGGCTATCATTTTCGAAACTTAAACTTTGACTAATTTAATTATTTTAAATTATTTAGAAGAGAGCTCACTTATCGCCTTATTTAAATTGTTACCTAAAACAAACTCATATTGCTACAGGATAGCTATGCAAAAGATTTGGCACATGTTCATAAAGTCTGTTATGTGGGCTACTATAAAAGGGAATTGCCACCTGGTTAAAAGTTTGCATTCAATTAAAGCAATGAATGAAATCAAATATTGGAATTATAGGTATCAAATGAAAGAGAATTAATAAAGCTTTATTTTGTCCAATGCTTAAATTACTAAAATATAAAACATTTTACAATATGAGTGCCAGACTAAAAGTTCTAAGAAAGCCTAATTTCAACAGTACTTTTGAAATATTGAAATATGGGTCTCAAACGAAATAGTTTTAAGAAAGCTTAATTTTGGAAATACTTTTTCAAGAGGATTACCATCTGCTTAAAAAAGTAAATTAAATTTAATTATTAAGTTATCGGAAGTATCACGTAATGGGGTTTTGAGGAAGTAGGTTTAAAATAGTTTAATTATGAAAATATATTTAAGGAGTATTGCCACGTGTTTAACAACATTAATTTAATGCTTTTCTATAATATCTATAACAGTATTACTCTGGAAAGAAAGATTTTATACAAAAATATGTTTGGTGGAAGTTGCCACTTCTTAAAGACCGTTGATTCAATTTATTTAGTAAGGTAACGGAAATTGTACTACACTGGTGTTAAACGAAAAACGTTATTATTTTTGGCCTTATATTTATAAATCGTCTGTATAATTTATAGAGCTTGAGGCCAGGTTTGTATTGGGGAATAATATGAGAAACAACAATTTTTCAAAGTGGTAGAAGTGATAGCTGCTATTTCGGAGATCACCACATCTCTACATTAGACTTCTTTCTTTCTAGACTTTACCTGGCTTTGAACCACGGTAAACGGAGTTGCTAGGCGAGCACGCAACCACTCAGCCACGCCAATCGTGTGAAAACTGCTTGTTTTCTCATTAGCCCTATCTCCAACGTTTAATGAAGCTCTTTTAGAGGAATATACGTATTTGTAGAGGAAAATTTAAAATCAACTAAATTTATAAGATAAATGAAGTGTTGCAATACTGGTTTGAACTCGCAGACGTTTTGGAAAACTTAGTCTCGAAAAAAATTTTAGGAGTTGCTCACTGTTTGAAAATTCAATACGAATAAGGATATTTAAGCACACATGCATAAGCTGTTCATGAAAGAGTTGTTACGTTTCCAAAATAAAAGAAATTTTTGTTAAGATAAATCCTACTAACATTATAAATGGGAAAGTTTGTGTGTCAGTGAATGTGTGAGTATGTTCGACGGATTTTTATAAAATTTGCCACAAATGTAGTTGATAAGCTGACTTAATATATAGAGTATAATTTCAAACGAGCTGTTAAAATGGTTATAGTCAATTAAGTAAATAAGGCTAATTTCATACCATTATATTTGCTTTTGTCGTAATCCTTTACAATTGGAGAGTAATAGACTAAAGATAATTTTTCGGCAAGCTTCTGTTGCTCACAACAATTTATATAATTTGAGTAAATATGACTTTTTCTGCTCATCGCCTAGAAAGCATTACTTACTTAGGTATTGGGCTCAAGAAATACTGCATTTCCCTTAATTTCAAACAAAATGTTTGGTAAAATTATATAAATATTGTTATGAATTTAAAATTTATTTTTATAGTAATAAAACAATGGGTTATTTTAAAATAAATGAACAATTTAACTAATTTTTAGAATCGGAAGATATGATTGAGCAACTTTACAACTGAATTGAGCGTTGAAACTGTGTTGCATGTGGTTAATGATGCAATCCCATTATTGAATCTACATATATCAAATGGCATGTCTGAGTATCTTTTTGTACAAAATTAACATAAGGGGTATTCCCGATCCGTTGCATGAGCACAAACATTATATATGCAAAACCAAAGTATGCACCAAATCGAGAAGTCATTTTGCGCTCCAACGTTTTCCAAATTTTACAAATGAAATAACAGCTGGCACAGGGTTGCAAAGAGACCTATCATATCATACCATGCAATCAAACACACCGAGTTCGTAGTTGAATGAGCATGAAAAGATTGCATAATATTTAAACATATGAAACACCAACAAATTTATCCAATCATCTTTTTATCCTGTATATGCACCACACTAGACTGTATACAACGGATCGAGCAAACGCCTATAGTTTAATTTTGAGTGGCATAACGTATCACGGTATAATGTTGGCTTTGGGCTCAAAAGTTACATGAAATTTTAATATTTATCAAATTATTATGTAATAATAATAATAATAATGGTTGACTGGTACTACTCATAGACTTTATGAACGCACCTATTACTGATTTTATAACTAGAAATTTTACTAAACTTGTTGAGTGAGCATCTCATTTATATTAAATATATTTTAGACTCTCCAGGCTGAGGTTTAGAATGACCAGTTGGTTGAGAAGAATTTTGCCTGACACCCCGATATAATATCTATTCTGGCCCGATTTGTCTGCGAAGACACTTGTAAATCTCTGCTTGGAAGATGGTTGGGTAAGTGCCTATTGGCAGACTTTCTTGAAACTTTTGTCCGAATATTCTAGTACTCCCATATTCCAGCTTAGATACATCACTAGTCCCTTTCAGGAACTATTACCTTGTAGTGTTTAGTGAAGGATATATTTTGGTGGCAGGATATCCGAGCATTTGATAATGGGATAACCAAGAAACTGAATTAGTGTGACTATGTGACACACCACTCTTTATCATAGTACAATTAAAACAGGGGATAATGAAAATTAAGGGTGTTAATTTTCTTAAGACTGCCATCTGCCTTGCCTATTAGTTTAGCTTGTGTTCTTTAAAAGCACAACGGTAAGGACATTTCGAATTTCGCTTAAAAAATATTTGACAAACTGATAAGCGGAAATCCATTGCGCTAAGCGTACATCAATTTTAACATATAGCATACAAATCTTCAAGTTTTTAGAGATACAATTCATTTAAATTTCTTATTGTGCAACCGATTAGCAAAACATTGAACACGCCGAGTTGGTGCCGTAATGCCGATTTCTCAATGAAATCACGAATTAAGTGTTCCGTCTAGATATCTATAACATTTGAACAGCTGATGAAATGCCAGGCCAAGCCCTGTTAATTCGCAAATACTTAATTATTTACATTGGCGACCTCGGGAAATTCGTAAAAGTCTGCGTTCACTCAACCAAAAAAAAAAAAAACACAAAAAGAATAAGGCAAACACAAATCAAAGATCATTAGCACAGATCAAAGGAGCTGTGTACACAAGTTTTTGATAAATGGAAAAAATTGATTTCATTGACAAGACAACTGACAAATTTTCTTACTCCATGCTCGCCTCTTCCCCGATGGTTTCTGCTAAAAGGTGTTTTTAATTACTGCTGCTGCTACTGCTGGTTGCTGGTTGCTGGTTGTTGGTTATTGGTTGCTGGTCCCTAGTTGGTGGCTGGTTGACATCAATTAAAATGCGCTCAAGACGAATAGAAAAGTGCAAATATTTGCTGAGTGGGAAATATTTGGAATGCTAACCAAAGCAGAATGGAATGGAAACAGCAGCTATGAGCCATGGTAAAAAGTTTGTGATGGCATATCATTAGCACCCCAGAAAGAAGAAGCTGGCGCTTGTCGCGCCGGCGAGGGTTGGCATGGCAGGAGCAACAAAACGTGGATGACAGCGGTCGTTTAAGATGCCGAAAAGAATAAAACGAGTCGTAGCACCGAGTTGACATTTGAGGCAGATACAACAATAACAACTAGCTGACAGTAGTTAAATGTAAATACTGGCTGGCTGGGTGTAGTAATTTGCCAATATTTGCCAGTACATCATTAATTATATCGCAGCAGCAGCAGCAGGCAGTATGTGAATGAGAATGAATAGTAATATGTAGCGGAGAGAAGGGTGTGGGATGGCAACTTAAATGTTTTAACTGAGTTTTGCTCTTTCCCAATGCTAATTGCCTTTTTAGCTTTTGAATTTTGCGCACAGCTGGGTACCGAAGCAAATTTCGTGTAAAGGAATGGGAAAATATAATAAACACAGCGAAATGGAATTGCTAGAGTTACCTTATGTCCAATTGAAAATTCCTGACATTTAATATATGTATCTTTCCGCTTGCATTGTCCGAAATCAATTCGATTTTGAATTTTCTTGATTTTATTTTCCGAGATCTGTGCGTGAATTTCCAACCACAAACACATACATACATACATATGTACATATTTTTTTACGCTGAGCTCAGGAGAATATTTATTAGAAACAAGAGCAGGTATGTATATATGTGTTTAGAGTTTTAGCTTTGTGACGGCCGCGGCATGTGGTTTATTGCGAATTTTCATTACCCCAAATAGAAAAATTGCCAGTCATAAAAAGGCTAATAACCAACATTTGAACCACCACAATTGGTGTTGGTGCTGAGTGGCTGCAACCAGCGCAACATTAGCTGCAAGTTCAAATATTACGTGTGACGCCGTGACGCGTCGAAATGCGCATGCGCTTGCGCACAATGGCAAAATGTGGCTAACTCTGTTCGACGACAGATCGGCATTCAATATGTGTACGAGTATGTACATATGTATGTGAATGTGCAAGCAAGCGATCAGTGGAAATCATCGATTATTACACTTTGAATGACTACAGATGCCATGGAGGCGCACAACAAAGCGGTAATGGTCAATCGGAGTTGGTTGGGACTTTGGGCGTCGAGACGCCGGTGTGTACAATGGTACAAACGCCTCATACGAATAAGGCGACTGAGAGTGGACCTCCGAATTTGCTTTTGCCTAACAGGCTTCCTCTGTCTGTTAATGCGGAATTGCAATTAACTTGCAGTCTTATTGAACGACATTGGATGAATCTTTCTTGCCGCCTGTGATATTATCTATCTACTTGTCCGACATATTTATGTATATACATAGCTCATTTATACTCGTAGACATGTATGCTGATATGAAAAAACGTCAATATCGGTCTGATACATATCCATATTTACTCTTAATGTCTTATTAAGTAAAAGTTATACCGAGCCCTAACCTCGAAAAAAGCTTGAGCGAATTTTTTCAAAATGGTCTAGAGGAATTTCTGCATCAAACAGAAAATTTTGAATAAAATGCGGGCCCCATTCCTTTGGCCTAAATTAAAAAACGAAAAACGATATTTTCAACGTACAGTCTACCAGATCATATTTTCCTATTGGCAAAATTTCGAACGCATCCATTTGAAAGTCAATCTTTTCGGTTTTTTATCTCATATCGTATTTTGACAATATATGTATGTAGGCTACTTTAGATAATATCTTTGTATCTTTATCTTTGCTTACATCTATGGCTCGAACTTCTCCAGCAGTTTGCGTATTGATATTTTTCGTATTTCAACAGAATTCAAATAAAGTAATTGATTTACATAAGTACGGGGAGGAAATAAGCCTACTTTAATAAATTTGCTAACTGATTGACCAATGAAAATTTTCAGCAAGCTCCGCATGAGGTGGTCTTCCTCTTTTATTGACGACCACACCCAACGTATTTAGGTTTACAAAATGTACGCACCTATAATGGGGAATGCGCCGATTACCGGTTGGTTGCTGTCCTTGTGGGAGTAAGGAATATTATCACGCCATCCAGGAAATGCAATGGTGGAACCACCACACTACAATCATAGAAAAGAGGCGTTCAAAAAATAAGTCCGACTGGGACTCAATTTGCTCCAATTCATTCTAAAAATTTTAAATATTCTAAGAATAAGATAAGTAGAATTTCCTATCTAAAAAAAAGAAGAGTTTTCAGTATTGCCATGCTTTCTTGATTTGGTCTTGATTTACACAATTCTTCATTATTTTCTTAGTCTCCAGCTGTCATGTAAAGGAGGGCAAGTTCAGTGTTAGATTTGTGTTGGAAGAGAGACCCTGCCGGCGATACTGTTTACTCCGTTTACTCCGGGGTACGACCGTCTCGCCATAATTCGAAGTCCGTAGCAACGTGGATATCTCCATATCGAAAAATGGGAAACCAAACCGATCATATTGCGATAGCCAGAAGGAATATTTCTATTGTCTTACCCGAAATTCGGATCATTATCATGTTGTGGGAGCGCTGCCGGTGGCTGAGAAAGGAAGAGAGGCGTAGTAGTCGTTGAACGAAAAGGAAGACCGAAATTCGTGAGTGCGAAGAGCTTAAGATGATAGCCGACAGAAAAGTTTCTGACAAATTTCATCCTATAATTATGAAAGGACATTTATTCACCTTGTTAAATGTTGACAGCGAAAGCATCACCAGTGAATTTAGAGATCTCGGAAGTTCGGATATCAATAAGGATAGAACAGGACAACAAAGACGTGGGCGCTGATGGACGGTGGCGCAGTTTAAGAATAATGACAAAGAGCTGGTAAGATAGCTGTGGTGTGCCCAATCCATAAGAAGGGTGATCCTGCCATATGCGCCAACTACCGCGTGTCAGCCTCCTTAACATTCCGTTTCAAGGTTCTATCGAGGGTATTGTGTGAAATACTGAGGCTAACTGTCAACGAATTGATTAGATATTATGAATGTGAATTTAGACATGACAAGTATGAGAAGAGGAAGATCGACAGGCACTACCCCTTTGTGGATTTTCGACTGCACGAGAAGAAAGTGTCTAAATGCCGCAATGTCTGAATTTGGTATCCCCCTGCAAACGGCTATGCAAAATGATGCTGACCAAACTTTAGCTCCATCAGAACTGGGAAGACAGGGAGAATCCCTATCGTGAGAATTTTTGATCAGTATGCTAGAAAAGGTAATTCGAGCTGTAGAATTAAATCGCAACAGCTAGTTCTGTCTTTTCCTAGCTTTATAAAAAGCGAATCGAATAACTCTGGAGGTGAATGAGGGCAACGAAGTACCTTCTGTCATCGAATAAACAGTCAGTGTATTCGCTTCTTGACTCCCGGGTTACTGTTGATAGTTACATTTTTAAAAAAGGAAGAGGGCTTTGCTTGAACCAGCGTCAATGGAAGGCCTTCTCTGCGATGGAAGCACCTGGTGAAGACGAATTTGGCTTCACTTGGAGTCTCCAGTTGGGGCCAGTAAGCAAGGCAAACAAATATGCGAGCTTTGTTGGAACCTTTTAAAATCGCGTAGGCGATTATAGCGCCAATTAAGAAGAAGAAAAAAATTTCGTGTTTACATTAACTATTCTGGTTTGCAAACTTATTGGCGATGAGCTTGGTGATATCGATAATAGTTAAAATTAATTGTTTAAGGTTTGCCGCCGTTTTTTATTTTACATACAAAAAAGGTATTGTTTGCAAATTCAACACTCATATTGAATGCAAAACAAAGCAGATCACTTACAAACAAGCACAACAATTTTAGATGAACAGAGCCTGTTTGTTTCTTTTCTCTATTTCCACCCAATCAAAATGCAAATAAATTTATTGGTCTATGCATTGACCCTGCAAGGCTAACCGCATCTACCGCAAAAAAAAACGATTTCCAAAAAGTATGTCAGTTCGGGGGTTTTAATGATAAGAAATGTCAAAAATGCGTGTCCGTCAATATCGAAAATTCATAGAAATTATTAGAGAAATAAAGATACTGCACACATATCATTAGGCTATAAGTTATCTTGAGAATCCCACTGGCAGTATATTCGTGAGTGTGTGTGTACACTCTCAAATGCAAAAAATAAAGAAAACCGCAAAGTAGAAGCGCGGAAGGGAACTGAATAGAGGAAACATGAAACCCAGCGTTGGTCATAACTTTGCAACAGCTTATGACTTCAATTAATCTGCGAGTGCGCCTACGCAAACGTCGCACCGACGACCCGTTAAGCCAGCTTCATTGGCTACTGCAACAACTACAGCTCAGTTACAGCAAAAATACAAAAACAACCAAAGTCATCGCATCGTCTACAGTTGAAATTGTCTATGATGCACCAAAAAGGTGGAAGGCAAGCGTGAGGGGGGGGGGGGGGGGGGCGGTGGATGGCAGTAGATGGCAAACAAGGAATGCGGTCGATAGCCGCGTGGAGTCAATTGGTGGGTGCGGGTGGTGTACGCGCCGAAGTTGGTGGTGCAAATGGTGATTCGAGCGCAATGCGATGCAACGATGCACTTTGCACAAAACAATTGACCCGCAACTGCAACTGCACACCAACAGCCGCAGCCACAGCAACAAAAACAACAACAAAAACCACAGCAGCGTTGGATAAGTATTCGATTGGCGTGGCACCATTCAGCCATCCCCTCGCAACTTCTCGTAGCCGCAACTTTAAAAGAAGCACGCAGAACTCTGATGGACTATGGCCACCAAGACCAATCCGAACACACACCAACAACAAGGCACACGCATACAAAAGCGAAATTTTCCCAATACAGGTCGTATTTCTTGGTTTCTTGCTATGGCTATTATTTTTATTTGGTGTTTTTGGTATAGCAGCAGCCAACGAACGGTAAATGTGGTTTGGTAATTTTTTTTTTTTTTTTTGCCATTTGGGATAATATTACGATCTTCATGATCATCATTGTAATTATTTCCGTTATTGTCGTAAACTATCAAAACCAAATCGAGGACGAACGATGATCCCCAAAACAGACGTTCCATTCAGCTATTAAGAGCAGACTATGCTATGCAATCACCGTCATATCCAAAAGCAGTGGAAGCGCAGACTATCCCAATTATCCATCTGCCTGCATCGCAGCAGCGCGCACAACGGCTTGGGGAAAGCCTTATTTCACACACCCACTCAGTGTGCGGCCGACTCACGTTTCTAGCTTTCGGCCGATGAGGCGCACATGCGCAACGCGCAACCTAACTATACCACAGCCATTTCCATTCCATTCATGCCTTAACTGGTGCAATCGAGCCCAATGAAACAGTTCCTTAATTTTTCTTTAGTTTGTCTCTGTATTTGCTTTGGGGCATTCAAAAAAGAGAAACATTCATTAATACTTACATAGCGGCATATTTTAAGCTATCGGATGAAATGTTGATGAGATGTGCCTCTGAAATGGAAATAACCCTCGTTCGATATACTGGTTGGGACCCCTTAAACAATGCCATTTATAAAGTTGGTTGAAATTTATTGTAAATTCTAATTTTTGCTTATACTCGTAAAGACCAACCACCAACGACCACATCCATTGCGATAATTCGAATAATAAATAGCATCACCTACACAAATATTCTCAGATGTACATTTGTATGTATGTATGTATATATACGTATATTATTGGTAGAAGCAATTACCACAAAGAAACACCAAGTACTATGCGGCGTTAAAGGCGCGAGTTAGATGACACACTGAGTGCGTACGCTGTCGAGCGCGACAAAAGGATAAAAGCCGGAAGTTATGAATATGAGTAATAAAAGTTTCAAACACACATCCCAAAACATGTGTATGCAAATATGCTTGCGATGAGTTAAATGGCATAGCTTTAATGGAAATATGGCAGTAAGGATGTGCAACAGTGTGTCAGTTTTATTGTTTTCCTGACATGCTACCCAAACCATCTCCCCAAGTACGGCGGATGTGTGTGTAAGTATATGTGCCACACAAAGTCACTGATGTGAGGAAGATAAGAAGTAGTATCAATATGAGAGTGTGTGGGATGTGTGTTGAGGCAAACCCACATTAGTAGGAATTCATACCGCGCGTGTTTATTTCATTTATTTCACGAAAAACGATACCTCGAGGAGCTGAATAAGACGCCTTTGCATAAAGGATTCCTTCTTGTCAGTCTTTGGATGCGCGATTTGATGTGTGGGTTGGGGGGGCGGTGGCGCAAAATTATTAACCATTAAGTCGTTTTATTGTTTCTACAACGCGCTCAACGAGTTGACATACGTTTAGCAGCATAATGAAAGTCAAACACGATGCAACCAAACGACACACACTATATGTACTTATCGTCCTGCCACCGAATCGTAGTTGGAAGAATAAAACAAGGCCATATACAATTTAAATTCATTGCATGTGTCGAAATGAATGCGCATTTCGGTCGATCTATGCTACGAGACAATTCACAAAAATTGCCGCCTCTCGTATGTACTAAATATATATGCGATGTACATATTTACATAAATATGAAGGTATGGGCACATCGTTTTAGACGCCAGCGATTAGACAATAAGTATGTATGTAGGTACAATGTACTTTATCGCGATGGTTGCGTACGAGTATTCGCACACATTTATGGAGATCTAAATGCAAATACATACCTATATACATATACATACATACAGGTACATTAGGGCTATACCATTTCGTTGTTTTTTTTTCTTGTTTATTTTCTTCTTTTAATCATATTAGTAAATCTACGGAAGGACATTGATTTTGTAAAATTTGATGATATTATGTAGAACTAAATTATCAACGGCAAAATGTTAGAAGCTATTTTATCACTGTTCTTTCGAACCCCTGCCCAAAGAACGCAATGTACGTGTTTTGCCGTGCATTTAGAGGGATAAAATTATATACAAACGAAAAAATTTAACTTAACATATATAATGCTTTCTACAATAACATAAACTTTCCATACATGTTTATGAGTTTTTCACGAAGAACTATTTAGCCAGCTTCTTTCATAATAAATAACTATAATCTGGATCAAGTGTTTGACTTTGTTGACTTGGGAGTTACAATGGATTCCAAACTTAATTTCAATAGTCATGTTAATGCTATAGCTAATAAGGCAAGAGGGATGTTTGCCTTTATAAAACGATGGTCAAAAGAATTCAAGGACCCATATGTAACAAAGGCTCTTTTTACAACTTTAGTAAGACCTATGCTAGAATACGGTTCGATAGTTTGGAACCCACGTTATCAAGTTCACATTGATCGGCTGGAATCAATTCAAAAACAGTTCTTACTTTTTGCCCTAAGAGACTTTAGATGGGATTCTCGGCTTAATCTTCCTCATTATACTGATCGTTTGAAGCTAATAAATCTTCCTACTCTTTCCAGCCGTAGAGAAATGCTAGGCATAATATTCATTACCAAACTACTCACAGGGTCTATCGCAAGCACATTTCTTATTGCCGAAGTTAAACTTAATGTTCCTTCTCGGATTTCAAGACACTTTAAACCTCTTTATTTAAAACAGTGTAAAACCAATTATGAATTAAATGAGCCTTTCCGATGTTTATGTCAAGATTTCAACTGTCTTTCCAGCACTTTTGATATTTCGGACTCACTTTTCACCATAAAAAGAGCTGTACTGTCCTTTCTCAATAAATGATTAACGACGGTATATAACCGTTATATATTTGATTCAGCTGATGAAGTTTTTTTCTGTAGCTGAGCAGTTTTGGATCTCGACGCTTAACAAACTTTTTCCTTTTAACAACTCGGCACAAAAAAAAAAATTATAAAAAAAAGATCCGTACGTCATGCGGACTGTGCCCCTCGTGTCGGTTGGGCGGGAAAGAGGGTAACCGTTGGGCTTATTATTATTATTATTGTTATTATGTTTAGTCCCTTTTCGTACTTCCAAAGAGTTAAGAAATCAATAAGGGATTTCGCGGTAGTCAGACTAAAAAATCAAAGAACTTTGTTAATTTTTGAATATAAAATTGATCAAATATGTTGGATTTCGAGGATGCCATTGTTGTTGGTGTTATAAACAAATCCCTCCCCTTTTTCAAAATTGTAATTGTATACAGTGATTACTGATGGTTTTGTTTTTTTTGTTTTATTTGAAAGATGCATGCATATTGAAGGATAGTGTATCGTTCAAACGTCCGCCGCGACTTGGATCCAAATGGTCCAATTTTCAATCAATCTGCCGCATAGATGTAGCTGAGTTTGAGTTGCCACCTGTTTCATGAGTTAAATTAAATTAAAATAATGAAATATGTCAGAAGGGAGTGGAATAAATTAGCCGACCGTTGTCTTTGGTTGTATAAAAACGAATGCCTCGCTCTTTATTTTTTAGATGACGCTTTGCCAACGAATCCTGGCTTACCAACTAACGAGTAATTACAACGTGTCTTAAGGGCTAGTTACACATCTACTTCTTAACAATAAAATCTTAAGGTCTAGTTACATACGTGCACATGCCTACTCTCCTGATATCTCTTACAATTCGGCCGTCCTGACGCATAGAATCTCCTGATTCTACGACTGCAGTACCGACTCTAAGGCTCACAATTTTCTCAACGTCAATCTTTTCTATGGTTGTACCATGCTAGAGCCGCTCCCTTTAACTTCAGGTGGATAGCAACGCCTAACATGGCATCGTTGATTTTCAAAACTTCACGATAATGTGCTGGTTGGTTGTACCACACATTAAATCCGTCGCCGCCGTCGTAAACTGGTATAATATCCTTCAGAGTATCGAAGGAAACATTGTCGCTACTTTTGTTTGTGGCCGCCGTCGCACTGCTTTTTTCTAACAAGGACTTCTGAAGCTTCACGAGTTCTATTTCTTTTTCAAGAATCTTAATTTTTATGGACGCTGCTTCGCTGTAGTTGTTGTCATCGTCGGCTGTAGGTTTGCTTGTGGCACCGTTACTGCCGCTTTCTTTGTCTTCGGTATTTAGTACAGGCACGTTACCGAAATTACCGCTACGGATGTACGCCATTCCGCTTCGAATAATCACACCATCGTCGCCGTCGCTCATAACTACGCGCCTAACTGCACTTTTTTCACACCGTTGTATACCGTTGCTGCTCAAAACTTTGCCGGTATTTGTTCTGTTTCCATCGTTCCTCCCGTTGTTCTCACCGTTGTTAGCACCGTTGTCTTTACTTTGTATAACTGGCTTTTCCAGCCCTGCTCCATTGCCGTCGTTGATTTCACTGCAACCGCCGTTTTTCTTATCCTTTTTCTCGCCTTTGTCTAAAACCTCACCTTTTTCACGCCGTTGTTGTGCATTCGAGCATTTTGCGTTTTCGTTGTCATCTATGTCCTCTACATCGTCATCGTCGTCGCTTTTTTCACTTGCTGATTCTTGTGTCCCTGGGCACAGCCCACGTGCTTCCATCGAAAGCTCACTTAGCCTGGCTGCTAACGACGCCTTCGCACCGCTAGCGTTGACGCCAACAGCAGCACACCACGCTTTCAGCTGCATTAAGGAATACTTTTCCGCGTTTATATTTTGATTATTCGAAAACATTTCGAAATTATAATTTTACGTTGGGTCAAAAGACCACTTCTGATGAAATATGTCAGAAGGGAGTGGAATAAATTAGCCGACCGTTGTCTTTGGTTGTATAAAAACGAATGCCTCGCTCTTTATTTTTTAGATGACGCTTTGCCAACGAATCCTGGCTTACCAACTAACGAGTAATTACAACGTGTCTTAAGGGCTAGTTACACATCTACTTCTTAACAATAAAATCTTAAGGTCTAGTTACATAGATGTGTGATCTTAAGGTCTAGTTACATACGTGCACATGCCTACTCTCCTGATATCTCTTACAATAAGTAAATTAAAAAGTTAAATTAAATATAGTGATATGAGTGTCCGGGTGAAAGAGGTTCAAGAAAGCTAAGTTTCGAAAATATGCTGGAAGATGGTTACCACCTGTTTTAAAAATTTAATTTAGTTAATAACATTAGTGAAATATTAGAACGAGAAAGGTCTATTCATTTGTGTAAAAGCCCTAAATTTCAATCACTTTTATATTTTTAATCAAATTTAATCATTGAATCATTTCATAAGGTCCATGATTGCTCGTAAAATAATGCTTACTTGTCGACTTTTATTTTTCATTGAACAAATAATTGTGAAATGAGGTTTATTTTTCGCTCAAGAAATTAAACTTACAAGTGACTGATGTAAATGCAATGAATACATTTTTATATTACTGTTGCGAACCTACATACAGCTGTATAAAATATTGGTAGCAACTTTATCGGTTTGCTATCGAAAAACTTCCAAACCGAAAAAAGTCGTAACCCTAATGTACAAATAAATACAATTTAAGCGGCGTGTAAATAATAAGAATCCATTCTGAGTTAAAGCGCACAACTGCTGTTGTCATAGATTATATGGAAACAAGAGGATATATAACAACCGTTGTACCCGTATAAATATTACAAATGAAGAAAATGAAAACTCAGTGCAAGAAGACAGTGTAAATAATTGAAATGTTTAGATTTTAAATTGAAAATTAATTGGTGTACACATGTTTATTTGTTGTTGGTTTGAAGAGTGGCGATAGGAAAAACGATATATGTACATATTATTTTTTAGTAAAAAAAAAACTGAAACATTTTTGTTGTCGTTCTTGTAACAGCATAAAAAATCCCACAAATTTTTTAGCATTAATTTGAATGTGGTATTTCGGAAAATGTTCTCTTTTATTTAAAATCGTTAGTTTCCACCTCTCAAAATTAAAAGAATTTTTTTTTTTGAATGAAATAGTACTGTAAATTTTCTTGAAGAAGTAAATATATAGAGCTGGATACCAAGCTCAATACAAACATCCAGAGTTATTGGATTTTATTGGTTTCGGATGTTCGATTCCTATTTTCCAGATATAAAATAAGAAAATCATGACAAACGTCAAGTTCCAATGATTAAAGCAGTGTTCAAATAAACAGTATTTTAAAATTTTCAGATACATACTGTGGTGGAAAATATGTGCAAAAATTATAGAAATTCAGAACATTGTCAACAAAATTGCATACCTTTTATTGCATATATTTATACAGAATTTTTGTAGACCATTGAAATTTTCAGAATTTAAAAAAAATAGGTATGCAGTTTTGTTTAGCTGGCTGTTTTGTGAATTTTCTTCCAAATAAAGTACACTGTACATTTTTTAAGTGGATGAAAAGATTAATTACGGGTTAAATTATTTATTGGAACTTGATTTTGCAAATGTTCCAAACGTATCAAAATATCAGCCAAATCTTTCGTTGTGTTTCATGTTCAAGAAAAGAAGTATAAAATGCCTTGAAATATTATTTACATACTTACAATTGTTAGCATATTTAATGATAAGAGATCCCAATCTGTAATGAATTTGGAACTTTGTCAGATCAATTGCACATAAGCAGTATGAATATAGAAAAAATATTGCAGCGGTAGCCAATAATTTTTGGGAAAACCCCAACATGGATGGCAAAAGGTGAAGAAACCTGAATATTCAGTCGATAACAGAATGAAAAGGGTAGAGGATGATATCATAAGGACTTTCTAATCGAAGTTAAATTTTTCGGAGCCGATGGCGACATATCTACATGCGACGTCCTAAAATTAAAAAAAAAAAATAGGAGGATGGTAACATTCAGGAAATCAACGTCTTGGTACAGGGTTGCTTGCCTGCTATAGTTTTACACATACACAAATTTAGATGATTCCATTGGACAATTTGGCCCAACACACGATGAACGCATTACAACAAAATTTGAGCAGTGAATTCCTTAGAGCCGTGGCTACGTTTTAATAAGTTAATTGCCCCTCGAGTATGTTTCGATTTTGATGATATTACAAGCATAAAATGGGGCCCAACACTTTTACTTTTTTTCTTTTCTTTCTAAATGAATCCGCTAGATGGCGCTAGAATCTAATCATTCAGAAAATCTGTATTTATGGTTCGATATTGATGATATTCGAAAAGTATGCTGCATGTGCGATAGAAATGCTTTTTAATCCGATTTAGATGACATTGAAAGAAGGTAGTGTATTAAAATCTATAAGAGATTTCCAGAAAATACATATTCATTGTTCGACATAGTTCAAATGTAATAAACCTTATTCAGTTCGTTTTTCTTCGTCATAGTCGAGGTAAAGTTGAATGTTAGACTAATTACAGCAACTTTTGGTAGATATTCCATTGAAAATTATGTTAGAAAACTGCTACTAACTTACCACGGGACACTGTAATAGATGGAGACGTGGTAAGCAACGCAGACGGAGACGTGGGTATTAGCTAATTGTTTGCATAAATCTTATTAGTAAGGGCATGTGAAATGTGTTATGGCTGTAAAATCCAAAGAAATCTGTGAGAAATTTTTATCATTAATGCAAATGAGTTGTGCAGCAGGATACTTTAAAAAACGCATGTCTCCATTTTAGAGACAATATTTAGAATGTACCGCCACGCTATCGGTAACAGCCCCCGCTTATTCGAGCACTTTCTGTTTTAAATTGGACACATATCTATTTAAATCCCTTAAACGGGTTCTTCTTATTTAATCAAGATTTCATTTTCTTCGCTGGAGAAAAAAATTTAAAAAAACTACGGATTAGAAAATAATATCGAAAATCGATTCGCAACCACAAAATTAGACTTAAGTTTTAGTAAGAAGCCGTTAATAAAAAATATTAATAGACTAAATCTCAAGGCACTTAAATTTATCGTAGATCTATGAATGCACACTCAAAAGACATTGAAAAAAGTATATGCTTTGATTATTGTAAAACATATTTCACTCTTTTTTTCAACTTACTACTAAACTAAGGATTGCTTGTAAAAAATATAAATAAATAAAACTTAATAAAATTTTAACAATTAATATTTTATTGAATAAATCATTTACTTAAATAAAGGATAAAATATGTCTAAGATAAGTAAAATATAGACTCAAAATGAGTACTTTAATTTAGTAATTTGTGGTCGTTGTGGAAGGGTTTAGTCAAACATTTAGGTAGTATTAAATTTACTTAAATTTAAGAAATATCGACTCAATGCCTCTTTATCAAGTTTAAGTAAATCAAATCCTTTATTTTTGGAACAATTGGTGCAATTTTGTTCCCTCTTTGTACTTAAACTTGTATGGGGGTTCCTAATTTTAAGGAAACCATTTATTTCTTTGGTGTCGTTACATGTTTTCATATTTTCAAACATTCCCCCCAGGCAGTGAAGGTAGCTGAAACCTAACTTTGATCTGTTTACGGAAATAGTGGTGCTGACTATTAATTGTATATTTTCTTTGAGAAATTCTAACTATTACTTGGTTACCTCTGCATTAGTTGACAGCTAATTACTATCTAACTATTATTAGCCTACCTTTTTACTAAATTTATTTTTAAATTTATTAACTATTTTTATTCGAAATAAACCACTTACTCTCTTATGTATTGCCTATTTTAAAGTAAATTAAAGTTCGAAACAATGCATTTAAAATCATCAAATTAAGTGACAGCATTATTCAAAATATTTCATAACAATTCAATTTCCTTAAATTATTATTGCCATTTACATATATTATATAAAAATGTTTTCTTTTTGTGATTTGATGAGCGAACTTTTGACAGCTGACATTTTTAGATTCTTCTGCATGACTTGCCAATTAACTCAAAATGTATTTTGGTTTGTTTGATAAAAATGGGATTTTCTTTTAAATCACTACAAACTAGTTAGTATAAAGTAATCTAGCTTTAGCAATTGATAGTTTTTTACTGCAGGGTTGGCATTCCTTAAATAAAATTTGTTCTGATCGGCCGGAAATAATTTAGAACAGTATTTTTAAATTTGCATACACATCATTTTTCTCCATTGCAAATGTGCATGTCCTTCAACTGACAACAAGCGGCTGCAGGTGTTCAAATTACTCCAAAAAATTGGCCGCGCTACAAAATAACATTCAGAAATTAGCCGTGGAAAACTCCAAAGAGTAAGTAGTGCATCATTTGCAGCTGGAATCATTCACTTGCTACATTCGCAAATGCCACATCCCCTCATATGGCTCAACACAAATTGCCATTCAAAACAACAAAAAAAAAGAAGAAAATAATAATAATAAAATAGATATCTGCGCAAAGACATGAGTAGTTTACATCAACCAACAAAGCCGATGAGCATTTACCAATGGAAAAGGCAGAAGTGAATGCAAAAGACATTTGGGAAAATGGGATTATTTTTTGCAAGAGTTCAGAGTTGAGGAACGTGCCATATAGCCACATAGCCGCACAGACGCGGTTTTCGGACTCGCTACAAGTAATATGCTGGCATTTTAACTGAGACAACAAATCATAAAAGCTGTGCGCTTTGGCGAAGATCAATGCTGTGCTGCTGTACACTATGAAACAACGAAAGAACAGATATTTGTGCGGCAGTGGCAAAGTCAGTAGCTTCCAGCACGTCGTTCAGCTGCTGCCCCAAAATTGCAAAGGCAGCCATCAAAGCGCATGCGCACATTTCGCTATTGACATTTGTGCCTCGATGCCAGCCAACATGCGAACATCATTGATGAGACTGACTGGGCGCAGTCTACTGAAATCAGGCGCATATATTCACATAAACAAAAACATGCCATATACCTACATATTTATTTATATATCGAATGTATGACGCATGAAAAATGTACTCATATGCTTTGACATTTTGAACTCACGCGTCATTGAAAAAATTGGTTGGATACTACACGCTTATTACTGAACATTTTTTCGAGTTTCTAAGATGTTCCACGCAGCCGTTGCTGATTGTTTATAGATTTAAAAATACAATTTACGAGTATCAGTAAATTATTTGAAAATCTAAAATCTGTTCGACAAAAATGCTATATAGGTCTTACACTTCTTACGATGCTTTATTTCAAAATTCTTAAATATTAGTGAAATCTGGTCTTAAAAAGCAATGCATCTGCTATCTTTGTCTTCTTTTCATGGCCCTGCCCTTCTTAGCAGTTTTCATGCCAATATCAGGCTAGCTTCTCCACTGCATGCCGAATTCTGTTGAACCAAATAATTATCCATCGAATTTTCAGTATCAGTGCCAGAGACAAAAATTTTCCTTAGACAATCCATCTCTGCGGTGCGTGCATCCGTATATCAACTGCTCAGGATACTTACGCTTTCATGGGTGGCCACAAATCATCGACGCACACCGTAAAGTGTCAGTTATGTGGTGGCAGAGTCTCAAAGTTATCCGACTGTGCGAAAGGTTACCACCACCATTATAGGCGCCAGTGCTAGCGACATCACCACCAGCAGCAGCAGCAGCAACATGAACCACCGGCTTTGACAACGACAACGACAACGACAAATACACGACATAGCGACGTCCAGCGGCAAGCCAAGGAAATTGTTTGCTGTAGATGGCCAAAAAGTTGCCAAATGGCAGTCGTCTCTATCGGCTGGTGCAAGCAAGCATGCACATTTATGTACATATGTGTGTGTGTGTGTGTGTGTGTGTGTGTACTCGTAAAAGGCAATGGACAGCACATAAAAAATTGCCAATAGAATTGCGTATGACCTAAAAGCATTTCTAGCCGGAGCGGAACGAGCGGGAGAAGAGTAGCTTTGGGAGGTAGCAGGAGTTGTAGTGGCAGGCGATCACGGCGCATTTTATGGCCACTACTCGCAAAAACGTTAAAATGATAAATTGTTGAACGTTGCCTGTTCGAAGTTGTCGATATATTTTCTGTGCCGTCGCCTTTGTCGTCGGTATGGTGTGTTTATTGTTGCTATTAGCTTTGAGTGCATTCTAAACGCTTTGCCTACGCTGTAAATGTTCTTGCTGCTGCCGGCGCATAACCCACCTGAGTCGCGTTAGTTGGAAAGTCGATTTCGACCGACTGCTGCTATCGGTGAATTGTTTTGATGCGCAAGCTCTGCGTTGTCTCATTTCTCGGCAGCGACTCGTGGCAGTACCTGGCGGCGCATCGAAAGCATTAGATGCACAATTTGTTTTGAGAGGCGCTTGAAGCGCCACTTTGTTGGCGGCTGTCTGACACCAGGTGGCGGGCAAGAGAAGACCGGTTGTGGCGGACACTGTCGCAATTGCTGTCGCTGTCATTGTCCAAGTCGATGTGTCGCTATCGCTGTCGAAAGCTGCTGTTGCGCCTTGTTGTGGTTACGTCTATCTATCTATTCACAGGTTTTCGTGTTAATTGAAAATTGCTTGCTAATGTTGCTTATCTGCTTATCGCTGTCTGTATGCAGTTGCACGCAATGACTCCAACAACACCAACAACAATAATATCAACCAAGGCACACTATGCCAGCAATTGCACTGGCTGCTATTTAAGCGGCAGCTCAACAATATTCCTTAAATTGCCGTCGCTTGCTGCCAAAAACCCCATAGCTCCCAACCCGCGTCACCGGCAAGCGCACAGCAGCGGTGACTGAGTGTCCACGGCCATACCACACCTCCGGCCAAATCAATTACCAACAGGTACACACGCGTAGATTCTGTCAAATGGCCTTACACACTCTCATATAGGAATGGGTATGTGTGTGTGTGTGTCTGTGTGTGCGTGTGGCTGCTGCTTACTTTGTTATTCATTATTTCCGTTGACAACATTCAAGCTTGCAACGCACTTAAAATTATCACCAATGACACTGATTTCTGAAGTATTTTCGTCGCCCCACTCGCCGCCACCGCGAATATTTGTTGCATGCTTGTAATTGGGTATTATCCGACATTCAGCCACTTTATCAATTGACAATATTTTCTAAATTGCTCGTTGGTTACTGCGAGAAAAAAACCTTGTAACAAGTGATGGATAAGCCTTGTCCGACATAAGTCCATAAAAACTTTAAGCACGAAACACTAAGTCTTGTACTCGTCGATGTATTATGTATGTCTTGATCTTTGCCCAATACCGTTAGAAAAAAAGGTTATTTATTTGTTGCCATGGAAGACAAAGCCTTTTCATAGGAATGGAACTAGTTCCAAAAATTGTTTCTTTGTATATTAAAGTTATGTATGTATGTATGTAAGTAGGTAGCAGCGTTGCCAAATTTCCCTTATTTCCAACAATTTCACTTAATTCATTTTATTCAACAAAACTAAGCGCCATCGTCACCAAAGCAGTCCGTCAGCTTAACTTTTTATACGATAAATAGAAGGCTAATAGCGTCATGGTTATGACGGTCCTCTAGACGTCGGCAGAAATAATTCATATTGTCCGCATTTCCCGTGACATTCTCTGTAGGCACATCTTGAACCAAAGTACTAGAAATTCGTATGACCTGCGCCCGAAAATGCTGATAGAAAGGCTGGATTATGAACATCGAACTGTGCGGTTGAATTCGAATAGTTATGTCTACTAGATACAAAATCACCAAATGTCTCAGCGAACAATTTGGATATTATACGAGTGAAATATGCGACGGTAGTTCGCCAATTTGTGGATTGGTTTTTTTTCTCCCTTATTTCGCATGGCTAGCGGGCAAGAAGAAATTATACGCGTTAAAATTTGATTTGATTTACTGAAATAAACAATTATGCTACGCCACCATAATATAATGAAAAGTCAAACATTGTCAATACCGTTAGCAACAAATCAGCAAGAAAATCAATGCGTGTACATATGTAGTTGATGAAAGCTTAGTAAAAATTGTATCTATTTGTGTATGAATGACATCACGACACGTACTTAGAACTCTCACTTCAACAAATATATTTATATGAATGTTTTTCTTTTTTAATTTCGTATTTTTCCCAACAGGGTTACTGTAACAAAGTTCATCCGTCAACACACGTACCAAATGTGTACCCATGAAGAGATTTTTTTAAATAATGAAAAATTAAAAATAAAAAAAACCCTTGGAAAGACAAGCACTGCGCTGCTACTTATCGATGTTTGGGTGCCTTGTTGTCCTAACTCCACAAGAAATCGCGCGGCCGTAAATACATGCTAGGGACGCCAATCCCGAAATCCCGGTATCCCGGTGTCCCGGTGTTTTTTATGTACAGAAAGTCATGAATCCAAATCACAAAATTTCCCCCTTTTCTATGCAACGAAACAGTATAAGCCAATTGCCAATTCGATATTATAAGCAATGCTTACTTGCAAAATCAAGTGATTTCGCCCAGCTTTTGTACGGGTTTGTCTTTATTGGCACTACCCTTAAATTAATATACAAAATCACATGGAATAATGTAGTTCAGGTAAAATTATATTTGAGCGTTTTGATCTGTTCCCTTTAGCAACTTTTATCCCTTATAACTTATAGGATACTACACTTTTTGGTTGATTTTCGTGAAACGTATTCCCGATATTCTTTTACAATTTATAAATTGTATTTCGCCTTTTACACTAATACGGGGAATGCAAAATTAATATATTTCCAACGATTTTCCGTCATCCCTTGTCAAGTTTGGTTTGGAGACAAACCGGTTTCAGCGTTGTGCCATCTTCAGTGTCGTTTTTAGTTCTCAATAGTTCCTTCGTCTTTCAGAAGCGAAGGAAGGAATGCTTACAAATTTCTTTCAATTCAATATTAATTTCTGAGGCCAAACCATTACACCAAGATTCATAATTTGTTTGCATAGGTAAAATTCCTTTTGAAATAATTGTTTGTTTGCTTTGCCTTGGTATTGGACTCCGTTTGTCTTTGATTTTCCCTAAAGTTTCTTATATATTAAAAAACAGGATGTTAGAATTAATGATATATTGAACAGAGTCCGGTTTTGAACCTATTTTCGGGTTTCGAATCGGTTTTTTGAACCAAAGGCGAAACGATAACCTCCTGGAAAGTATGCTTCAAAGTTTGCCTTATGGTATAAAGTAAAAAGCTATACTTTTACACAAAATTATTGGGCAATAATGAGCAATCAAATTCGACTAATTTATTACAAACCCCATGGCTTATTCAAATATCTAAAAATAATATTTTTTAAAATTATAAAACCAAAGTTTTGATAAAAATTTATATTAAATTTTGATATCATCGATTTTTAGAGCGGTTTAGTTAGAACGCTTCTAGTTTTTATTTAAAAAAATTTAGTTTATTTAATTTGAACTGAATTGACAGGATCCCGGTACTAAAAAAAATGAAGAATACCCCTAAATCTCGTAATCCCGTAATTGCAGCTATGATGAATTTTGGCGTCCCTAATTTATACACACACTGACAAACACTTGATTTCTGGCCACAATCATTTTATATTTATAACTCTTGCATACATATGTATGTACATACATCGCTACGACGTTTAGCGTTGTCTTTCCAGCTCCAGCGCTTTCAGATTGCGACATTCAACTGGGTCGGTTTTAATTTGTTTAAATGAAATACTCATTTAAATTTTATTGACAAACAAATTGAATTGATTGATTTAAATGAATTTATGTGCACGCAGCGGTGAGTAAAGCGCGTTAACTGCGGTCCCAGCCAGCTAGTTTTCGAGATGATTTTAAAGCGATTGAGGAGGAGAAACTGAACATCTCCGCCTAAAATATTTGTAACCGCTTTCGAAGGCAGGAAATATGGCAAATGCAAATTTATTTTGTACTAATAGCTGTTAGGTGCAAAGTTCCTTATTTATGCCACATTGCAGAAATAAATCGAACTGCAGCTTAAGTTCAACGCATCGTGGCGGGCAAACGCAGAAAGGTCGAATGCTGTGAGCGCGTTTTTCCATAAACATAAAATGTTTCAGCTTAAAATGCGTTATAGGGAAAATTTACCAGCAAATGTATTTCGGATTTGTTGCGCGTAAAATTTGAACCTTACTTAAAAGTCCCAGCCGTGGGCTGCAATAGCGTTCCACCGAGCTCAAATGCGCTCAGGCATCAACCTTAGGCACAAGCGCCAACCATATGCTTCTAATACGTGGCATGGTTGTGCTAGTGATTGTGTGCATCTATGTGCATTTACTATGAATACTTTGCGCAGCACTTGCTTCGATATTCCCATTTGGCTTAGCCTTAGGCTGTAGGACCCGAGGGCGACGTGACGCACATAAAAACTGCGACAAATCTGCGCTAAATTGTTTTCCTCTGCATTAGATCTGGTTAAACTGGAGTCAGTACAAGTGTCTTACACATGGCGCCCCTTTTGGGCAAACAACAAGCCGATCATACCGGCCAGCAACACTCCTTGGCGTTGAAATATAATCACTGGTCGGCAATACCAGGAATGCCAATGAGATGGAAGAAGAGTGCAGCGCCAGTGGAGAGGCTAGATGTTTGTGGCAAGTATAGGACAAGATTTTTTAATTAGTCGTTGTGCAAATACTAAGCGGTTTATGGTTTTCGAGTAAAGTTTATTAATTTACCAACGGCATTTTTGGCCGACTTTGTGAGTAAGTGCCGTCATGCAGCTGTAGAGTCGCGACGGCGCAAAGAGGCAAAGAAGCGGAGCGCATCCGTCATAAGTCGCCGTCAAAGTGCAAATCGATAGGCAAAGTACTTGTCAAGCAATCTTCTCTGTATATTTGTTTGTGTAAGTGTACGTGTCTGGCACTTTTGACCAGTGGACCTATACAAAGGTGGAGCATCTCTCGCTTCATTCGGCATGAATGAAATTTCTAGTTGAATTTTTTGTTGTAGTATTGTCGTTGTCGTTGTCATTGCCGTTATTAGCATCATTGTTTGGCGGTTTGCTTTGCTTGTTTTCCTCTTTAGCGTGACTTTAAAGTTTAAACTGAGTGACTGGCTTCATGCGGTTTGAATAACAATTTTAAGCTTTAATTTTTACAATAGCAATTCTTTTACAACTTCACGGTATTTCACTGGTTATTACTTTATTAATGTATGGCAGAAAGCTTGACACTCTTGTGTAAACATCGGGTCGACCCAGGGCGCATGTTGAGGTGCCGTAGGAAACAATTCCGACCAGCTGTGGTATGCCGTACAACGTTACAAGCGGCCCGCCAGAGTCACCCTG
The DNA here is from genome assembly GCA_951828415.1 of Anomoia purmunda. NCBI lineage: Eukaryota > Metazoa > Arthropoda > Insecta > Diptera > Tephritidae > Anomoia > Anomoia purmunda. The sequence continues at coordinate 796,486 of OX639993.1, read as the reverse complement.
AAAACAGGAAGATTTAGTAAATATCACCCATCACTTACACTATGCTTGGAGAAAAGCAAAAACAGCAAAAATGGTAAATCTTAATCCCCACAAAATTGATTTGATATGGAAAAGCATTTGCGATGCTCTTTAAAAATATTCTGTCTAAATATCATACAAATGCTCACTTTTAGATAAATTTAGAGTTATTGTAACCGGGGTCAACAAGTTGTTGTCAATTAACTTGGAACGGTTATGGCGACTATTTCCAAAATCTATTTAAAAAAAGAAAAAACCGTTTTCCTATTCTCTTCACACTTCCAAACACAAAACACAAACGTTTGCAGACTTGCTTACCACACAAGCACCTCGACCACGCTCGCCTAGCGCGCATAGTTCATTGGCAGTTATACGAAATCCACTCTGTGCACACTGCTGGTTTGAAACAGTCTTATAGTCCAATGCTTGGAGTTGTTCGGGCAAACCACTCGATCCGGTGGGCGAAAGAGAGCCCCAGCCTGTCAACCGCACTGCGACATTCTCTCCAACTCGAGCTCCTCCACCCAACGCAATGGTGCCTATGGAGGATTTACTCAAACTGAATGGCGGCGTTACCTTCAATACTGCTATGTCGTTAATTATTAGCGAACTTGATGAAAATGATGGATGTGAACGTATAGCTGCAACTTGATGACGGTCGCCCCCATTGCGCCATGTCAATGTCCCTGAAACTACAGTAATCTCGTTCGATTTCATCTTGTCCAAACAGTGGGCGGCTGTGAGTACATGGTTGGCGCTAATAATGGACCCACCACAGAAATGATGGTAGCCACCACGCCGAAGAACTTGCAGTGAAACCTGATACGGAACGAATTGTGTAAGAGGTTGGCCGCCGTTGATACGTATTGCTGGGTCAACCATTTGGGTGTTGTTATGGGTTTCCAAAGTCCAGTCATAAATGTTCTCTGCGATCGTTGTAGTAGCTACGATGTTGTTTGGGAAGACGTCTAACGTCGTAGCAATTGTTGAATCTACCTCTTCAGATTCCCCAAAATCGCCATTGCTATAGACAATGAAGAAAACGACAAACAAAAGTCCTAGTTTTAACATTTTTCTTGTGAAAATGACCGAAGAAGCTCCGTGAGAAGCTTAGCTACTTATGAAGTTAATTATGCATCCGATCTCATTTTTATTTAATAAGAGCTTTTTTCGACTTATCATGGTGTTTTCTACAAATCGCTGAACATACATACATTAAATCCTTAGTAAGTGACAGTTTTGGGTTTTCTATATTTACTCTGCACATTCATAAATTTAATTTCGCTCATGAAGTTGATAAGGCACAGGGCACGACATAGACATTCAACATACAGCTGCATAGCGCGTATCGTAGACTTAGCTGGAAGTGTTCATTTTGGCCTCCACTTATATTTATTCGTATGCCATCAACTCCGTTCTGCGATCTAATTAGTTGATCTAGTATTCCGCTGCCGATTAGCTGCCATTGCTTGAAAATTGGCGAGATGTTTTGCTTGCCTTGTAGCGCACAGCAAACACCAGAACCAAAAACATTAACAACAAAAATAATGAAACGAAAAAAGAAGATGCATAAAATTCATTGCTTGTTCTTCATAATCAGCAAATTGGTCATTTATTTTAATACCTAATTTGTTTACACTGCCACAAGTTGCCACAAACTGTGTTATGTACGAACACAAGCTCCCGGCACAGTGGGACATAAATTATGATCCAGACGGTTACAATGTACCCGTACAGTCGGTAATTGCGAAGCTGGCACATTTGCCCGAAGGAAAACTCAATTTTTTCTTAATGAAGAACTTTTGAACATACGTTAACTGAGAATGAGATGGGAGGATGTCTAAGTAGGATTGCATACAACAGATAGCGTAAAACTACGCCGGCTTTCACTAAACTCTTTTTCTAGAAGCTTATTAATTGAATGTAGTTATATTAATAAAAAACCATTTCGGTTGCTCTTACCAGAAACCTATAAGCTCATTCGTCTTGGCGTAGCTCATAAAGCCGCCAGAAATTAAGTATCTCGTTTTGTCTCTTGACTGTTTGTTGTAACCTGTTGGCTTAAATCTGATAAAGCCTGTTGAGTCTGTCGCATTTGTGTTTATGTGTGCGTGTGTGTAACTAGAGGTTTCAGTTAATCCATTTATTTTGTTTATTCAATATTTATAGGTCGTGTGTAGTTGTTACCCAATTGATGACAACAAGTAGGCGCTTCTGCTGCTCCAAAACAACCTTGCAACACGCCAGAAAGATGCAAATGAAGAATATGAAGTATTTACAATTTACTTAACAAATGTTGCACTTTTATTTTTTGATTATATATATATATATACATATTTATGTGTATAACCTCAGTTCCTCAGTTGCACAACGTAACTTAACTGATACACGACTGTTCAACCTACCAACTTTTTCAATTGTGAGTCAATCCAACCCACCAAGCGATACATGGCTGTATAAACGTAAATATTATTACGCTTGCAAATCGCTTTTCCATAAGACAGTATACCAAACTGTTTAGTTAGATCCACGCTGAGTAAGGCACCGCCAGAGTCACCCTAGAAAGGAATATTCAAAGCAACAGTTTCATTTATTCGAATACTTACATCACACGCGCCGCGCCCCATTTTACTGTAAGCACACAAATCTGTGCTAGTGACACGCTGAAACCCCATTGTTTTACAATATCTCGTAGTGATTGTGGTAAAATCGATGATTTCTAACATATTTTGATTCCTGCCCCAACCGATCAGATATGCCTCCCTGTTTTCCTCCACATTCTCTGTAACGCGGTAGTCCACAGTATCAAAATTTATACCGTCTATGAGAAGTGGTCGCTTAAGTACCACCAGTGCAATATCGTAGCCCTGCAGGGGCTTATAGTACTCGTGTTGAATAACTGCAGAAATAGGATAACGTGGAGTTGCCGCCAGTGATAGCTTTCGCATACCACCTACCACGCTAAGTCGTCTCGTAGGGTAATTTTCGTAGAAGCAATGAGCTGCCGTCAAGATGACCTTACTGTGAATTAAGCTACCGCCACACAAATGTTTGTATCCTGGCCTCAGATCAGCCTGTATTGAAACGTGGAAAGGAATTACGAATGGTATGTCTCCGTTTAAGGTTTCACTGGACCTTCGAAGTTCTCTGACGGCTGTAATAGTCTCAATTGTTAGAAAGTATTCCAAATTTTTTGGTTCATCATATTCACCTTCATTAAATTTTTTATTTTCACTAACCAAGGCAGATGAGTTCACAATCAGGAATGCTATAACTAATAATATTAACCAATTCATTCTTTATAGCACACACTGAGGTTTGGCCGCTCAACTCAAACTGCCAACCGAGACGTGCAAATTACTAAGTTGAAGTGAGGAAAAATCTTTGTGCTAATTGCAATTTTACGAATATTTGTATGGTCATTAAATTAAAACACAGTAGATCGTCGAGACCAAGAATGATAGAATACAAAAATGCGCTGATTGATCTGAAATTCGGAAAGTAACTTGGCTGTGACGTCACACCAGAATAACCGGTGGAGAGGAATGAGAGAAAATACATGGGAAAAAATACACATGGTTGAGGGTATACATATTGTACATACACGGTATTTGTAAACAAAATCTGTTGTGTCATATAAATTCGGTGAAAACTTTCAAGAGAGGGTTAGCGGTACAACAATCAAAAGCCCGAGCCATTGCCCTCAGTTAAAGGCTAATGTCGCTTTTGTGATTCGTACATGCAACTGATTCTGTCTATATACTATATAGTATCTATGGATATCTATAAGTATGTATATATCGATCTAAATGAGTAGGTAATAATTGTAAGGTTCAAAATTTTAGCTTTGTTGGAATACACAAACCTTGTATAATTCATATATACATATTAGTCGTTTTTAGTTTCCTATTACACTAAATGAATTAAAAAAAAAGAAAAAATCGAAATAATTATTTTATTATTAAATGTGCAGTTTTCTCATATTCCAAAGAGGTGGGTAAATTGAATTTATATCATTCCGGAATATTTGGCAACACAAAAGCAATACAAATAAAATGAATTCGTTGGCAGTAAATCCTGATTGTGAAATATCGTGGAGAAAAAGTGTTGCACCGTGCTTTTAGTTTTAGTATTCTATAGTTAATGGTAAGATGATGCCTTCGTAAAAGGAAGGATTGGCATCACCACCAACGCAATAAAAAGAAAAAACCAATGCAAATATCAAGGATTAAAAAATCAGCCTTGACATTCATTAACTTTTGCTTCTTTGAGCTACTAAGCGCTCTGGCATAAAAAAGCACAAAGCGCTAACCAACCTCAAGCAACATGCAACAAGCAAGATTAGCTTCTACTTAGTTGTCAACGTAAAGAGGCAAGCAAACAAACGAGTCGCTCAAAGTGAACCAACAAGTTCACGCCAGGACTACAAAGAGCACATCCGCAAACGAACATACCCATGTATTTTATTAATTTGTTTGCGAAAGTTAAACATAGAGACAGTGAACATAGAACGAACTACAAAGAGAAGCTAGGACACAACTCATAATGTGAACATAATCGACCAAACATATGTATATATAGTATAGTATAGGTATATAAATAAACTCACATGAGATTAGCAGATATGTCAACTTATGATTAAAGATCTCAAAGGTATCGCCTTTACCAAACAGCTAACGGCTTTTAGGCCCACAGTTAAAGGGTAAAATTTCACAACAATATTCAATACAAATTTAATAAAGATGTAAATATATTGTACATTGTTTGAATGAAATGTTTTAATATTAAATCATTGGCTCATAAAAGTTTGGTTAATAATGACAGCTAAGTTTTAGCACTCCCCTACAAAAGGTTGTATTTATTTATTTATTTTTATTTATTTATTTATTCAATCAACAAACAATATGCTTACAGACTATATGTAGTGATATCTATTGCATTTCAAAATAAATATCTAAAAAAAAAAAATTTATAATAAGCATTAAGACAAGTGTCTTATAAGCAAACTCTTAAAACTAAACTTTGTATAACAAAAATCACACCCCAATGTAGAGGAAAAGGCATTAAATTGCGTAGGAAGTTGAAAAGGGGCAAAATTAAACCGCTTTTGCAAGATGGTGATATAAAAGTACACAACGTAGATAATTAGTGGTAGAATGTAAGTAAAAAAATTTGTACTTTTTAGATGAATTGATACAATTTATGCGAAATATTAAGTCAATGAGTTATTTGCTACGATCTGCCGATTAAAGGGGTTCGTTATGCAAACATCAGTTATTTTAATTAACAAATATATGCAAACAAAAACGGGTTTATACAATAAGTGCTGGTAAAATCTAAATTGTATAGCTTAAAATAAGAAAATAAAAATGAGATTTCGTTTAATCTTACTAATAAAAATGTGAAAGTTTGGATGTTTTACAGATAATCACGCACAGATAGACCATAGACTTGTAACAGGTTATATGATATTTTTCATCACGCTATGTGTTGTATAAGTCGAGATATTTTTTAAACACCCATATATGTAGCTCAAATTCGGCACATATGTATGTACATATGTTGGCTACGTAAAAGCAAACGGGTTTGACACATAATAAGGAGATCTGTGGCGCTTGAGACGATAATCGATTTGGATCATAATTAGAAGTCTTTCGATACAAAATATACGGTATGATCTCCTGGAGTCGAAATATCCCTACTTATATCGGCCATGTGGAAAAACACCATTTTATAGAAAATAACACCAGTTACCCGCAGCGGAGAAATCAATTGTTGTTTACTTATATAAAAAAGGGAAGTACTAAAGCTCATTTGAACTGTATTTCAGGCTCTGCCCCAATGAATGAAAGTTGCGCGTATTCATAGACTAAAAAAGTTAAATTTATTATTAGCTGGAGCTTTATATAATTTTCAATGGTAAAACTGTAAATTTCAAGGGATAAATTCTCTATTAATTTGTTCCCACTACCCACTTTCGAAAACTTCTATACTATTTCCTTCTTAAATTTTTACTAGCCTTATTTTGCGCTCTAATACTTTTTCTTATTAGCTTTATTTAGACATTTTAAAAGCTGGTGGATGAGTTTGTAAAAAAGTTTCTTTACCTTCTCGATGGCATATATGAGATTCGAACAAGCGTTAAGCTTTCGCAAATTATTTTTACAAAAATTACTTTATCGCTATTCAAATGCTAATTTTTCATTTTCTGTAAGGAAGTTAACTTTCCTCCATTATATGAAAATAGTTTGCAAATTGCGTATATAAATTTGAAAAGAAGCAATACCGTTTTTCAACAAGCGAGGCATTTATAAAGAGTGAGGGGAAACCCGCTTAATTATAAAACCTTTCCTTATTCAATCGCGACGATGTGTAAATATCTTTTAGAACTTTGGTTGCATTTCCACGATCAAAAATGGTTCAACCGATTGGTCTGAAAATTTAACACAGGGATTGATTGAAGGATTAAGATTGCCGGTATGAAATTACCACCTACGACAAATCTCATAGCAGCTCTACATGAAATTATGGCTGAGAATTCGAAAAAATTAATTAAATTATCCACTTTTGAGAATAATTTTTTGAAGGACGTACCCCCCTACCACTTCCCTGTAAAAGTCTGTATTTGTCCTTATATCGCAGAAGCTCTTCTTCGCCATTAATGAGTGTCACCATTACATGTCCTCCAACTAAATGCAGCCTTTAACAATTTAAACTTTTTTTTTCTTCTTATGAATATGTAAATTAGTTTCCATTCATTAAATTGCCACTGTAAACATAGCGTTGTGTGGCCCAATTAAGTTCGGATGATTAAGAATTCTGACACTGATACTACACCGCCATCAATCGCTGATCCAATTTGTTGGCAACTCTTGCCAGATTCAATTTAAATACTCTCAATTTCATGTATTCCTATATTCACTTACTTATGGTTATGAATTCCAATAATTCTTATTTACTTTGTAAGTACACATGTATGTACCTATGTACTTAACATTGTCATTCGCGCATATACATATCTACGCTTACCGTTTTTGCTACATATGTAATTGTTTTTGTAAATTCCCCGAACTGCAGCATTTGAGTTTTGTCACAGCCTACTGCGTACGCATTTGAAGTACTTGTTGCTATGTATGTATGTAATACGCTTACTTATGTGCGCACTTCTGCGAACTTCGGGTTTTTTTTTGTGCATATACCGCAGTGTGTCGATCGCCTTTTCACTATTGCGCTTGTTCGTCATATTTGGCAAGTCGTTCGAAAAAACAGAAAATAGTTCAGTCGTTGACAAAGAAGAATAGGTGAAGGACACACTGCGGTAAGTAATATTAGTTTGCAAGATGTACTATGTATTTATAAGTAACTATGAATTTTATTTTAGAAATAAACCAAGTTTAATGAACATTGGAACTTGTGTTAAATTCGCCAGCGGTCAACGACAAAGCTTTATTTCGCAGTGAAATATTAATTTCACTACGCAATCGCCAGCTTAAGTTCTACAGTTTTTGGAGAAATTTTTGCATAATCGCCTGCGCTAAGCATAAGATTCGTTCGCTTTCGCCGTTTAATTTAAAACGCAACCATACGTTTTGCCATCCAAGCCGGAAATTTATAGTTTACGTAGGATTTTAGCTCGTCGTTCCGAAGGAACTATTTATTAGCCATCGATATGACTACTCGTTCACCAACATTGAAGGGTAAAGCATCTGCTCCAATCGCCGTGCCGTCCAAGGTTACATCGGAAACCAGTGCTACCGCCAATGTTGTAGATTTGCCGATCGCTCCTATTGCCGAAGGAGTTACCACCCGTGCTTCATCAGCCGCCAACGCACGCCAAGAAGCGATGTTTCAGGAAATGCAGGAGCGTATTGCCACGCTCGAAAATAGTCTTAAACTCGCCCAACATAAACTGCAAGAGCACGAATCTGCCAGACATGTCCAAAGTACAGTAACGCAAAGCACAGTTACTGCACCCAGCGTCAGACCAGCCTACGAAGCTGTCGCACCGTCGACATCGCAACCACCGTTTTTAGCGTTACAACCGCCGTTAGCCACCAGCGGCGTCATTAATTTAGGTACTGTACCATTGCCGCCGTTTAATGGTACAGGTTCGTCGCCGTACACCGCTACTCGTTACTCGCCACTTTTCCATACATCAACCGCAACTGTTGGAACAATAACTAATAGCATGTATACCAGCTCAGCCTTGCCTCGTCACGATTCAATGTTTAATAATTTACCGTCAGCTGCGCCCATACCTGACAACATGGGTTCCATAACGCCACAGTTGTCGCGCCCGCCGAGTAAACTGCAAGATTTACCAGAGTTCTGTGGGAAGCCCGAAGAATGGCCGCTATTTTTTACAGCGTTTACCGAGTCAACTGCAGTTTACGGTTACAGTTATTTTGAAAATAACCTACGATTGCAGAAGTGTTTGAAGGGTGAGGCGCGAGAAGCCGTTAAATCGCTCCTCATCCACCCAAACAATGTGGGCAATATCATCGAACAGCTTAAGTTCCGCTTCGGTCGCCCGGAACAACTAATTCGCAGCCAGCTAGCACAGGTTCGTGAAATCGGGCCAATATCAGAAGGTTCAATGGCAAAGTTGGTACCGTTTGCCACGAAGGTTAGCAACGTTTGTGCGTTTCTGGCCTCTGCTTATGGTGGAGATCAGCATATTGCGAATCCAACGCTGCTCGATGAGCTCGTCGCGAAACTACCCATGAGTAAGCGTATTGAATGGGCAGTGGTTGCGGCTTCCTTACATCCGTATGCGACAGTCACGCATTTCAGCGAGTGGCTTACTAAGTTAGCCAATGTTATTTGTACGGTGTGCGATGGGGATGCAACGCGTGACTCTAAGCGTCGAGTTGTGTTGCACGCCGCTGAATCGCCACGCCAATCGAAGTGCCTAATATGCCAAGGCCAACATAAGTCTGCCGACTGCAGGCAATTCCGCGAACTTCCAGTAGCACAGAGGTGGGTGGAAGTAAAGCGACATCACCTTTGTTTTGCGTGCCTCAATGTCGGGCATGGGACGCGCAATTGCCAACAACGCAACCCGTGTGCCATTGACGGGTGTAAAAGGATGCATCATAATTTGTTGCATGAAGCCATAAATTCGTCAACGCAGTCGACTTTTCCTGAAGAACGTGTTAAGCGCGTCCCGATCGCGGAGCAGCGCAAAGGTGTTAGCACGCAGGCGCAGTCAGCGCCACATACTCAGCAACAAATTGGTACAGGTGCCGCTGTTCTTAGCTGCAGTAATATCACTGCCGTTAGTAAGCTCCTATTTCGAATTCTGCCCGTCGTGCTTTACGCAAACCAGAAGCGCGTCGAAATATATGCGCTTTTCGACGAAGGTTCATCGATAACGATGGTGGACAGCTCTCTTATTGATGAGCTTGGGTTACACGGTCGCAGTCAGCGCCTGAATTTACAGTGGTTCGGAGGCCGCGCAGCACAGGAGCCAGCTGTCGTAGTGGATTTGCTCATAAGTGGGGCAGGCATGCAAAAGCGGCATAAATTGCGAAACGTATATGGTGTATCAAATTTACAGTTGCCTTCTCAAAGCTTGAGCGTTGCGGTCATGGGCGGCCACAACTCATATCTAAGAAAGCTGCCGATACAACCATATGCGCACGTAAAGCCAAAACTTTTAATTGGGATCGACCACTGCCACCTTGGAATACTATCAGCCACTGTGAAAATGAACAAGGGTGGACCATTCGCTGCAAACACCGAACTAGGATGGGTGGTTTTCGGCCCAACAACTAGCGCCCAAGAGTCGATGCCAGCCTGTTTGCTATCCAGTTGCCATACTGACCTATTGCTTCACAATGCAGTCGCAGAATATTTCGAAACCGAGAACTTCGGAGTCAGAGCTGCACCTCAAATCGAAAGTGACGCTGACGTTCGTGCACGAGAAATACTGAGGTCCACTACATGCCGGGTTGACGGAAGGTTCCAGACTGGTCTACTATGGAAACGTGCCAATGTAGAGCTACCGAACAGCTACGCTATGGCGCTGAAAAGGTTGCGGAGTATAGAAGCAAAAATGAGGCGCGACGCTGATTTTTCTGCAGAATATAAACGAATCATGCATTCGTACGCCGAGAAGGGCTACGCGAGAAGATTGTTGCCGGAAGAAGCCGCCTTGTCTAGTGCCAGGACATGGTATTTGCCACACTTCGCCGTGGCAAATCCTAACAAGCCAGGTAAATTGCGAATGGTATTCGACGCTGCTGCTGAGGTGGATGGTGTATCCCTCAATTCGCAGCTACTGAAGGGCCCACAGGAGTATCGGCCATTGCCTGCCATACTATTTCATTTTCGAGAAGGTGCATTCGGTGTGTGTGGAGACATCAAAGAGATGTTCCACCAGGTGTTGATTCAGCGCGACGATAGGCATGCTCAGCGCTTCCTTTGGCGGGATGGTGACGTTTCAAAGGAGCCCGAGACCTATGAAATGCGAGTGATGACGTTTGGGGCCGCGTGCTCGCCTTGCGCTGCCCATTATGTTAAAACGATTAACGCATTGGAACATCAAACTGGAGTGAGTGGCGCAGCCCGAGCTGTAAAGTCCATATTGGATTATCACTATGTTGATGACTACGTCGACAGCTTTGGTACGGAAGAAGAAGCAATCGACATCTCTCAACGGGTGCGAGCAATTCACATGAAAGCCGGCTTTGAGCTTCGCAACTTTTCATCCAATTCCTCGAAGGTGGTGGTTGCGCTTGGTGGCAACGCAGCTACACGTCAAATAGCAAACAAAGAAGGAGTATTGGTTGAGAGAGTTCTCGGCATGTTCTGGCAGTCATCATCTGACAGCTTCGGGTTCCAGTTAAAGTTTAACAACGTGGATTCCCATGTTGTGAGTGGAGCACGGCGTCCGACGAAGCGAGAACTGTTGAGCGTCGTCATGTCGATTTTCGACCCGTTGGGACTTCTCGCCAACTTCGTGGTGAGCGCGAAGCTACTCATGCGCGTCGTGTGGAAGCATGACATCCGCTGGGATGAGCCATTGCCGGACGAAGTGAACGCTGCGTGGGAAAGATGGCGTAAACAGTTGCCAGTTGTCGCCGAATATGCTATTCCTCGCCATTATTTTCGGAATGGCTTGCCTAAAACCCTGCAACTCCATGTTTTCGTCGATGCTAGTGAGGATGCCTTCGCCGCGGTGGCCTACTGGAGGTCATCTGATGCTCTAGGTGAAGTTGAAGTCTCATTTATTTGTGCCAAAACAAAATGCGCGCCGATGAAAACATTAACTGTGCCACGACTGGAACTTCAAGCTGCTGTGTTGGGCACACGCTTGATGACCTGTATTCGAGAAGAGCATTCCGTTGGCATTGACGACTGCATCATCTGGAGCGATTCAAAAACAGTAATCCAGTGGCTCCGCAGCGAACATCGTCGGTACAAGCCATTCGTGCAGCATAGGGTAGCCGAAATATTAGCCGCTACCACAGTTGTGAATTGGAGGTGGCTACCTACCTCGTATAACGTCGCCGATGAGGCCACACGAGCAAATGATCGTGTTAACTTCAGCGCAACAGCCCGATGGTCCTGTGGTCCACCCTTTTTGTTGCAGAACACACACACCTGGCCAGTAGAGAGTTCAACAGCGAATTATCAAGAAGAAGCTGACAAAGAACTTCGACCTAAATATGCCCTCGTCACCGTAAGTTGCACATTTATTGATTTTGACCGATTTTCTGCATTTAGCAGGCTGATGAGAACAGCAGCTTGGGTCCTGCGATTTATTGATATCTGCCGTCATCGTGTTCAGCCAGACCGTTGCTATGGTCTGACAGCCAAAGAAATTGAGGCCGCTAAAGTTGGTGTGTGCCGCGTTGTTCAGCGTGATGTATTCGCCGACGAGTTTCAGAACATCGAAACTGGTCAAGATCTAGCCCGCACTAGTTCGTTAATTCAACTTTCGCCGTATATCGATGAAGATGGAGTTCTTCGCGTACAAGGGCGCATAGACGCCGCTACCTGGCTTCCAATAAGTTCGAGGCGCCCAATAATACTGCCACCAGGTCACGCCTTCACAAAATTGGTCGTAAAGCATTACCACAGTAACATGCGTCATCAAAATTTAGAAGCAACGATTTGTGAGATCCGCCGAAATTATTGGGTGCCGCGTTTGAGAAATCTGCTGCGGAGTGTAATAGCCAGTTGCGCCGTCTGCCGCCTAAACAAAGTCAGCGCCGTATCCCCTCAAATGGGTCCGCTTCCAGCCGATAGACTAACGCCCTACGTGAGGCCGTTCACCTATACGGGCCTTGACTACTTTGGTCCGGTAACAGTCACCATACGACGTAGCACCGAAAAACGCTGGGTGGCGTTATTCACATGCATGACCGTGAGAGCTGTGCATTTGGAGTTGGCTCACGACCTCAGTACTGACTCATGCATAGTCGCCATACGCAACTTCATAAATCGGCGGGGTGTTCCCAAACGCATAAGGTCCGATAATGGGAAAAACTTTGTTGGTGCCGACATGGAAGCAAAGCGATTCAGTGAGGTATTCGACTGTAACCGTGTGCAGAATGAGCTATCGCAGAGAGGTGTTGAGTGGGTTTTCAATTCGCCATTTAACCCAGCTGAAGGAGGCGCTTGGGAACGGTTGGTGCAGTGCGTCAAGCGGGTCCTACGTCAGTCTTTGAAGGAAGTGTCGCCGCGGGAGCATACCTTTAATTGTTTCCTCATAGAAGCCGAAAATATTGTAAATTCTCGACCGCTGACGCACTTGCCCATTGATGTTAACCAGGAACAACCTCTAACGCCCAATGACTTCCTACTTGGTGAAGCCAATACACCACAAACTCCAATTGCGGATGATGTTTTGGAAAATACGTACGTTTTGCGACAACAGTGGCGCATTGCTCGTCAAATGAGAGACCATTTTTGGAAGCGATGGATACTGGAGTATCTCCCCACACTTACACGCCGGGTAAAGTGGTGCCAGCGAACAAAGGCCATAAAAATTGACGACCTTGTCTTCATTTGCGATCCCAACATACCCCGACGAGAATGGCGCCGAGGCAGAGTAGAAGGTTTATATCGTGGAGCAGATGGTGAGGTCAGACGAGTTGACGTACGCACTAGCACTGGTCTGAAACGAAGAGCCGTATCCAAATTGGCTATCCTAGACGTCGAAGTTGGTGAATCGGGTTGATTCACGGGGGTGGGGATGTTGGCAACTCTTGCCAGATTCAATTTAAATACTCTCAATTTCATGTATTCCTATATTCACTTACTTATGGTTATGAATTCCAATAATTCTTATTTACTTTGTAAGTACACATGTATGTACCTATGTACTTAACATTGTCATTCGCGCATATACATATCTACGCTTACCGTTTTTGCTACATATGTAATTGTTTTTGTAAATTCCCCGAACTGCAGCATTTGAGTTTTGTCACAGCCTACTGCGTACGCATTTGAAGTACTTGTTGCTATGTATGTATGTAATACGCTTACTTATGTGCGCACTTCTGCGAACTTCGGGTTTTTTTTGTGCATATACCGCAGTGTGTCGATCGCCTTTTCACTATTGCGCTTGTTCGTCATATTTGGCAAGTCGTTCGAAAAAACAGAAAATAGTTCAGTCGTTGACAAAGAAGAATAGGTGAAGGACACACTGCGGTAAGTAATATTAGTTTGCAAGATGTACTATGTATTTATAAGTAACTATGAATTTTATTTTAGAAATAAACCAAGTTTAATGAACATTGGAACTTGTGTTAAATTCGCCAGCGGTCAACGACACAATTGAATGAAATATTGAGCAAGCAAAACATCTCCAGCCAAAAACTTTAACAAATTCACACTAAATAAAGCCATTCGCATACTCTTATCGGTGTCTGCTCCTGCCCCTTTGCACGGATGTCTGCGGTACGGATGTCTGCGGCGGCAGCGTCTGCGGAAATGCGACAGCTGCGATAATTGTACAATCAAATGCACGGGTGGGCAGGCCGAGACAACAATTAACACAGTAGTGCAGAGATCAAGACCCACAACGCAGCGCATGTGCCATGACGATTTGGTGAAGAACTTTTGTTCGGCAAGGGGTATACCCAGCAAGATTGTCTCAGAAGCAAACAAAGGTGTGCATAATTAATTCACAAAAATAAACGTCTCCTCGCTGAAGCTTTAGGTTTTCTCCATCTCCCCCGGTGATCCTCAAGCGTAATAAAAAACAGTAGCAATAATCAGAGCAGTCTACTGTGGCAGTAGTCGCTTCCCATCAGCAACAACACAACAAAATGATTCATTAACAACGGCCACCTAATGTTGCATGCAACTCGGGCACATCAACCCACACACTCGCCCTGCGAAATACTTGTTGAACGCGCAGGTAAAGTGAGACGCAGCAGAAGACGCTATGTGTTGCTTATTGGCCGATGATTTGCATCGCCAACCAGCCGCAACAGCAAATACTGACGCCGCACGCTGCCACCGGTTTAGTGTTTCAAGAGAAGCATGTCATGAATGAATGAATTAATCGGCCCGCCGCGCAAATGCACTAATCCGAATGCAAAATGTGCTCGATGTCGGTCTGCTGATTCGACACCTTTAGCCTGACTTGGCTCAGCTCAGCCGCCGACTGGTAGCTGGGCTTACTTCAGATCAGAAATCAGAATATTTAAATTATTTCACTGATTAAAATTGCTGTGTTGTTAAATTGGTCGGCAGTGGATCGATCGACGCCACACCATCAGCCATTGCAATTCATCGATATTGCGGCAGCTGATCGGTTCACGGTATGCTTCTTCTTTTCGTTTTCTTCAACGTGTGGGATTGGATTTGTGGAAAAACATTGGCATTGGCCATAGCTTTAGTGGCTAGTAGTTAGAGCAATGATGGTGGTCGTTTTGCGGGCAGCGGGTGGCAATGTGTGTGGGTGTCATTCCCAAGAAATTACAATTGAAATGCCACCCGAAACTGAATAATTTTCCTGCCAGTGGTGCCAGCCACCACCTACTGCCTCTGCTGTTGCTCTTATTATTGCGTCTTATTGTTGTCCACCTTTAACTGGAATGAACAACAACGATAACGGATTAAATCGGCATGTTTCTTTAATTACTTAATCCTCTTCTGGTTAAATCATGAATTTAGTGGCTGTGTTTGCTGCTACCGAAATTTCACATGTTGGGGTATGCCAGATCCCAGCAGAAAATCTACTGTCCGCAAATCACTTTCAATCCTATCAAATTGCAACTGTCAACGGCTTTGCCATCGCCACTGCACATATGTATGTAGTATACGAGTTGAAAAAGCATGTAAATATATTTGAATAAATAGCGGGGATAAAAAGCAAATAAGCGAATTAAGAATTTAGCATGGAACGAGCTGTCGCCGTGTGCTTTTTCTTTTATACATTTTATTCAATATTGTTGTTGGCCAGCGCACTCAGTTGGATATGGCGCTCAGCATGTGGCACGCTTGCAGTGTAAAGGTTACAACACTTAACAATAACTCTGTCCCAGCAATGGCGCAACTGTTGCAGTTGGCCAACATGAGTCCGCACTTCCAATCACAACGGCCATCTCAATTGCAGTTGCCGCGACGGAGTGTCATCTCAAAGGTGATTTTCTTGCATTAAGCTCCATTTTATCAGCGCTAAACAAAGTCACAATCAGTTACGCCCGTTGAAAGCTATGGATTTTTGTTCGCTACTTTCGGCATGCGCGAAATGAAAACTGATTTTCTTTTTGTAAATGTAAAATGTAATTCATTCGGTTAAATTTATTATATTGTGCTAGTCAAACAACACAGTCTATAAATGGAAAAAGTCTTATACATTTGACTTTTTTACAGGTGAAAAGGCTATCCATACATTTAGAAACTAGCAATATTCAATACATACACACACATACATATGTACATACATACATATCTCACTAAAATGTTTGCTTTAATAAATCTCGATGAAAAGAGCTAACATTAAACATACAACGACTTAATATATTTTGAATCTTCTACATCTAATCAAGATTATCGCCTGATGCATTTATTTCATTCAAAACACCAGTACTCTATGTAATTATTTGGGCTCACACCACAGCTTGACATTTGGCCGAAGATCTCCTGCAATATGTGGTATGCGGCTTGATGTTGTAACACAAATTGAGGAGTCTACAGGTTTACCCCGACTCCGAACGGCAAATGACTTTTGTGAGAAGTTTTCTCAAGGCAAACATACACGCGGAGGTTTCACATTGCCTGCCGAGGGGCGGCCGTTTTTTAAAAAAACCTTTTCTATAACTTTTAGTGTTACTTCCTCCGGCCAGCGCTGAAATAAAACCAACAGAAAGAAGTTTGTGTAGTGATGACAACAAACAATTTAATAACCGATTATCGGCTAGTGATTAATCGAAAGCATCCGATTATTGACGCAGTTATTCGTAAGAAATTAACCATCTAACCGATCGTTTGGATGAAAATCGATCAATATTAAAACTATACATATAGATGCGAAAATAACGAAATCACACTAAGGAAGTAATTAGTTTATACCGCGGGAAGGTTTTAGGAACGGTTTTGTTTACTTGCGAGAGGGTTGGCACCTGTTTGAAAATAAAGAAGGTTCATTCAAATAAAAATGAATTAGGTCTTAAGCAAAAATTTCCTATGTCTTTTCTTCCGGCTCATTCACAATAGCACAGCTTTTTCACTTCCCAACACTACATCTCAGGGCGGATATCATTTGACCGAGTTGGCTCAACTCGCATTCCGCGTTAGTGTTGTTACTTTACATGCAATTCGTAGGTAGGATAGTATTTCAGGCGACGGACCTACTGTAGATAAAGCTAGAGGAGTTGTTTAAGCCTGTAATCTAACAAAGTTGATGCTGCGAGCTGAAAGGAGTGTTTCATTTCTCCAAAGAAGAGCAGTTCCATCGGTGTGTATGTTTTATGGGGTGGTGGGGCCTGTGAAACCCCGCGTAAAACCCGATCGATAGAGATGGTAGAGATTGCGCCTTACCCTCGGTGATGGCATATCTCAAGTGAAAGTAAACAGAAAATATGGAGAAAAGCAAAAAGACTTTAAGTTGTTTACTTTTAACTTTTCAGTGAGACATTATAGAAGATACTTAATGAATAAATCTACAAAATACTGAAACAGTGACCTTTCCCCGCTTATTTCTAATCAATTTTTTTCAAAATCGGCGTCGCCACTTTTGGTATCTAAATGTTTTTTAAATAATTTGTTGCGAAAGAGAAATGGAAAAGAAGACAATAAATCCTTTTACTAGATAAAACTAGTTCATGGTGTTTAATAAAACTAGACACACCAAATGTACGCTACTTCACTTTAAAATAAAAATCAACAACAACAACAACAAAACAAAAACGTTGACAAAAAAAATTTTATTCAAAAGAAAATTGATTTTAAGACATTTCTGAGAAAAATATTGTTTCTCCATTTAATGTTTGCATAAAAAACACGTTGCTCGAGGTTTCTGCCTAGTCACCAGTTAAAGTCCTATGAAAATTCCTTCAGTAGTTTCAGAAAATAGTGAGTTCAAACAAGCAAACAGACAGACAAAAATTCTAACATTGATCCAAATGTATTCTATTACAATACCTGCATCACCAGTTTTATTATAATAGTATAGAATAAGTTGTTTTGAATCGCAAGAAGTAGGGTTTATTTCAAAGTAATTGCCGGAGTGGCGTAAGGAAGAAATCATCACTAACATTATCTTTATCATTGCCATTTATCTTTTTTATACTTTTTTTTTAATTATGAATTGTGTATTTATGGTTATAAAAATTTAATTACTTAATTGCTGCTACTTTTTATACGCGTCGAGGATATGTGATATCGAATTGTTAAATTTTTCTGTTTGGAGAACTATGTAGAACGTTTGATGTTTTTATGCCACGATTTCACATAACAAAGGATCATACATACATATATACATACAATCCATTCTACGTAGCAACCGTAATTAAAAAAAAAAACAAATCGATGTACTTTTATTTGTGTACATGTGTTTAGTATGTATGTATCTGTATCTACATAATTACATACCAGCATTGGGATACAAACCCCTACCAAACAATCAGACATCTCATACAAATTTTTCTTTCAGTGGAGCTGCTAAACAACAAAAACAACCATAGTTTGATTTTTCATTTCATACTGTGCTAAATATATGCAAATTCTATGCCGCCCACTGCTCGCGATAAAAATGCCACAAAAGGCCAATGCACATTGCTGCCTTGTGAATTTTCGTATATAAGCCTCTGGTTTTATTGACAAATGGAACAACTCAATAAATCGCATTCTAATTGTAACACGAAAATGAAACCAACAATTGGCATTATACTGATTTCGCTCTCCTTGCTCGGAATAGGCCACGCCAATCCAAATCTTCCCAGGGCAACCGTTATAGACTGTAAGTCCATAAACACAATACATATTTTTATTATACACCATATATTTATTTATGATATTTCTCATTATCTATGTATGTATGTAGTGGATGCCTATTTCGAGTCGCATGATTTTGACTCCGAAGAGCGAGTGGTTGGTGGTGCCGCCGTCCCTGATGGCGAGCATATATCCTACCAGGTATCCATGCAGTATCGCACACGTAACGGGAAGGATCGACACTTCTGTGGTGGTTCCATAATTGCCGCCAATCGTATACTTACAGCAGCACATTGCGTCAATGGCCAGGACGCCAAGCGTATATCAGTCGTTGCTGGAATACGTGACCTAAACGACAGTGCTGGTATTCGATCGCAAGTGTTGTCTTACGAAATCCATGAGGATTACAAAGAATTAGTCACCAGTGACATTGCCATTTTAAAAATCGAACCGGCTTTTGAGTTGGATGGTACCAGGTTGAAGCAAGTCGACGTGAATGGCACCGACAAAGTCGACGGTGGACAGGCCGTCACACTTACAGGCTGGGGCGCTATGTGGCATGTGGGTCAAGGTCCATTGGCGATTTATCCGACAAGGCTACAACGTATGTCCTACAAAACAATCACCAATGAGGAATGCAAAAAGGTGATGACTCATCTGACCGGTACCGAGATTTGCGCGTTGGAACGATTCGGCAAAGGAGCGTGTAATGTATGGATGCGATGAAATGTAATATTGTGAAAATGTGAATTTGTACGAAATAATTTTTCAGGGTGATTCTGGCGGTCCACTGGTGATGGAGCATGGTGAGAGCTTGAAGCAGGTTGGAATTGTTTCTTATGGTATGGCGCTTTGTGCTTCCAACAGTCCAGATGTTTACACACGCGTGTCTATGTTCGACGACTGGATCAAAGCCCGTTTGACTTAATTGAATATGAACATTTTATTTATTTTCTCAACTTAGGAAGTGTATTAAAAAATGTACTCAAAAGTT
This sequence comes from Anomoia purmunda, assembly GCA_951828415.1. Lineage (NCBI taxonomy): Eukaryota > Metazoa > Arthropoda > Insecta > Diptera > Tephritidae > Anomoia > Anomoia purmunda. The sequence goes on along the minus strand of OX639993.1, from coordinate 777,075 downwards.
AAATATGAAACAATTTCTTAGTGTAATCATTTAGATCACTGCCAGTCAATACTAGGTTTTTCCTACAGGGTACACATCTACACACACACACACACATATCTTTATCAATATTTAACTTATTTCGCAACAAATTCTAACCAGCATAATTTGTTAGAAAAATGTATCGAAGGTTCGTATGCATTTCAAGTGCAGCACCCACTCCCTGACCTATCCGATAACTATGCAAATGTTTCCACCGCTGTGTGTGAGGTCGTACTGCTGGGCGGACTAATTACTCAAACTGATTTCACTGAATGTGTTTAAAGTGTTGTGCTACTATAAATAGTCATGCTATAATTTCAGAGTGATGCAAAGCAACACAAACCTCAAACTGTTAATTACTCGTACATGTACTAGAACTAATTTTATCTGAAACTAATTCGGTTGGAAATGATAAATTCGAACTCAATTTTTATTTTAAACGTTTTGGTGTCTTTTGCGTATGGTAAGTTTTGTTTGTCTACTCGCTGTTCCATTTGTTGTCCTCCCTCCTCATCTGTCCTACACAGCTGTTTCATCGAATAACACTGACTCAATACGCATTGTTGGTGGTAACGATGTGCCACCCGGCGAATATGTTCCCTATCAAGTCTCGCTGCAATATTTCACCAGAAAAAATAAATACCAGCACTTTTGTGGTGGATCCATAATAGCTCCAAGTCGTATTTTGACCGCCGCCCATTGCTGCAAGGATTTCGATGTGAAGCGGATGACAGTGCTGGCTGGTGTTCGGGATCTTAACGACTCAGATGGTGTACGAGTGCAGGTTGCTTCGTATGAAATACATGAAAACTATGAGGAACTTGTGACCAGTGATATAGCCATTCTTACACTTGTCGAAGCACTGGAATTGGATGGCACACGCATGGCAGCTATTGACGTCCGGGGCTCTGGGCAAGTGGGCGGTGGAGTGCCTGTCACCTTGACTGGTTGGGGTCTGCGTTTGCCAATGCCTTTACCCTTTCTGCCACCAGAGCTGGATAACGTCAATTATCCAACAACTTTGCAAACCATGAATTATCATACCATTACGAACCAAGAGTGCAAAAACAGTGGAATGGAAGACCTCACAGAGACAGAGATATGTGCACGCGGTCCCATACTTAAGGGTGCTTGCTCGGTAAGGTGTAGAAAATCTGATGTTTTCCTAAGGTATTATTAAAATGTCATTTAATTTTGTCACGCAGGGTGATTCTGGCGGTCCACTAGTAATGAAATCGAATGAAGGTCTGCACCAAGTTGGCATTGTCTCCTACGGCCTCTTCGTTTGCGGTGTCTTTAGTGTCATACCCGACGTATATACGAGAGTATCTGTATTCGATCAATGGATACAGGTTCGTATGCAGTAAAACAAACTAAACGCGCGCTTTTTTGTATTAGGAAAAATGTACATTGAAATCCTTACAACGACATATCTAGCGTACGAATATTACATACATACATATGTACATATTTTAAGCTAAAAATAGATTCTTTTTGTAGTATTACGTAGCTTTTTGGATTACTGTGACCCTCAATTGGGCTGTTATCCATGCAATAAACTTAAATTATGAATACATTGAAAATGTTCATTTTTTCTACCCTCCAACAAGTGCTCCATACTCACATACACACACACATACATATGAATGAACATACCTACAACTTTCAAGGACATAAGTTTTAAAATATGTACTCACATTGTTGTCTCCTGCCAACAATTTGGCGCGCGCCTAGACAGCAGTTTGAGGGTTGTTGTAATGTGCTTGCGGACAATTTAATAATACGGTTCATAAAATAAGTCGACCGGATTTTTATGACATCGCATATGAATATGACTTACAACCGTCGGTCGGCAACATGCGGAGAAAATCAGTAAAAATCTTTAAAAATCAAAATGCACTGACTGGAAAAGTTTTCGGCAACTTTAAGGCAACAAATAAATATATTCAGTAATTTTAATTCATTTAATGCATCTACATATGTAGGTACATCTTAAACTCGAAAACAAAATCTGCAATCGAAATTGTTAAGAATCTGATTCGCAGAAAATATATTATGACATAGGAACCGAAATGCCGTACCACTTTCTTCACTTTTTGCGTACTTTGTTAAGAGTTTGGTTCATTCCAAAATTAACTTACATGACTTAACTTATATCCAATATATTTGCACCCTGGTTCTTGTCACATTGCTTGAAACCGACCGAACAAAGATATTTAGGGCCGAACCGAACATTTTCAAGGCCTAAAATAATGAACACTCAATGGAGTTCTAGATTTTTATTATTATTTTTAAAAATGCAATTAGTTTAAATCCCATCCATTTCAATTCATCATAAACATACATACATATATATTTTTGTAAAACTAACAATAAAAACTTAACTATTTTATGTTCAAAATTTCATAATTTTATATTGGGTCCGTTTCTTTGTAATCTATATGCGAGTTGAGCCAACTCAGTAAAATGATACCCGATCTGAGTTGTAGTGTTGGGAAGTGAAAAAACTGCGGTATTGTGAATGAGCCCGAAGAAAATATATAGAAACATGTGAACAGGGTTGATTTTGCAACTAAAGGAAGTTTTTAGCAACTCGGATACAAAGAAACGGGCCCATTGTAATGTAAAGATAATAATCTATTGGCATTTCCACCATGCAACTAATTCCATATATCGGTAAAAAGTTGACCTGCAACACTGAACAATATTTTAAACCAGTTTTTCCAACAAAAAATATGGGTTTTAAAACCAGTATTCAAAAATGTCACAATTTCTGGGCACCGTTTTCATTCGTTTCAATTTCTATTAGTATTATTACTTTAAATAATAGCGCTATCATGTATATAAATCCGAAAGACTGTACAATTTGTAAATTAATACAAATTTGGAAATGTTCGGCCAAAGCTCCGCTTTTGTTTTTTGCCGAAGCCGCAACGAGCTTTGGTGGCCAAACGTGGCCGAAACCAAAGCCGAAGTTTGATCGTTTTCTACACATTACGATTGTTTGTAAATGCCCAACACAATCGATATAGGTTACGGGTTTTAAGATAAAGGTCCTTAATAATATCTTTTAAATTTTACCAAATAATTTTTTTTAAATTAAAATAAGTGTTTCTCCCTTATAAGTGTTATTCATAACTGCCACCTTTCCGATACATCTAATATTTTAACTATTGTAAAAACGGAAATAATACCAAAGTTCTGAGATAAAATAAAAAGTCCACACATTGAATTGTATAAAGAGCTTAATAACTAGATACTAAACCCATATGCTGTGAATTTTAATGAAAATAGTACAACGATTTTTTGCAATATTTTCAAAAATATAGTTTACACTCAACCAAAAGACATATGAATGAAAGATTCACACTTTTTAAAGAACTTGGAAAAATTCAACAAATTTGTGAAAACTTTTTAGGTATCCAGTTTTGCAGTATGTATATGTATGTATACAAATTCCATTAAAATAAAGAGCAAGTTTAAAGGTTAAAATTTTATTTCTCGGACGGGGGTGCACACTTTCTACTTTATTTTTTTTTGTTATTTTTATACCACCTAGAGCGTATTTTGTTACGTCTCAAAAAGTGCAAAGTTTTAAATTTTATGCATTTGCGCACTGAACCAATTTTTTTTTTTTGAAAAACTAGTTTTCAACTAGGGCGAAGTTGATGTTGCGAGTCAGATACCAAAACCGTAAAAGAAAAAATTAAATACCGACAACTTTGAAAATTATTGGATATTTGATTCTTGCAGCTATCACCTAGTACGAATTCGACTTGGATTGAACTTAAAAAATATAAGGGTGCATCGCCAAAAAGAAGTTGCGATTTTTCCACCAGGGTAAATATTTCTTAAACATATTAAGGGTTACGTGAGCTGGACCGATTTAAAAATACCTCCAAAAACGTAGTTTTATATGTAATTATAGTTTTCTAAAATATTTTTTTAAAATAGTTATCTCAGATATTAAAACATCTTTACTTAAAAATATTCAAACATTTAAACAACTGATTCGTAGTAATGATATTTGCATTTATATTTGTTTTTACCAAATGTTTTATTAAAAAAAATAATAATTGTTAAAATCAGTGTAATGTGAGAGCCAAACCATTACAAATATTCTCCATCCAATTAATTTTATATAAAAGTATAGATATGATAAAAAATTACAAATACAAATTTTGAAAATGTTGAAATAAAGTCACTGAACGATTTTCACTAACATCCACTGTAAGTATAACACCAATGAATATTTTCGACCGTTTTTATTTAACTAGTTCAAGTGTTATGTTTAATTTTATATTTAAGTTAAACACTCATTATTTTTATTACAACATCAGAATCTGTCGAGTATTTAGCTGTCTGTAGGTGCTTCCCCTTGGGTGGGGCTCACGGCTTCTTCAGCTACATTTTCTTCAATTCCTGCTCCGCTGGCCTCTGGCGGTGCTTCAGAAAGTTCAGTTTCAGGAGCTGCTGATTCTGGTTCCTGTTCCGTAATAATCTCCGGTTCTGCCTCTAAAGTAGTCGTCGGCTCCGGTTCATGTTCAGGTTCCGGTTCGGGTTCGGGTTCGGTTGCAGTTTCAAGTATTTGTCCTGGAGCTGGTTCTATCGCTGCTTCCGATTCGATTTCGGCTGTGTGAGATGGTTGAGTTTCTTCGAGCGCTACTTCTTCGTTCTATTAATATTTAATATGTAAAGGAAAGATTTGTGAAATGTGCATATACACTAGCTTACTATTGTCTGTTCAACGAATTCCAAATCGACATCCTCAGCTGTACCTGGAACAGCCTGGAGCAACGTAACATTTTTAAGATATTTTAACCGACAAAAAGGAAAACTTACTTACAACTTTTATTTGAGAACCAGGCTCGCAAACCTCACGGTCCTATAAAGAAAAAAACATTAAACAAAAAATTTTAATAAATCGCGCAAATTTTTTGCACCTCCTCCGTGAGCGTCTGAGATTCCAAAGACGTCATGTGTCGGCGGAAAGCTTTTTGTATCGTAGCTGCTGCTTGGTTTTGTATTTCGAGAAAGTCCGAGTCAAACTAAGATTAAATTATAATAACCGAGTAATTCTCAAACATTCTTACAGTTCTCTTAATCAAGTCTTATGCTCACCTCCTCCTCAAACACCTCTTTAGGCTTAGGTTTACCTATAGTTTTTCTCAACATGTAGCCCCGGTAACTAGCCTAAAATATGCAAACATACGACAAATTTGCAGTCAAATGTATGGGAATTTTTTATTTCAACCTGAATTTTTGTCGCGGCCATTTTTTCTTTCTCCTCTTCCTGGCGGTTGAGCTCGCGCTGTTTGAAATATTGATAAAGTTCTTCGGTGCCTTCAAAGTCCTTTATAGCGCCAATATTTTTGCAAAAATTTATAAAATATATTCTCAATGTAACTATGTCACGACGCAGACAAATTCACGTACCTCATGGGCCTTCATATAGGCATCGACAAAGCGACGATAGGCAGCCTCGATCATGGGTTTGGAGATTTTCAACTCCTGCTCTGTGAACTTGCATCGATCGATCATCGCATTTAACATATCCTGCTCCTCGAAACGCACAATTTCGATATCCTTCCGCTGCTCGCATCGCATTCGACTAAGGAAACGTCGGAAGCATTCCTCCATATGCATTGCCATCTCCTGGGCCTTGTCCTTGCTGATATCGCAGACGCACATATCCGCAATTATTTCGTCCACTACCGCTAATGCGCGATCTATAATGCTCTTGGCAACTGCATTCCAAAACCGTGCGCTTTAAATGCTTGCGTTCAGAACAACAAAAATTAGAAACTAACCTCTGGCTTTCTCGCGTGTCACGATCACCGAATGCAGATAGTCGATGATGAATTGGCAAAGGCATTCGGTAGTTGGCTGACAGCGCAATACCTCGCGAGTGATGTCCGACAGCAATTCCGGCAAGCCTTGCGGTACATTGATCATCTGATTACGAACCTTTCCGCGCTGTATTAGGTAATTCATATTATTTTGGTGCTCTTCCTATTCTATTATTTGAAAATTCCGTTACAAATATACAAAATTCTATTGCGTGTGGGAAGAAATATTTTCAATTTCGATCAAAATATTCTAAGCATTTGCGTTTTGTGAAATTCTTGAGTTAGGGTGTTCTATTTTAAACGAAACATAAGGGGAATTTCCTAACTCTTTCACGCCGCACAGATTGCAAAGTTGTCCAGTCCATTCAATGGCACAACAACAAAACAAACGCAATAAAAGTGTATGCAATAGCTGCAACTGAAAATATACCATATTTTGATACTTTGCATAACATTTCTTTGATTTAAAAACTTTGCAATCTGTGCGGTTGTGCGAGGGTTTGACAAGGCTCAGAGAATCCCCCTATTAAGATTCAAAACCTGTTGTATTCATATTTATTGACATTTGAAAGAACAACTTTAAGTTAAGCTAAGCTGTAGTTGCTCTAGCAGGACTCATTGGTAAAAATTTAAACAAAATATTAAATTTTTCTGTGGATGATGATCAAATAAATTATCCATACTTTTCTTCTCAAATCAAATTAGATATATGATTTAATAGTTTTGGTTGTTTCGGACTTCTCATGTAAAGTATTATATGGTATGTATATATTAATTAAACCCTCCTTTTATTAGAAATAATTATACTCGCAAAACGAAAGTCGTGTCAGAATCGCTTTACTAATTTCAACCATTATTGTTACTAACGCTACTACTAATTTCTACCACTATTTTTATTAATGCAACTACTAATTTCTACCCCTACTTTTAATGATTTTCTGCCACTATTTTCACTACTTTCTACTACTATTTTTTAGTAATTTCCACCACTGATTTTGCTACTACTAATTTCTGCCACTATTTTTACTAATTGTACTTAAAATTTCTACCACTATTTCCAATCATAATAAACGCAAACGAATTTGGCGACGATTACAATAACATGTTTAAAAAATCACAACATATAAAAATCATAAAATTTGGATTGTGCAATGATCTAAAACAAAAAAGCTTCTCAAGAAAAATAAGGTCAGATTTACATAGCGTATGACAGAAGGATTAAATCAATATATTTGAATTTTGGGAACAATTGCAGAATACGTACAATTCTCAGAATAAAAAAAAAATGTACACACATCGATAGAGATTTCGCGAAAGGAGTTCTACGCAAAAGTATTGTAGATAGTGTAGCTTGTGTAGGATTGCCAAGGATTATTTCTTTGAAATACTTTGTATCGTGACTACTATTGATAACATAATGTATATCAAACGAAAGTTTGTTTACTTTATTAGGTGATTTGAAAAACAATTAAATTTAGCTTTTACATAAATTCGGGTTTAGTAAAAACTTTACCAGCTACATATAAAATATGTACATTGAATTAAAAAAAAATGAAATTTCCTATCAACTAACATCAATATTCTAAAATTCCATAAATGGGGTTAGGAGAAATTTTAACTTAAATATATGTTTTATTTTAACTTTTGCCGCGATAATAATAAAAATAACGGTATATACCAATGAAAGTGATTTAGCTCACTTCGAGTTAACTTTTGTAACATTCAACTTTGAGATATGGTGAGCCCCTATTATAGAAATATATGTACATATATGTATGAATATCAAATTATATAATTATTATAACAGCATAACAAATTCCCCATAAACTTTTGGGGCCAGCAAGTGCTTGGCCGGACAGAAAATTTAGCGAACTCGTGTCGGAAAAAATAATGGCGGCCCCAAAATATTATTAAAATTATTATTATTTGTTATTATGAAATGAACGAGCAACTAAGGTTAATTATTTGTACGTGAATATTTAAATTTTAAAATTTAGTAAATATATACACCAGGGTTTATTTAAAACATAAACAAATGTTATATGTAACAATTAGTGTATTTTCCACAATCTTAAGTTAATTGGAAATGCATTTAGTATATCACTTTATGCACTGTTTACAGATAATTCCCTAAAATTTGTTTTTTCCAGTGCCGTCCTAAATTCCTCAATTTGTGTTACACGGTGGTTGAGCTAGGAGTCGCTAGATGGCACCATAATCGATCAGCTGTTTGCGACGTGTCAAACGCATTGTTTTCTTTTCGCAATACAGTTTTGTTAATTTCACAAAGTTCTTTCAATAGATTGGAATATTTTAAAGGCATAATGGATGCCGCCAATTTGTTAAATCTCGATGTGGATACGCTTTTCGAACAGCACAGTGTGCCGGAAATTGACATCGTCCATAAAAAAATTCAGTCTGTCGTTGAAAAGAAACGGGAGGAGCTGCGGCTGATGGTCGGGTATGCTTTTGCCGGATTTTCTAACTAATTTTATATTTTTATTCATATACTATAATTTTCGAACAGTGAAAGGTATCGCGATTTGCTACAGGCTGCCGATACTATTGTGGCTATGAAAGATTCCTCTGCGTTACTTATTGAACAATTGGGATCCATAACAAAAAATTGCCGAAATTTGAACGAGCAGCAATTGCTGGGCTTCAAAAGTAGTGAAACTGAAGATTTGCTACGAAATCGGAATGTGAACAAGCAACTTAATAATTATTTCAATACAATGGTGCAGATCAAGCTGCTGACTTCGTTGACCGAACTAATTTGGACACAAATTGATGATGAGCGTTTCTACACTGCTAGTGAATTGTTCATCTTTAGCCGGCATATCAGCACAGGACTACAACTGGATGCGAACAACTCGCTGATGCGTCATCTACCGGTGGCCAAAAAACAATGGGAAATATTAAAATCTTTCAGTGCGACCATTAAGCAGCACGTGTTGGCTGCATTGGAAAGAGAAGATTTAAGCGTCGCTGTGGCAGTGGATTGCTTACTCAGTTTATTGCTGCTTGAAAAGAATACATTGAATAGCGTTTTAAAAACATTCCTAAATTTACGTTGTAAGGCCTTTCTCAGTTGCTTGAGCGAAGATAAATCATATATTAATGAAGAACGAAGGCGTGTAAAAGATCGGATTTTAATTAGCTTGAAAATACTAAATAGCACCATTGATCTTATGGCGAAATGCTTTTTAGGTTAGTTCTATTCATCAAATCTTCTAACCATGCATCTATTACATATTTGATATCTTACAGAAAATGAGCTAATGCAAAAATTGTCTGAACTCAGCGATCCAAATGCACCGCCCACAATAATGTTAATGCACCGAACGGATGCGCAGTTTTCATATCTGCTGCCTGAAATCATTTCAAATTTTCGGCCCAAAATTGATGCACAAACCCTGGACGATGCACAGGTTCGGGCAACACTTGAACAATGGCTTTTAGATATTAAAGGCATTGCTACCACCCAACTTAAGCAACTTTTTGATCTTGTTTCAATAATGAGCACTATCAAAGAAATAAAAGCAGAAGCCAAATCTTGTAAAAAACATTTGAATTTTGATAAAATTGTCACACGACTACAGCTCTCACAGACACTGGACTTTTTCGATTTAAAATACGTGCCACTTATTAATCAACGTATTCATGACATTATCCACGATAGCTGGGGGAAGGCAATGCGAACAACGTTCGAAACATTGGAATGCGCTCTAGCCGAGGTTAGTGGCTTAACTGTGGATATTTGGTCTGAAAGTGTCAGTGATCTGCCGGCTAGCTTGGAGGTAGCCTTAAGTGATGATCTCAAAGTAAAGAAGTTGTTGATGAAAACAAAGGGTTATGATGCCGATACAATAGCGATAAGCGCCGAATTCGATCGACAACTTGAAGGTATCGTTTCTGAGATGAACGTTCTGCTTGAGGAGCAGGAAACACGTGCGGAAGACAAGCTTGCCCTTATAGTATTTTTACGAGAGACAGCGGAAGCGCAGTTGGTACATTTCCTTAGTCGTACAAAGAGCCTACACTTGGCCCCGAAGCAGCGGCGCGAGCTCCTATTCGTTGCACGCTGCTGTGCGGCCCTTATCGAGCTCTGCCCCAACTTGAAAGTGTGCTTCTGCCAACGAAGCGGTTGGCGCCAGTGGGTAGGGAATATTACCGCAAATTCGATGGAACACTGGAATCGAGTGTGTGTGATATTTGAAGAGGATATATTTAATATTTGGCAACAAATTGTAAATAGCATATTGGAAGAGAACAACTGCGACCAAATGCTGCCCATTGTTATCACAAACGATAATATCCTAGAAGAATTCGCAGTAGGTTAAATGGTATTTTAAAATTTTTAATGTTAATTTATCTATCGCCATAGAATTGGGAAACTGTTAAACTTGAGCAAAAGGATGAACAAGATGCCATCATACATTCCACTTTTCGCATTCCCAACCAACCGCGTATTTCACTACAAACGTATCTTTTCAAATTAGTTGGCGCTTTGAATTCATCCGTGCCACAAACTTTGCCACCAAAAGTTCTACATTACTACAATCAAAGCATGTTGGCGCAAATCCTGCAGCAATATAAAAAAATCACAGACGACAAGGCGATGTGCAGCCAAAACATCGCTTTGCAACTATATTTCGATTTGAAATTCCTTCAGAGCATATTTGGCATATCACGTGACGACCGCGCGTTGAGCGAGCAGTTTGGGGATTTGCAAAATACTTGCAAGGATTTTATTGATCCTTTTGATTTCGAGTTATTCACTGAACACATCTCAATAAATGTGAAACGATCTGTGTCCCGATACAATTGGCAATTTGGTGTATTGACACCACCTTTATCAGCGCACATGATTCCCGCTGCGCCCGCGACAATTGGACATGAGAAGGATCCAAATGTTTTATGTTTAAGTTCAAGCGGATCAACATCCTTGTGGTTCCCCTTGTTGCCTACTGTAACTCCGACTGCCTCTACCAATGCGGAGCAGAAAAGCACAAGCGCCATGGATGGTGAAAAGGTAAATCTCTATATGCTATATTTTATTGACCACTACAGTTCCAATGTTGACAAAATAGTCTACTTTCAATTCTCCTTCAAGAATATTTTCTTTGGTTTCTAGTTACACCCGCGTATGTTAAATCTCTATTGGAACTGATAGGTATGCTATTTTTCTTAGGGCAATGTTAGTTGTGTTGCTGGTTGCATTTTTTGACCATTTCAATACTAATATCTTAATTGCAAGTCGAAATTACCGTTGCACGTTATGTCATGTGTTATTCCAGAAAAAGATGAATACCACTACATTCATGCATCCATTGTATATGTGTACCATATTAAGATTGGGTTGCGAAAATAAGTTTGTAATTATCTCCCTAGGCTGAGAGATAAATTTGATAGAAGTTTAGCGCCATACAAATTTGTGACCCTGGCCACGTCCTGCTTGCTTCATAATATTCCTCACTAAATTCAATCATAAAATGAAAAATTTTAGTACCTACATACCTAAGTTTTGAATTTGGCTATGGTTACATTTTTTTGTCTAACCTTTGCTTTCAATCTAGGTTTGGGATACTACAAACGTTTTATATGAGAATCGACCCCATCTAATGTACATACATACATACGCAATTAGCTACCAACAGTACAGTTTTAACTCATTTGGTTATATCTGCACCCGATTGGACTCATAAATTAGTTTCTTTTTTTTTTGGCGCTGCTACTAATAGGCTTCATGTTATTTTGCCGAGTTTCGATTCGAATTGAATTAACTAAAAACGCTTTATTCCTTAATTACGACTAATAATTTTATTACATAACTACAAACCTGAATGGGTGGTAAAATAATTCTAACCTATTTTTTTCTTTACCTTCAAATACCTGACCTTTCAGACTACGCCCACGCGTAAAGCATCTGCGCCAACGTCATCGGCAAATACAGGAGGTAAAGGAAAAATTGATTCTAAAACGAAATCCAGTGCTGCTTCCTTCTTTGGCGCCATGTCCCAGGATTGGTTTCGATAGTAAAGAAGCAACGACGACCTGTGAGGCCGTTTTGTTGAAACTTAAAGAAAAAAGTATTCATAAAAAATATATATAGAGTATAAATATGTAATTATATTATATGCATGTACTATAATCCAATTATATACATACATACATTTATAAGGTTAGCCTAAAAGTGCGCAGGAGTGGGTTTCCATTTGATTTAGCGAATGACAGCATCAATCGCAGCGCACACACCTACCTACATACATACATTCTCCATTTAACTAATTACACACTAATTTATAAGCTAGTCGTCTATTTTGATTTTGAGTATATTATTACGATAATATTACGTCGTAATTGTGGCACACTTTGCTAAATAATATATCGGGAATTGGCAACCCCAAATAAATACGCACGTTTGTGTATGTTCACTAAAGCTGTGTACTTTTTGAATGGTTTCCTAATTTATAACTTCTGGTTTTGTTTAAGCATCTAACAAATTTTTCGTAGTAAGTGCGAATGTTTGAAGAAAATTAATTTACTTGCGACTGAGAGCCTGAATATAATTCAATTTAAAAAATAACGTGTGTACTTAATTCGTTATAGCTTACATTTCACAGCCGATCTGATCAAGCTTACGCTTTATATTTTCGTAAAAAATTTGTTCAAAATAATGAATAATAAATTTAAATTACTGTTATCAATTTATTTGTAATCTACGTTCTCTGCCGCGAGATCAAGGGAAGCTCTTATTGATTGATCAACTGAGAGAGTTTCATTTCTTTATCTATGAGAGCAGTGGTGGAACTATCACGAGCGAAGAATGGAAGTATATAACCAGGGGCGGATCTCGAAACTATTCTTAGGGGGTGCCAGAAAATAATTTTATACCTCAAATCTGGAGTAAGTATTATTCGCAATGATAGTCGGTGTGAAGTTCAATCGAAAACAGAAAAATTCCACAAAACCCTTTTTTCCCCCACTTCCCAGAAACATGTTTTTTACAAAACAATTTTGGTACTAAATGACACTAAAAATTGCCACTAAATTTACAATTTGCATTTAAGTGACATTTTTATATGACTTATTCCTGAATGATTCCAAAGCAAATTTCTGAATTCGATTTATCTCAAATACAATATTTTTACGGTATACAAGTAATCTATCAGACTTCGAGCTCCCCCATTTCCCCGTGCTGGATCCGCCCCTGATATAACGCCCCCTATACATTAGTGCATATATATAATAGGGATATAATATTGCTCCTGCGGTCTACTACAGTATTTGTCGATTTGACAATATTTATTAGTGTCGAGTATTGAATCGAGTAAGTTAGAAGAATTCCCTTAGTCGAGAAAGTAAGCGATTTTCCGTATAACTTGAGGATGTTTTACCTGCCTAATAGCGAGATAGCGAGAAGTCCTTTATAAGTATCAATAAAAGTTATGTTTTCCATTTTCCAAATCTCTTTCCAATCCTTTCCTGAAAATCACAATCACGCACCATTGAAAATTTCAATTTAAACGAAAGCCGATTTGTACAAATGCTTGAGTTTGATTAAAAACCTGGATTCGAATTTATAACGTATTCGAATATCGAACTCTGAACTTGTATACTCGATCCGAGTATCTGAGTCGATTATTTTTTTAATTAGTACTAAAGTACTCGAGTACCAAAAATAGCCGATTGGGCACATCACTATCTGTCCATGCGCTGACATCATAAAACTGGTTTTCTTTTAAGCCGACATTTTTTAACACAAACAAAACTTGACATAGCAGATAAACGACTAAATATTAGTCGGTTAGTTAGGTGGGCGAATCTTCCGAGAAATAACCATATTTTTTGACGCTTTTACAACGTTCGTGGTTACCACCAAATATGATGGGTGAATACGAAAAGCGTGCCGAAGTTGCCAGAGAATTTTATTATCGCTAACGGAACTTTTGTTGATATAATCGAGCCGCTACTATTATTAAATAAGACCGCAACACATTGTGAATAGCCCTTTTCTGTGTGCGTCTTTAGGAAGTTTTTTTTATTAAGAACGATTAAGGAGACCCAATCCTTAAATTTTGTGCAAACATTTATTTTTCCATAGCAATCCATAGTCCATCGTACGACGGGGTCTAGCAAATTTTTATCCACATGAAATATAATATATTCCAATGTCAAACCTATTATCATTTCTCTCTGCATACTTCCAGGCTGAATGCTGGAGGAAATATCGATTTTCGATGGTTACGATTATATCTCCTGAATACTTTGTTGAGTTAGAAACAGACACATGTGTACATAATTATTTTGATTATTTTTATTTCTCTTGTTTAACTTTAATATATGTATATGTATGTATGTATTTTAATTTATTTATTATATTTTCTGATATTTGCCTACAAGCTAAGATTGAAGTCAATGATATATTATACATAAATATTTTTTTCGATGCATAGAAAACGTTTAATGAGATTGAATGCGACAAGGTCTACTGCTGCTACTTCTTGCCTCCTTTTTTGCCCCCTCCACCCGCACTTCCGACCGGTTTTTGCTCCTGCCCCTTTTTACCACCGCCCTTGTCTCCTCCACCTCCACCTTTACTTTTGTTTCCGGTTTTGTCACCGCCGCCAGCTCCAACTCCACCTCCACCGCCTCCACTTTTCTTCTGGAAATGTAAAATATGTATGTACTTATGTATGTAGATGCATCATTTGTTTATATTCCCCGGCATGCACATGCTTCTATGTACATATGTATGTATATATGTACATATGGTGTATATAGACGCATCTACATATGTATGTATGTAAGTACCTACATATTGATATTTACAATCAGCTGCTTTTGCAAGTTTTTGGTGTAAACGAACGCGAGTTATAATTTACATACATATGTACATGCATTTTTTATGAGTACTTCGAAATTAATTGTATATTCGAAATAATTAAAAATTCGAAATATATATAAAATTCATGAACCCTTACAGTTGATATTCCAAGTCATAGCTCTTCTACTGTTTTCTTAGACTACTCTTAATTTTCCTAGGACTCATCTCACTCATCAGATCTTCTCTGGCGTTGATTTCTCTTTGATAATTCTTTAATTTGCATAAAACTCTGGATTAAGGAAAAGTTCAAATTGTATTTTTCAACATAAAACATAGTAGTATTTTATTTTGAGTTAGAAACAGCCAATACGGAGAAATAAGTAAGTATGTACGAGTGTGATATGCCAGAAATGGAGAGCTCTACATTAATACTATATACATACGTTTTCTAAATTTAAAACGTCTTCAAAAATGAAGTTTTTGATGAATAAAAGTAGTTTTTTACAATATCTTTCTTTTTTTTTAATTACCTCAGGTGATAAAACAGTTAATGCTTAAAAGGTCTGCATAAAAATATTAATTTATTTTGATTTTTATTGCGATGTCTTGGTATTTTCGAACAAAAAATTTGGACGTGAATTAATTTATTTCCAAAGAAAATGAAAAAAACCCTTCTAACGATAACTTTTAAGTCTAAATCGAGTTTGATTGAGACTTCCTTAAACCAATCTTCCAATAAATGGAAAATACTAGCAGCAGAAATCTCTTTATAAAGACTTCGTTCAAAAATTGAAATTAAAAGCTTTAACTGTTTTATCATATGAGGTACAATAATTTTTTTGAAAATATATTTAAAACAAGTGTTTTTATTTATAAAAAAAACTGAACTTTTGGAGGTATTTTCAAGTCCGTCCTGCTCACGCATATCTTATAAATTTTCCAAATTTTTTGCCGATGGTCTTAAAAAATAAAGCATTTTATAATTCCTATGGCAAAACTGCAACCTTTTTTGTTGGTGAGGAATCCCAATGCACATACATATATACATACGTACATACATACAAACATATACTAATAATAATATTACTAAAAGGTGGGTTTTATTTAGGTATAAGTCGATATGGTAATTGAATTTTGTATGCGGGTATTTTAAATTGTAAATTGTGCGTTAGTTTTATCATTGACTGTGCATTCGACGATTAGGGAAACTATGAACCAAACATTTAATTAGATTTCTTTCGCCCTTCCGATCTACTTACGATTACAATTGTTACTTTGCTTGCATAACACAAATTTTGCTTACATTTCCGCCGCCGCCGCCGCCGCCGCCGCTACCACCTCCGCCACCACCACCACTACCTCCTCCTCCTCCTCCACCCCCTTTATTTTTGCCCATGGCTTCCGCCTACCACTCTTTAAAAAACAACGGGCGTCAAACTTATCGAATATCTTAAAACTCTCGGTCGTTTATGCTAACACCACCGTTCCGAAATCGCAACTAAAGCGAAAATAGAATTTAACAAATTTTCATAAATACCAATTCTCAGGTGCAAGTACCTAGTGGAAACCCATAGGGCAACACCAAATAGAATGACAAAAAATAAATAAATATGCTGTAGACGAAAAACTAATTTTAAAAATAATGCAAGAGAAATGCAAACACAAAAGGGAATTTTCAACACTAGAGCACAAACGCCGATGCTGAGTAAAAGTGCAAACTGAAAAGAATATTTGCCATCTATGATGAAATGCACAATAATCGTTTTCCCATGGCATTGGCGGTGGCAAGGCCAATGGGGCCGTGATTCGGACGAATGTGTCGCCAACTACGAGCTGGCACCGCACTACTTAAGCGTCTTAGAATAAATGCACGAAAACAAAAGTGAACAAAGTATGCAAACACAAATTTATGTACATATGTCCACAATTGTTTTCCCCAACCTCTTTGCCCCTTCATTACACATCAGTGTAAGTAGACGTCACACAGTGATGCGAGTAGTGACAAAAATACCAAAATTAAAAGTTACAAGCGAACAAATCCAAGTATCATATTTGGTTGGATATAGTGTGTACTTCAATTAAGATGAATTAAAATTTTATGGAAATATATAAATTGAATAATGTAGATGTGAAGACTTTCCTCTGATGCAGTTTTGCATCCCAGCTAATTTAATATAAAAGTCTAAATTTGAAGTAGAAAACTTTGAAATTTTAGTCTTGGGCATATCTTTTTAGCCGACTAATTATTTAAGAAGTAGAAAGATTTTCAAATTAAAGTTAATATTCCAGTTGTGAAGCTCAAGTAAAGTGTACCCTCAAGATTGAATTCTCTATACGAAATGTTGTTGCATGAAAACTAGAAGCAATTTACATTTATTGAACTGTATTATTGATATATTTTATGAAAACTAACTTTTCTTGCGGAAAAACCCAAGGTAAACCAAAGCGATAACCGACTAAAATTGGCGCAATAACAGAAATACTATAATACTCCGTTTGGTAAATACTTGGAAAAGTCACGGCACAATATTTTTTTTCGTAATTTGGCATTTTAAATCTCAAACTAGATCAACATTCTTTCCAATGAACTACTTAGTTCAATGAGGGAACTAGTCCGTAAACTACCCAACTCTAGTAGAAATCACCGGTATCGATCAAAAAATTAGAATTACTCCCGCCAGTGGGAGAGCTTGAACAGACTTTTTTGTGACCTACTCTAATACCCATGGGTGTGAATTTCGTTGCACAATCACTTAGCTCTTGCGAGTATGTATGTATATGTGTGCGTAAGTACGTAGCTGTGTATGTAAATTTTCGAATTGTGGTGCTTGAAACGCTAACGTTGGTACCAATAGCGCTGATGCCGTGTTTCACTTTCTTTCAATTTAGCAGATAAGATTTTCATTCCCAATGCATCAGTTTACTTTCATCACATCTGTTTAGTTCCTTTCTGTACATTAGAAATTTCATTTTATATGGCGTTGCTTACTTCTTCTACTCGCCTCGCGCGCTACTATTTGGCTGTGACTCTTCCTTTTGTATTCAAATTTTGGTTTACTTTTTAATCTTCCTTACCATTCCGTTTCATTTACTTTTATCAGATTTGTCACCTGCTCAACGCACACATTCAAACATCGATTGCTTAGGGATCGTCGTACCAACTCCCTTCAATTGCAATTCAAATTGTCACGTGGCTTGGCTGAGGGAAAAATATGTTAATTAAACTCATCGCAATTCGTTTAAATTAACACACACACACATATGCATACATATTATCAGAATTATTATTATCAGTATATGTATTATCCACACTTCTTAGTTTGCATTCCTTTAACTGAGATTTCACCGTTCGCATAATCTTTTTAATTTTGTAAAGTTTTAGTTGTTGAATTGTTCCAACCCAAAGTATATGAATAAAGTGTGCTAAATAGAGACAGCGTTATTATTCCGCAGTTTTGTTATGTAAAATTGTTAAACATTAAATGAAACACTGATTTTGAATGTTCAAACTCGGCACTCAATGTTTTGAAAAGAACAACCCAATTGGCTTAAGCTTTGGGATGTATGCAGTTCACAGTTATGATTTTCAAGAAAAGACGACGCGACCACAAGCTTGAATAAAGATCAAATTTTATTTAAGGAAAACAAAGAATACTACAAAGCCCACTTTGACCAAAATGCTAGTCTCATCAATCATAAGGGTAGTCTTATCCAATGCAAACGGTCTTTGATTTGAATATTTTGGTATATTTGCAAAAATATGATAGATATACTTTGTGTTTGCGTTGCCATTGTGATTAGCAAATTCCATGTTGCCATACTATTTGTGTCAAAATAAAATAAAAAATATAAACATTTTTTTGTTTGCGATTTTTTTTAGCATTTTTTCTTCAAAACTTTCATCCTTGCAAATATTTACCTTGTTGAATATTTTCATTGGATTTATTCCCTGAAAATGTTCTATAATAATAATGACAGGACGTTTGGCCGATCTTCCGCTATAAATTGTGGCGAGCATCATGTTGTTCGAAAAAGAAAATCGAGGTTGCATTGTCTTAATTTTGCAAGAGTAATATGGAATAATTCATTTACAAGGCTATAATTGAAAATAAAAAATAGACAAAAGAAAATAAACATATAATAACACAATACAACAAATTTAGATTTTTTTTGGAACAAAATAACCCTAACATTTTTCTAAAAGGAAATATCGTACTGATAATTTTTGCTGAACAAAGTTTGTGCACTTAAAATGTTTAGAGAGTCATAATGAATATTAAACGCTAAGCTAATTGGGTGAACTAAAATTTTGGTAATTATTTTTTTCATAAGGCGGTTATAAAGTTTTTTAAAAATATGCACCTAAAACTTCAAATCGAATTACCAAAACCAAGCTCTCAAGATATATGTAAGTGATAACATGAGCGCCACTCGTTCAAATCTAATCAAATTAAATTCTTTTTTCATCCCATTAGTAATCAATTTGCGTTGGGAATTAGGCATCACAAACTGGGTGCCGATTATTTCGTATAAATCGCACAAAGAGTGCAACGCCAACAATTCATAAATACCTTTACATATGTACAGTTATATACAAAGATGTGATATGTATATATGCATATATACATATGAACGAATCTGCATATAACAGAGAATACTAGAAATCGAAAGCACATCGAATTCACATCAGCCATTGCAATTGGATGGCACTTATTCGATATTTTCCCAATGATTGCCAAAATGCCTTTAGTACTCACGCATGTACATACATACATATACATACATACATATTTATACATGTAGTATAAACCATGTATTGAATTTTTTTTAGTTCTGGACTAGCGTACTACAACTTTGCCTAGAACCCATCTACCTTTCACCTTCAACATACTTTTTGTTTTCCATATAAACAACTGGAAGTTTTAGCACGGGCATGACCACCTACATTAAACATACCAGTTCATATACCAGTTTGGCTTTTCATTGCCGCGTACCTACAGGCCATATATATTTCCCTGCATAAGTAAATATATAGTAAGGTGCATGTGCATGATTTTTATGCGCTTGCATATGTAGTGGTATGTATGCATTACGGATATTGAAAAGCGTTGGCACGCATCACAGGTAATTGTTCATTTAATGTTGGGCAAAGAGCCATGCTATCATGCCATTATGTGACTTGACTTTTCTTCTCCACTTTTGACTCGCACTTTTCAAATCATTTGTTTCTATGAAATGCCAAAAAAAAGACGAGTTCATTCGCTCGAATGCACACATAAATGCATTTATATATTTACATATGTAACGTATGTATGTACATATATTTGTATGCTGGTATGAAAATATCTCTGTTGTAACTTCGATAGCTTTTAATGGAACTCGCTACGACTCGTTGTAATTATTTGTTCCGTTGCACAAAATTCGTATATCTACCGAACCTCTCTTACTCCCTCTTATACAAGAAAGCCACCAGTTGAAGAGATGCTTGCACTGCAATTTTAATTTTGTAAGCCCATCAACATTTTCGATATTCGATTTGGTGCAATTTCATTCAGTGATGCGATTCTTCGCAGTCGATTGCATTGTCAAGTTGCGCGATGACAACTTTTACTATATGTTGGCTTTTTATTTCTGAATTCACAGTCGATAAATTCCCAAGGGCCTATTCAATAACTAAATGAATAAATAAATAAATGCTGGTGAAAGTAAAAATAAAGCAAATACATAGATAGTTGACAGTCGAGCAGCCATTCAATGAGCGCCAAAGCAGGAGCTAGTAGTAATATGAATAACCAAATTAGTATGTATGGTTGTATGTATAACATTATTTACCACATCAGTCAGTGATAATCATAAAATACAATCGTCTTATGCAGGCCCGTCATTAAGGGAGGGGTCCCGAAACTTCCGAACATCGGACCGAATTTTCTCTCACGGTCCTGGTTATGTACTATCTCCTGCGTGCGGATGTATGCTTTCAGCAATGTGAAGTTTCCGGAGTTTTCATTTTAAAGAACTTTATACTTAGCGCGGAGCGTCAGTCAAATACTAGAATTACGATATTTGCAATTACAATACATCACTCATACGCACCGTCGCCCTAAAAATAAATAACTACGTAATATATTGGTGATCTAAAACCATTAAATTCATAGAAGGAAAGCAAGGCAAGGCCATTAGCTCTGCGTTTGTGCATTTTATTTCTCAAATAAGTTTTAAAAAATGCAAGGAGAAGAAGTATTTCTAATTAGTATCGGTAATTATCGTGAGAACACATAACACTTGAAAACGAGATGGCAGTGCTTAAAAGTTTAGAAAATATAAAAAAATGACCTAAGTACATTAAAAAATGATACATTTTGAAGGGCTGCATTTTTCAGTTTTAGGTTAGAAAGTTCCACAGTTTTCTCGTATTATTAAGCTATATTAACATAAAACAGCTACAAAACTGGGACTGTGCGAAGTTCGATTTATTAACATTCAGTGTTACTTGAAAGCAAAACAGCAACGATTAAATGGCGTAGAAGGAAAAACTTCACTTGGCACAAGATGTGACGAATGTAGTGCAGAAGAATTTTGAAATTAGGACTTGCCAAATAGTTAATTGTCAGGAATTGCATAAAATATAAAATGATTCTCTGTACACTTGAGTACGCTTAATAGAATATTTCCATTGAATGCAAAGTACAAACAAATTTCTGAACTTAATTATAAATTTTCTGAAGATGAATTGTAAATTTCTGAATTTGAAATGAAAATTCGAAATCATGGTTTGCAATTTTCTGAAGTTGATTTCCAACTTTCTGAACTAAAACTGAAAAAGTTGTAGAAGGCAATAAAGGCTTTTATGCGAAAGTAATTTTGTATATTTGTGAAACGACCACTTGGCGATTACAGTGAGGAACAAGGGGAACGGTTCCACCAGGACATAAAAATAATGGAAGAAAGATACCAAGGTCGATGGGACGACCACATGATGGCAGACTACTGCTGGAACTTAATACGGGATTGTCCTGAGCAACGACATCATAGGAGGTCGTACAGAAAAAGTTTTTTGTAGTTTCTTTAAAAATTAATTAATGAAAATAATATATTTTTTTTATTTTTTTATTATTTTTATACAGGCGCGCAATAAAAATATAATTTAAATCCATATTGGTATTTTCAATTAGGGTTTTTCGTGAAATATTTAAATGTCTTTATCTGAAAAACTAGAGCCAATTCGACAAAACTGATATTATTTTCGTAATCAGCGCCCCCAAATTACCCTAAATCGACTTAAAAATCTCCGACCGCAAAATTTTGTTCGGCAGGGTTATCGCAGG
Source organism: Anomoia purmunda (assembly GCA_951828415.1). Lineage (NCBI taxonomy): Eukaryota > Metazoa > Arthropoda > Insecta > Diptera > Tephritidae > Anomoia > Anomoia purmunda. The sequence continues at coordinate 755,050 of OX639993.1, read as the reverse complement.
GGCGCTTCGAGAATCCTTACAGGACACTGCAGGTTGAATACTGTAGATCCTGCAGAGTAGAGTAGGAAACTGCAATTCACATTCTGGAGCAGTGCCTCGCACTATTACACAAACGCGGTGAATACCTAATATCGAATGGCAATATGAATTCCAGAGGCTTAGAACCGATACTAAATTTTATTTCGGATGCCAGACTATAGTCCACGAACGTGTTCAATCCCTATAAATAATAATAACAATAATAATACTTGGGCTATGCGTTAAGACATTTACCTGGACTTACACGCTAAATTATTTATATAAAATGTCAATATCTGCCTTCCACTCTTCAAAGCCACAACAACGTCACAGCTTCGCAGCAATGCAAGTAGCTTCACTAACTGTGTACTATTCGAAAGTTTAAAAATACAATATTTGGGAATTGCACAAATAAATGTTGAATACAGGCGTGAACAGTATATACATACATACATATGTATGTAGCAGTGTATGCACAGATTCGAGAACACATTTTACTTACATATGTATATTTTTTGCTGGAATTTTTTTTTTATTATTGAGATTTACTCATGCGTTGTTGTTGCATTACTGTACCGTGCTACGCATCTCCGCCTCATCTGACAACTAAAAGCTGCCACAAGGCGCGCAATCATTTATCGACTTTATAATATTTTTAATGTCACTTTAAATACTTTTTCACGACTACTTTGTGCTTCCTGCAACCCTCGATTGCCTTCTGTGCAGTCGCATCCACTTACCACCGGTGTTTTTGCTCAGCTTCCGTTGCACGGGCGAGTAAGCTCTAGCGAGTGGGTGAGTACCCGAGTACTTTGCGGCAAGTTTCAAGTGCCAAATGCAGACACTCATACACTCATACACTCATACACACATGCACATATACACTCGCACGCTCACCGAAGACAGTATTTACGTTGAACTTTTTCATCTGCAGTGTTAAACTGTAAAACTTTTAGCGAGAAGTTATTAAAAGTATTCGCCATCAGCGAATGAAACACAGCACGAGTTGCCACATGCAGGCCCAGTCGATGTGGCAGCGTTAAAAAGTAACTAACCAAATGAAGTATGGATAGGGAAAAAAAAGTTGGATGAAGCAGGAAGCAAGTTTCGCGCTGCTAAAGCGATAAAACTGCGACAACTTAGCGGCGAAGGCAATTCTCATTGCCGCCACAAATACAGTGGCCTTTGCCGTTGTTGTTGGTATACGAGTATAGTGAACGCAAAACGCTTGCAAGAAAATGATTCATCGTTCATTCAATAAAACGTTGCACGCCACGGACACCAGCACATCTATCACAGACGGCTGGCTGCTCTCTGTCCGCTTAGCTTTTTGCTTTTCTACACTTCCGCCTACATTGGGTCCCACGTCCGCGATCCTTCTGTGGCATACGCTTTTAAGTAATGACCTTTGCAGCTGGTAGCAAAGTAAAAACATCTAGAAGGGTAGAAACGTTTGTATCATGCGAATTGCCTGCTCCATTTTCCGGTAAAATGACCAATCGGCGAAGACTTTGAGCGGCCAGCGGCAGCAAAGGTGCATCTTAATTGCCACTTCATTGCAAGTGACTGCCGCCTGCTGCGCTGTGTCACCGCAACATAGTCTGCTTATTTTGTGGAGAAGGCAATGCCTAACGAGGGGTGTGTGTAAAAGAATTTGGCAATAAAAAATATCACAGCATGGAATGTACGGCAAAGACATTACGACCGGCGTTTGATAACCAACTCCAGCTGGCATGTAGAATGCTCGTATTTAAAAAAATGCCCCTGATTTGGTTTACATATACATTCATAATTATTTATTTATTTAAATTTTCATTCTTCGCCTTATTCAAATGCAAATTAGCTACAAATGTCTCAATAATTGCCGGCAAATGCGGTTGGTAACGCTGTTTTTTTTTGAGTGATGGTAACAGCAGTTGGTATAACCCAGCTCTTCGCAGATCTGCCTACAGCTTAGTTATGAAGGTATGTACATATGCAGATCTAACACACTTTTTTTTTGAGAGCTTGAAAAATCCTAGTACATAGAAATCAGCAAGCTGGCATAGCTAATGGAGTTAATAAAGCGGCCATAATTGGAGAACACTGGTATTTATGTGAAATGTATGTTGGCGGCCGCCGTAGCCGAGTGTGTCGCGTGTGCGCGCTTCATTCGGTGGGCCCCAGGTTCGAATCCAGCTCAGGGCAAGTAACATCCAAAAATTATAGAAAAAGTTTTTTCTAATAGCGGTCGCCCCTCGTTAGGCAACGCCAAACCTCCGAGTATATTTCTGCCATGACAAAAAATTTCTCACAAAAACATTCGCCGTTCGGATTCGGCGTAAAACTGTAGGTCTCTCAATTTGTGTTACAACATCAAGACGCACACCACAAATTGTAGGAGAAGTTCGGTCAAAATCGTTTAAGCGGTTTTAGCGCCAATTAAGTAAGTAAGTAAGTACATATATTCCTAGAAGTGAAATGGGAAACCGTTGTGCAAAGTTTAATTTTTGTTTAAATTAAATTAGCATAAACACCCATTTTTACCACGCTAGATGATTTATGAAAATTATAATATTTTGCCGATTGAAAATATTTTGGAAAATGGTTAAAGTAAGCAGCTTTTTTTTGTAATTTAATATGTTCACTCCATTTTCTTAAAATGGGTTAAGTCGTATCTCTCTCGTCGTAAATGTGTAGTTGTTGTCGACGACAACTCTTCGCATTCTTTTATAGCTACTTCCGGTGTTCCTCAGGGGAGTATTTTGGGCCCATTGCTATTTATAATTTTTATTAATGATATTTCTGAATGTTTTCACTTCTCTAACTTCCTCCTGTATGCAGATGATTTGAAAATATTTAACACAATATCAAGCCTTTCGGATTCTTTCAAGCTCCAGTTGGATCTTAATAATGTTGTGGCGTGGTGTGATCGGAATCGACTTAATTTAAACATTAAGAAATGCTCTCATCTGTCGTTTTCAAAGTCTAGGGAAGTTATTTCTACCTCGTATCTTGTTAACAATTCCCGACTCACTACTTTGTGTGAGGTCTCGGACTTAGGAGTAATTTTTGATTTGAAATTTACGTTTCTCAATCACTTAAATTTCATCATCGCCAAGTCTTATTCTACCTTTGCTTTCATTCGTCATTTTGGTGCTGATTTTACTTGCCCATACACTTTAAAGGTACTATTTACTTCGCTTGTGCGATCTAAGTTAGAATATGCAGTATTTACATATATGGAGGCCATATCACCGTTGTCACATTAATAGACTAGAAACCATTTAGAAGAAGTTTCTGCGTTTTGCTCTTAGATCATTATTCTTCTCTGATCCGATTCCATCGTATAGTTCAAGATGTGCATTGATAAACTTAAAATCTTTAGAAAGTAGGAGCAGTATACTTTCAATCTGCTTTGTTTTTGATGTTGTAAGTGGAGTAATCGACTCCCCAGCTCTTCTAGAGCGTATTTACTTCCATATTCCTCAAAGAAACTTGAGGAGTAATGATTTGTTCTTCTTGGAGCGTGCCAGGACTGTTTATGCTTCTTATGCACCTTTTCTTAGAACTTTGAAAGAATTTAATCAAGTCTCAAATTCTCTCGCTTTTGATTTTTCGTTAACTAAGCAAAATTTCAAGCTATTATTAAATGAATTAATTAGATAAACCTTATTTTGTAAAACTATTTGTATTCCCATAGTCTTGTATAGTCTGTAAGAAATCCTGTATTTTTTAGACTGAATAAATAAATAAATAAATAAATAAATAAATATGTTATCTGGGGTCTTGATAATCACAAGAACTTACCTAAAAATTAGCTTGCTAATAATAAATAAAGCCTTTTTAAGAAAATTTCTTCGTAGCCCAATGAATAGTAGAATAATGTCACTCTGGTTAATACTAACCCCATTATATCAACATTACGCCATTAATTTTAGGTTTACCATAAAAAACTGCAGGTCCTATAATTTATTTGTCACTGTTTTTTTCTATTTTACATGTAGATTATGGATTGAGAATATTAATCTAAATTTTATATGGGAACATTTCACCATGTTGGATTTTAGATTTCCCACGGTTTTCTGTAAAAAATCAGTGAATTATTTAAATGCCAGAGCTGTAGGGGACTTCAATCTCTGCAACTTTATTAGAAAAATATTTTTGCAAGTTAAGCTATGGGCAGTGCCGCCACCTATACAAAAAAGTTAAACTTGTTATACTTCCGCAACTATTTGACGCATAATTATTATATGATATTTGACATGCACATATTTCCTTCAGATCAAGATATACCTGATTTTGGAAAAGTAGAATGTGTTACGCCTCAAACGTGAAATAATCCCAATTCATTTTATTTTAATTATCAAAATTGGTGCACCTTCACTTTCTCTGCAAAATATAAATCCATTTCGCAAACGCCTGGTTTTTTCATCCATTTAGCTTTCCCAATTATAATTGCAATGGCATGTTCTCGATTGGTAACCCTGAAAAATAATATAAAGAATATTGTAACTCCGTAAGCACTGTAATAAAATAACTGTTCAATATAAAATATACCTTTATGGGCGTCACCTGTTTTGGTACTTTATTGTAATAATATATTGAAAACTTAATATAATACTACACACACTTTCCAGTTTAGATTTTTGTAAACTGCAGTTATATGAGAGGTGGTCGAAATTATTAAATGCACATCTATAGTGCGTACCAAATTTGGTAAAGTTTGCTCAGGTACTTTCAGAGATATGCTTATTTGATTTAATGTAGGGGGAGGCACGCCCATTTCCACAAAGTTTGTAGTTATCGTTTCTTGAGTATATTACCTTGTATTGTTACATGAATATTGCACTTTTGGATTTTGTTTTGAATTACCGTTATATGTGAGATGTAGGTGGGTATTGTCGGATTTCCATAATTTTTAATATTATGACTTGAATTACAAAACGTATACTACATTTGGTAGAGTTGGGATGTATGTATACCAAGTTTCTTTGAAATGTCTCAATATTAACTCGAATTATCCGATGCACGAATGGTTGGACAGACAGACATGGTTTAATAATTCTGAAAATTTTGATATATACAATGTCTACATCTATCTTGGTTGCTTTAAGAGTATTTGTTTACCTGATAGCAGCATTAAATTCAATTAAGATTTTTTTTTTATATAACGGAAATAGCTAACTTAGCAAGTGTGGTGTACCCATTGCATTTATGATGTATTTACAAGTAAAAATCTAACTTCGAAATCGTAAAACTAGTCGGCTATTTGAATAAAACAATAATTGACTGAGTCCATACAGCTAGCAAATGAGCGCAGACACAACTAACAAATTAAATTTTATTGCTTACGATGCAACAGGCCAACCGAGATGCAATGACCCAAATTCTTTGCCAGTCTCTAAGCTACGGTAGCGACTTCCGCTGAGGAATTTGTAATGGAGCAAAACCATGAAAGTACGAGACCGGCCATCAAAAGTGCACAAGGCAGCACAATTGCAAGGATGTAGTACTTGTTAGCTTGGAACTTGTAACGCACTCACTGGCAATTATTTGCCGTGTGATTACAATATTTTTGCTTCTTTCGCATTGCAGTGCGCTTGCCAAGTCCCAAGAAAATTATAATTTTCCCTTCTATTTTCCTTTCCATTTTTTTCTTGCACGTTTATTTAGTCGCTTTCATCTCGCCCCTTCACAGTCCTTATCTTCATGCCACCTCCTCTACGATCACTTGCAACATACCCGTCATTAGTAGCAGCAGCTTTCGTGAATGTTGCAAGTACTGCTAACTTCTGTTATTATTGTTGCTATTGTTGCTAATGTTGCTCTTGTTGAATGTTTTCGACTCGACTCGAATTCGCACCGTGTGCTGCATATCCCAAGGCGGTAAACGGTGGATTATAACTTGTTAGTATTGTTCGCTCACCATTTTGTGCATTCATTGTCCATTACGTGTTGCCATTTCCTCCATACCGCTAGTGGCAAAATCTCCGAATTGGGTTAATTGTATGTCTTGCCACAAAGTCTTGATGCCACGTAAATGCAGTAAATGCTCTATTTGGGAATTATGTGGAGAGAATGAAAAATAAAAGCAAAGGGAAAGCGAAATTCAATGCAAAAATAAAACGTAATCAAAGCTGGCTTTGTGTTGTTGTTATTATTGCCGTATGTTCGGGACGAGCGCATGCATACAATTCCCAATTGTTGCAATTGAACGATGAAATGAAAAAGCGCCATGTCGCTGCTACTCTGACAGTTGGAGCAGCTGCATATGACATCGCGTGTGGCAGCGTAAGTGCACTACTCAGCCCATTCCTCTTCCGCTCGCTCTGCTACCTTTGTTGTACGCCAATCGTTTTCCCATCCATGCGTTGATCTCTGCTCGCATTGGCATGCAACTTTGCTATTGCTGTGGAATTGTCAACAAGTCTTATTGTGGTGGCATGTGAAAAGTTTAATGGATTTCCAACTAATGGTACATCGATTGCTATGACAAAATAAATTAAAGTATACGCTCCCGATAGTGTTTGATAAACATTTTCCGACGACCAAGTTAAAAAGAGTTACACGAATATTCCTTCATGAAGTTTTTAGATATTTCTTTAGACATTATAGTGTTCCGTATGAAAACAAAGTCGTTGATAAGTCCTTGAATAGTTTCCAATTAGTCTCTCTTTTCAAATTTTCGTAAACCTGAAACATAAGATGATGCAAATGATTGCGCTTAGAACGACATCTTGAAGACGGCAACCTATTACTTGATCGGATAAGAAAGGACAATCTGCAAGATACTATACATGTTCTTTATTTTAATATAAAGCTCTAACTATCTGCCACAATCAAATTACCTTTACTGAAAAGAGCCCCGTATATTTTTCTCTGCTGGCTTGGATTTACCTTTTTGACAGTCCCGCCTATATTTTAACTCAACTACATGTACGAGTATCACACTTACTAGATAACGAAATTAAACTTTCCATTCATTGTTTTGGTTTTTTTATTTACATGTTCAAGACAAACAAATATAGTTAATCTACCAAATGGAACTGCATATGGCATATATCTCATCTTTCCAATGGGTTAAAAAAAAAAAACAACACTAAATTACATGTGCACTTTCCTTCACTGAATCGAATTATGACTTTCTTATATTAAATGGAAGTGAACATATAAAGACTTACTTTGACTCTATGCGTCGCAAATATCAGGTCTTATTGTCTACTCATCTCACACTTATGATGAAACTAACAAATACAAAAACTTCAACAAAACCGCAAACATAATTTTTGAGCTCAAGTCCAGTTTTAATTACCAAATAAGTTCACATTCCCGCTTTGTTCCACTGGCTTCGTACTCGTCCGGGAAGCCGGATGATGTGAATTCAAACCCGCGCAGAGTCTAGAAAAAAATCTGATTAGCAGATTTGGTGACCTCCGAAACAGCAGCTTTACTTTCTACCGCTTTGACTGTTGTTGCTTTTTCCAATATTTTGCTAATTAAAATTAGACTTGAGCTCAAAAATGATTGTTGATAAGAAATACAATAACGATTACATTTGAGTGGGGACCAATTTTCAATAAATATGAATACAAATCCTATGCACTGTAATAAAAATTGCAAGTTAAAAGAACGGCGACGAAAAAGTTGCTTTTGATTCCATTGTCATTTTAGAGGTACAGCAAAAGTTTGAAAGAGAGAAAGAGAAATTGTTAAAAAGGAATAAAATTGGGATTTGTGAAATTGTATAAAATGGAGGGCGTGAAGTGCCACTTTTAGCGGGCAGCTTGTATGCAGACATCAGTGCAGCGAAGATGCGATTGAACAAAATTACATAAAAATATATAAATGTACATATGTTCAACGACATTCGGTTGTACGAAAAGCACATGAGCATGTTTGTTCAAACAACACACTTTAAAGTCCATTAGCAAAACGAAGCGGCAAAAACATTTTGGCATCTGACATGTGTGAATTGGAAGAAGGAGTGGACATTTTAAGCAAAAGTAAATAAAATCAAGAATGCTAAGAAAAATAAGTCATCAAGCAAATAATGGATGGAGTACAAAGCGTAAAATGCAATAAACATTAAGCACTAAGTGGTTAGAAGACAAAGGACACTCACTGTCGAAGGAAGCCGAAACGTAGATGAAGTAAAACAATTGGCAAATAAATGCGCAATTTTAAATTAATCCAAACAATATGAATGCGAACAGACAAGACACAGTTAAATTACAACATAATACGCTTAGTAAAGTTTTGTAGAAAATATGTGCGTATTACGGAATGAAAAGGCGTCCTGAAAAAATGCGAAAGGCAACAAAAGTGAATTGAGAAGATCATGAAAGTTTTGCAGTTTCAGTGACATCTTTAAGGAATTTAGCGCACACGCTCATTCACTAGGATTACCCAGTAAAAACTACGACTTGTCCGGGTTGTATCGAAAGGGGCATGCGACTATTTCAATTTTTGATCTCCTTATATAAAGTTATGATGAAAAAACATCAAATCAGAACGTTTGCTCAAAAACTGGTCATATTTTAGACAGTTTTTAACGGATACTGACAATCTTATGTTCGTTTGAAAACGAGAGCTTGTGCTTTACTATTGATTTTCAAAACAAAAGTTACCGTTGATATTTGGAATTTTTTTTCTAATTATAAATTTAAAAATCTAGAGTAATTAGTGCGATTTGTTGATTTTGAAAAAGTCTTTATGACTTTGGGAATTTTTGTAAAATTGAGCTCAGTAATCGCTCATTTCATTTCATTCAGAGAATAAAATTTGGTTTGCTTAAGGTAAAGTCTTAACCCAAAGTTACCATAAATACTTTTTTCAGATTTTTTTCAAGCTTTTTTTTGCAATTTTTTTATCATAACTTAAGATATTTTGGGTGTATTTGTAATTTTTCTAATATCTAATAACTAATTTTCTATTATACATGAAAGGGATTACTTGGCGGCTAGTTAGAGGTAAATTGTACCCAAAATAGACTAGTCTTGGACAACTCTTTTTGGAGATTAGTAGCACATGTGAATGTTCAAAAATATACAAATATGAATTTAAATACTGCAAGAAAATGTAGTGGTTCACAACAATACAACGAATGTGCAAAAAGTGAGTCCCGGCCACCAGTACTCGCTGATCTGAGGTTTGAGACGCTCCGCAGCATGTATGCAAATTTCGGTTACAATGTGCGCATAGTAATCTCCCACCCCATGCCGCTGACGACTGCAAACAAATCCGAATAAAGGCGCAATACGCACATCTGTACATTTGTAAAGTAGACGAAGGCATAAGTATCTACAACAAACATACAGACATAAATACTTGGGGAATTACACAAAAACTTTTCTTTTACCACATTTTAATGGGATGCATAAAAATTATTACCCGCCGCGGCAACTCAACTTCGCGAAAGCCATTTATTCACTGAGCCCCCAACGCACTCCATCGTCTTCCCATTGTCCGTGTCTGCCTGCGTGCGTGTGTGTGTGTTTGTTCTGCCAGTTTGGCGCACTGGTTTCAACACAATTTGTACCAATAAAAAACAATGAAAATGTGATTTGCCATTACACCGGAAATCGCCGATAATGCCACATAATCCACACATAAAGTGAGTCCACACACACATACGCACATTTGAATTATGCCATAGCCGAGGCTGTACGAGCTCAGCGCCGTCGTCACATAGATGTCGCGCTAGTGCACGGCGCCATCGACGGCGAGCTCCAACGGATAAGCCCAATGCTACCGTTGATATTTCTGAAAGTCGCTTTGTTTTATTCGGCCGTCTAATCAAATTTTTTTCCATAACTGACTTTATGTTAATTCATGTATTCGGTTAAGAATGCCGTTAACTTCTTATTTCACATGGGTGATTCATAAGGCGACATAATGTGTCGTAAGCCATAGAATTATAAAATTTAAAAGTTACAAAATTGTTTAGTTTTAATTATTTGTTTCAATGCAATCCAGAAACATAACTTTTGAAATCTAAAATTTTATGACTTTATGATATATGACACCTTGTGGATCATCCAATAGTTCATACCGCCTTTTTTGCAACAATTCCTCGTGCTTGGAAGGTTTTCTTTTGAAGAGGTTTTTCTACACTTGCAGCATTATAGTAAGAAATGACTGTGTGTAATTACGTAGAGAGATGAATTTGTCAAAGTCCGTAAAAAGTGTGATGCCATTTAATGCTTTAAGAAAATAAAAATAAAATCATTAAATAATAATCCGATTTTACTTTTTCCATTTCTTTCTCCTTACCATAGGCCATTTAAGGATATGTCTTATTGGATGAGAAATATGTATACATATCTACGAGTATGTATATTCGGATTTTCCTTTTTGCTTCTCATTTCTAAGTTCTAAGAAATATTTGTCTTCCACGTTGCCCGAAGTAGGATTGCTTGACAAATGTAAAAACTTTCCTCACCACTTTGAGTAATAACTTTTTATTTGACTTCACCTGCGAACAAAAGTCCTGTTTACACATGCACTCGGTCTTGTTTGCAAATATATGCGTATTTATATATAGGTACATATGTACTTAAGGTTATATGTAATGTGCGAATAAAACTGATTGGCAAAACGGATGAATATAAAAATCTGTACAAACACAGTGCCCCAAAAACTAATGATAAAAAGATATATCTCAAAGAAGTAACAAATAATATTGCCAAACAATCAGTTGAGAAATCATCGGCAGCAAAAATTCTTTGAGTGTACTTTGAACTTTTCCTCTTTTCTTGTACGAGATCTGTCGTTAGATAATCCATCTTTGTTGGGTTAGTTAACGTTAACTCTCATCCAATCACAATCTGGTTAGAGGAGTACTATATGCATGTATATATTATTTACGCCGCGGTTTGAAGTCAGACAGAAAACCTAAAAGTTCTTAAAACTTAAATGAAAGCAGCCAATTTACATTTTTTGCTACATTCACTTTTTCTGTTAAAAATCTGCCAAAAACTTTTAATTTCACTATGAAACACCCTGATTGTATATTCGATGTAATATCACATTTTAGAAGAATTTGGGTCCGCTGATTCTGAAAATTTAGACATAACGTCTAGATTTTGTGATACAGGGTGTTGAAATTTATGCAAAGGTGTATTTCAACTTAGGTTGGCTTATATCTACATTCATATCGGTTTTCTAATTGTTAGAGTCAGTTTATTCATTTTTGTAGTTATTTATGGCTATAGCTTTTTTGGTTCAGAAGTTAAAGCAAAAACTATTCGAAAAAGTATGAAATTTTATTATTTACTATGTTGCACCGACAAATGCAAAGCTTTTGGCAGATTTTCAACTGAAAAAGTGAATGTAGTAAAAATTTTAATTAGCAGCTTCGGCGTCCGATTTAGGCGCTATCACGCTCCTCATTTTGGTAATGAAATTGTCTTTCAACGAAATATTTTTAATTACTTTTTTTTTTACAAAATTTATCAAGTAAAAATAATGAACGAAAATTAACCATTTTCGAAAACGTCCTTATTGTTTTCATTTAAATGATAGTACCTCAATAATTGCTATTCCGATTGACACAAAAGATATATCAGCGTAAATAATCAGGACGCCGTTTTAAAACAGCATTCATGTGCTATTATAGAGTTTATTTTTGGACCTCAAACAAGGATTTTTAATGCTCAGCGATCCAAAATTAGCCTAAGAAACATTTTTTTAATAAAGTACTTTTTTTGTGTAAATAAGTGAAGTCAGTGTAGTATTTGGCGATTAATTTGACTTGTTGCCGAAGACATGAACTACGGGCACTGATTGTTTTTGGCGTTCTCGTCAAGGGCATGTTGATGGTAGGCTAGCAGTGCGGAGTAAACATATGTATGTACATATGTATGTAGACCCATTGATATGTGTTTTAGTTCAATCAGTCAAGTGTCGTTGATTGCTAGCCATAAATATAAGCGCAAAAACAAAATAAATCACTTTCCACCAAAACTAAAATGTGTACAAAACGTGCTAATATTGTTTATAAATTTATTTTTATTTACTTATAATTTTTATTGACTTTCTACATTTATAAAGGATAAAAAAAATATTGAAGGTATTAAATTCTTTTTCCATGGTTCCTTCTTGATGTAAATGGCTTTGGTCTGATTTGGATCTGAATGTCATTGAGTGAATTGAGTGAGCCAAAATGCATCAGAAATAATATTTTAATTTAAGAATTTATTAACCTCCACCCCGTTATGTATATCAAACTCCATTTAAGCTGAAGTATATTATAAAACAAGTAAAGAAGTCTAAAATAGATAATGTAAATTGAAAAAATTTTCTGTCATCCTTTGCCAAGTTTTGTTTAAGGAGAAACCGTTGCATGCCATCTCCAATGAAATTTTTCGGCGAATCTAACCTTTTATATCTGATGCATTTTTTTAAACACAAAAAAAATTGTATGTTGTTATCATTAACGAAAGGCGAGCTTATAAAAATAATGCAACAACTGGCGATGTGAATACAAAGGTTTATATATAGCATATAGTTTGAGATAGATGCTGTGGAATCAATTAACAAGAAAAATGTTAATCTTCAAATTCTTTAAATCATTCAGACTTATGTTCTGCATTATTGTGGTTCTTTATAAACATTTTTTCTAGGATAGTTCAAAAAGTTGCCACCATATGGCGTAGTTTCTGCTCGATTTAAATTATTTCCGCAAATTTTGAATTTCAAATCAGCTTTTGTAGCCAGTTTCATCCACTTCCAATTTATTTTTCTTTGAAACTCAACATAATTTCCCCGCGAAGATATTTATTCAGTTTTATGATAAAATATCAGAAAGCGTAAAGTAAATACAGTTGTCTCTCACTATTCTAAGCACAGCGTGATCTTTTTTCCAAATATGAATAATAGGGTGTATCATTCCCCATACAAAAAAATCGGTTATATTTTTCCATCCGAATGGACATAAATATTTCGGATAAATATAAAGATTTACAGAAGCTGGCTTGAAAGTAAACAATTTATAAACTTTTCAAATGGAAGGCTTTATACTATATATATATATATGTCTGATTTTGGCAAGTTTTGAATGAATTGTTCCAAAAAACGTCGAAAACAGAATAGACAAGTTTAAATTATTTTATGATAGGAGGTAATTTCTTATATAAAAAAAACTGTATAAGTACTTTTAAAGCGGTGCTCACGTAAATCTTAATATTTTTCCGAAATAATGTATTGTATTGAAGTAAAACTTCTTTAGCGGTATGAGAGTGAGTTTTTACATCGCTTGAAGAGTTTTGAAACATTTCGGCACTATTTGTGGACTAAATATTTCAGGACCTTTAACTACTACAACTCCTACTTCTACTACCACCAGCTACTACTACTAATTACTGGTACTACTATTTCTCCTACAACTTCTACTACTAATACTAAATACTACTACTATCACTACTAATTTCTAAAACTACTACAAATTTCTACTAGACAATCTATTACTACTACTACTTACTACTAACGATTACTACCACCACTTTTCCCATATTTAACTCTCTTCCCATTGTAGAATCGACACAATAATTTAACTTCTGGTCCGCGCACTTAGGTACACACGTTTTTATTTCATAAATTTATGCACATTATAAATTTTAATTTAATCGGACTATATAAATTGTTTTGGGTATACCTACAGAACAACTAAGAAAGTTATAATGAGTAGAAAAAATTCGCTATGTACAATTTTCTCAATCACTATTAGTAGTTATGTATGTAAAGCCTCCTAGCAATTTGTAAAGAATTAGACTTTCGCACCGAGCTATAACTTAACTAGAACTTTGCTTTTGTTCATTTCTACATAAATGCTGGTGGGACCATTAGGATCGTGTAAGTTTAGAATTAAACTTTTGCTGCCAAATATTCTCCTGTTCTCGCGGCGCTTGAATGAGAACTAAGTACATTCGAACTGCCAAATGGGAAAATTAAGAATTAATGTTAAGTTATATGCACGTGGTCCTTTACGAGTGACCTTTAAACTTTTGCTGGCCCAAATGATATCCATTCAAGTTCCTTCAAAATGGGTAATTGGTTAAGAAGGAAATTTAAATCTGTATGCAATTAATTGACGCATTCGATGCTAGCCAAGAATATAGTAGGTATTGCAATACATCTTTGTTTTTGTACAAATGCATATCTTTGGTCTGGTTGCATAACCGAGAAACTTTCACGCAGCCAATTGATGGGCAAACAAGCCGATAATCGTCGCCGCACAAGCAGCCATAAATGCGCTGATCCATTTTGTACACAACAAGTCGTAAATCATGGCCGGTTGTGTGCATAAATTAACGCCAAAAATGCTGCAACCGCATCGAAGCCACATAGCTTCGAAGGGAGTCAGTGGCCAGCGGCCAAAGTAAACACACTGCAATCATTTTTCCACCAACAGTCAAGCGGATTATAACGCCAGTAGACCGCTGCTCAGTACCAACAAATGTCCAACAAAAGTGGCGGCAGAAAATTGTGAAGGGTGGATGAGAACAGATTTAGGATGAGAAGGAAAATGATGCGGGCGAAGATATTGGGCCGCGCAGAAATCACTCGCATCGAAACGACTTCAAAATACTACGCATACATGGACAAATGCGCTTGAGCGCCGTAATGTATGCAATGCAGAAGGAAGAGTTTTCTTTTGTTGCTTGCATTGTTCTTGATCGAATATGCTAGTATTAATCTTTTAGTTTCGAGTTGGAAAAATGGTTGAATAAAACGATGGCGGAATGAGAAAAAAGAAGAAGAAAAAGGTGGGAATGCAAGGGGAAAGGGTTGTAGAGGACAAACAAAAAGCGAGGAGAAGATAAAAGCAGTTTACAAGGAGAAAGAATTTGTAGATGAAACATTCCAAAGTTTGAAAATCTTCAGGACTTTTCTGACGCAAATAAATTGTCTGCGCTATGTATCTGAAAAAGAGCAAGGAAGAAGTAGAAGGGAGGGGGAAAACAGAGGTGCTTTGATTTCCTTGATTACGGGGCTATAATTTGAGTAGGTTGAAAGTTATACATGTATGTATATATCGTTGATGAAATGTAGAAAGTGTTGAAATGCCATAACCGAAAGTATTTTGGAATCGTTGTTTTTTTTTCATTTAAAAGCTGATTTTATCAATATAGATATTTTCTTACAATTTTAGAGCGGCAAACAAGAAATTAAAAATTTTAAAGTCCTCTACAAAAATTACTCTCAATATAATTTAATTGGCAGTTAGTGCTTTATAAATTTCAACAACGGTATGTGTATCTGTGTGTGTGTATTGTTTATTACAATTTCTTTGTACTGGGGCTTGATTTCAGGGTTCGATCTTTAAAAACTTAAAATAAATAGAAACAAACAAGAAGAACAAAATCCAACAGCACGACCAATATTTTCAGTTTCAGAGGTCCTGGCTATGCTCGCGCAAAATACGTTTTGGTGCAATTTTTGTGTAAAACATTACTCTGGAACCAAAAATAGCCAGACTGGCTGAAAGTACTTGAAATCCAGACACAAGAAATTTTGGCATTTAAATTATATTTTATTACTGTAAGTGTGTTAAAAAACTCCTTTCACCGCATAAAAAGCAAACGTAACTTGATATGTGTGGAAGTTTGTTTGCATTGGAATGGCAGAAAGCGAAAACACTCAAAAGCAAAAAGAACTGTCAAAGCGCGGGAGCCGATGAGTAGTTTCCACCATATATGCAACACTTTATTACCTACAGCCCTGCATTTCAGTTACCATTTTTATTTGCTTATTTTGCTCTTACGATTTTTGCATATGCTCACGCATTTTCACTTAAATTCCCATTTCTATGTGCACACCCAGCAGTACAATTGACTAGTTCTAACTACATAGTTTACTTTACAATTATTTTATAAGCCTTCTTTCTAAATTTCGGAATGTTCGGCTAAAAGGGCGACGAGAAAACGATAAAATAGCTGAGGATAGATCAGCCGAAATTCCACTATCAACGCAAACAGTAGTACGCTATGTAATTCTCTTCGGCCACTACAAATATTCAATGAATACGAAATTTCATAGGGAACAATTGTATTGTCTCTGGTGAAGTCTCAAGTTGACATAGTTACAGGATTGTCACAAAAAATTCTTGCTAATGATTAGGGCTTGAATGCTATGGCTGAGTCACGGATATTAAGTAATCATCTGGGATATATGAAGAACATGTAAAAAGAGGCTGGAATGCATTTTGCTAAATTTTTCGAAGCAAATACGAAAACTGGTCATCAAGCAATTTTATTAAAATCGGTACTGGCCACGAATCTTGGTTCTACAGCATTCCTGGGTACAGAGCTCAACAGGAGCAAGTCCAAACGTTAAAGCTTAGCAACGAAAATCAGCAACAATGCCAGTTTACTTCCTCGGCCAAAAATTGTAGCAGTTATTCCCCTGGAAAAGGGTCAAACGGAAACTGCAAAATGATGCACCGAAGTTTTAAAAAATTGGTTGGAAACCCAGAAAAAAGAGGATTTGCGGTGGTACTTTTCACATCATGACAAAGCGTCAGCTCACACTGGTTTGAAGAACTAAAACTATAGGCTTTAAAAATCTATTGAAATCAATGTAGAGAGCATAAAAGAAGAAAAAGATTAAGAATAAGTACGAAAATAATTTTTTTTTTGTTTTTCTTTATCACCTTGACTGCTACGGGCTTCTCCTGGACAGATGGGCTTTATGTCGTCTCAGCGAGCGCTGGGAAATTGCCACGACATGCAGAATTGCAAGGTCCCTCTGGCCGAGAGTGGACCGTGGGCGCTCAAGGGAGCTGATGTCGCTTACTAAGCGACAACTCTCGACCCTGGTTGGTGTTTTGACTGGGCATTGTCCGTTGGGTATTCACGCGGTTAGGCTGAAAATAGTCTCTGACCCTTTCTGCCGCAGCTGTATGGAGGAGGATGAGGTGGATTCATCTTGTCATTTTCTGCTCAGCTGCCCTGCATTTGCGAGACTGAGGTTCAAGTACCTGGGCTCGTACTTCTTTAGCTCTCCAGAAGACCTTTTTGGAGTGGAGATTGGTAATTTGCGTGACTTCATTCGGGGCACGCAACGTTTCTCAGGTTAATCTTTCCTGACTTTCCGATTCACGTTACCGTTCATAAATTTAGGTGGTATCACAACGGACTCTTACTATGTCTAAGTGAGTTCCCTTTGGGGAACTACCACAGTAACCTAACCTAACCTATCACCTAAGTGAACTTTTGGTAATCCCTCAAATTATCGTTGCAACTGAACTTGACTTCTATCTTTTTACAATGTTATTAGCTTAGATATTTTCCATGACTCGGCTCGAGATTCGAAAGATATTGGCATGGTCATCGCAAACGCAAATATTTGGACAGAGAGATATAATTTTTGATAATAAAAAAAAAATGGTTGCAGTTCAAATAAGTTACAGATTGAACCAGCGTCGTAACCATCCTATGACAACTTGAAGCTACCAGTCATCTGATAATGCACTGAAGGGTAAGAAAATATGTATGTAATACATACCCTGTGTGGGAAGATGAGTGTGTGTGTGTGCGCTGGTTTACATATCCGCTCCCTTGTTAGATTTCAAAAGAAAGCGCACGCCGCCTCCATTGCTCACACTGAATCTCCGATAACACTTCGTTTCGTTTTCAGTAGTCATTTGTGTATGAATTTCATATGTGTGTACACACATACATACGCAGATGTTTCCTTTCAGCATTAACTCTTATTGTACATTCTCATTTTTTGGCGTTGAGCTGACAATGTACTCGTAAGTACCGAAATATAAATAGGCCAGAAGACAGCAGGAAACTACATGAAATCGATGGTAAACAAAACGTTTTGTAGCATTTAGTCGCACAATAAAACCACTTGAAGGACTTTAGGCGAAAAATGCTCGATACGATATTCTAATATTCCAACCCTGCATTACTCGATTTGGCCAAAACTCGTGCCTTTTACATTGCACGACGTGCCATGGTTTTCACGCATTTAACGTGAGTAATTTAATGAACAAATCACGTGAATTGCGAGAAAGGTGTGACTGATATTTTTACATTCATGTACTTGATTTTTATTTGAAATCAAAGATTAAATTGATCGGTTTTATTTATTAGACAGAATTCTCGAAGAGGAACGTACACCATTACTGGATGAAAATCTTGACCAAATATGCGCGTACTATGAAAGTCGAACGGTTTTCGAGATAGTTTAAAATTTCAGTCATTGAGCTTTCAACAAAGGTAAGGTTACTAAATTTTGAACATCTTCATCTATAGTAAACAAATTTTTAGGGGTTTCACTTTTATTAAAGCATATTAAATAGCTCTACTGATAAAAAAAATATCAAACGAAGGAGCACATCGTAAAATAGAAAACACTTTCAAACTCTGATCCGCCATACGTCTGACACTGGTTAGTTGAATTTAATAAATTTTTTTTTTCAAAGGCTATTTGCTATAACAAAACTTTAAAAATTGCTTTACTAAGGTCGAAAATATTAAAAATATAAATATATTATTATTATTTTAAGCATTTCGAAAACCGTTCGAATTTTTCAAAATTCTTGAATTTCATTATTGTTAATAATAAAAAGCTACAATTGTTTAAATCCTATAAATTACTACTTGGCTCGATAACCGTGCTCCGTGCTAGGGACATAGGCTATATTTTAATTCGACATGTTCGGAAAATCCTTATTTACGGTTCAATATTGATGATATTAGAAAGGTATAAGTGGTGCTAAAGACGTTTTAATCAGAAAATTTGCATTTATAATCCGGTTATAATCAAATTAGAAAAGCAGAATGCGTGTGCGACGAAAAATACTTTATGGAAAATGAATCCGATGGGTGGCGCTAGAATCGAGTTATTCACAAAATCGTATCTAACGTATACGGTTAGCAAAGCTGTGGTTCAAAGCAATTTTTAGACTTTTAAAGTTTTAAATTTAAATTTTAGAAAGTTTACTGCATAAAGTAAATTTGCGATATGTTTAAAACCTACCCTATGCTAAAGCAAAATTAATTCCTCAAAAGTGTGAATTTTACGCTCTTTTACTCTAGCAATTACATTTAAATTAAGGTGTAAAAAAAGAAGTTTCTTTTGAACTGAATATAATATTTGGTATTTTCGCGTAAAAATTATTAGACTTTTTTGTTCAAAAATGAGTTTTCTAGTCTTTTCGTGCTCTGTTGTTCTTTAGACTTTGATTTATTTTGTTCTCTGCCATAAGCAGTAGGCCTTGATATAGTGCTACGCCTGTCAGCATCCAAGGCGAATTAATATAAGGTGAAGTCGATCAAGAAGCTGATTGAATTCGCTTGATGAACGATAAGTCTAAATGATGTGTTTGATGTAAATCATATTGCCATTGTGCATATAATTTGTTAGAGTTTCGGGAGAACACAAATCTTAAATTTCAGGATCGAGAAGAAGCAGATATACAAAAAGACCGCCTCGCACAATTAGTACAGCAATATGACAATCGCAGTTGGTTTTGGCTTTTGCTTGATGTTTTCACAAGCGGTAAGATATTTTTGTATACGTAACCACGAACTTTTTATTAAATATATAAGTAATTAGGCGTTGATATTAGTGCAGGTATGTGAACCGAATGTTAGTGACCGAATATGTCGAAAGCTTAAGTTTGGTCATTCTCTGATAATTTGTTGTTGCAAGACGAAGTTTAAAAAGAAGTGTAACACTTAATTATTAGAATTTGAAGGTTAGAAACTAATTTTGTTCATATTTTTTATGCCAATAAATATTGTCGCATAACATTAGAGTGGAAGAGAGCAATTTGTTAAAAATGGGCCTGACGATTTTGGCAGGGTATTTCCCAAATGCATACATACGCATACACAGAAGAATATACATACATACATACAAACAAGCATATATATGTATGTGTGTACATATGTAGGTGTGTATGTGGTTAGTATTCAAAATGCGATAGAGCTGTCGTGTAGTGCGTGAACCAATCGGCCGAACAGAGCTGCTGAGTTTTTAGGGATGTTGCTGTCATCTCAGTTTGCAAAAACTTTGAACCAGCTACTCTGTTGCTGCCGATGGCCTCCTAAATGACTGGCGCAGCAAGGATTACGGTGAATCCTTCAGTTCTTTGCCCCATTTAGCAACGGTTGTAGCTACGGCAACAATAACTAAACCGACTAAAACGTTGCAGGGCCAACAGTAGCAGGTCTGGCTGTTGCATATACGGCAATTATAATCCTACCAGCTGACTGCGTCACAAGGCATTTTCATGCATTCTAATAAGCATAGGCTGCTCACGTTTACCAACGAATGCAACCCATTCGGGGGATGCAGCTTTACGCTTTGGGGCGGCATCAAAGCTTTGTTACGATACAGCTTTTCTTTCGAACGATTTCCCCCTACATACCTCTATGCTATCATATATTGGAACCAGCAACATCAAACGTTTTCTTTGTTGTAATTGCTACAGTTGTAAGCCACGGCTAATGGTTTCGTATGTTGAAATCAAAACAGAAGGATATATAGGTTTGAGTAAGTAAAAGTACATATGTATGTGTTTCTGTGAGTATGTAGAGCTGTGTTTGGGCTATAATGTACATAGTATGAAGTTCTACACTTTCAGTGGACAATTTATAATCTAACAATATTCTTCCACGCTTACGTCTAAACTCTTTCCATTTTAAACCTCTTTCGGGAGCCCGGCCTCCATTTTGCGTACATACAACTGTATTTATCTATGTATGTATGCTTGCCCTACTCTTGACCCTACAGATTATAAACAAATTACATTTAACACGTGCGCAGAAATGTGAGCGTACCCGATAGAGAAATGGACTGTCTCTGCGCTAGGTTGGAACTAGTCCATTTGATGGCGATATACATAATGCATTAAAATAAATAATTTCTCTCAGCTACAATTTTTACCACATTAAAAGCACACATTACGATTTATTTCATTATTGAAGGCGTTGCAAGGGATTTCAAGATCTCGGCATGACTTGAGTTCGAAATTATTGAGCCATTAGGAAGCACTCTTCATTTCATGAAATTCTATTGTTTGGTATCTTATCTATGTAACTATTGGTACCATTTCCAAATTGCATTTTATACTTTTTGAAAACTTCACCAAATCAACATCAACGTCAAATCAAGGCGACAGTTTGGGGGAGGGAATAAGTGTGTACATTTTTTTTTTGGAAAATAGATTTGGCCCCACTCTCCTCAGTGAAGAAAACTATATCTCCCAAACTGTGTAACCGATCTCAATTTGGTACCTTTATTAAATTTCAAGTTAGAAAGCAAACTTCTAAAAATTAAAAAAAAATCGGACAAAAAACACACTCACCTTGCACATTACGGTAATTCCCCAAAATATATAATAATAAATAATTTGCTCAAATTTAATCTGGAGAGTGGCGTTGCATAAGCAAATGCGCGGAAACCAAAAATTTTTGAAATGCCCATGACACCGCCCACTCTAGAGTAGGTAGGTATATCTCCAAAAGGAAGTTACCAAATTCTACCAGATTTGGTACACACATTGCACTTGAAGTCAGTAAGCAGAAGTTTTAAAACTGCAAATCTTATACGCATGCCGGGGTGGGAAGACGACATAGAATATATGGAATTAAAATGTTTTCGAAATAAAAACCCTTCTTTGATATAATTTACAACAAATCATAAAAATGCGATATTTCAATAATTTACTTACTTACTTAATTGACACTATAATCGCTTAAGCGATTTTGGCCGAACGTGGCACCGCCCACTTTGAACCAAATATGTTTATTTCCTAAAGTATCTGGGCAAACTCTATCAATTTTGGTATACACCATAGATTTGAACTTAAGAGACAATAATTTCAAAATTTATTAACATCCGACAGCAAAAGTTAATAAATATGAGATTTGAATAGCTATGAAAGGTAGTTTGTTCAAATACACAGAAATTGGTTGGGGAAAGTAATGCGAGGGTTCACTTAACGTCAATAGCCCAACCCCCCAACTCTTTTATCAAACTCTACCAAATATTGTACGCGCCTTGCATTTCACTTGTACTTTGCCAAATTCTACCAACTTTCGTAAACACTTTGCATTTCTAGTCGGAAAGCACAATTTCGAAAATTATAGAAATCAGACGAAAGCCAAGCCCACTTCTTATATACCGGTAATTTACAAAAAAAAAAAATCAAAATCAAAATATTATATTCACTATACCATAGCGAATTCGTTCACATTTTTCATGTAGAAATTAATTATAGTAAGAAATACTTAAAAATTAAAATTTTTGGAAATGGATGCGGTACGTCTAAGGCATACTCCCTTTTTTTAGTTTATTTAAATCAATAAAATTCGTTTAAGTTTCTTTGCTGCGCCAAAGACGTCATATTTTTGTAAGTATGTCTTGATCTAAAGGAAATATTTATATATCGAATACCATATACTTGCGTCAAATAGCTGGGAAGATATGGTCAATAGTAGTTTCGTCTTAAATGGAGGCAAGATTCCCTTTTTTTCCCCAACAAGTAATATATAGCCTCATATATAGAATCTTCATATTGTATATCTGCATCAAATAGTTGTGAAGTTAATGTGTCTTTCTTAATATATGTAGCGAGTGGCACAGCACATTTTTCCAAAATGAGACACAATTTGATCTATAAGACATAAGTATGTGTACATATATCCCAATATCATTTATCTACACCGAATAGTTACGGATATAAGACGAATTAAAAATGTTCACTTATATGGGGCAATGCACCGCTAACTTTTCAATATTTGAATATCCCTATCTTGGGTCCGAAGAGCACATGCACCTTCTGTAAATATTTTATAAAGATCAGTTGAGTACTTTGGGCGCTTCTAAAGAAATCACAATCACTTCTATATAAGGTTAACTTTTCTGATTGCATACAATAAATAATGTTTGTTTGAAATAAAACAACATTCTTGGGTATTTAATGTTCGGTCTCGCCCTTACTCTTCCTTGTTACATTTTACTCCGATTACCTTCAATGATTCTGTCTATAGGAGTATAAGTCTTCTGGGAGGTTCTCATACTCACAGTCGGAAAATTTAAGGGAAGAGACGCATTTATCTAACTGAGATCCATTAAATTGATCACGGTAATGTGCTGCTGAACTAATTGATGTCAAAGATAAATAAAGGATGTTTTCTGATTGTTTTCTAAAGAAATGTTTGAGCCTCTTCGATCACAGCCCTAGTCATAAATAAATAGCGGCATTAACCTCATCATTATAGCGTCTGCAAGGGAATTGTAGGTGCACAATAGCATTGGAATATTTGTGCGAAATTTTACTCATTTAAAAAAAAATGGTTCTTCAATAAATTTTGGCAATTTTACTGCATGCAAATTATGCGCATTCACATTGAGTGGAGAAAGGCTAATTTCAATATGTAAAGCTTACTCATTTAGAGTTGATGAAAATTTCGAGCCCTAATTTCAACAAATGTAAGTACTGATTCTGAAAAGTGTTTCAAAATAAACTATTACCTTAATTTATTTAGTGGAATTTTATTAGCAGGAACCAAAAGCACTTTCAATTATTATTTTTTTTGGCCTTATATTTATAAATCGTCTGTATAGTTTATGGAGCTTGAGGCCAGGTTTGTATTAGAGAATAATATGAGAAACAACAATTTTTCAAAGTGGTAGAAGTGATAGCTGCTATTTCGGACTGCAGACTTATTGTTCTCAATTTATATCTTCAAAAACATGTATGTACATATGTGTAGTATGTGTGAAAATATGTAAATCTATAAAACTCTTTTGTCCAAAATATTATACAATAAATCAGAAATGTGCCTGGGAATTTTACTTTACTAATTCTCTAGTATAAAATTTTAACACAAGATTATGAAACATTATTCTTTTCTTTATTTTTTGAATGTTACGCCTGAGTTATTATTTTACACAACATGATAGAAAAATATTGTATGTTCCAAGGTAAAGTATGCATTGGTTTACTTTTGGAAAAAATCACTATAAGCGAATGAGCTAACGAGTTAACTGAGTTAACGACGTTGATGTATACACTACTACTAATTACATACATACATCATTGATCTTCACAAACATGATCTTTGAGTTTAAGCGATAACATAGTAACAAAGGAATA
The DNA here is from genome assembly GCA_951828415.1 of Anomoia purmunda. NCBI lineage: Eukaryota > Metazoa > Arthropoda > Insecta > Diptera > Tephritidae > Anomoia > Anomoia purmunda. Next base: position 730,929 of record OX639993.1, on the reverse strand, counting down.
GCATATTCTTTTGTTCCTCTGACAAAGCGATTATGATAATATTAGAAATAATGTAAAATGATAAATACTAAATAGCAACTTTATCACCAAATAAATATTGTTTAGAAGTAGTATAAATAGATGTAAGAAATAACATGTAAAGCAGTTCTGAAATTGTCTGAAATAAACTAAGTCGGAAAAAGAGCATTCGCTCCAAAAATAATTTTTTATTTTGATTCCGATGACAGAACCAAAACTCGTGCCAGGGTGTACTGTATTGGAATAGTGATATGTAATACAGCTTGTTATTTATGTTTTTTTTAAATTTACTGCTAATATTTTTTTATAAAAATATAGCTCATACTATACATAAAATATATAAATAAAAGTTTCAAACTTTCAACGAAATTCACAAGATTTTAATACATTTCAAAAAATTATCATCATATCTCCGAACTTTTTAATTAGAATTTTTAGAAAATTTTCAATCATGCAGTTTTGTAGCCCATTGATAGATAATACGTTTTATGTGTCCTTCGCGACAATTTTTGAAAATTTTTTTTGCAGGCGATATTGAACATTTTCTTCCATACAAAAAAAATGTTGAGCATTCGTTATATAATAGATATATTAGAAAGAGGCAAAAGCATAGCAATAGGTCTGGTACATGGCTTTTATTATTACTTCTTAAAACTGACACTATGGATGTAAACTTTTAGTAGTTCCTTAATATAATTATTTGATAAATATCAAATAAATACCCCCAAATTGATTAATTAAATTTAAGCCAAATATTTATATTAATTTTTTTCCATTATTTCAATGCATATCAGTTATGTTCGGCTCTTTAGAAGCAATGTATTTTTTTTTAGCCATTTCGTTTGTTTTAAATTTTTTTGAAAATCAACCACAGTCAAAATGGTAGAAGTTATAGCTACTTTTTTGCAGGTCACTACATCTCTTCGCCAAGCTCATTCCGACTAAACTTCTGCAGGACTCGTTCTCATTTTCATGGCATACAAGACCAGCACAATACCACCTGTGCTAAGTAAACCGTCTAAATAGGTCGTATTTTAAAAATTATTATTTTCTTTTTTTTTTGGGAATAATTCGTCTATAACGACTTTTAGCTTCCCTACATTTTCGGATGTTGACCAACTTTATTGTTTCAAATAAAATTTACTGTACACAAGCGTACTAATTTCGATTCATCCAAAATAAAAATAAGAATTCAATTTCATTTGAGACTGAGCGCAAAATTGAAATGTTCTTACTTCAACTGGCACTTACGACGGAGCGTGAAAATAACCAACAATTGAAATCCATTTGACAATTTAGGAAAGCAATGCTACTTTTGGGCAAACATTTAGTTGCGTCGATACGATGCGCGTGTGTGGAAGTTTATTCATCGTTTATTGCTGGATCGGTGAGTTCAAGTAAAACTGTTGTTTAAGTTACAAAACTTTTGAATACCATTGTTGTTGGGTTATTGGGCCCTGATGGTGGTGCTGCTGCTGTTAGATTGTCTGAAAAGGTCACGGCAATGCGCTTCAATGAATATGCATACTCATTATAACGCCCATCAAGTACACACATTTTTATAAATGATATTGCAATTTATATTACAATAAATACTCGTACATACAATGTATATATGTATGTACATATGTACATATAGGTATAAATTTGAACATATGTGTGTCTTCCATTTAAATGCCAAAATATTGCTACATTTACGCTTGCGAAACGTCATAAAGAAGTTAAAGAATCATCAATCAAGTTAAGCGGAAATTTATAGGCTCTAAATGTTTTGCTCCGCCTGACTTCGCTGCTCATTTACTACCCAACAAACCTTTGTGTAAGTATTTGCTTAGAAATTACTTGAAATAAGCTTACTAGAATAAAAGTAAGGTAAGTAGTTTTTTTTTACATTTTTGCAAATAAATATTTTATGCGGATTTCCTATAAACCAATGGGTGGAAATTTCGACCCTTAGCTCTTTAGTTGTATGTCGTAAGTATGTAAATTCACTCACAGCGCAAGCAATCAGAAATAGTAATTAGCACCTGCTGCCAAGAGTTATCGCTTAATATCCAAGTTGACATGATTGATGCTGTTTATGGTGCATTCCAAGTAAACCAAATCCATCATTACTGCAGAGTTATAACTGTCAATAGTAACGTGTGCTTCGATTCGCGAATCATATCAATATCATCTGGATAAACCAGCAGCATCGAGCTTTTGCTATGTCTAAAACATCATTTGGTCTCGAACGGCTCTAAGAGGACCTTCCTCATCTGGGCGAAGCTAAAAGTTGTGCTAGAACTCGCTGTATACAGCTGTATTGGAACCCCAAATTTAGATATAACTCGCCGTAGAGCCAGCTTCTCTGCGTGTTACGGAAAGCGGATTTAAAGTCGACAAAAAAGGTTATATCGATTTGTTTATCTCTGAGCTTTTACAGGATTTGACGTTCTGTGAATAACTGAGCAACGGGGAACTTGTCAAGCCTGCAAGATAATGTATACTAGGCACTAATGTTGGGAAACTTAGCTTTGATGCGGATTGTAGCAGTTAACCTGGAGACAAGGTGTTGGGGACACCGCCTAATCGCAAATCCCATATAAACCCATGGTACGTCCCATGGCAGCTGTAATAAATGTCGCGTGTTGCTTCTTTGCCCCATTCATCGCATCTTCTGTACCGCGGTGATGTCAGCGTTATTTTTTCCGAAGACATCCAGTAGTTGGATTGAGGTGAATTCCCTATAGACGGGCGGACATTCCAGGTACATATCCGTAAATCGTAGTTCTTGTTCCGTTTGCAGGAGTTGACCGAGTTACGCCTACTGGTGATCGAACTCTGATGACTTTAGCGGAATCTTAAACCGAGCAAGTAGTAGAAATTAGTAAAGATAGTAGTAGGTATTAGTAGTAGCATAAGTAATAGTCGTAGTGATGGAAATAGTAGTAGCCGTAGTGGTAGTAGTTGTGGTTAGCAGTAGTGGTGCTAATAATTAGACGTAATGGTAGTAATATATGTATAAGTTATGTTGCCCTATACCACTATACTTCCCAATGCCGCACCCTGTGATCACATTGCACTACACGTGACTTCATTGCTCTAATTAAGGTTCACAGAAGAACTTTCGCTGACGCGGCACACGCGCAAGCGATCAACACCAATACCCAATGCGTGGGAATTACAACGCAAGCACATTGATCAACACGCGCAACCCAACGATTGCGAAATACCGGCAAGTGGTGGGAACTGCAGCGTTAGCAATTTAACTTAGATTAAGAAGTTAGCTGGTAAGAAGTTTGAGTTGTAAGTTTTAGTCTTTAGCCGAACCGCAATGAATGCGGAATAAAGTACAACCGACTAATTTAAATCGTGTGTTTATTGATATCGGTGAACAGTTGGTTCACCGCAACTTTAATTTTTTTAAAGCCCGATTCGGTCAGGGCTTAAGTGGCGCCCTAGCAGTCCGAACCTGAAGGACCATAAAAGTTTCAAAAAAGGACAATTTTCGAACAAAATAGTAACAAATTTTGTGTATACAAAAGTTCCTAATTTTTCCTAGAAGAATAATTTCTACTTTTAATAAGCTGCCAAGTTTGGAAAATAATGGCATAACAAAGACAAAAAAACCAAAAGATCCGTGGAAAGACAAATATTTAGTGAAGAATTGTGACAACAGAAACAGGATAAATAAAATAAAGTGAAGATCTGTGAAGAAAATCAAAGACGTTATGAACATAAAATAATAAAAGCCGAAAACTAATAAGAATACATTTTCAATGCGAATACAAACAAAACAAGAAATTAATTAAAAAATAAGAAATACGGAGAGTTTTAAAAGAAAAAAAACACCATCAGAAAAGACCTGCGCCAAATGTGCAATATTCGTCACCTTTTAACTTATAAAAATAAAAATTAATTAAACTTATTGCTTGACAGTGAGTCACAAATTTATGACATTTGCAGCTGCTACTTTTGGCTAAATGAAATCAACACTCGAACAAAGAATTTAATATCGTACGTAGTTAAACAGAAAAGCAAGCGAAGAGGGAAATCATAACCCCAAGAGACGAAACTAAGAAAATCCTATAAACGGAGCTACCGAATTCCAATGAGATATTGGATTTTGTAAGTAAATTATATCTGTTAATCTCTTTTCATTACAGCACTAAAACATGAACGCCGACGAGATTTCGAGGTCCCTCACGGAAATGAATGGCGCTTTGAATGCCATTCTTGCTAAAGTAAAGAAAGTTGAGGAGCGCCTCAATAGAGTGGAAGCGACGACCAGAGATGACTCTTTGCAAGGCCTTACACAGGACCTGGAACGAATAGAGAGGGAAGTACAGGAGGTACGGAGACAGTCCACGGACACCAGGCCAGAACCAGTCGAGCCGCTAGTTACGCCTCGAACGGAAAGCGAATTAGCTCAAGTGGCCAAGCTTCCTGACTGTGTCAAGGAGCTGCAGGTGTTCGATGGTTCACGAGAACACTACGGTTCCTGGGTGCATAGTGTAGAGGGGGTGATAAAAGATTACGAAATAGTGCGGCACAAGCCGATATATACTGCCATCCTAAGACATATTAGGGGGCCGCGGATTCTGCGCTACTTGCGCATAACATCCACGATTCAGACTGGGCGAAGATTAAAGAAACCCTTTCGCTGCACTACGCAGACATTAGAGACATACAAACGTTGGAACAGCAGCTGACGTTGATGTCGCAAGGGCGACAGAGATTATCCGACTTCTATTCACAAATTCAGAAACAGTTATCCCTGATGATAAACACAATCAAACCAGAAAAATACGCACATAAGGAAACGGTTGAAGCGCTGACAGAAGCGCACCGTCGAAGAGCACTAGACGTGTTCATTAGGGGGCTTAACGGGGATCTACCGGCCCTGCTCCTCGTTCAAAATATTAAATCCTTGCCAGAGGCATACTCTGCTTGCCTGAACATGCTGAATGCGGACCGCAGAAATGCATTCCACCGTCCATCCCTAGCAAACAGAGGTGACGGGAATATTATTAACACCCCATCCTTCTCCCGTAACAGGAGGGAGTACACCGGCTCAGGCCAAGGCTATTCAGACCAGTATCGTCCACGCCAGCTGAATAACAAACGAACGTGGCAAGACGGCAACCGAGAAATACCAAGACCGTCTTACTCAGGTTCGGGGCAAACGCGAACGCAAAATTGGCGGAGAACTCCGTCGGCGTTGGTAAAAGCAAATTACGAGCCATCTTCCCAGTCGCGAAAGACTAGATTTTCCGGATACGACGGCGCAAAGAGGGGTGCAGGTTCCACGGGACACATGAACCAAACCCCTAGTAAACAACAAAGGTTATTCCACCTGGTACCGGTAGATAAAGAAGGAATCCAGGATACATCAGACAAAGAGCAACTCACAAACGACCAGGTAAATTTTACCATGGGAGCCTCATGTCTGGCGTACCATATTTAGAATAGGTTACGCATGATCAGGGTATGTTAGAGTTTCTAGTAGACACAGGGGCAAACAAAAACTATATAAGTGAACGCGTAGCACGCAACACCATGCCAGTGGAAAAGCCATTCAAAGTAACCTCTGCGGGTGGCGACATAAAAGTAGACAGAAAGGTATGTGGATATTTTTTTAAGTTTGTGGGCAAGGACACTCCCACCACATTTTTCGTCCTCCCAGGACTCAAATCGTTCGACGGGATCATAGGCGACGACACGTTGACTGAAGTTAAAGCGGTAATAGATAGAGAACTCAACGTCCTTATGCTAAAACCGAATGTAGTATTGCCCCTTAAGCGAAAAATAGCACAACAAGTTAATGAAATAGAAACAAACATCCCGCTGGATCCCAATATTACTAACCTTACTAAAAATAGGCTCTACCAAATATTAAATAAATACGAAACTTTGTTTGGCCCGGTTGACCGCAATATGGAAATTCAAACCAGTGTCCAAGCCGAAATAAGAACTAATACCGCAAACCCTATCTACACAAAAAGTTACCCCTACCCTGTAAACATGCGCGAAGAAGTTGAGAAGCAAATCCAGAATCTACTTTCAGAAGGAATAATTCGTCCTTCAAAAACCGCATACAATTCCCCCATATGGATTGTGCCGAAAAAATCTCAGTCTGATGATGAAAAGAAATAACGAATGGTCATAGATTTTAAGCGGTTAAACGCCGTAACTGTCCCGGACACGTATCCTATACCTGACATTAATGGCACCATCGCGAGTCTTGGTAACGCTAAATATTTTACGACACTTGACCTCACTTCGGGATTTCACCAAATTCCGATGAAGGAAAGCGACGTCGCAAAAACGGCATTTTCCACAACGAATGGAAAATACGAATTTTTGCGGCTTCCTTTTGGTCTCAAAAATACACCCTCTATCTTCCAACGAATGATAGACGACGTGCTCAAAGAATTCATAGGTCGTATATGTTTCGTGTACATAGACGACATCATAATTTTCAGCAAAGACCAGGATACTCATTTAAGGGACATCGAGACCATTCTCCACAGGCTTTTGAACGCGGGTCTCAGAGTTAATCTAGAAAAAACACAATTCCTTAAAACAAGCGTAGAGTTTCTAGGTTATATTGTGACCCCTGAGGGAATACTTCCAGACCCAAAAAAGGTAGATTCTATAAAAAAAATGCTACCCCCCTCCAGCTTAAAGGAGCTTAAAAGTTTCCTAGGCTTAACATCATATTATAGAAAATTTATCCGAGATTACGCTAAAATTGCAAAACCGCTAACCAATCTCACACGAGGAGAGCACGCACAGGTAAAGGCAACGCAATCCAAAAAGGTACCGATAAGCTTGGCCACAAAAGCGCTAAAGGCATTCGTTAATCTCAAGGAAATACTGACGACATCGGAGGTCCTAACCTTCCCCAACTTCGATAAACCGTTCAATCTGACAACTGACGCCTCCGACTTCGCCATTGGTGCCGTGTTGTCACAAGATTACGATGGTAAAGATAAACCAATAGCATTTATATCAAGAAGCCTAAGTACTACGGAGGAAGCATATGCGACCAACGAAAAGGAAATGCTCGCCATCGTTTGGGCATTGGACAATCTCCGGAACTATCTTTACGGTGCAAAAAAAATACGTATATTTACTGACCATCAACCGTTAACTTTCTCTTTAAGCAACCGAAACTACAACGCCAAGCTAAAACGTTGGAAGGCCAGGATTGAAGAATACAACTACGAGATAATCTACAAACCAGGCAAATCTAACGTCGTGGCCGACGCTCTGTCTCGACTCAAAACTCAGGCGAACCCCCTGACAACGTCCACATTTGAAGCCGCTAGTCGGAACGCAACCACAGGGTCAACAGCAGATTCTGTAAGCGAAGACGATGGCACCGTCCATAGTGCAGAACAGGACAACTCTGACCTTATTCCGTTCGTTGAAGTGCCTCTAAACGTATTCAGAAACCAGCTTGTATTTGGAGGTAGACTAGAAATATTTGAGGAACCTCATCCAGGTTATTCGCGACACTACTTAATGATAGACGGAATTAGCGAGGAGGAGCTCATTAATGTACTCAAGGAGAAACTTAGGCCAAATGTGGTCAACGGCATTAAAATGCCAGAGGGTAAATTAGGACTACTCCAGAAGGTATATTTAGAAAATTTTATGCAATATAAGATCCGGGTAGCTCAAGCTATGGTAGAAGATTTGAGGGACCCTGATAGGATTTGTGAGGTAATATGGGGAGAACATAAAAGAGCTCACCGCAATGCCACAGAAAATAAGAAACAAATCCTAGAGAAATACTACTTTCCCAGAATGAATAGTATAATCAAAGGGTATGTCTCGTCCTGCGAAACATGTAAGGTCAGTAAATATGATAGACACCCGAATGCACCAGAGCTACAAAAAACACCAATCCCATCACGTCCTTGTGAGATCATCCATTTAGATATTTTCGAAATTCAAGGGGAGAAATTCCTTAGTGTTATCGACAAATTCTCAAAATTCGCGAAACTCTTCCATCTAAGAAACAAGTCTACTTTGCACCTTAAGGACAAAATAATAAAACTCCTACACTATTTCACTACACCTGATATTCTCGTGACCGACAATGAGCGCGGTTTAATTAGTCCAATAATCCAGAACCTGTTAGACTCTTTGGGAATAAAATTGTATCGCACACCATCCCAAAGAAGCGAAGTGAATGGTCAGGTGGAAAGACTCCACTCCACCTTAATTGAAATAATTAGATGCCTGAAGCTAGACAACCCAAATTTAAAGACAAAAGAATTAATTAACATAGCAGTAGATCGATACAATAATTAAATTCACTCGGTTATAAACCAAAAACCAAGTGAAATATTTTTTAATCGAGCAAAATCCTCTAACTATCAAGAGTTGTTAGAAAAAAGTAGAAAAACTAATAAATATTTGAAAGCCTTGCTGACAAAAAAGCAGCTAGACCAGATCAAACGTCACAATAAGAAAAGATCTCTGCCGGAGCGTTATGACGAAAACAATGTCATATACGTGAAGGACAAACAGATCAAGGGAAAGCAAAAACCCGTGTACAGAAAAGAAATTGTTGCAAAGGACAACAAAGTATCAGTCACCACGCTAAGCGGCAAGAAAATACATAAAACTCACATAAAAAATGTGAAACACAGAAATACATATCCTAACACATCAAACAATGCTGAGTAAGAAATGAAAAGACTACCGAAATAAACTAAAACAAGAAAGAGAACTTGGTACTAAGGGATAGTTTATCTAACAAGAGCGGGCTTGTAAGTGGGACAAATCGTGCCTTAATCGGATAACACGATTCTCCATAGCTGGTTCGAGAAATGGTAACACCTCTAGTCCAGAACAAAAAGAAATGGTCATTACTACAAGAGCGGGCTTGTTAGTGGGATGAATCGTGCCCTAGTAGGCTCGTAGCGCCATCGAAGTTGACAAATGGCTACGCTACTTCCAAACGGAATTCTGGCGATCTTCCCGTAGCTGGTTCGAGAACAGTATGGACCTTTATCCAACAAAAGAATTAAAACTGAATTTTTACAAACTTGCGCCTAATCCGCAAAATATACATTGATAATTAATCCTTGCGCCTAATCCGCAAATGAGGAAAAAGAAATAGTTTTGCGCCTAATCCGCAAACCATATATTGATACATAATCCTTGCGCCTAATCCGCAAGAAAGCAAAAATAAATAGTTTTGCGCCTAATCCGCAAAACATATATTGATACATAATCCTTGCGCATAATCCGCAGGAGACAAAAAAAAAAAAAGAAAAATAAAAAATAAAAAATAAAAAAATAAAAAATATCGAATTTTAATATACTTGCGCCTAATCCGCAAGAAAATTTAGAGAAAAAAAATATACAAAAACATGTTTTAAAGAAAAAAATATTCAATTCCTGCGCCGAATCCGCAGAATAGCAGAAAAAGAAAAAAATTATTAACCTAACACTAACACTAAAGCAAAAAAAAAAAAACTAATAATCTAGCACTAACATACTAAATGAAACGAGAGCAATCAACAATTGTAAATTGTAATGTGAAATCAAGCATACAATTTTTTTTTTTCTCTCTTCTCTTACACTGTTATAATACTAACAAAAATATTCCTTTAACCATTCAGATCCTTTGTATAGACGCAATATGTAATGAAAAGTAGTACTGTTGAGTTTGGAAATCTTAAAGCAAAACTTAAAATAAAAACTACAAACGCTCTTGTAAAACAAAATTTTTTTAATTAAGCTAACATTAACTAACACACTAACAATAATAACATCTTGCGTTGCAGATTCCCACTGCTGGCAAATGCCATCAGCGGTCTGAACATTTTCAATTACAAGGCTCCGATCGTAACGATCCAAAATGGAAACGGGTGGATCATTGGCGGGTCATTCAAACTGGTACACGTCATCAATCTACAACAATATGATACAACTATGAGGCAAATGGAAAACTTAACAAACCAAATTGAGGACCAGATATTAGCACAGCACTACATTAATCAAACGCTAGAACGACTTCATGAACTAATGGGCAACACAGGTAAAAGAAGTACTCGATCTATTGGCTGGCTAGGCTCAGCGTGGAAATGGATAGCAGGATCACCTGACGCAACGGATTGGAACAATATCCTTCATAGTCAAAATCAGATAATTCAGAACAGCAACCATCAATACAGGGTCAATAAAAAACTATTCACGGCTACACAGGAGGTATTGAAAAAAATCGACGAAGTCGTGGACCGCATGAATAACGTGGTAAAGGAAACAGAAATCATGGAATTCAGACAAAACGCACTTCACAACATTCTTCTTCTTCGCGAAGATGTAAACGAAATGGTGCGGGGATGTCAGTTGGCAAAGAATGGAATTGTCAACACCAACCTACTGGATATGGATGAAGTTAACCAGATTCTATCCGAAATAGAAACGCTCCCATATCAGAATGTAATAGAGGCAATCGAATATGGCCAACCGTCGGTACTGACTAACGGGACACTTCTCCTCTACATCCTTTCAATGCCAAAGGTAACGGCTAAGAAATATAATCTCCTGGTCACTCGCGCTGGAATCTATGGAGGTAAGCAAGTAAATCTTCCTTTCGACAAAATGCTCGTCAACCAGGAAGAGACGTACGGCCTAGCAAAAACTTGCTTGGTAATTAGCTCATCCACGGTATGTAAACCAGAATCCTTAACAAAACTGGAGGAAAGCAGTTGCCTACCACGACTCTTAAAAGGTGGAGAAGCCAACTGCGAATTCATCAGACAGAATGGGTCACATATAGAGCTGATAAACGAGAACACTGTATTTATATCAAACTTCCAAGGAGTAATCAACAGTAGCAATGCCTCGAGCACGATAAATGGCACCTATGTAATCCAATTAAATAACGAAACAGTCACCATTGGTGACCAAGTATTTTCTAGTTACGAAACCATTACCGCACAGGCCCTTCCAGCAGTACTATCAAAGGTGAAGAGCCGTACAATGAAGGTCAACCTAGAGTACGTCCACGACCTGACTATGGAAAACATAAGGTATCTTGGGTACGTTAACGAAAAAGTAAATTTCTCACTCGCTTCAGAAATCCTCTCGATAGGCGCAATTGTTCTCATTGCCGCCATGCTGTGGAGATGCTACAATAGAAAGCTAAACCTTCCGCCAGTTGAAATTCCGACTCATTGGTCAGAAAACACTCAGAACAGCAGAATCACTAGAGGAAAATCAGCTCCTGAAATTTATCGCCTGGACAATAGCCTACCAGTCACACCAGTCAGTACCAATACGTCGCCAGGAAACTGTAATTACCCTCTACAAAATCTTACCCCCTCGCAATTTTCAACCTTTGATCTGCGGGACGCAGATCTTTAAAGGGGGAGGAGTTATGTTGCCCTATACCACTATACTTCCCAATGCCGCACCCTGTGATCACATTGCACTACACGTGACTTCATTGCTCTAATTAAGGTTCACAGAAGAACTTTCGCTGACGCGGCACACGCGCAAGCGATCAACACCAATACCCAATGCGTGGGAATTACAACGCAAGCACATTGATCAACACGCGCAACCCAACGATTGCGAAATACCGGCAAGTGGTGGGAACTGCAGCGTTAGCAATTTAACTTAGATTAAGAAGTTAGCTGGTAAGAAGTTTGAGTTGTAAGTTTTAGTCTTTAGCCGAACCGCAATGAATGCGGAATAAAGTACAACCGACTAATTTAAATCGTGTGTTTATTGATATCGGTGAACAGTTGGTTCACCGCAACTTTAATTTTTTTAAAGCCCGATTCGGTCAGGGCTTAAGTTATATCTAGTCCGAAAATAGTGCCGAACCGGTCCAGAACTTGTTTTCAAATGTATATAGTGCATACGTACATACACATTGATATGCCACTACCTGGGTGTGTATGTTTGTTTTTTCTCATATAAGTCATGTGGCGCGATATCGACGCGACCTGCGGTATCGACCCGACCTTCCTTATGCGTTGTAAAAATCACTCTAACCGCTAAAGAAGTTTTACTAAAAAAAACTATGTCTTATCAGCTTAATGTTTATAGAGTGAATAAGTGTACTCTAATTAATTTTGCTTGTTGGGTATAAAGGCAATTATGTGTCCTTATGATATATATGTACACCATTTGCGTGTGTGTTTTTGTAAGTATTTAATATAAGTTATCATGGTTATTTGTTCTCTAGGAGTTAGTTAGTCGATTTCGTCATCTAGCATTGTATTCGATTAAGCCAAATGTTCCAAAATTTGTTTGAGAGAGGGATGCAAATGCATGGATTTCAGAGTGACTCCTGTTTTTTCAAACAAATGCGAGCAATTATAATTAAAAAAAAACCCAACATAGCTACTACTTAAATTTTGTAAATGATGTGCCTATTATACAGCCCATTTCGCATTCCCTCCCCCTAGCATAAGCAAAACCGCAGCTTCAATATTTATGTTGTATTCAATGCTGACACTTGTTTGGTTATTTTTTGTGCTTGGCATCTTCGACACTTGCGATATTTTACCTGCGTTTTGAGCCAAACGCGAGTGATTTATGTGCCGCCATGTTACCTAAAAGAATCCCTAAGACTAAAATCTCCTCGTACATATATAAATAATTGACATATGACACATCTTTTGTCACTGCACCAAAATGTTTTGTTCTTATCATCAAGGTGTATGTAGGTATGGTAGGATGTGTGTATAAGTATTAATTCCCGCCCACACACTTGACACGTGGACCAAACGTCAGTGAGTAATGGGATATAGTTTCTAAAGTTGCGGGTGCGGGTCAAGCGGGTGCGGCCGCTTACTGTTGGAACATCAAATGCTCTACGCAGTTTAATACAAAAACCTTCTTTTCATATATTTAGCAAACTCGTACATGAATTCTTATGTGTGTACTTTTAGCATGAATGTGTCTGTGAATGTTGCCACCAAAAGTGTGAGAGCCGAATGTCAGTACAAAGTATTACCAAAGTCTATTTACGACGCATAACATACAGTATATAATAAACTTAAAGAACATGTCATATGTCTTACGAGTACGAGTATACGTCGCCATATACCTGAATTGTACGTTGGTACTTCTGTTTGTCCACATATGGTGCATAAATCTCGATATACTTGTGGGCTAGTGATGGGAAATGTAAGTATTATGTATGTATGTATATAGATAGTGTTGACGCTTCTCTGTTCTGTGTGTGCCTTCGTGTGTGCACCAAATTTGATCGCATTACCGTAAATGAAATGTTACGGTAATAATATTTTTTATATCCTTTTAATGGGTTCTACGTGTGAATCATTGTGATTTATTAAAATGTTGATACTCCCCAGGTACCCAAATTACCGCCGCACTAACTGTACCCACTTCATGCCCTCCTTTCCCAAACTATTACTCTGCGAGTGATGCTTTATTACCGCGTTATGCTTACATTGAGATACCTGCTGATGTAAAACTCTGTCTCGAGGTGCCCTTCGCAATGCTAGGTACATGCAATGGGGATTTAAATGCAAGGAGGTTGTCAGATTGGTCACCGGATTGTTAGGTTAAAGACTTCAAAAGTTTTAACATGTATTTATGTAAAAGCTCTGGTCTCAGGCTTTGTTCGTATAGCCTTGTGTTTTTTGTTTTACTTTTCTTGAAAAAAAACCTGTAATTTTTATAGTCTGGCTGGAGTGGACCCTGATGACATGAAAAACTCTATGGAGTGAAGAATCCTGAGTCCAAATAGAGTGAACACAACTTAAAAAACATCAGGCATATAATCGCGTGTGTTCGCCATTTGTGAAATTTTTTAGTGTGGAGCTAGATGTATCGTTTTGAGTTTATCATTTTTGGGTGAATATTATTATTATTTGAACGAAAATGGATTAGAAAAGGCATAAGTACCCATATTTAAAAGCGAAGTGAGATATTGTAGCAAAAATTAAAAGAGGAGTTAATGTTAGCACTTCATTAAAATAATATATGTATGAGTATTTCGTGTGTTGGGCTTTCCGCTGATTAGACAGTTTCAAAGGTTTAGTTTTTATTCTGAGCTTTTCAATCTGATTGTAGAGTTCTGCATTGACCAATTAATCATCTTTCAAAGTTAGCGAAGTTACCCCAGTTTTTTAACTCTGACGGTAATCGTTCGAACACTTCTCCCATCTTCTTCTTCTTCTCACACTTATAAACATCGGAACAAAATTATAATACTATTTTATCTTCATGGAAGCCAAAAAAACTCTTTTCCAGTCACTTATATATGTAAATATTTTGATAATTTGCTACACTCACATATAGTTTAAGAGGCCATCATAGCAAAAAATTATTGTAGAATTGTCGGAATTTATCACTATGAGAGTAAAAATACTAAAGTGAAATACTCATAACACGTTTCATGCATGTAGTTAGATAGATATATAAAATAGGTGAGTATTTTGCAAGAAATATGCTAAGCGCATTTACGATTATTAACACCATAGATGCTACTCATTCGCCCCACTCATCCACTGCACAGTAATTGGCTGTAAGGACATAAAAGTGATGTTGAGAAATTTGCTTTTGTAAATATTTACATATATATATGAGTAAATATTAGAATTATGTACATATATGCAAGTATATTTTGGATTTTATTGCCATGCATATTCAGTGTTACTATTTCACAGTTATTAGTTTTATGATTTAGAAAAAAATTGCGTTGAACTAAAAACTTTCATTATGGGAATTAAGATGGAGTGCTTTAGCTTTGGTGTGATAATGAAATCACCTACATATTTTCAGTTTTAATAATAATTTCATAAATAGAAAATGTTTATTTGTTTTTTAGTTTAATACGTCTGTAATTTAGTTTCTTTAGAAAAATGAATGGAATTCTTTGAGAATTGAAAACAACAAAAGTACAGCAATTTACAAGCATTCAACTATTCCTTGAAAATTCCAACGCTTGCTTCATATGCTATAGTTTAGAATAGAATAGATCGCTAACGTATTGCATAAAAAGGGAAACGTTTAGATACGTCGTTATCACAATACATAAATCTCACTATATCCGATGTTTGTATATTTCCAAAAAAAATTCATCAAAATGAACTGATATTGACGATCATTGTTCTTTCAAATAAACCCAAAGAAAGTAGACCAACGGTGTCAAATCACGGGATCTTGGTGGCCAATTGACATCGCCACCACGTGAGATTACACGGCCATTGAATTTGTCGCGCAAAAGAGCCATTGTTTCGTTGGCTGTGTGGCAAGTGGCACCATCCTGTTGGAACCACATATCGTCCACATCCATATGTTCCAATTCGAGCCATAAAAAGTTCGTTATCATCTCACGATAGCGAGCACCATTCACAGTAACTGCCTGACCGGCCTCATTTTGCAAAAAGTACGGCCCGATGATGCCGCCAGCCCATAAACCGCACCAAACAGTCACTCTTTGTGGGTGCATTGGTTTTTCGACAATCACTCTTGGATTATCATTCGCCCAAATGCGGCAATTCTGCTTATTGACGAATCCACTGAGGTGAAAATGTGCCTCATCACTGAAGATGATTTTCTTCGGAAATTGATCATCGACTGTTACCATTTCTTGCCAACATTGCCAACGTTGCTCGATTGTGTATCTTTCCATGTTCAAATTGAGTTAGTCTGAAATTGAGAAATGTCAAATGAAATGCAGAAAAAAACTTGACGTTTCGGTGTGGTTCACATTCAACATCGGCCCTTAAAATTTAACCACCCTTTACTACATTCGAAGCCCACGAAATTTAGAACCGTCCACCAAAGAAAGTTGCGGGAGATTAACAAAAACAAAAAAAAAATTGAGACGAGAATGAGTTTATGGGTAGGAAATAACACAAAAGAAAAAATATCTTTCTAATCATACCCTACAAATCTAGGTGACTTTTTTGAAAATATATTTTAAGAAAAAAATTTTAACAAAAAAACTCCATTCTCGGAGGCATTTCTAAATCGACCAACGTCCAGCTCTCGCATTTCTATTTATTTTCTCGAAATATTTCGTTGTAGGTTTAAGAGTATCACAGATTTAAAAATTGTACCAATTGATTTTTTCACATGGAAATTGATGCAGCTTAATGTTCCTATGTATGCATTGCGAATGGAAGGAATGTTTTCATGGTAGTAATAATCGCAATATCCACATAAATAAAAGCAACAAAACCACTGCTGGCAGACAAATGCATTACATACAGACATACTATATTAAAGCAATAATCGTATAATCGTTTATCGACAAAAACATCGCCATGAGCGGGAAGTTTATCAATGAAATTACCTTTACACCAGGCAATCTCCAATAGCCAATGGTTTCCAACCAGCTGTTCGGCTGACACCCACTGTTACCTCATGGCTAGAATTTGCTCAGTGAACCTCAATAAAGGCAATATAGTGCTATTGTAGCTAGATACATTTATCGGCTGCCTTTGGCGTGGTGTGCAGGATTTCTACGTGCGGCTGTTTATTCCGGGAACAGCATATATGTACATATGGAGCTACAATCCATTAAAAGTTAATGATATTAAGATGAGTGTGCGAGAGAGAGAGAGAGGCTGGACAAATGCAGGCAAATATGTTTAGGTGCTGAAAAAGTACAAATACAAAAATCTACTCTGACTCCTGGATGTGTAAATACAATTGATTTACACAGGATATGTGCTGCTTCGTGTGTTTGACTAGATGTTAAGTCGATGAGCGTGTGTACTGATGTTAACAAGCTTATATCTGGATAAACAACTGACTTTTTGTAGAAATTTAATAGCTCCGCTCTTAGTAGGAATTTAATATTTTACTCGTAGTGGCGGGGATGTATGCTGAGTTGTCATTAGGAGCTCCTCCACCCATACTAGTGTTGTGAATTTCAAATACAAGTTTCTGTGCAGGTAAAATACCAAGTAATTAAAAGAAATAAGGGCCAAGTAAAATTTTTTTATTCATAATTGGTAATGAGTACCCATTTTTTGGATTCTTTTGCAAATACTTTCAATTACATGCCAATAAATGTTGTTTCAAAAGCCCATTTGAATCATTTAGGAAATGAAAATTTGTAACAAATAGGAAACATATTTCATGTACTAAAATAATCAACAAACTCGAACATAATTCTTGAATTTGTATAAATAAAAATAAAATACAAACTTGCTAGAACATCAGCAAAATTTTGTGTATTATTTAGTGGAAATAGTTGAAAGTTGTTCCAAACCAATTAAGAAAATAAGCACTCATAACCAATTACGAATAAAAAATAAAAATTATACTTAATATTTAGTTCTTTTAATTATTGAGTAATTGTACTAAACTGGTTATTAATTACAAATGTAATGAGTACTTTCGAACTCTGATTAGTACTATTTATAAGTAAAAGAATGTTCCTCATGAATGGAGGAGTAAATATACTACATATGTATCATACAGATTTGAATGGATATGTTTGGCCAAAAGGAGGCTTGACCAAATTCCGAAGAGGTCAATGAGTCACCTGCGTGGGCGGTAATTACCAGAAATACCAATGCGTATAACAAGTTATATGTGTTTGTGTGTGTTGCCTCTTTGCCCAGATTGCGCTGAGCCCACCATCACGTGCACTTTTGCGCAACATTTCCGGCAGACTATTAACAACTGCGCATTTCCGATAAAATTGCACAGCACGAATGTGTGCCCTGTGGCAGTTTAACAAAAGCAAATTACCAAAATTAGTTTCAATAAAATTTTAATTTCCCAAAGAACTAAATGCCTTGCTTATGCAAATGTGCATTGTGGTTGTGTGCGCCCGTATCGATGTCGGCATTCGCACTCTTGAATAAATGCCCCACCAACTGGCCAACCAACCAATCAGCCAGCTAACCGGCCAGACCAGACAATTAGTTGCATCGCCAGACAAATGTTGCACATTTCAGTTTGAATTTTTGTGGCTAATTTTAAGTTAAAACGAAAAAATAATGCTTTTTTTAATTGCGCTCAACACTCGGCATAATAACTACGAGCAGGCATCGCTTATCTCTGGCACATAAATGAAGTGGAGCATTCCTCCATGCAGTACGCAATGGATTGGTTGTGGCAATTATGGCCAACCATTTTGAATATGGGCAGTTTTCGAATCTAAATGGAAATTGAGCCATCGGAAGTACAAAGAACGCAAGTATGCGATTATATATTTAGTTTGCATATTCGATTGTTTGTGTAGCTACAACTAAAATGTTTAATTAGACTTACGGTTTTAATAAAACTGAATTAAATTAAGCATAGATGGATGCAAAAATATATGAATTTATATTGAACATTTTAAGTGTCTGAAATTGCTTGTGTTAGTTTGGAAAAATTACTTAATTTATTTAATTGAATACTTCAATTCTTATGGTTAATTAAATTTTTACACCCAAGTCTATGACACGCATGTGCATAAAATATGCAAGTACTACATATTGATTTCTAGACTGTGTATATATTTTCTCACGAACTAACAAAGTTAATTCTCGTTCAAATATCATTAGTTTATTTAATTTATCTCAGTTTATCTGCCCATACCGTACATCCATACCCCATGTGAATATTCCTACAAATTCAAGTTTTACTACATTTCCAAATGTTACTTGAGTCCGAAATTCGATATGCACTAATTGAAATGAATTATTCTTGGTTTCAGATATAGCAAAATTGCTTAATTTGTGTATTGATGTCGTCGTTGACGCTGTAAGATATGACGGTGAAAAAGCTGTCGGCTGATAGGAGCCAGGAGCGGTTGTTATTTGTTATAATTTAATCAATTTGCAAATAGGAAGTTAATAGTTTTAAGCATCCACCACAACTGAAAAATTTTAATACATTTACTTATGTACACACATATACATATGGTGAGTTTACGATAAATGAAAACGGTACCTACAAAAATTAAGCTCTAAATTAAAGACAAAGTCACGTACTCGGCTCAGTTGTTCATAAGTTTAAGTTTATAACTGTGTATTAAGATCTGCTATGTGCAAACGGTGCCTAGGATGATATATACTATATCTGAGCTTTTATGCGGGTAGTTTCTTGCTGTTCTAAGATATGTGGATATGATTGTGATTTTAGTGAAGCTTTGATTTTGCTGGTATGCAGGATCCACATAAAAAGAGGACTTCATATTATTGGCAATTAAAAAGACGTTACGTAAACTATGATCTGGATATTATGGTTGACCCAACTTCTACTTAACCAGAATCAACCCAGCCGTATTCATTGTATGTCCGGCATGTGAAAATACTCCGCCCGAAACCAATCACCTTATGACTTGCCCTCTCAAACCGACTCATTTCTCGTTGGCCCTATCATGTCGAAACTGCAGGTTGCTTGTGCCTCCCCCTAGATGAGGTTAATGATGTAGACTATGGTTAAGCCGATCTGGCAGGGTCTGAGTAAGCGCTATAACAACAACAGCAACCTTACGTAAAAATCGTATATAAGAAAATTTAAAATTATTTACATTGTACTTTTCTGGTTTTTAATAATTTTAATAATCTCTGTTATGTTAAAAAGCACTTTTCAAACCTACAAATAGAATAATAGTATATTACTTTCAGCCCAAATGCCTTAGCATTAAAAAAAATAAAAAAAATAAAATGAATGGAAATGGAAAAAAATAACCAAAGGAATTAATAAGAAAACCAATACCAGATTTATAAAAATAGCCGTAGCGGATTTGACAAAGACGTCCCATGGATTAATACTTTGTTAGTTTTTATTTAATTTCTTTATTCGATATATATCTTATTTCCAATTCAGCGTTTACTTAATACGCACACGTTCACCATGCATATGGTGTCATTAGAACGGAAATTTCAAACTATTTTTAGTTTCATTATGCACTATTATTTTACTTAATTATTTTTTATGGAATTATTCGATGATTCTAAAGTACCTTTGTGTATTTTATTTTTAAGTAATAATATAAGTAATAATGTCTTCCTTTAAAAGGATAGTTTAAATATAGGTCAGAGGTGAAGTTGACACCAATAATTTATTTTCGTTGAAATATGTTTTCAAATGAGAAAAATCGGTACATCAATAAAATTGTGTAATGCCCGTCTCCACTTATGAAACCTTTCTATTTTTTGTAGAAAAAAAAAATTATTTTAATGCAATATTTTAGTTTCCAAAAAGAACTAAATCGAATCATAAATACATTTTTATGATGCCAGCGCCACCTTTCGGGCAGCTACTCAAATTTTAGAATTCAATTTAAAAAAAAACATTGCCCTTTGTTCTGCATATAAATTTTTTCTTGTCGTTTAATAATAGCTAGCTGCCTACCTACCTGCATATCAGTTTAAAAAAGTAAAATTAGAAACAATACCACCATTATCAGTGTACGTGGATATACAACACAATGTTATTGCAAATTCATGTTGGTGCATTAAAATCCCTCAAACAAATGCGTGTGCAGGTTTTTATATACATATACAAAAAATCATGCACATTCGGTCACATCAGAAGCTCAAATAATCTCACGTTTCATCATGACCAACGATCCCCTCAATTCATTCCAAAATCACCACTTTTCTTGTACCAATTTTTTTTGTTATTTTTTCAATTCAATTTCATTGCTGTTAAATGAGGAATGTTATCTGTCGCTTTTGCGATTTGACTCCATTTGACTGCTTCTAGCGTGCCCAGTTATCTTCTCTGGAAGGCAGCGCATGCGTAGAACCAAAGTTTCTCTCATTGCTTGGCTGTTAATACTGATGTTATTTAACAGTGCACATGCTGTTAGTGAATTGCTGCTGAGAAAAATGGGAAACTAAAGCACTTTGAACAGCTAATAGCTAATTTTTGGCTTTTAAGTAAAACTTCTTTAACGGCAGCGATTGACGAAAGTCGCGTCAGAATCGCTTTACTAATTTCTACCACTGTCTTAACTACTACCAATTTAACTAATTTCCACCGCTATTTTCATTAATTTCTACCACTGTCTTTACTTATTTCAACCACTATTGCTACTAATGCTATTACTAATTACTACTACCAATTTTGCGATTTCCTACCACTACTTTTACTAGTTTCTACTACTATTTTTACTAATACTTCTACTAATTACTACGATTACGTTTATTAACTTCTTACTTTTGGCTCGCGCACTTATGTCCATGCGAGTCTTTTTTTATTTTAAAAAGTCGTTTGAAAGTTAACTTTATTTGGATTTTTCAGATTTTATTTAGTAGTGAAATTTGATTGGTTGTGCGCGTATTTTTATTGTTATTTCAGCGTTTCAAGGTAACAACAAAATACATGCTAATGCTATGTGAAAACCCAAATTTATATTTTTGGTGAAAGTGTGGGTTCTATCAAAATACCTACTCGGCCTTTACAACGCGTTTAATTTTTTTTTTGAAAAAGTATCTCCGTTCGGCCTAGATATATAAATTAAATAGCAAGCGATGAAACAAAAAGTTAAAAAAAAACAAAAATAAAATAAAAAACGGTATTCATATTGTGCAAAAACCAATCAGGGTTTCTCTCATAAATGGAGTTGTAAATGAATTTATGTCGGTTGGCGTAAATATTCAGAGTAAGCCATCAATAATTAGAAATATAAATATAGAGGCCATAAAAGGGAGCAAAATTGTACGCACAAGTTTGGTTTTCAAACCTATGGAAATCAACATTTTTAAATACAGAATTTGCGTTCACAGTAGTCATCTGGCTTATTAATTTTACAGTTAATTGAAATTTCCACGAATGTTAAGATATTTGTTGAATATTACTTTGATTCATACTTCA
The DNA here is from genome assembly GCA_951828415.1 of Anomoia purmunda. Lineage (NCBI taxonomy): Eukaryota > Metazoa > Arthropoda > Insecta > Diptera > Tephritidae > Anomoia > Anomoia purmunda. The sequence continues at coordinate 709,140 of OX639993.1, read as the reverse complement.
AATAACTTTTATTCCGTGAAGTGTTTGGGAACGATTTTCCATTATCTCTTGTCAAATTTGGGACGGATGCAAAACGAATTTGCTGTTACGCAATCTTCATTTTCGAGTTTTTCAATCAAATTCTTTATACTGGAACAACTGAGACTATTTGTTTATATTGACAAAGGAAATACCAATTTACAGAAAGAAATGTTTTGTGTATATATTTACAATGTATATTACATATATAGTATGGGTACTATTCGTTTTCCCGAACGGTATCTCACCTGTGGCCTTTAACGTTTTAAATAAATCCACTTGCCCAGACATAGCACGTAAATGAATATTCTAAGCAAACGATATTTGAAAAAAATAAAAAAAAATCGCAATTTCGGATTTCACCTTCTGCACACTTTTGACAATATTTCACGCAAATAGATTACGAATGTAATAGATCGTAGAAAATGAAATCTTACTGCCCTCCACTACGCTCCGCCGCATCCGTTGCCCAACTGGCCGTATCGTTTTTAACATAACTCAACATGAGCCAACGCAAGGCAGCTGCAACTTTGTCGAGCAGCAAGTGGGGCGTGGAATTGGCAGCGCATCAAAAATCTAGGTAATAATTTGTCAATATTACGTGAGCGGAAATCGAATCAAAATATTGAAAGACAATGCGGGGAGGTTCTGCTATATGTTTGTTTGTTTATGTAGGCTGTGCGTTCATACATTTGTGAGACTGCGAGCAATTTTTTAGTTGGATGTGGAAGTCGTTGTTTTGAAAATTTGCATCGAGCGGCCGGCCCTGGTACAAATTTGTAAAAATGAATAAATTTTGTATGTATGTCTGTGGCATTGGTGTTTACATTATTTTAAATGCAAATAGCGCGGGATAAGGGAAAGCTAAAGAAAAATGAACGCACGTAAAATAGAAAAATTAGGCCCCACAAAATCTCAATTGAAATGCGAATAGACATATACTCACATATTTTCAATATAAATTAAATAAGATTTACAGCTGGTGGAATATATTTTGAAGAAACCCCGTGTTTTTTTTTGGGCAACTTAAGGTAATTTCTTGTGTTATTCCTTTCGACACACAAAGCTCCATAGTATATACTATCTTTGTCCATTCGGAAAAGCAGCTTATGTCGAATATTAATGGTTGGAGATATAGGGAATTTTGTTTAATATTTATGTTAGCTTGTTTCAGTTATCAAATTTTAGCCGAAATCATTAACATTAAAGCTAGTTAAAAACCTGGATAATTGGTAAGAATGTGTGAAATCTTTTTTAAAACTGAACTTTGCAATTTACTGAATTTATATATTTGTATTGAAATGAAGTCTGTGAATTGGACTGTATTGGAGTATTTTATTCAAACATACATTTATTTTAAATGAGTACATGTCGAAAGTTAATGTCAATTTAAGTTTTGTAGTTAAATTATGATCATCAGAATATGTAAGTAAAAATATGTGCACATAAGTTATTTCATCGAGGACAACATTTGTTTAAAATACTTATCCTGAAAAGTAGACTCTAATAATAATGTAATATAATTTTCCAAAACGAATTTCATATTCATGCCCCTCATTTCTCGCCTAACTCGACTTAAGCTGCTCTTCCGTATGACCACAAAAATATATATAAGTATAGGGTCTTGCAATAAGGAGGCACAAAAGTAGATCGATAGTGACAGCAAACGACGCCATATTTTTTCCCGCTCTTTTGACATTTCTCTCTTTAGTAAGGTTTGCCATTTCTTCATCATGGAAAGATATACAATCCAACAACGAGTCGAAATTATCAAAATTTAATACCGAAATTCAAAATCAATGGCCTCAACTTTAAGAGCGCTACGTCCAATTTATGGTCGTCGCCATTTCTGGCTGAATGGCTTCATCAATAAGCAAAATATGCATAATTGGACAGACAGCAATCCACGAGTCAATATTGCATCCCGAAAAAATTACGGTTTGGTGCGGTTTATGGGCCGGCGGCGGTGATGATCAGTAACGTGCCGGTCACTGTGAATGGGAATCGCTATCGCTCAATGATAACCGAATATTTTTGGCCCGAATTGGATGACAATATGTGGTTCCAACAGGACGGCACCTTAAGCCACACAGCGAATGTCACAATCGATTTATTGGAAACCAAGTTTGGTGAACTTGTTATCTCACGAAATGGCCCAGTCAATTGGCCGCTTCGGTCGTGCGATTTGACGCCGTTAGACTATTTCCTGTGGGGCTACGTCAAGTCTATGGTCTATGCCAACAAGTCAGCGACGATTGATGAACTTCGTACGAATATCGAACGTGAAATTGCAGCAGTATCGGCCGATTTATGCTTGAAAATCGTCGAAAATTGGGTTCAGCGTCTGGACTTCTACAAGCGGGACCGTGGTGCCCATGCAAAAGAAATTGAGTTCCATACATAATGGCATCGAATGTATTTTCGCAGGAATAAAGAATTCATATCCCAAACCGTTTTTGTTTTATTTAAAAAAAACTTTTGTACCGTTCCAATTGAAAAATCCTTTACATATGTAATTAGGGAGAAGGAAACGTTCAGTACTGAAAGTGATTGATTCGCATTGCAACTTCTACTTCTACTTTTCTCTACTTTTTTTTTTGTTCGAGTATTGTGAATAGAAAATGAGGTACAATTAAATCTGCACAAGAGAAATACATACACATACACACATACATACTCATAAATGTTCAAGCTCACACTATCCATTGTAATTTAGCAGTCTATTGAGACTTAGGGTGGACGTGTCGAGTGCTGTCGATATGGAAAATTACCCTCTTAGCATTTCATAATTCCAGCACGAAGTCGCTGTGGCTAACCGGCCTACATGGAAACATATCCTTCAGTTAACAAACTCTTACATTAGCGCAATTCCCTGAAAAGGCGCGCGTGACGTTGTATTTGTGTGTTTTTTGTACACAACATCGGGGGCACCAACAAGTGGCAGGTGGGTTTAACGCTATTCAAACAGCTTTCCTCTTCAGCGAACTCACTTTGCAAAACAGAGCTGGGAAAAAAGCATCAAACAATTTTCGAGAACTTGCTACTGAGTTGGCGGGGTACACGGAGTACACGGGGTATACGAGGCGTTGTGGATGTAGCAGCATAAGTGTTGAAAGTTGCATTACGAGAATGAGAAAGCTGTTATAAGCAGTTCCATTAAACTGCAGATTGACTTCAGCTTAGCGAGTTTGTAAAAATCTACAACTACATTAGGGCAGACTCGAAGTAACATCAGAGGCAATGATTTTTCCAGCATTTCAGATATCGTTTAGAGGGAATTGTTTGAAAAAAAAGAAAATTAAAAAAACCCACACAAAAGTCACGTCAGTCATAGCTACTTTGTGGCGTCAAGGGCACTGTTAGCTACAATTATCCTATTATAACACTTAAGCGATTAAAGCTATTTAAACAAAATTAATTTTTTTTTTTGAAAAGAAATGTTGGTTTGAAACAGTTTAAAAGTAAAATTATATATTTTTTTGGAAATTATATACATAACTGGCATTGCTGCAATCAAAAACTCAATATAAGATGCGGTATATAGCTTTACAAATGCTGAAAGCTATTTTTCAAATATTATCTTCTCTTTATTAAAAAAACAACGTATTGGCAATTTTTTTGATTCGTGGTGGTGGATTTAGATACAAAAATCACTAAATTTACTAACTTAATTTTTTTAATCAAATAACGATTTTTGGAGCCACGTTATAAAAAATATGTGCCTTATGAAACTCATCGCTATATTAACAAATTATTTAGGTTTTTAAGCAAGCATGATTATTTAAAATCCTTTGAAAGTCTTTGACCATAATGCAACTAATATCTTTTTCCCTTAGTTGGATTCATACATATAATATATAGACGTACATTTGTAGTGTGTGAAGTAACGGTCGTCAAGGAATCTCAAAATGTCCAAGTACATTGGTCATATGTTGATTTAGAAATTATCGAGTACAAAAAGAATTTTATCAAAGCATATACTGAAATTAAAAATCTAGTTTTAATGTTATGTGCTGAAACAGGTACCACAAATAAATTTACGAATCAAGAGTTGAACATAAAAACTTACAAACAAGTGCAATGTGATTCTCATATCAGCCATACTGGTAGAGTTTTAATATATCGCACCCTAAATACAAAAGGGTCACAACTCAAAATACTAAGATTTTCAGGAGAGACGACAAACGTTTTATGTAAAAATTTTTGTAATATTTAAAGAAAATATTGTTCCATCATGAAAATATACAACATTGAAGAAGGTTCTGCTTTATTTTTTTTCAATTTTATATTATGTTTGCGAAAATAAAACAAAATTTTGATTTATGACTGTTTAACTGAAATTTTTTCGATTAACTAGTAATATTATCTTAAGCTGTGCCTTTTTAACTGATAAAATGTTTTAATTTTATAAGATTCCTAACCGCCGACTGAATAGAAGGATAAGAATAATAAGAAAATTCACAGGAGTGATGAAATGTATGTTTTTATTTAAATATTTCTATTTTGAAATAAAGCTTTATTCATTTCATTAACCCATATGTATCAAAGTAGCACAAAGTAGAAATCAAAATAGTTCACTATATTAAAAAAACACACAAAATTCACTCCCAGAGTCACTAAATGCATTAGTGCTACTATCATCATTGTGACAAGGCACACTACAATCAGTTTCCATTGTGCTTGAGTAATGTTCATGGTTTGGGCAAGACATTTTCATCAAAGGGGTCACAACTAACAATTAAATTTTATATTGCAAATAATTTTAGATTTTACAAAAGGCATGCAAAATAAGTAAACAAACAAAAGACTAATACCAATATCATTAACATTTAATTCTTTTTTCTACTTTAAAATAAATAAAAATTATAAAACTTACGACGCTCACGATTATTTAATCAAAGAAGGCACATAAACAACTAATACTGTTAATTGAACTCACTTTTCACAACTAAAGAGGCACAATGCAAAATAATATACCACGAAATTTATCACTTTTTACAGTTATAGAGGCAGAACTCAAAATAAAACTCTTTAAACGATAATATTAATTTGTGAACTCAAGGCCAGTATATAAGGAAAAGTATATTGGAAAAAAGACAACAACAGTCAGGAGTGGTAGAAATTATAGCTATTTAGGAGATCATCACATCTCCTCATCAGATTTCTTTCATGACTCCACCGGCATTCGAACCAACAACCTACGACTTCATAGACATATGAATATTTAAAACTCTTTATGTGTAATAAAAGTAATCAGCTGTTCTTGAGCACATTAACGCAACTAAAAATAATTATCTTTAGTTGATGCTGTACAAGCGACGCAAATACCATAAAAGCAGGCAAAACGGTATTTTTCCCCGTTAAAGGCGACTGTGATGGAAAAGATTTTTTTGCTGTCGCTAGAGATGTGTTCTTTGAACTGGTTTATGGGAAAAACCCGATTTTGAAAAATTTTGTATTTAGGGTGCGATATGTCCATGATTCTATGGAATTCGGCGTCAAATATAATAATTCAATAGATACAACCATTTTGTGTATTTTTATAAAATTGAAATCGGTGAGACTTATCACTCACTTAGAACATATGATGCTAATTTTATAAATTATTTACGTAACACTTTAGGTCTTACCTGTGAACTGTCAGAGAGTAACATTCTCGATTCTTATATAAAATTAATCATTTGGAATATAGTATTAATAATAATAGTCCTTCTATTGGAGGATGTGGAAACATCTGAAACAGACGATAAGTATGCTAAATAAAAGTTCATAAATCAAATTTATTATAATAACGAATCTGGAATACGAATCTGAATTTAAATTAAAATTAAATCTTATATTAAACAAATATTTTGTAGATAGCATTACATATAATATAAATAGTCAGTCAAATCGTGTTTTTAAACTTGGAAAAGTGAAAACGAATGACATCGTAGAACAGGTTAATAAGTTCAAAACCAAGAGGGGTGGATAAAATGAATTCCGAAAGACGTGTTAAGGACGTGGTACCTTTTTTAGTTTTTTTCATGTGGTAAAATAATAAATGAAAGTTTTGGTGGTGGTATAGTTGTAAATATGTAGAAAAACTTCAATTATTATCCCAATAAAGTAACATAAAATAGAATCAGAAGAGTTAGGACCAATACATTGACCAGTGAAGAGAAAATTGTAGAACTTGTGTTAAAAAAACCAACTAGTGCAATATTTAGAAACCAATAATATACCTCAACCGAGATTTGGACAAAATCGTTCTTCTGAAAAAGCATTGAACATGATGCTTGCCGAATGGAAAGCAGAACTTAATAATAAAAAGTTTGCTAAAGCAGTTTCCATCGACCTGAAACGAGCTTTTGGAATTATCAGTATGAAAATATTATAAGAAAATTTTTAAAATTAAACCATTTTTATTACATCAAACGTAGTTGGTTTCGATTTATTTCAATACTTAAACCATGATTCGTCTGAACTCGCTCCCACTGCATAAAAAAATCAAATTGAACTTTGGAGGTTTTTCAAAAACTTCCACTTGGCTTCTAAGGCTTTTATGTTTCCTCCTATACTTAGACACACAATAATCCAGCTGCGACACCGGTAACATCGGCGGCAACAGAACGAAGTTGACGGAGGTCGGCGACATGAGTACTTCAGCGGGCCTTTTGAGTCAATATCATCTCAGGTCCTCAACTAAACGTGTGTTTTATGACCAAACACATGTTCGCTTCTCACAAACGTTAAGCATTGCTGACAATACTCTGGTTTACTCGGTTTCTGTTGGACGTGGCGTATACGCAACTTTTGTTTGGAATGAGTCCAAGCATGCAGATGCTTATTTATATAATATTTGAGTGCGTTCGTGAGTTCGTTGTTAGTAGTATCCTGTGGTGAACACTGCTATTATACTGAATTTCAATTTGTGTTTACTTTGTTATTGACGTCCGCACAGTTGCAATCACCTACAACTTTGGCTTTGGCTCATGTGGCTGAACTTTAATTATCGTTGATTGCAATTATGCTGCTTGAATATTGCAGTAAAGTTGCTTGTCTCTCATCACCCGCTCATCCATTGCTTATTATAAAACCAAGTTTTCCCTTGTGTTACACACACCCGTGCAATTTTCTATAATATTTTATATTTCAAATTAAGCAGAAAGCTGAAACAAAAACAGCAAACAAAAAACCACAAACTGAGATTTTACTCTTTAAATTGATGTCTGTCTAAGCGCCAACATTTATATTGCGTCTGCGTAATTCGGTAACAGTTTTTACTACTAATTCCTTCAATCATTCTTCCTTAGCTTGAGTTAGACGTGGCCGGAACCATCTCCATTCAAATCACATGCCGTTAGGGTAGTCCTCTCAGCCGCTGCCAGATGCCATGGCTGTAATTTGAATTTAAGTGCCCTGACGCACGGCAAATTACTAAAGAATCACATAAATAAATACCGACGCTGTAGCTGATAAATTTGATGCGAAACAAAGCGAATGAAAACACCGCGAAACGAGAGCCGAAAGACACAAATGTAAGAAGGCATGCGAAAGAAAAGGGGAAGTTATAAAAGAAATTTAGCGCATATTTTTTAGTTTCACAAGTACATACAGGTAGAAAAACGAATAATCTCACGGATTAGTATCGTTTATCAAAATATAAGATCTGGATGTGATTTTTGATTAAAAATTAACAATGCTTGCTTTCATTCACCGTTTTAGTTCAGATCGGTAAGCCGTAGGCTCTGACATTATGTTGTATTTATCTTGCTCGCTCGAAAGTAGAATATGCTGTATTTGTCTGGAAGCCATACTACATTTGCAACATTCAAAACCGTCAATGAATAAAAATAAAATCGCTAAATAGTAAGATAACTATTATTTTGCTTACTTTCATGGAGTTTGATGAATTCTTTTTTTACTTGAACAAATTAATGTAAAAATATAAATTTGGATTTCGCGATTTTCATCATCTCGGGCGACGTTTTGGCTGTCATCACTTAGCAAAGTGAAGAAATAATCTTCCTATATTAAATCAGTCCCCAGGTCACCGCTTTAATTTTACGGGGATTTGCCTCGGTCTTCCGGACCTTCCTTCCGCAAGTCGATGCACCTTTCGGTAAAATTTTCGGGTCTTTTTTCTGTCGGCTAGCGTCTCACGCTCTTCCCTCACTTATTGGGACTCTCTCTCTTCTCTCTGCGAATACGTTTCTTTTCCCTTCTCAGCGAGTGGCTAGCGCTAATACACAGCAAGCGTTGCGTCCGATCGCAGCGTAATTCTTGAGTATGAGCACAGTGAGAAAGAAATGTGTTCAGAATGATCGCGAATTCCAGTTTGCTAGGAAGTGCTCGTAGTTTGTAAGTGTGAGAGTTGAGTGGTGAATTTATTAGCTGTCTATCGCGATTACAGCTTTCTGCGTCGAGCTTTCCTTGTGTATCTAGACGTTTGATCTTTGCTGCGCAATGCATCTTGGCTGCGACAAGATAATGATCTGAGTCGATGTTCCGGTTTCGTAGTGTACGTACGCCCAATATTTTACGCACTTCATTTGGTGTATCCTGGGGTCGAATCCTGGCCGGGTCAAGAAACATCAGGAATAATTGAAAATTTTTTTTCTTATAGCGATCATCTTTCGGTAGGCAATGACAAACCCCCGATATTATTTTAGCTATGAAAAAGCTTCCGACAAAAACCATTTGTCATTCGGAGTCAGCGTAAAACTGTAGGTCGGCCGAAGATGCCATATGCAATACCAATGTCGCAAAACTACAACAGCAGACCCGTCAGTATCAACACTAATACCACTGGTTAATTAAAAATAAACAAAAAAAAAAGTTAAAACAGTGGACGGATTTTTATGAAAATTTACTCCACTGATGACAAAAAGTAAAAAGAAGAAATGAACGGAAACATATCATATAAAGCCATACAGCTAAGGAAGTTGACTGAACTTGAACTGTGCAATGTGTCCTGCAGAACCTGAATGCACATGTGAAAATGTCTGCACGAATAATCTCAGTCCGGCATTTCACCTTTCGCGTATTCGGGTTTCATAAAATCTGAAAGAAAACGCATTAAATGTTGCCGCCGTCGAACCGTCCCCGGCTTCTTTAAACAGTTTGCCAACTGTTCAGCCAGCATTGCGGTATGGCTTCATTTGAAACTCGACGCAGCGACGGCGATATTTTTGGTAGCAGCTGCCAATGGTGTAGCGTCTCACCTTCTGTGACACGTCACTGCTTGTTTCGAAAATACTCGTCGCCTCATAGTGGTTTACCTATAAATACTTGTTGTAGTTGTTGTTAACTCTCCTGTTTTCTAGATGTGCAACAGAACAGTCAAAAACTTTGGCACTCACCTGAATTTCAGCAAAAAATACCGCCCGCCTTTAACCTGCTGGTTGACAATTGTTGGTTGTCATTGTTGTTGTGCATTGGCCGCTAGCTGCAGGACAAACATGGCACTTTATTTTATTGCCTGATTTTATTTTTATTTGTGCACGTCTAGTTTACGGACAACACTTTCGTCTGGGATACAAAAATTCCCTTGAAACTTTCAGTCTTAAATTTTTTTCTTTGAAGTTATTTCCTTCTTGGTTGTTTTACTCTGTTCATTTTACTTACGCAAATAGTTATATGCAAATATTTATTTATTTATTTACTTTGCCCAATATTGCCGCACCTCTATTGATTCGCTATTTAAAAATACATTAATTTCTAGTGAACAATTTTTCTCGTTGAGTATTAGAGCCATTTCTTCATATTAGAATCCAGGTAATTTTTCATGATTCCCTTTGGATGCTTGCCTCGTTTTAGTAATTTAATTATTTTGGCAACGAAAAATTCCACTCGATTTCTTAGCAATGTTCATTGGTTTGAACTTATTTAGTGAGCTTAAAAATATGTTTGCCCATTTGCTATTTTGTAGATGATGCTGTCGAATTAAGTGATAATAATTAAATAATTTAACATTTATCGAAATTATGTGCTAATATTTCGTTACGAATATACAAAAATATCTGCATCAGAGCTTTGATTGCTTAGTTACTATTAGTAAGCGTAATTATGATAAACATATGATAGATTTGATGTGAACAGATCCCAGTATTGAATGCTAAAAGTACAGAATCATATTTATTAAGAAACGATTTTGGTGTTCCTAATTTTTCTTTCGGCAAGGTCTTCCAAAATATATCATAGTTCAAAATGAAATGGTGTGGTATTTAACATTCGGGTAGTAAAAATTATTGGAAATAATTTAAAGTGTAAATTTTTAAATAATCCTAACCTGATCGCCAAGTGTTAGTACTGCACATATCTCCAAAATAAATAAATATCTATTACAATCATCAAGGAATATACGAATTGCTCTTTTTCAGCAATTATGGATTTTTCCTTATAAATCTCTTATTAATCGTTCATTTGCTAGCAGAAAAGTCATTGAACTCAAAAGAGAAAAATAACCAGAGGGATCTGTAAAAACTAATGAATTTTTATTTACTAGCGTTTTGTTGTTTAAGCTTTTCGCAGCAATCTTATGTTGCTTTTGTTGCACCGACAAGTAAATTGACATTCACTGGGATAGAAATGCGTTGAACAAAACCAAAAGTAAATAAAAGGGGATAAAAACAAAAGAAAACTTTGAATTATTGTTGCTTCCCCTTCATCGAGCTGTTTCTGCTGCTGTTGGATTTGCATTTGCTATTTGCCAAAGGCCATGAAATCGATTACCTTTACAGAAACTGTTGGTTTGCTGAAAGCGTTGCAAACAAATCAAAAATGTAACGAATGAAATATGAACTTAAAATAAGTAGCAACTTAGTAGCACTGGACAGAAACGAGTTGCAATGCTTGGTGTGTGTGCGGTGGTTGTGTGTTTAAGATTCTATGCAAAAATAAATTGCAAGAAATATAAAATAACGGATGAGCTACTTGGCAGATGGCTTCGCATAAAACCGCTAGTGGTCTGTGCGATTTTTTAATGGATGAGAATATATTTTTGTTTAAACTAAACTGGCGTTTATTTAGTCATAAGATATTATTATTAGTTTTACTGGGAAGAGTTAAATATTCAAGACTAGTCAATGCCAGAGTGTTTTTCTGTTGTTCTAACTATTCATTTAAGAGGAAGTCTTTGTAATTCTTTCTGTGTTTAGATACTTGTATCCCTTTCTTCAAACTCAGGCCCGTTTGCTTTAATGAAACCAATTATCCGATTTACAATATAGTTGATAAAGTAAAAGTTATAGCTAATTATTTTATGAACATATGTAGGAAAAGACTCTTTTGACACTCAAATTACAGTCACATTTATTTCAAAGTTTAAGTGATACATAAAAGGATTATACCTTATTCTAGCGTTTCGCAAAGTTTGACGACTCTTGTGCGCGCTGCAACGTATTATATTCAACTAACTTGATGGATACCTTTTCCTTATTCCTACGTACGTCTCCTGTCCGTTCGTTCCTTCTCATTCGTTTCTTTGTCCGATCGTTCCTTGTTCGCCTACTTAGTGTTGCCACCTACCCCGATATCCTATTCCCACACATATGTATATAGACGTAAGGCCTCTCTGTGTAAACAGAGTATAAGGTAGCTTATATCGATCCGCGTGACTTTTGCAAAAACGTTTTAGAAAACTTAGTTTGCCGATTTTAATTACCGCTGTGTTACCGGAATTGGGTGATTCCGTCACTGTAGTCGGGGCAAGGATAATTTATATTCAAAATTTTTTCGTATCTATATTCGAAGGATGTGTATTGCGAGTCAAGCCATTAAAATCCTTAGCTCTATTTAGCTCTATTCAAGCTCAAACCAATTTTTCTTTTGAGTAAAGTATTTTTGTCTAAATTCACAAGCAGTTTCGATCTTTCATTTGCTCATGTTTTCCATATAAATTGTAAGCTGATAGCAAATTGAAACTGAATTGGCTGCGAATCGCCTAAGGCACATTGTTTCTTGCAAATAGTTTCTTCTTTAGTCATTCCGTTTATTTTTTTATACCTAGCTACGAGTATGTTGCATTCAACTAACAGATTACTGCTGCATACGAATGATCCCAATAAACATTTGAGATTTGAATTGATCTGAATTTGAGAAATCTTCAATGCTGTCTATAAAATAGCTCTAATTTGGAGAATCAGAGTTTTGCCAACAAACAAGGGCATTTATTTTATATGAAAAGTGTAATTTTTTAAACTTGAATTCAAATGTGGAAGGTTTCAAGAATATTGCAAAAATACTGAAATAAAAGATAAGATAACTATTATCACTATATATGCTCATCATTTTGATTCTTTTTTTTTTTTTGTAGCAAATAAAATAGTATTAATAATATACCTGGTGTTATTACTTAGTCCTGAAGGAATGCATAAATTTGATATTCTCAACTTTGTTTCAACGTACTTATAGAATCATATGTTAGATATCGTCTAGAGATTTGCAATTCATCTAAAGTTTGACAGCAATTGGATAGTGATGGTAAATATCAGTTTGAAATCTACATGCAGTTTGTCAAAGCTTGGAGAAAACGTGTTTTGGTGTTTATTGGGTACGGATTTACATAGCTGTACACATCGCACATTGAATGCAAAAGTGTTACAACTCAAAAAAATTATTTTAACATAAATCAATTCGCAAGGCAGATACGTATCTAATGATAATTTTTTTTTAAAATCTAATAATCTTCTTTAACTAGAAAACTACCGTCATGCCTGTTATTGTGCCAATTTGAATGACACTCTATCTGATACATAGGCGGTTATATGTCTGCGTTTTATTTGTGAGATGTGACGCTTTTTCATTAAAGTGTGTGATATGTACATACATACTGCGAATGTATGGTGTACAGATTTTGTTATATTGAAAGCTTTCAACTTGTATGCAAAAAGAAAGTAGACATTTGGTTTGCTCTTCTTTGTGATTCATTTCTCTTTTATCACCTTTTTTATTTGGGTTGTTTATTGCTTGTACTGCGTAATTTTGCTTTTATTGCAATAAGTTTGTCGAAATTTTCTGTTTCAATAAATAATATTTTTTGAAAATTTTGTGGCCAATAAGAACTTTTCATGTACATTTCTCAGGCTAGCACTGGATAGCTTACCGTTCGTTGTGGTAGTGCACTTGTGTGCATTCGAGTCTCGATACCTTTGTGCGTATGTGGAAATGTGGCTACGTGTGTCTTTCGAGACAGCAGGCATCAGGAAACGCATGAACAATTCGATGTTAGTCTATTTATCCAGACGTGTTTGCACGGATTCAACGCGCAAATTGAATTCTACCTTTCCTTTTACATTGCCCCCTCATCATTCTGTTTACACCACTCGATGTGCGGGGAGCTCAGTTTAGTGTTGTGTAATCAAACGCTACTTGTCACAGTCTCTGCCAGTTACATGCAATCTAAGAATGGCCAAGTGATGTTACAGTCGGTCAGGTTCTAATTTCAAAGTGGATTAAAATTTCTAACACATTTTACTTGCGGCTAAGAAAAATGGCTAATCGCATTTATTGCAAATCCAAGTGTTTACACTTATTTTCTCGAATTCAGATATAGTGCTTAAATATAATGTAAAGTAAGGTGAATTCATATTTGGCCTCGTTTCAACTGCAAAACTACAAAAATCTTGGAAATTTTTAACTATTACCCGGCGTTCCCGTTTCTAGTTACAAACACCTGTTTCGCACTTAGTTCAAAGTTAGATCTGGTGCACGTAAATACCTTTCCTACGATTTATGCAAATTTTTCATGCAATATTTACAATATAATAAAATAATTAAAATTTCTTGAAATAAAAACATTTATTCTCATCGGATTCCCATGTATTAATCGATACTTTACCTAGCTGAAAATTTTTCTCTACACCTTTGTGTACAATTTTAGGTCTGTTCGAGGAATGCACTCAAAGTGTAGAGGAGTGCAGAACAACATCGGGCAGGGCTCAAAGTAGTTTAGTGTAAGAGATCTAACAAACGAAAAACTGTGAAATAAAAATGAATAAAATCTTCTGCTCGGTTAAAAAACTTCATTATTTTTAAGTGAACTTCCGTTTGTTGAATGTTCCTTGTGAATGTCATGGAACAGACATTTTGTTAAACGTCATTCTTGCATTTGGTGTTGCTAAATTCTAACGTCTGAAACGTCTGTAAAACCTGAACAACTTCGAAAACCACAACGCCAGAAAATAGTAGTGTGGAGTGGAGTTGTAGGTTAAATGCTCGTACAGCTATTTTTTTGCAGAAAATTTGCAGCAACGGCAAAGTACTTTTTAAAGCAACAGAAATAATGAAAAATATTTCTTCTGATATCTATTGAATGGTTGAAACTTAGCTTAAATTGTGAAACTCACTTTATTTCGACATTTTTTCCACCATATTCATTCCCTATAATGTCACTGAGAGTTAGGGGTTACATAAGGCTGATTAAGCATACCACGCATAAATGTTTAATTGCCAAATATAAATTCAATGCATTCGTATTTTTAATCAGCTCTCTAACATTAAACATAACAAACAGTATAGCAAATTTTCGGGTTCATTGCAAAGATTTTTCTAAATTATCGAACTTCGGATCAAAAATCAAGCATATTATTCGCATGTCTTAATCAAAATGTTCATATATTTTTCCTTTGAAATTTGATGTTTTCAAAATAATTCTCACAATAACCCAGTTTTGAATCGGAAAAATACTAAAAAAAACATTGATTTGTAATATTTTACGATTTTTCTACAGAAATTGAATCAAATTTTCTCAGCGCCTCAATATTTTGTGGTAAACGTGGCGGTAATTGGTGAATTAACTTCATTGTTCCATGCTCTAATCCAGCGTTAGCCACCGAAGTCGAGTGTGTAGCGGGCTCGAGGGAAAACAAGCAGGCCTTGCAATTTTATTTTGACTCATGTTTCACGTATATGGTCAATATCGCGGGAACGAGGAACGCTAAATGATTTTTTTTTTTGAAATACGCACTTAATCATATATATTTTGTTTATATACATACATACATGCTATAGCATCTATAAACCTCTAAATACCTCTAAAGAAGGATATAATTAGTATTCCTTGCGATTTCCATTGATATAATGAATGTTTCGTTTTTTCTATGCCTCAGTATGAATATTTCACCTTAATTGATGCGTTTTATCAACTTCGTCGATCAGTGTAATGCAAAGATTTAAAAAAACACTGCAACGAATAGTAAATATTCGATTTTCTACGTTTTAGATAGTGTACAATTATTTTATTGTCCCAAATTTACCAATTTTCTGAAATCAAATCGCAATGTAACATTAAAGGAAAGTTTTCCCTCAAGTTGATACTTATATCATTTCTTTGAACCTTGGTCTTTTGAAAATTACATTGTTTTAAATTTTTGCTGTGCAAGATTCGCTAATTTTCGTTCAAGTGTTGAGCTATGTACTTCCTAACTCACTTCCAATAAATGTAACGTTAAAGACTAGACAAAACTTCGCGTATCTGTGAAACTGCTGACGATGAAAAAAAAAGTTTACGCATATAAAATGTAAACCTTGTGGCCTACTTTAATGTACATTTAAACATTTTTATATGTCATTTAATATTACGGATATACATATGAACGAAAATATACGTGCGACTGTAACGTTAAAGACAATGATTTTGACCATTGAGATATACACCATTTCATATGTATGTATGTACTCGCGCTTTCCACTATTAATAATCGCAGCTTATAGTAATATTTTAGTAAAATATGGGTTAAATTCTCATTAACATAAAATCTTTTCTACAGGTTTTCCTTTTGTTCAGTTAGCGTTCCGACAGGGTCGGTCGCTGTGAGTCGGTGTACTGAAATATTGTCAAATGTACAAATGCACAAATGCACAAATGCACAAATCCATGTAATCGTATTGGTTGCCGGCAACAACGATTGGAAATGGCTGAAGATATTGCAGATGGGCGAGTAAGGCACTCCAGTGCTTGCCAATCACTACACACTACTCACTTTATTTATTCTATGTTTGTGCCTGAGGGGATTTAATTTTGCACAGATTTGGAGACCTCTTTATAAACTTGTAGTTGAATATTCAACTAAGGTCACTCCTGCTGCTTCTTCATTTAATTTGTGGCACTTTATCCTAAATATACTTACATATTTATATTGTGTTAGAGATCATCCCCCGACTTTTGTGTCAGCTGTCATGTGTTGGGTTTCACACGCGCCACAGTTGCACCCTCAACCAGGCTTTCCTCACCTCTCCCTTTCATGCATGCAACTTGATAAAACTGTCAACTGCAACTTGTTCTCGCGTCAGTTCGTGTGCATTTTCTCCCATTTTTTTTGTTTGTTTTTTTTTAGTTCTTCTTTCCAATTTTTTCATTTTTGGATGGCACGTCAGGTTGAAGTTTTTAATACCATGCAACGCTTGCGACGTGACACCTCATGCGCGTAGCTGAAGCACAAAGCTAAAACATCCACATACATATTTGACAACAAAAACTATCAGCCAGAGCAAAAGTTGCAGCATCAGCGACATCGAAAAATGTTTCAGTTGCCGAAAATTTCATGGATTATGCGTGTGGAACACTATGGCTTTGCCACTGTTACCGCTCACTCGTCACTGGCTCCATTAATCGGATTCCTCAAAATGTGTTTTTCTTTTCGTTTTCTTTTTTTTTTTTTTGTTCCTACATATTCGTTTGGGCTATTCTGTGTGCCATCGTTGGTGGTTTTTCATTTTCCACACGTCGCGATGACATCACATGCGCTCAACGAGTATATACGTATGTGTGTGTGTGTGTGTATGTGTGTAAAAGTCCTAGCGCATCACCTTGGCATTTGCATTTCTCGGTTGCTGGAATGGGTATTCTGTTCTGGGTATGCGAGCGTAATTTACCCTTCACTGCTTTCACTGTTCACTCTGTCCGTCTGTTGATTGGTGTCAGTTTCTGGCACTAATTGTGGACACTACTCATCTCGGTGTTGCCGACGTAGCTCACAAAAGCTATTCCAAAACACATACACTCATACATATATGTTTATGTATTTGTATGTGTGTGAACTCACACATATACATATATCGATTACGTCAAAGTAGAACAACCCTGCAAGACAGGTGAATACAATATAAGTGCTCATATTACCACTACCGCTAATTACAAAAGTGCTTAGCAAATTACTTATTTTTGTTCAGGTCATGGGCAAGAAATGATCACTTTGCCCTTGTTTGTGCGATATTCTTTTCTACTACGGGCAATTTCATATTTGCTCTACATAACAAGGCAGCTCATCATTTTGATCCTTATAATTTAATTATTTAGCGCTGATAGCTTAACTGCCTATTGTTTTCATCATTAATAAATTACAAAAACAAAATTATTTTTGGAAATGAGCATAATGTAAGTGTGTTAGAATTTTTGCCTAAACTTCCTAGCAATGTAGCAGACGAAGGTCTCTAGGAATTAAAATTTAGATAAATTAATAGTTAAGTTAAATAAAATATTTATTAATTATGTGGACAAATTTCGAGTGCATCAAATTGGAACAAAAGTGTAAACTTTGATTTGCTATATCCATATTCCCATAGAAAGTCCCTAAATTGAGATTGTTCAATGTTGAAATACAATATGGCACTTTACACTCGTGCCGATTTGCTTTAGACGCGTACTAGATTTGACGAACGAAGGTCATACGAACACCTGTCTTTCAACACACTTCTTCTTCTTTTTCTTAATTGGCGCTATAACCGCCTGGCGCCAGTTAGATATCCCAAGTGTAGTCAAGTCCTTCTCCACCTGGTCTTTCCAACGTAGAGGAGGCCTTCCTCTTCCTCTGCTACCACCAGCGGGTACCGCGTCGAATACTTTCAGGGCTGGAGCATTTTCTTCCATACGTACCACATGACCTAGCCAGCGTAGCCGCTGAATCTTAATTCGCTGAACTATGTCTATGTCGCGGTACAGCTCATACAACTCATCGTTCCATCGTCTGCGGTATTCGCCATCGCAAAGACGTAAAGGACCAAAAATCTTTCGGAGAATCTTTCTCTCGAACACTCCAAGCGCCATCTCATCCGATGTTGATAGGGTCCATGCTTCTGCGCCATACATTAGCACGGGCATGATGAGGGACTTATAGAGCGTGGTTTTCGTTCGTCGAGAGAGGGCTTTACTGTTCATTTGCCTACTCAGCCCAAAGTAGCACTTGCTGGCACGAGAGATTCTTCGTTGGATTTCAAGGCTGACATTATTGTTGGTGTTGATGCTGGTTCCAAGATAAACAAAGTCCTCTACTTTGTCAAAATTGTAACTGTCAACAGTGATGCGGGAGCCAAGGCGCGAATGCGCTGACTGTTTATTTGATGACAGGAGGTACTTCGTTTTGTCCTCGTTCACCTCCAGACCCATTCGCTTCGCTTCCTTGTCCAGCTTTGAAAAGGCAGAACTAACGGCGCGGTTGTTGAGGCCAATTATATCGATGTCATCGGCATACGCCAGCAGTTGCACACTCTTATAAAAGATGGTACCTGACCGGTTTAATTCTGCAGCTCGAATTATCTTTTCTAGCATAATGCTAAAGAAGTCACACGATAGGGAGTCACCCTGTCTGAAACCTCGTTTGGTATCAAACGGCTCGGAGAGGTCCTTCCCAACTCTGACTGAGCTGGTGGTGTTGCTCAGTGTCATTTTACATAGCCGTATTAGTTTTGCAGGGATACCAAAGTCAGACATCGCGGCATATAGGTAACTTCTTCTCGTGCAGTCGAAAGCTGATTTAAAGTCGACCAATAGATGGTGTGTGTCGATCCTCTTCTCACGGGTATTTTCCAATATTTGGCGTATCGTGAATATCTGGTCGATGGTAGATTTACGAGGTCTAAAGCCACACTGATAAGGTCCAATCAGTTCGTTGACGGTTGGCTTTAGTCTTTCACACAATACACTCGATAGAACCTTATACGAAATGTTAAGAAGGCTGATCCCGCGGTAGTTGGCGCATATTGCAGGATCACCCTTCTTGTGGATTGGGCAGAGTACACTTAAATTCCAATCGGCGAGCATGCATTCGTCCGACCATATTCTGCAAATAAGCTGGTGCATGCACCTTACCAGCTCCTCGCCACCATGCTTGAATAGCTCAGCTGGTAACCCATCAGCTCCAGCGGCTTTGTTGTTCCGTAGCCGCACAATTGCTATTCGAACTTCATCGAGGTCGGGTGACGGGATGTTAATGCCGTCATCAGCGATTTGGGGTTCGGGATCTTCATCTTCTGCGGCGACGCTTTCGCTGTCACCATTTAGCAGAGTGGAGAAGTGTTCCCTCCACAATCTAAGTGCGCTTTGGACATCAGTCACCAGATCGCCGTTCTTGTTCTTACAGGAATTCGCCCCGGTCTTAAAACCTTCCGTAAGTCGCCGCACCTTTTGGTAAAATTTTCGGGCGCTTTTCATGTCGGCTAGCATCTCAAGCTCTTCACACTCACGTATTTCGGCCTCTCTCTTCTTTCTACGGACGATACGTCTCTCTTCCTTTCTCAACTCCCGGTAGCGTTCCCATACAGCTCGCGTTGCGCCCGATCGCAGCGTGGCCCTGTAGGCAGCATCTTTATTTTCTGAAGCGGCGCGGCATTCCTCATCATACCAGTCATTTTTTCGGGTTCGCTGAAAGCCAACGACTTCTTCAGCGGCGGTACGCAGTGATCGAGAAATGTGCTCCCAGTGCTCGCAAATTCCGGTTTCTTGAGAAGTGCTCTCAGTGAGCAGGTGTGAGAGTCGAGTGGTGAAGTTTGCAGCTGTCTGTTGCGATTGCAGCTTTCCGACGTCAAGCTTTCGCTGTGTATTTACACGCACGTTTTTTGATGCACAGAGGCGTATGCGCATCTTGGCTGCGACAAGATAATGATCCGAGTCGATGTTCGGTCCTCGGAGTGTACGTACGTCTAATATACTGGAAGCATGCCTTCCGTCTATCGCAATATGATCGATTTGGTTTCGCGTTTTTTATGCTGGAACTTGGTGCTACAGACCACCATCTTTCGGGCCCCGGCAAAGTCGATCAGTCTCAGTCCGTTGGCGGAGGTTTCGTCGTGGAGACTGAATTTTCCGACAGTGTGACCAAAGATCCCTTCCTTTCCCACCCTGGCATTGAAGTCACCAAGCACGATTTTGATATCGTGACGGGGGCAGCGATCGTAAGTGCGTTCTAAGCGCTCGTAGAAGTGATCCTTGATCACATCGTCCTTCTCTTCTGTCGGTGCGTGGGCACAAATCAGCGAGATGTTGAAAAATCTCGCTTTGATGCGAATCGTGGCGAGACGCTCGTCCACTGGAGTGAACGACAGTACTTGGCGACGAAGCCTCTCTCCCACCACAAATCCAACACCGAACTTGCGCTCCTTTACATGGCAGCTGTAGTAGATGTCGCAAGGCCCAACGGTTTTCTTGCCTTGCCCCGTCCATTTCATTTCTTGGATGGCGGTGATGTCAGCCCTTACTTTTACGAGGACATCAGCCAGCCGGGCAGCGGCACCTTCCCCATTAAGGGTTCGGACATTCCAGGTGCATGCCCTTAAATCGTAGTCCTTAAAACATTGCTTGTGGTCGTCATCAAAAAAGGGAGATCTCATCCGAGGCACATTGAAATTTTTCATTGGGTATAGTTTTTTTACGTGGCGGGTCCCAAGCCCAGCGCACAACCAAATACTGGAGGGTTGTTTTGTTTTTGAAGACACATTTATATAGCGAGCCGCTTGCTCCAAGTCAGACGCCCGCTTGCAGCCGCACCTCCTGGTGAACAGACGCTGCTGACTTCAGTGAGCCCTTAAACCGAATATGTCGGAGTGGCCCCACTGAAGCTCCCTCTCTTTCTGCGACCCAAGGCTCCACACGGGTTGGTTACCATATCTCACACAAGGGTTGCTCACGTTGCCCAGAGTGCGCGACGAGGACGCAAGAGTAGGGATTGAGTGTAGCCTGTAACTGCAGACCCAGAAGAGTTACCACACCCCATTGCACTCCAACCTACACCTACGATAATTGGTCAAAGCAGGTGAGCTTCAACCAACCTAGCGCATAGCAGTGCTGCTCGCTTGGCGTACGCTGTTTACATTTTTAATTGTGCGATCTTGAAATTTGCTGCATTTCTGTAGAAAAATAGTTTATAACCAATAGTTCCACTGCTAATGCAAATAAATATTTGGCAATAAAAATTTATTTCTTCATCGTTTGGCATGTCCTTTCTTTGTGTGTATACTTTTGACAGTCGCTTAGTTTGCAGAGCCTGAGGCGTAGAGAAAGCGTTACTGCAAGACGAATCCTATACGCGTATAAATCAATATGACCCGTTTTTCACGTTCATTTATTTGCACCTGGAATGAACGACCGGCTTTTACGTCAATGGTATTTAGCTATGTGGTATTTAAAATAACAAAACCAAATAACATAATTAATATTTGCTGCATGATTTAGTAAAATATCGGATATATTGATTTTTTACCGTTATATGAGAGGTGAGCGTGATTTTATTCCACTTCTATAATTATCCAATATAAATCGATGCGTATTGCGTTGAAATACAAAGTGTGAACCAAATTTGATATATTCTGGTCACGTACTATTTTAACATTTTTTTAACAGATGGTTTTCTTTAGAAAATTATCTTTTCTAGTTACTGAAATATCGCATTATTTTCATTTTCGCAATACATCGTTATGTAGCCAAATTAAATTACAACCTACAATGGGTCGAGGGTAATGTGTATATAAAGTTTCGTTGAGATTTCTCAATAGTTACTCGAGTAATCGGGGCACTGATGGACGGATGGATGGGTGGATGGACATGGATACATTTTATTCTGAATCTTTTGCTCTATAGTATGTATATGTATATGTGTGTATGTATGTGTCTACTTACATATCGGCTGCTTTAGGCTGCTACAAACAACCGAAATGGAAGCAAAGCCATATTACCCATAAATGCGTTCGGGTATATAAATTGCCTGAATTGAACTTGGCATTACCAAGCCTCTGATGGAAAATATTTACTTATGATGTCAATAGCAAAAATAATGTATCATAATTAGTTTCATAAGTGTTGGTCTAAATAGAAATTTTAAGTACAAGTATATTCTGGAAATTACCATAAAAGTAAACGTTGGCATATGTAAATCGATTAATCGAATTTCGTATATCCTATATAGATTTACGATTACATTGTGCGCAATGTGTAAGTTTGCCGAAGGGAACTCGATTCTCGGAAATAAATTTCCATGAATTTCAAACGTTGTTCCGGAGTAAGTCTTTGCACGGTAATTTGCTAAAGTACACCGAACTTAAATGTGAAAAATATGTCTTTACATTATTTAGGTAAACCTTTCATTTAAATATTATAAACTTAATAAAACCAGTATTTAAAATTGTTCAACGTAATTTTTATAGGCCATTTGCTCTCTTTAAGATTTGGATCCTAAAAGGGATTTTGTCTTTTTATAAAAATATTTAAATTGTATATCAATTAGATTTCTCTTTTCAAAAGAAATTAACTAAACTAAGACGACATCTAACGGATCCATTTTTATATCTAATAGAAATCGCAAATTTTAGCGAAATTGATATCAAGATTTTTTATAAAGTTTGAAATTGGGGCTTATATGGTTTCTGGTAGAGAATGAACTGTATTTTCGTTTAAAGTAATATGATGAACTTGTAATTTACTACGGAGTATATAATAATTTTAATTTAATGAAACAATGTACATACATCCTTTGCAATCGTATTAGGTGCAGTAAAAAGAAATCCATAATTTTTGTAATATATAGCTTTTGTAATCTGTATTTCGCGTTACAACTATGAGGGCGATCAGGTTACGCTATACGGTGTTAGAAATATAAGATGCGCCAAAGATGGATACCAGCAAAGAGAAAATACGCAATATTTTCCAGTTTTTCTTCGATAAATCCGAAAGCGCAAGCCAGGCGGCTGAAAATGGGAATATTGTTTATGGTCCCGATCCTGCAATAGCCAATCACGCGGATTTTTGTTTTTGGCGATTTTGATTCCAAGTTTTGGAAGGCCAATTGTTGAAATATCGATAAAATAATGGAACTCGTCGAGTCTGATCGCAATGTACGCGCTGTTTCGAATGCCCAGGAACTAAATTTTGTTAAAAAAACCGTTTGGAACCATTTAAATATGGCTGAATACCGGCTAGCTTTGGCCAATAGGTGCGGAATTGTATTCGACCAGGACAACACCAGGCCATACACATCGATAGTGACTCGCCAGAAACTCCGAAAGCTTGGTTGGGAGGTTCTTATGCATCCACCTTTTAGTTCGGGCTTGAGACTACTCGGCAAAATTATATCCGACCTATAACGCAGTGTTGTGAATTAAAACGTCTTCGTTATTGTGACTGAGCCTGAGAAAATATGTGGGAACTCAATTTAATTCCAAATCCATTTATATTCCGATTTTAAATAGTACTAAATAAATAGCAAGTAATATTAAAAAGTATAAAAAAAATGTTTCTAATAGCGTTCGCCCTCGACAGGCAATGACAAACCTCCGAGTATATTGCTGCCATGAAAAACCTTCTGACAAAAATCATTTGCCTTTTGGAGTGGGCGTAAAACAATTTGTTTTACAGCATCAAACCCACATCACAAATTGTTGGAGAAGTTTGGCGAAATATCAAGCTATGATGTAATCGCCAAATTTTTATTGTTTTTAAATAAAATGCAAGTTTCATGAAAGATGCTTTCAGGCTGCTTTCGCAACTAATGGGCCAATTGTTACTCTATTTTATAAATTAAAATAAAATGAGCATACGGAACCATTTGCAAATACCGTATTTTTGTAAGCAAGAAATGTAAACAATTCGTCGATGACGTAGAAGTCCAACTGATTCGGCCAGTGTTGCATTCCATCATTCTTGCTTTGTAACTGTTATTATAGTTTCAGTTGGAAATACATCAAGCCAAAACTGAATTTTTTGGAGTCGAAATTGCAACTACTATTATTTTTTATTTCTTCATCCGCTCAAGTTTCGCACTTTGCGACGTCATCGTCGTAGTCGATATAATTGTGTTATGTGTGTGTGTGCAATATAGCACGCTCCAAGTAGTGATGTACTGCTATTTTTAATGTTTTCTTCATCTGTAATAAAAGAAGAAAAAATCATATATGTAAGTAGTCATCTAAACATAGCGTTAGAGTTAAAGTTTAATGTAATCCAAACTTAAAATTTTTCTTACAGTCTAAGTTTTTTGCTTGTTTATTTTTTCACAACTTTCGCCTTTACGCATTACCGTGCTTACTTACCAAGAAAAATATGAAACGAAAATTTACTTTGCGCAATTTCGACGCCATTGAAGGCAAGCACACGAGTCTTCAAAAAGAAAAATGAAAACAAAAAAAATTTCAGCAGCCTCTTGGAAAAAGTAGGAATGTAAAAAAAAACTACGGAGCTCAAAGCGCAACGGGAAAGTTTGCATATTTGCGACAAAAGTTTTGTTGGCGCGACCTCTACGTTGCGAACCATCCCAACCTAGGATATCGCCCTCCACTGGGAATCCATTGCTGTTAGCCTATGCTACCGCTTTACTGTTTATTTTTTAATTTTCTTCATATTACATTTTGTTGATTTAATTTTAACTTTTGTAGTTTTTCTACGCGTCTTGCCTTGAAAATTGTCACTATTGTTAGGAATTTGTAAAGTAGCTGTGAATAAGAGAATTTTCACTGATTTCTTTTCAACTACCCTGCTACTCGAAGCACATCCCCAAGGTTAATGCAATACAGCGGAAGTGAAAAAGTCTCTGGGATGGCGTGGAAATTGGAAAGTAAAAATTTACATACATTTAGAAAGGTGGCAATCTGTCGCAATGCCTGACTTGACCTTCCAACAACAAACACTTTGCGCCCATAAACCTCGCTGTCCCAGCAGACTGCAAATTAGTTCGTTGGTGTATTTTTGACTCTGTGTGTGTGTGTGTGTGTGTGTGTACTAGACTCAATATGCTGGTAATGGAAACTTTTTGACAAATGACACTTTAATGAGCTCTGCAAGTTGAATTCTGGCTTCTAAAAAATAAATGTTAGCTTTCATACACATTCCTACTCAAACTGTTACACATGATTACACAAATTAAAGCCGCACACCACTTTAAAAAACACTCAGAATTGAATTTGGCAAAAAACCAACTAAAGGAGGAGTAAATCTGTTTTGACATGCAAAAAAGCAAATAAAAAGAAAATTTTCGTTGTAATGCAACATTTTGCTGCAACATAATTGAGTGCATATTGCAACTAACACACACACACTCGCCCGACTACATGAATACAAATGGGGCCATAAGTGCTTACAAGCGTCGCACGGAATATCGGGTATATTTTATTGTGGCACCGCCGATTGCTGGTACATAGTCGCTTTCGCCCCGACATTTCAACATGAAATCCATTATGTCCCAGCAACAGTCATTGCCGTTGCCGCTGTCGTTGATATGTGTGGCTATACCCACACGTTTGTGTGTGTGTGTGTTTGGATGTTGTTGTTGTGACTTAACTTTTAGTATGCAAAATGCAACAAGTCGCAGTTGTTTTTACTCTAAGCTGTTTATTTGTTGTTGGCGACACAGCAAGAAAAATTTGCCACAAAGTTGCCTTGTCATGTTGTGCCATTACTGTGTTCTACGTCGCTCCATCGCTAATGCCTCCATAACTTCCTTTGCAGCTACCCGACAAACATGCCGCAAGTGCCGCCACAAACTCTTAACTACTTGTAACTACATATGTACACGTTCCCATATATACACACGTACATCCATGCATACGAAACTATATGTGTATTTACATACATACATACATACAAACCTATATGCGTACGTATGCATGTGTGTGACATTTGCGGTCGGTTATGGCTACCCTGCCAAAGAAATGGGGGACTAATCTCTATAGAGAGTATTCCAAGATTAATCTCAATCGGGTACAACTCGGCGTCAATTGGTGACAAGTATTTAGTCTCAAACAGGTATTATTGCAGGTCAATTAGTTTCGACTCAAAAATAATGGAATGCGAGATTGGGCTTTCTGTAGATCGACATCCAAAAACAGCTCTAAAAAAATGTCAATCGCTCTATCGTTTGCCCATTTCTTCGTCTTCTTTTTTATAATTTTTTCTTTGCCCTTTCATTCTCTAGCTATTAATTCGTCACTATCAGTTACTCTCGGCGTGGAAGGCACAATCTTGCAATCCATCATTGTTGGTCTTCACTCAAGCCTTACGAGTGACGATTAAAATCTAAGTTATTTAGTTTAAGTTTATCTATTGTATAATGATTTTTATTTAAGTTTTACATGCAGTAAACAAATAGAAACTACATCCCAAAGCGCTAATTTTTTACGTTTATATATAGTGTAAGTAATTTCTAATCTCATCTTGGTATGCAAATCAATCTTTAGTTTTGAGGCATAGAAGGCACTATTTCCAATGGGTATAAACATTTAAGGCGTATGATTATATCTTCTTAAAGACATGCCCGAAAAAGGTGGAAAAGTTCAGTCCATACAAAGGGGTGCAAAGTGGCAATAGTCGCATATTCCTTTGCCACTCATCCGGATGCATCTCGAACGCGTCGCATTTTTTACAGGGTGTGTAGAAATCCGTGTGTGCCAGTTGTTGCCCATATAAAGGGCTGCCTTTATTTGGAGGTGATTTACATAAAATATTCATATAAAGTCAAATTAAATTCAATTTGCTGCGCTTTTATGTTTCACTCGCATTCATAACTCACCAAGCGACGCATTCCGTCCTGGTTCATTCCCCGCGCAGTAACTGTTCATAATAGTTTGGTTGATTGTGCTACTTGCCACATTCGCAGTGACTTTGTGACACATTCCATGTTTCATTTCGCCACAATAATCATCTCCCTCGACATTCATGTATGTAGTTGCAAATCAGTATGTTGCTATATCATTGTGTCTGAACGAGGGATATTCCAACGCTGTGGCCGTGCGACGCGCGACTAGTTTATACCGAAACGGTCATGGCAGGGTTAAAAAGGGGAGAAAGTGTGTGGGATCTACTTGTGGAGCACTTTGAATCCAGCACGATGCGAAACTTGCAGAGCTAATGTATCTATATTTATCTAGATTGTGTATAAAATGTAGCGGGGCGAAAGGATAACACAAAAATGTGCAAATTTCCAATCACTTATCGGACGACCCTTTCGGTTTTCTAGACTCTATATACAAATATCGTTCGCAACCATATTGCAAGCCAAAACATATTTCATTTTTACTAAGGGTCAGGTGATAGATGAGGTTTTAATGCAATTTATTGAATTCTTTAAATTTTATCTCGAACACCCAAGGATCTGTCATGTCCTCACGCTCAGCTGCGCATCTGTGGCGGCTTTAAAAACTTTGGCAGCTGCATTCAAAAGCGGCAAAAGCGCATTACAAGTTCTCATCACAAAGGAAAAGAAAGCAAGAAGCGCATGTAAAAATATTTGAATAGACATTAAAAACTTTTGAATAACGATTTGAAAAGAAGGCGAAGAACTCTGAAGCGTTGATAAATAAATGAGAAAAAGTTGCGACACAGCTGCGAAAACTTATTCACGCTCCTCCTCGCAGAATATAGTATGGAAAGGCAGAAGGGAAAGCATTGAAACATCTGTGAAGAGGAAGCAATGAAGGATGTGCCGTTAAGTAGTATAAATGATAATACCAACGGAATGTTGGCTTTAATGATAAGGGAACTCTATGGATTCAACCAACTGTGGCGGAAGCCAAAGAGAATTCATGTTTGCTAATAGTTTAGCAATGTTAACACATTGAATGGGATTACGAGATATCAAATTGGTTGAATTGAATTACCTGTGGCAAAACAAATTTCAAATGGCAAACAAAATTCAAACTTTGCATTGACAGCTTGAATAGCGAACGTATCTAAAAGCTTGTTTTTAATTTGTATCCTCCTTTGTGTAGCATCTATTCATCTTCAGGGGTATCATTTGTTAGTTTCCATTATGTAGTGTATTCACAAATGTATTACACACACATATAGTATATATATATATAGAGTAAACGCGTATTTAATTCACATTTCATCACCATATTGCCATTGACAAACATATTTTTGTAGCAATCAAACTGAGGTTGTTGGACGTTTACGCGTTTCATTGCTCCCAACATCAAAATTGAATGAAATACGAATGATTATTTCAAAATCAATGTAGAAATCATTTGTCAAAATTGACAGCAACATACGTAGTAAATATATGAAGTAACAAGAGTCAGATGGTTGACAGCCAAACACATCGTATGCCATGTAACTACAACTTTAACACGAACGGATAGCAGAGAGAGTTATTATTTTTACTTTGGAATAAATTGCAATGCAATGATGGGTTTTGACACCCGAAAAAGCCGCAACCGCACGATGATGCAGTTTCAATGCGGTGCGCCGCTCTCACGCACACACAGCCGGATTGAAGCACATCCGCGGCCGCTACAAATATAAATGTACATACATATGTATGTATCTAGATATATTTGAATTTAATTTACTTATAAAAATATGTACGCAAAAATTTATAAATGAATATGAATGGAAAAGTGCAGAAGTGCAAAAGTGCACAAGTGCTCATTAGAATTTGTAACTGAATGTGTACTCTTAATTTTAGAGTGGGATTTGGGGTTTCGGTTTTTAAAAATTTTGAAATAAATGTGAAAATTTAGATTACAGTCCGCAATGAGCAATGAGTGTATAAACTTGAAACTATGTAAATGTGTGTAAAATATTTGCCATCATAAGTGCACGCAGATTTGTCGGGGATTAAGTAACAAATTCGAGCATGCAAACTAATTGGCGGTGAATAATATCAGTTCGAACTGGTAAGCTTAATGTGGCTTTGTAAAATGTTTAATTAAAAGCGTTTTATGGAAAGCGGATATATGGAATCGCCTTGGTCAGCACTAACGTGCCCTTAGTTGTTTCACTCAGCCCACATTTTATTCAAACCAGAATATGCGTATACATAATTTATATGAACATTTCTAAATAAATATAACAACACAAAAAGTGGTGTTTTTTGCGTTATTTTCTTAGATTTTGTTCAAAAGTTAGATATCGATTTATTTAATTATGAAACTTGGGAGAACTCCTTAGGAAATCTTCCCTAGAAACCAGGGAGTAAGCAAATTAAAAAAAAACCTACGTTAGCCTTGGTTGTTGTCTATGGTTTTTGAAGTCGGGCTGCGTGCAACCAACTTAATGTATAGGTTTAGCAAATTTGGTCGATTTTAAAAAATAGCTAATTTGTTACTTTTGTTATTAAGTTTTTTAAACCACCGTTGTATAATTTGGCAGTTCAAAAAGTAAAATAGATGCAATTCCCACTCGCTTTGGATATTACGGGTAGATTATGGCGAATAAAACCTAAATTTTCAACGTTCGAAAATAATCTCTCGCTATAAATGCAGCTGCAGGGTGGTGAAAGATAGGCTTTGGCGTCTAGTAGATTGCATATATTGTGAATAGTGATTTTGTTTCAAATGTACTCCAAAAAATACCTTGCTTTTGAAATCAAGGTGCTATCGATATAATAATTCCGACTTCCGTATTGGCATATCTAACACCTAATCGAAACAAAAGTTAGCTGTTGAGTGCACTCACGAAACGATCTATGTATTATAGATAATTGTTTACTATGACTACAACAAACTGTGAATTGCCCCGTTTAGTTTGACGACAACGATATAATGAACTTGTTAACCGACCGTCGGATATTTGGCTACTAGGCCACGAAGCTCCGTCGATATCCGGCATTCCCTAGAATCTCTAATATGTACATATATTAGATTTCAACATCGCTGGCAAATTATCCCACTAAGTTTGACAGTTGTTTGCTGGTATATCTGGGCTACCAATAACCAGTAACCGGTTTAATTCGAACGATTTTTTTATTCGGAGTTATGGTGTTCTGTAAAACTGAGATACAGAATTTTCGCAGTTACTAAAAAAAATAAAAATTGTGGACTGGAAATACTGCACAAAAACAGAGGCTTTGCTTATATTTTGTGAAGTCATTTACTATATTTTGAACGTAGACTTCAGATGCTTAATGAAAGCAATGTGCGCGGAATTATGAATGTATATTAATGCACTTCTACATGTTGTCGGAAATAAGTTAAGAATATTTACATTATTCATTTGCAAAAGAACACAGATCAATGGAAGACAAATTCAATAAATAAATGGATAAATCGGGAGCACGTAAAGCTGTAGCAGCAATATATTACCATTGTCTGAAAGAACAATTGACAAAAATTTCCATATGCAGACAGTCCACAGAGTAATAGCAAAAAAACGTATGTATCTAAACGAACAATTACTTCCTTATGCAAGAATTTGTGCAACATTTCTACATATTTACTACAATATAGAAATGAAGTGAACACGTGCACTATTAACATTCAGCTGCATGATTGTGTAAGAGTGGCAACAAAATGCATATTAATAGAAATTCAATACACAATGTTTAAAATATCTGCAATTCTCCGGATAAACGTTTGCTTGAATGTGTAAGTTCGTGTGCTATGATTGACATCCTGTAGTGAAAAACCAAAGCAGCCATTAAACAACCTAGTTCATAAAGTCCGGTTTAATGGGGGCAGTCTGATTACTTCGACCACGGACAGCTAAAAAAATTACAAATTACAATATGTAAGGAACTGTCAAAGCCCCTTTGGGTGCGTCAATACTCGTACACCACAGTGTGCCACTCCGACTATAGGGCTCTTTCCAGGAAGCACTCTTGTCACTAACATCACCAAAGATAGATTCTAGAATAGTCGAATATTGTAAGCGATTGCTAGGATTGGCACCTGAGTCAATGGACATCTCGCTAGTCTGGGCTCGAGGGCATATATACACATATATAAATGGTAAAGGAAGGGCTAAATCAAATATAGAAAATATTTGGTGTCCACTCGGAGTAATCAAGAACTAGACTTACAGCTCACGCCAATGCCAGCAAATTAATGATTTCCAAAGTTGCAAAATCTATGACTGCCTGGAGATACTATCTCTAACTGCCCAATGACTAACGTAAATAGATTCATCTATAAATCCAAATAGTAAGTGAAGAACACTAATTGTGTCAACAGGAAACAGCAGCGTTTGTCCGCCAGTAGGTTCGGCTACAAATAGGCATCCGTCTTGGCGTAGGTGGCTCGCTATGTATATATGAAAGTTGTGATAGATCGAAGATAGGCTTCGAGCGGGCTGGACGTCGTCCTATCAGAAGGTTAAGGTGCGCATACGCCTGTATGGAGTTAAAAACCTTCTCAGACAGCACAACAAAAGTTCAATGTCGAAAATTTCCAATCATAATAAACTCTTTCCATCTGGAAAGACTGGAACCAGTTTACAGAGGGCAGGCAATTGTACGATACTAGTCAAGGCACATTTAACACATAGAGCAAATACAACCCTTGCATGTAGTATTTTGGCGTTGCATGACGATGCAGAGAGGCGCCCACAGCCAACGAAATCGCTTAAGATTCAAATCTATGTATTATAACGAAATGTAAACTTTGAAAATTAAAAATGAAAAGTGGAATACGAACTGGATAAACTGCGAATCGATCGTAAACTGATTCAGAACTAGTCGGTTTGAATACAGGGTGTGCTTTGAAAGAGCCTGTGAGGACGCTTTGGTCTTTTGTTAGCAAAAATTCCTAATTAGAAGTCACAAAAGTATTAAGAGAATAAACGAAAACAAACCTAAATTTGAGCTTGTATTATCAAAAATCCGTCCATATGTTTAATTGTTTACCGAAATTAGAGACATTGTTTTCTGCAATAGTTACAAAATTAGATTTAAAAAATCAATCAAGGCATTTGAATTAGATTGTCAATTTATTTTATATGTTTGCGATGAAATTTAGTTGAAATTCAGTAAAATAAGAATACAGTTTTGCAATAAATCTGATTGTGTGTGTATGCCACTCTAACAAAGAGATGCATTGGTATATGAAAAATGTATGAAGGTATTGTTGTTTATAACTGCTTCTGATTGCTTTTCATACTTATATCATTAAATGGACTTTTAGAAACTCATTCAATACAAAGCTTTTCCCCCTTTTGAATGGATAATACAATAGAAAAATTTGAGTTCAGGTCATTTCTCTCATTTGTATGAACGATAATTGTAGTCATTTTCGGTAGACAAAGTGTACATTCAGTTTTCATAACCTAATTGTACGGAGAAAGACAAACCAAATCCACTACTCAATATTTCTCAGTCTAGCATCAAGCACATTCAAAAATTGAAGCATTTGATGATTTTATATAAATATGATATGTTAAATCTAAGGATGTAATCTATTTTGAACTTTTCTTCTGTTCTGAGTGTCTAAATCTGAAGCAACCGTTCCACATCCTTTCGTGTGACTAATGGAGCATTTCGCTCACTATAATTTACCGTAGATCCTTGCTGCAAATCAAATTTCCAGCACATTTGTGGCAGTAAGAACAACAAGTAAATTACAATAATATTAAGTTGTGAACTGATACCGAATTTGTGGCAAGTTGTTGCCCTCAGTGGCAGCTGCAGTCGACAAGTGTCAACAGTTTAACATTACAAATGCAACATCACCAGCAACACTTTGCACCACATACAATACAATTTCGAGCAAGATACAATGAAAATCAATTCTTCCCTTTGTCAATTTCACTAAATTCTTCCTGTAATTGCATTTAATTATAGCAAATTGACATTTTCTGTGTTTGCGTTGCTGGCTGCCTGCTGGCGTAAAGTGATCAGGAAATGTGACATATGTATGTACGCACATAGGTACAATCGTGAACGTAGGAATAGACTCGAAGGTATATATGGTGCTTAACATAACTAACTATACGACAGGGACTTGTTGATAGATTTGGCAATTCATGTTTGGACTTGTTTCTCATTTAATAGATTTTTTTTATTTATAGTTTTCTCCCGCAGATACCCAGGCACCATAATTTAACTTTATGCTTTCGAATGTAACATAAAAGGAAATAAATAAGTTCACCAAATGTAAGTATCAAATTTTATTTAACTTTTTTTGTTTCTGATTTTTTTGACTGTAGCCGGGTCTGTTTCGTAAAAGCGGGGTTCTCTCTACGTGGCCGGTATATATTCTGAATATGATCTAAACCGATTCAAAAAATACAAGTTTTACCAATATCTCAACACTTGCGCCATCTTTCGGATATATTTTGAGCCAAACAGGTTTGTTTATGTATAGCCAATAAATGTGCCGTATTTTTGCTTAATAATTTCTGAACTCATGCGACACCTATCGCGACAAATAAGTCTATAACCTATTCCACTCGACTATGCCGATCTGTATATAAAATTCCATACAAATCCATTCATCAATTGCCGGAGTTCTGTTTAATTCTCTATATATTATATTAAAATTCCATGGGCTATATAACTGCATACCCAAACCTTTTTATACCTTTCATGAGAATGAAATGGTATATTAAGTTTGGTCCGATGTTTGTAAGTGCCAGAAGGAGAAGAGATAGACCCATCAAAAAGTATACCTAAATGATCAGGACGATGAGCTGAGTCGATTTAGCCATGTCCGTCTGTCTGTCCGTCTGTCCGTCTGTCCGTCTGTCCGTCTGTTTGAACGCAAACTAGTCCCTCAATTTTAGAGCTATTTTGATGAAATTTGGTGAGCAGGTGTCGTTGTACAAATGATTAAACATTTGTCGGAATCGGCCAGATCGGGTGACTATAACATATAATACAACCGATTATTCAGATATTGCATTTTGCACCATAACTCCTCCATTTAAACAGCTAAAGGCTTGAAATTTTGCAGAAATATCAGCCATTATTAGCTACATCTCAGTATTGAAAATCATGAAGATCGGAGAAATATAACATATAGCTCCCATACAACCGATTGTTCAGATATTGCATTTTGCACCATAACTCCTCCATTAAACAGCTAAAGGCTTGAAATTTTGCAGAAATATCAGCCATTATTAGCTACATCTCAGTATTGAAAATCATGAAGATCGGAGAAATATAACATATAGCTCCCATACAACCGATTGTTCAGATATTGCATTTTGCACCATAACTCCTCCATTAAACAGATAAAGGCTTGAAATTTTGCACAAACATCAACCATTATTAGCTATATATTAGTATTCATCAAGATCGGAGTTCACAGTGTAAATCGGCAAGATAAATTCAGGACAAATATTTATTGCGAAAAGTAATAAGCTCAGCGCAATATCACATGAATCATAGCGTTAAACGTTTGGGAACTATTTACGGATCTGATAACTGTTTTCAAAGACCGACATATGTAGGTCTTACATATTAATACTTAATTATTTGTATTTTTTAAATGTTGAATATCAAGCGTCGATACGATATTAAAAATATTCAAAAACCATTCCCTTCTTAAAACATAGTTCTTTTTAATTACATAAGGAAAAGCAATAAATAATTTATAACAATGCCTTTACTAGAATTATTTTTATTGATTTGAAGGAAATTTTCGCTTTTAACTATAGGTAATACGAAATTGTAATACAATAACACGTTTTTTACTATTCTTCCATTCATGAAAGGTATGAAGCCTTCGGCATAGCCGAAGACAGCGCTGTTTTTACTTGTTTCAATTCTAAAATGTATTAAAAACATGAAATTTCCATGAAAATTTTTTGATTTTTTTTTTTAAAGTTGTACATGGTTTGAAAGTTATGGGGTTTATTGCAGAATGGACATGAACAATTAAAATTAAAAAACAAAAAATGGTAAATTGCCAACACCTGTCAATGAGCGCCTGTCGTATAGTTATGTTAAGCACTATATTTGTGTGAATTTTTGTATTGAAAATGCCACCCTACTTAAGGTAGTCACATACAGAAATGCGAACCCTACGGCTCCACTTCTTGATTCGTTTGGAGTATCAGCAACGATTGCTTCTCTTCTGTTTATGTGTTTTATATTTGTATGCTTTAGATACTTTTTGCATGTGATGATGGCATTGTAAATGCAAAACATTGCACTGTAATTATATTGTGAGATATTTAAATTACTATTTACAGATCACTCAACGTGTCAGGTATTTATGTATGTATGGTTGTTCAAATACAAGTAAATGTACAAGTAAATACATATATCTATACATATGTGTTTGTTGTTATGGCGAAATACCCTCAAGGGAAATGTGGAAAGTTTCCATTTGGAAGTTATGAAAACGAATCGGAAGATTTGAATAGATGTTTTCCATTCACTTCTTAAGGGAAGTTTGAGGATGTTTACTGAAAAAATTTTTTTTTCAAATAATGTCTAATTAAAATTTACCTCAAACCGCTGAGACGCCTGTACCCTTCTTCGGATAAAATCACATAAATTCCGAGAAGGCGTCTACCATTGACAAAATGTGATTATAACGTTTTTCTATGTCTATCGGAGGTTAATAATTTTCAAGATGGTAAATGTTTAACGGATAGTCATATTTGGGAATCGGTGAATCGGAGAAAAAGTTTCCTACTTTGCAATCGCTCAAAAACACTCGACACAACTGGTTATCTATTTGTAGGTTTCTGACCTACTTTTGGTATGAAGCACAATTTTTCAACATGATTTTGGGTTTTCCGTGCATCGAAGTGTTCCTGTCGATGAAAAGTTTATATAATTTCGGATTCCATTAACATTGGTACAACGATAAGCTATGTGAAAGGGGCCTTTCATAGTATAACTTGAGCTATATAAAAATCTTTACAAGCCCCACCTTCTGGAATCAACTCAATGCTTTTTTCGCAAGCATTCGATGGCCATGTAAGAGGAAAGTTTCCCACTAGTGCTATCGAATTTTGAAAAGGAATAAACTTTACAACTAAGGGAAACATTTTCTATGCTTTATTAGAAACTACACAGCATGCATGGAGTAATCTTTCCCTTTCCTAGGGGGTTAGTACGCGACAAATTGGAAGCGAGCAAAAGGTCTCTGTCGGTTACTGCTGTTATTCGCATGGATGTCACAACTGGCAACTCTTTGCCACATTACAGTCCGACACTGTCATTTACACTTTAATTACGATTGTTTCGTGCACCGACTATTAAACTCAGTGGAAATTATGGTGCTGCTTTCAACAAATGGAAAATGGTAACTTGGATGATTAACAGAACATTTAATCCATGTGGTTTAATGACAATAAATTTGTGGGTTATCTTTAACTTCTTAAGTAGACACTAGCAAAACGTTCAAATGTAAACCAATGTTGTTATTTATTTGATAACAGTTTTCAAAATAGAAAATAATTCCTACTTGTGGTCATAGCATCAACCACAATCAATTAAAATGAGTCTTTCTCCAAAATGACAATACGTAAGTTCTTGTGTACGAATATTTCTATGCATGCAGATGCAATGAATATGAAAAGAAGAGTCCGAAGGTTCCACTGTCTGCCGAGAGAAAATGCCTGGTGCTGACTATTTTTGGTGTTCCAAAACTGAATTTAAGGCTTTAATTTAAGCAACATTAATTAAGCAGTGATGAATACTGAAATTAATTATTGAAAAAAACTGCAAATTAATTCAAGTATCGGGTGTTTTTTTACACTGATAGAACTTTCGATAGGGATAGCTGTCACTTGACAGCTGGTAAATGAAATAGAATAGAAAGATTGACGCCGCAACAACGTTTACATATTGTGGAAATTTCATCAGAGCAGCTTATTCGTCGAACTGTTGATAAATTTCCGACAACATTTACTCTACTCGATGAAAAACCAACAACAAGACAAAGAACTATACATACCGAAGAAAATATTGGTGCTGTAAGTGATAGTGTTGGAGAAGATCCGAATTTGTCTATTCGCCGCCGTGCTCAACAAATCGGACTTTGTCCATCCACAACATGGAAAATTTTGCGTAAAGAAAATTGGACTGATCGCATCCGATTCACCAAAGCTGGTCGTGGCGCATATATGCCAGAAATCGTTTTTAAATATTAAATGTCATGAAAATATCTTTCAAATAAAATAAAAATTGCCATCATACTTAATTTTTATGTGTTTTATTTCAATTTAAAGTTCTATCAGTCTAAAAAAAAACTCCCTTTATTTATTTCACAAACAATTGGTTCAAAAATAAAAACTTTGTAATATCTGATGAATTCAAAACTAACATCCGTTCCACATTTTTGACACCTTAACCAGCAAATTAATTAACTACGTTCGCTACGTGCAACGTGTGTGCATTATCGTCAGGCGCCGTTAAGTGTCGAACAAAGTTAATTAAAGTTTTGCGTAAAGACGACCAAGGTGGCTCCACACGGTCGGGTCGAGCATAATGCGCTGCTTAGTTGCCACTTCACTCTTTTCATCATCTTTCGGCGATGCCCTTCGGTGTTGTCGTCTACTTGCGCTGCATGTAAAATAAATTCAGATTTTTTTTACATTTTCTTACTTGCGTTTGCTTGCGTTTGCTTTCTTTTGTCATTTTCACAAGTTAAATATTTGCAACGAATTAATTTCATCTACTTCGTGTTAAGTGACAAAATTCATTGAGTTGAAGCAAAATTTAGCTACTGGCCAGCTGCTTCGGCTTGATCCTTGTTTGTTCTCCAATCCACTTAGTACACTTTTTGCGGACGGCAAGTCATTATAATCAATGCTTTTGCTATAAATTTTCATTGATCGAATGCTCTGAAGTCGTTGGAAAAGTCAAAGTATGTGCCGCTGGCTGGACTTTGAGGATGTGGCCTAAGTGACTGCGTTCACTTGAAACAATGCCAGAAGGACACTTCTTAGCCGCTAAATTCAATTCTTTAGATTTCATTAAAATTTACGATTGCAAAGGTACACTAAACTAGACGTACATAGAAATAGTTCAAGTACATAGATGTAGCCAGGTGTAGAGCAAGTGTGATGTGAGGGCGTATATCAAATGTGCTCTTTCAACTCAAATTTAACTTACAAATTGAGCCAGCAGACAGTCAGTCGGATAATTTTGAAGCGTAATTAAAATGCAATTTTTATGTAAATTTCGTGCACAAGTGAACTTGTAATTAATTCATCACAAAATAAATGAGAATTTCTTATAATTATGCTTTGTTCTAAGCTTCTCGTAGGATAGGTGCACCGCGTTGCCACCGCGGCATTACTTCACTGCTGTCATTCCCAGTTTGTAGTAATGTTCATCATACGCTCCGTATACCCAAATTATACACACAAATACATATACGATTATGTATGTATGCATGTATGCAGGGGTGGGTATTTGCGACTGCATGAATTGCAACAGTTGCCAGGAGATCCAACCGGCGCCAAATGTGTGAATTAATTTAATATTGCACAGTGGAAAAGTGATTGTTATTAATTTAACACCACGCATCAGGTCTGCTAGAGTTTGGTTTCGCGCTCTGTGCTGATGTTGCTCGCACTTGTGCCTTTTCCGTTTCCTGTTTGTGCGCAACCAGTGCATATCGTTGGTGTGTAGTGATGGTGTGTTTGTGTGAATTTCTTTGTATTGCCACGAATTTGTTTACATTTTTAGCCATTTTTGTCACCATATCCGCTCGAGTAGTATCCTCCATCCTTTGCGCCACCGTCTGTTGTCTGGCATCCTTTCCGTTTGTTACTGTCACCATTCTGTTCGTCGGTAGCTGTTTCTGTTTATATGAGCATGCAATCAGTTGACCTTTTTTGTTTGCCAACAAATGTGAGCTCATTTATTTCGCCACCACTTTTTTACATCGCCCTTTCTTTCGCCTTATTCATTTCATTTTGACGTTCTTATGTTTTGAACTGTTTTCTTAAATTTTGCAACGATTTTGTCGCCTTCACTAGTTTGCATAGTTACCCCATAAATATAGCGATGTCTGTACGTCTCTATGTATGTATGGGGATGTGCGCTAGCATTTTTATTGTGTGTGTGTGCGTTTGACGTTTGTTCAGCTGCCGGTTGTATCATTTGGCAATTGGCGTTGTTGTTATTTCTGTTGCTAGTCCTGGTGCTGATGCTGCTGATGCTGTTTGTCTTTGAGCTTTTTGTTTCTGTTTGTGTAGTTGTACATGCTGTTGACATTATTGTCGCAAAATAAATGTGTGCTGCTTTTTGCGACAATGCATTGCTGTTTTGCATATCGTAATTTTGCATCGAACTCTGGATTGGTGATGTCTTTTTCCTATGTTTTTATTGTGTCCGAACACAAGACACGAGCACACAGTTTCTTGCACTTTTTGCATAAAAAATAAAAATCGGATTAAATGCAAGCAATGAGTAAAGTTCTCTGCACAAATATCTACACTCGGTTATAGATGACAGCAATAAACTTTGCGAATTTGTATATACTTTCTGCTCTCTCTATAGTAAAATCAAAGTAGCTAAGTTTTACTTTTTGTTTCTTATTTAAAGCCGTTTGAAGATATGTAATTTAAAAGTTGATAAATCATTGCTGGTTTCATAAAAAGGAAATTATTTCACATATCGAGCTTATCACTTACTCTGCCACCTAACTAACATTGGATTTCACTTTCAACTCTGTAACGTTTTTTTTCCAAAGTTTCAAACATTCTCACTATTAGTAATATGCTAACAATTTGTACATCTATACCATAAACTTTTTTTTATAAATTATAAAGCCATTTTATACTATAAAATTGAGGGGCCTACAGTTTTACTTCCACACAGGGACACTTTGGCCAATTCCATTCCATTACACCACAGTTATACCATGACCCGTTTTTGCCACATAGGTACATAGGTACATATACAGTAATTGGGAGCTTATTTGTTTATTTTGATATTTTTTTAACATTTGCTTCAAATCAGTGTTAAAGTGCTAGCGAAAGTCAAAAAAACCCAATGGTGGACGAATTAACTGAACCTTTGTGTCTTACTATATTTTAATCATGGTTTTAATTATGATGCAATAATGAATTGTGTTCATCATGCTTTTCCAAAAACTACTTTCAACTATAGCGAATTTAACAAAAATGTACCAAAAATCCTATGTGCACAGCGAGAGGTAGAGTGGGCCTTCGGTGTTTGTATTGAGGAAAGTAACTATCAGTTTTGCAAATGAACTGTCAATTCGGAAAATTTTATTATAAAGTAAGCGTTATAATATCCCCATTGAGCAAACAAACAAACCTCATTTATGTACATATATATATGTACATATGTATATCCTTTCGTACGTACTAATTAAATATGTAAATAAAAAGTTAGTCCATTTAGTAGAAGAATTTTGTGATACAACATTTCGTGCCTTGCGAATGTTTAGTTATCGTCTTTCTTTTCTTCTCATTATTATTTATGGCAGAGCCAACTGTGACGTGTTTGCTACCAGCGTTTTCGCAATTTGGTTTTCCAGCATTCTTGGTACGTATGTATAAATGTTAGATTTCTGTATCATATTAGTTTTAAGGCTAGCTATTTAATAATCACGCATTTTTAACACATCGGAAACTTTCTTTTCGAGAGTTTAAAATATATAGAGGAAATGTATGAGGTATATGTATAATTTTGGGAAGTCTCAGATTGGACATTGGAGAATGAACTATCAAAAGAGAAAAAATCACATAGTTTTATTAAAGAGGAATATATTTATACTATTTCATTTTTATTCATTCATTGTTGCGGCAAGTTAGGACAAAAAGCGATTTCAAAACTGAAACGTCAATAATATTTAAAAAAAAAATGTATGACAAAATAAAAAATTAAAATGGTTTCTCACAAGATTTTTTTATCGCTGTGAACTGGAAAAAATGAAATCATCAAAAAAACTCGACCTTCGAGAAAGTTCTGGCCCACTTCACAAATTTTGACTCTAATAATCTACTTTTAAATAGCTTAGTATATTATTGATTCTTTGGAAAATCAACTACTGGAACCACTGGATCAGTTGGGTATTGAAAACACCATGACATGACGATAAAAGCCCATTCATTTAAAGTGTATTTTTACAATCATTTGTCGTTTCCTATTTCAAAACTTTACTACACTTTAACCCTAAAGAATATTCAAAAATTCTGCGATAAATTGATATGAATCCCAAAGTATTTGTTAAATGAAAAACACTGGGATCCCGGGATTGCATCCTAAGTAGGCATACAGATTTATGTAAGCCACATTCAATGACGTAATTGGTGTTGTATCGGTAGAACAAAACTGTGCCATCAACTGACTCAAAGTATGGTGCGCTACCCCACAGACGGGAAGTATGGCAGTTGGTAGATTGTGAAGGAATTCCCTCGTTGCCAAAGCCACAACACGTTTACGAAAAGTGTTAATTTAAATTGTGCTACGTGCCGAGCATGAAACGCGTTTCGAAAAGCGCGTGCTCAATCGCTCCAACTAATATTGTGTGCGACTATACCCGGCACACGGCAGCCTATCGACAGCCTCAGCGGGTTGAGCCAGGGGCATCACACCGCACGCAATTTTCCACACGTTTCATTTGTAAACATTCCCAACCAGTTGGTAGCATAGCAAGCAATAGATTGAATGCAACGACTGACGGTTGTGTGCTTGATGCGGCCGGAATGGGAGGGGTGCAGTTGAGATGGTTTCTATCGGTGCTTCGCTTCACCACCAGCCACCATATATGTCTGTATGTTTCTATATAAGCACATCGGTCGGTGTACGAGTATGTTGTAAAATCTTTTATATCGAACGTCTGATGTGAGCTGCCACCGGCTACTCTAGCATTAGCGGCGTGAGCCAAGGGCTGGCATGCCTCCTGCGAATCGATTAGTTTTCCGATTGAATGAAAATTAGAATTTTTCGTTTGGCGCATTTTTGGGTTCGCTTCGGGTGATTAGTGTGCGCTGTTGAAAGGATTAGCATTTTTTCTGCAGAGATTGGAAACAGGCATCGTGTGTAGGTCACATACACATACTTACGTTCATAACTACTGGCATGCCGGCTAGTGATGATATTTTAGATTTGAGAATTGTGTTGCAACTTTTTTGAAATAAATTGGAATTTTCTGCTATGTTCGAATATGAGACGCCCGTTTGCTTACCCACGACTTTCTTTTTGCTGAGCCAATTATAAGGATTTGACGGTGACGTTGCTCGGAAAAGTGGACGGATTTGTGTATATTTTCTCATTTAAAATAATTACAATGAAGTTTAGAAGAATACCTAATACTAGAGTGTATACCAAATGGTTGTGAAATGCAATTATATTAATTAATCTTATCCCTTCTCGTTGCATTTCCTAAATTTAACCGAATACTTGTGCATTTTTTTAAAAGTGTAAGAACATTTACTCAATACACTAATTCGTTCAAAAATAGCAACTGTTTAAAAAAAAGCTCTCGCTGTGATTAATTACTCGAAGCTACAGAGAAAGTTACATGTACTTTTTATGTCATGTTGTAGAGGTGGTAGAACTATTCTAAAAACTAATTTGGGCATTTCCGACATTTCAAATATCCCCAAAATCTAAAGTTACAATCAAAAAAACTGGGAAGGGGGATGTTTTCAACGGATTCTGACGTTTCCAATGGATTCTAATTGTCTTATGTTCGTTGAAAAGAAATAGGTTGTGTCACTCTATTGCTTTTAAATCTTTAAGTTATGCTATATACCATTGACTCTGTGAATCAAAAAGCTGGAGCAAAATTGAAAAAAGCATTTATGGTGACTGTGGGCTAAATTACACCCTATACTTGTATTTAACCAATTCTTACTGCTTTACCTAAAACAAACTAAACTGTATCCTCCTTAAAATGATATATTACTGTAAAAAGTTTTTTGAATTTCGAGCAGGTTTTACAAATTTGGAAATTTTTACAGTGGATTCAATTATGACCTGTATTTTGATATCCATTCCGAATTAAAATTTTTTATTTGCAGCACGACGGTATTTGATACACTGGCATTATTAGGGCAATAAATTTAATATAAATGTAGCTAAAGTCGCTAAACTGCACGTCTGGACTTTTTAAAATGAATTGTATCTAAAATGTGAAGTTGTTCACACTGACACAGCCATTGTTGCCGCTGAATGCACATAGTGTATGTATGTATTTGTGTAAATATATGAGCGATTTGTTTATCGATCAAAAAGCTATTGCTGTTTTTCTGTTAACCATTTATTGCTTTGTTACTGTTGCAATCGTGCGATGTTGATTTTCTTATTTTTGTATCTGAACTGCAGTACAAATTATTTCCGCACTATGCGTAATTTTTCAATATCAATGCGTTGCGCAAGGAATGCCGGAAGGGATAACCTATGTATTGTTTAAGTGGTATTTTTCCACTACAATTTCCAATCGAACGAGCTACTCAAAATTCACCCACATGCCTTTCGATCATACATAAATG
Source organism: Anomoia purmunda (assembly GCA_951828415.1). Classification (NCBI taxonomy): domain Eukaryota; kingdom Metazoa; phylum Arthropoda; class Insecta; order Diptera; family Tephritidae; genus Anomoia; species Anomoia purmunda. The sequence goes on along the minus strand of OX639993.1, from coordinate 665,795 downwards.
TGTAGCAGATTTTTGTACATACATTAGAAGCACAAATACATATTCTTGTTTAACATAGTGCACGCGTATTTGGCCAATTACATATTAACAAATTCTAGATAACAAATAAACAAATAAACGGTAGGAAAGTGTTAAATGCAAAGTAATTATTTTTGTTCCAGTGGTAAAATTAATTTTTTAATTTGTATCAATTGTAAATGTCATAATTGGTATATTTGAAATTACCATATCGATAATATTTAAAAAATAGTCACCAAAATATAAAATAAAATTGATATTTTTTGAACGGGCTAATCTTGAAAACTACTGAACCGATTTGGACGGCATTTTTTTTTAATATAACCTGTATTTATGGGATATATATTAGTACTTACAATATTTAGGTGGACAGTTTTCTCAGGTGTAACTTTGCACACACATAAACCATGGTGTAGAATAGAGTATGGGATACTTTTTATTGTAGGAAAATATGGGAGAAAAACTTATATCACGGGGCGTGGTACCACCTACATATGTGCCTGAAATTTATGATTTATTACAACACATAAATAAGGGGATAGTGTATAAAGTAAGGCGAAACAGATACGCCCAGTCTGACCTCTTAGGTAACTATCTCATTCTCCCCAAAGTAGAGTTGACTATCTATTTAAAAATTGTATAATTTTACTCAACTAATCCTTCAGTTATAATGCCACTATAACCTTAACTTCGTGGGCGAAAAAGAAAAAAAGGTATTATCACAATAAAACTTAAATTTAATAAAAAAAAGAACATCATCTCTTCTTTAATCAAAGAACTAAACAATTATGCGGCTACCGAGCTTTCAGGATAAATTAGGAAGGAAACGTAAGAACGTGCTAGATTTATATGAAGTAATTCGCATGAAATCAGGTGATCTGCGCTGTAATGTGATAATGGTTTTAGAATTAATTATGTTATTGAAATATCGATTTTTTTTTAATTTTGTAAATTAACGATGTATGAGAGGTGGGCGTGGTTGTTGTCTGATTTTTGAAATTTTGAAACTTTTACTAATTGAAATTTTGTAGAGCTTGGCCCATTTACAAAACTTTTTGATTTCGTGTTTTTACTTATGCAACCCTACTGCATAATAAATTTGACCAAATTAGCTCCTACCGTTATATGAAAAGTGGACCCAATCCTATGTGTCAAATTGCAGCAAATTATCTTTACTGCTTACTAAAATATCGCATTCTTTTGATTTTCACAAAACACTGTTAATCGCGCGTAGTTATTACTCGATTTCTCCCATTTGCTATACCAGAGTACCGTTAAGATAGTTCAATATTTACTCGAGTTATCCGTCGTTGCACGCGTGGACGGACGGGCATACAGAGAATTTTGGTTTATATATATATATATGTCTATATCTATCTCGTTTATATTATGCTGTTGTAAGCAACCGTTAGATGAACAAAGTTATGATACCCTGGGAATTAATGCGCTTGGGTATAAAAATTAAAAATCTTATTGAGATTTTTTTAATCTCATAAAATTCCCGTAGAATTTAAAGTTATTTCTTCTATCTGTTTGTAGCATACAATTTCGGTATAAAATCATAGTACAAAATACAATGCAAGCAGAGTCGCTATCGTTAGAGAAACCGTTCATTTTTTGTTACAATTTTAATTTATGTAGTTCCTTAAAGTTGGTCGAATCTTTAAAAAGTTATAACACATTATATATATATATTTGAAATAATAAAAGTACCAAAAATTAAATTCGCTATTTCGCTAATTTCTACACCAATGTAAATTTATATACTGTTTATTACTGTTATATTTATTTTTTGCGGTTTCTTTGCACAAGCTGGTGTTGATGGCCGTTCATCTGACAATGCTAATGTAATTTCGTCAAACTGACGTGCTCTTGCCAGGTGACATTTCAGACAGTGAAGACAGTTTAGTAATTTGTAGTACGTGCTAAACGCTATATTGATTTAAATTTGAGTGAAATAGCTGCAGAAGTAGGCTTTATAATGCTTTTTATTATAAGAAAGAAAAGCAGACATGCGCCGAATTTTCAAGTGTATTTTTAAAGTGTATGGCGAGTGTGCTATTAGGGGATTGCGAGCCCATGAGCGGTTCGTTCGATTCCATTCCGAAAATGTTGATCACAAAGATGTACCTTGTTCTGGCCGGCCAGTTATTAAAACATTCGATAATAATGCAAAGGATTGAGCAGAACCGGCATGCAGGTTGTCTAGAAATAACGACTTCAAGGTTTGGATTGAGGGCAAACCGGGTTATATTCAGTGTTTGGTATTGGGAGCATTGGCGCACCCAAGGGGGGATTTGGGTTTAAACCTTTACCAAAATCTAAAAACGATCTTGAGATTAATTTCCTTTTTGTTTTAAATTAAATTTGCGTACAATCCCCACCTAATTATTTTTCTGTGTGCTCAATTGATTGGAAGGGAATTGCCCATTATGAACTATTATAATGTGGCGAGAGGATCAATTCCGTCGACCGTTTGAAAGAAATACTGGTCAGATTTATAGAACAAAGGAAAAGCTGTGTTTCATCATGACTATGCCAAGCCACACACATACATATTTCATGACTCGCGAAACAAATTTTCAAAGCTAGGTTGTGAAGTTCTAATGCAGCCACCGTATAGCCCGTCTGACTAAAATTTGGCCGACCACAGAATTTCTACACCAATGGAATTATAATGATTACCTTTCAATAAAGAAATTGTTTTTCCAAAAATTTCCCTAAACTCTCGAGACTTTTTATATAACCCAATAAAATGTTTGACTAATTTTTGCTTTTCAAACTTTCTAATATATGTACTTTATTTTCAGCCAATTCATGTTCTGCGTGATTTTAATTACAAATTAAGAATAGATCATTATGTATTGGTTGATGGCAGAATACAGAGACTGTCTACCAATTTAGACGTTTTAGTAACACTCGCAACACATCCTTACAAATTACTTGTGAGAATGTGAAACTGAAGTGGAGTCTAAACAAACCAATTTGTTTGTTTTTTTTTTTTTTGCAAAGATTCCATTTAGGCGAAACTTTTTGCTCAGAGTGACAGCTTAATAAGCACTCTTCGCACCTTTGCCACAAATTGGCAAAATATTTGCACTGGCAAACAAAAGTAAAATACACTCACGAACCATGAATGCTTGCAGTAAGGCGCTATAAACGAATACACACACACACAAACACACACACACATTCATACATGTGGGATTGCAGATGGGAGCGTAGAAATAGCGCAAAAACAGAAACAGATGGGATGCAATTGCAAGAAAAAGTCAGCAATTTTTTCGCTCTGTTGGAATTCTAAAACATTTACAACAAACAAATGCTTGTAGGTAAGCAAAAATAGAAGTGGAAAAAAAGTTAAGAGTGCGGAAAAGATCTACATAGGTACAAGTGCAATCGAGTACACTGAGAAATAGTTGCAGTTGAGCAATTTTTCCACATTTATTATTTTTTTGGAAACCGGTAAAAATTAAAAATTTAATATCATACGTCAATGTATTTGTGAGTTGAGGTGGAATGCGGAATTGAAAAGCTTTCGTTGTTTCAAAATTTCTAGCTATTTTTCGATGTTCCGAAGTTTAATTATATACTGAACTTTTTTGTTTAGAACGAACCAGCTGTTCGTTTTATTTTCCGCAGTGTATTTAAGCAGCAGTGTAAAATAAATGATTTTATTACGTTTCCAAAAGGTCTAGTGCTGTAGCGGAAAGTGCCTGGTATGTTAGCTGAAATGGCAAGACACGCTGGCTAGCAAATGCGACTGCAAATGTCAGAGATGCCATGCCATAGTATGGTGCCCCGATGTATTAAGGGCTACCAGAAAAATTGACTTTATTTTAAATTTCATTAGATAATTTACATTTAAAATACTAAAATTATTTATTTACCGAATGAAGAAACTAAAAATATTTTAAAAACATCATAAAGAGCGCACTAATTCTACATTGCTATAGGGCTTTTTGCAGCCTCACAATCCAAAACTCTATAAAATTCTGCAACAGATCAAAAATATAGCCAGATAGATCTTTATTACAACTTGATTAAGAACGGAATTTGAACAGTGTATTCCCTAGACCCATGGCACGGACATAGGATATATTTTAATCTCTTAGGTGGTGCCTGAAGTCCGTATTTATGATCCGTTATTGACGATATTAGAAATGTAGGGTGCTGTGAAGCAACTTTTATGCAAAATATATGCGCTAGGTAGAGCTAAAGTAGAAACGTATAACGTATATATATGACAAGAAACACTTTTGTGGAAAATGAAATCGCTAGAATTGAGTTTTTCAGAAAATCCATATTCATGATCCGATGTTGATGATATTAAAAAAAAAATAAGGTTTTGTGTTCTGTGAAAAATGTAGAGTTATTTTGATTCTCTCCACTTGCAGATGATGCACTTGAGCGAGGTTTCTTATTTCTAATATTTTTTATTTTAAATTTTATTTTATATTTGCCTTTATTAATTTATATTGTTCCCAATAAATAGAGGCGAGAAGAAGAACCTACTTGGATGCGCAGCTCACGTAGGTGAGCAACGATGAACGCAAGATATTTTTAGATTTGAATTCCCGACAACTATGCCGACGTTCTTATTTGCAAATATTTTACGCAGGTATGCTAGGGCAGCTCACTTGTTTCCTCATTTGCTTTAGCAACTCAACTGTTATTCGTGTAGTTTGTGGGTGCCAACTTTTCTCTAACAACAGTAATTTTATTTTTGTGTGTGGCGTTAGTTGCTGCTAACTCCAAGCTAACTTTGCAAATACGCTTTATTTTCTCGATTACAGTGCCACTCCTTGCCAAACGAACCCATGTGAGCCAATTTATGTTACTGTTGCTTAACAGGCAATTCTCTAGCCCTTTTAGTATTTTCACCATAGCGACATTTTGATAACCTTATTTATCTACTCGCACAAAGCTAGTCCAATAGTCCAACCAACTCAACCGCCGCCACTATCTAGCCGTTTGTTGTTTGAATGTTTTCGACAGTGTTGTTGGGCGCTGCAACTCCATAGGACACTTCTGCGCTCTGAACTTTGTCTTTCGGAAAATACAAACATATACAAACGTATCTATGTTTGTAGTATATACACATAAATGCGCTTATCCCTCTAGGAAAAGGAGACTAGCTTCCATTTAGAATTGGAGCAAAATCTTTTCTTATCCTTATCGGAAGAATATCCCAATCATCTAATGACATGTTTTGTGCGATGTTTCCTTGGCCCTCATGAAACCAGTTTCAGGAAATACAAGAAATGGAGTACCACTCCGCGAAATGCTTTCGACATGCTTACAGTTCTTAAGGGGTTTATTGATTGCTAACTAAATGTGAGTACCCGGCCACATCGTGACAATGTGGTAATCAGCGTAAATGACACAAACAGCAAAGATGTGATTGCTTGACGCGGCGATTGAGAATGCACATAGAAATTTAACCACAAAATGTTGTACTCGTACGCGCGTCTTTTCACTCTTACTTCACTTCATTTTTTAATACCATCAGCATCCATCACTTGCCACTGAACTTTCAGCTTGAATCATGTAAATACCTACATACATATATTTTCGAATGTGATTTGTTATTGTTTCCCGTCCAACACCTTAGCTCTGCGGCAGTTGCTGAAAATGAAGAGGTATACTTGTTGCGGTGACGCCGCAATTCGAAACCGTCATTGCTCTTCGCTTCTCTCGCCTAACTCCTAGACTTTTTGTCCGCCTTCGTAATGCTGCACGTAACGTGAAAGATGAAGTTCACCTACAGTTACCGCTTCCATAGCTGTTGCCACTTCTGACCCGTTGCTGACGCCTGTTATTCTGTTAGTGTGTAGGTGTGTACAAAAAAAAAGGGAAATTGAAATTAGTTTAGGTCCTGTGGTAGGATTTTGTAGCTTTGGAAACTTGCTTAAAGTATGTATGTCAATTTTGGAATATTACAACTTGTTCAAAAATTATTTTATAAGCAGAACGCGTTTACATTCAAATACTATAATCAGGGCAAGTAGAAAAAATATGTGATGCCGTTTTGATTGAAAACTTTCGAGGTATTTAAAAATAACTACGGATTTGTAAAAGTCGAAGCAGTGGAAAATAATTTACGTCATTGATTTTAAATGGTTACGTTAAAAAAGTATTTGCACCCCTTAACACCATAGCTTTAACTTCTCTGCGATACTCCACCAGTTTTCCAACTTTGCTTTGACTTAGCATGCGGGAAGAATTCGCAACGAGACAGCTGTTGTTTTTAGCTGACAGGTAAATAACTTTTGATCTTCTTCACATTTGCAATCAAATACAAACAAGTGCTATGAATATACAATACATAATTCACATGTTTCTTGTATGGTTCATTTTGGTACAATAAACGCAACACTGAAATAGAGTTAAAGACATTTGGAGTGCCTATAGCCAGTTGCTAAGAAAATATGAAGAATGTTATCAGTTGGCTTATAATTTTTGTGTATATTTTACTGGTTGATTTATAGTTATCCAAATTTGTACATTTAGTACAGCTTTAGGTGAATTATTGATTCGATATGACTAGTAAGGAGATGTTTTTGGATTTCCTCCAAAATATCAAATATTATTTGTGTTCTGAAAGTAATAATCAGACTATGTGTTGGTAAAAATGCACATCGAATGGGAATTTGTATAGTAAAGTGCCTTCAAAGAAGGATATTCTAAGTTGCCTTTGCCCATCCCAGGATTAATTTTAAAGAAACGTGTTGTGCAAGTTCTATCAACAAAGGTAACTCGAACAAAAGCAAATTTAAGAAATATTGCAATGCAAAAAAAACCAGCAAATAAACAAAACCACCAACAATTCGCAAAAATAAAGAAAACACCGAGAAAACACCGACACAGCTTTGGCAGTTGTGGAAAGAAAAACATGCCTGCCAACAACAATGATTACCACAGTAACATAAATGCCAGCAAGGAGAGCATTCATATGTGAAATCATACAAACAAATATACTTGCACATTTCAATATATGCACATACATACATACACATATACTATATACATATATATAAACATAAACATTCATCCACAAGAGTTGTAAAACAAGAAATCCAAGCGTCCCAAGACTACCTTTTATTCACACAAGAACTGAAAGGTGGACCCATAAACAAACAAACGAGCTAAGTGAACAAATAAAAGCATACTTTAAGGCACCTTACCACGGCAGACACTTTCACTCGTATTGGCTGGCCGCTGGGGAAGCCAGAAACTTACGTAGGTTTGTAGATATGTAAGCTGTGGAGTTTCAAAGAACTTCCAACATATGCAAAAACATAAGACCCTTCGTGCATGGGAAAGTTAAATCTAAACAAACTGTAGATCTGAGAGTAATTTATCTTTGAAGTTTTCCGTGTCGCCGCTATTGTTCTGCACATTAGTTCGCTTATAATAAAGAGTGACCAATGTGGCATAAAAATATGTACATATATACTGGTAATGTAAACTACATCGGAGATTAAAATACTTTTAAATGTTTACTATTTTAAATAAAATTTGGCAGAAGCGATATCGAAAATTAACTACCGAAAGTTAGTTTAATCTCTATAGGAATAAATGCGTACTTTATTTAATTTTCATTTAAAGTTGAAAATTTAAGAAAAAAATATCAACTACATAAAAAGTAAATATAATCTGAATATATGAGCCCGATCAGTCTACATTTTTATAATAGCATATGAATAGAAGAAGATTATTTTTATGTTTAACTGCTAAATTTAATTAATCCAATGAGGATCTGGCAAAAACTTCATATGGATATATTCGGCGAGAACTCCCAGTTGATCACAATAGGCTGGAGATTTTCCAACAACATCGGTAAGACCTTGTGGACCTATGGTCGATACTACAAATAAAGGTTTTATTTTATTTTCACCACAACGTACCTCAAGATTTATTACTCATTGGCTTCTCCCCAGATGATTGTTTGCAGCTTCGTATTGCGTAATTTGTTGTCATTGCCCAATCTCGATGTATTCAAGTTAAGTATCATTTTAACTGAGACCCCAACCTGCAATTCCAATGTTTATGGCGCAATCCCGGACAGTTCTAGGGAGATGAAAAATTCTCTAATTAATATTAATTTAATTTTTCAAATAGCTCTTCAAAAATGTTTTAGAAACTTATATTTACTAAAACTTTTTCGTTCCAGTATTCCAATATTTAATTTAACTTATGAACTGAACTGATGAATTTTGTAGGTGGAAGATAAACAATGTATGTATGTATATTATAAATATATATTTGCAAATATATATACAATACCAAAAGCTTTTTAGCTTAAAAGCAGCAGCCTTTTGCAATTACTGTTTAATAGGCAAAACTCTTTTAAAAGTGAAGGGTTCTAAAGAAAACTGAATTAGAAAACAAACGTTAAGTCTATGAAGTACATAAATACAAAGCGAAAGGACATGCAGAATACAAGCATACTCACAACTGATAAGAGTGCTTGTGTGAATATTGTATGGAAAGAGGAATAATTACCTACAACACTCGGAAAATAAATCCCAGGTTGCTCATCCCTAATCTGATGAATGAGATGAGCAGCGAAAATGAATTAGTCTTTGAGAGCAATGATGCAATAAGAACAGTGAAATAATTAAACAAATGCCATAAACGTTATGCTGAAGTAGCGGAGGGTGATGCGGAATAGGTGCACGAAGATGCGAAGATGACGTAAATACGATCGCAAGTAGATTATTTTCTTGTATTACACATTCACACATTCGCAAAAATTAAGCTACATACATCTATTTATGTCTATTTGCAGTAAATTTAGCTTAGCTTTCCAACGCCTTTGACACAAAAAAATTGCGAGGTCCAATGAATAAAACCATTAAGGGAGCAATACTACTGAATTTTGGATTAGAATGAAAAATATGACAACACACGAGCATCTAAGTTCGCGAGCCGGGAGTACAACTTCTTTGCTGATTCCAAAAAGAGATAGAGAGGGATTTTGAAATAATCAGCATTGCTAATGAATACATATGTGAGGACCGCACTAGTCCCAAACCAGCTACTTCCCAATGGAGTAACAAACCAAACAGCTACTCTCGTTCGAGTAACAAACCAGTCCTGTACTAGCTCCAAACTAATCCCGAATTACCTCCAAACTAGTTCCATACAATAACCGAACCAGCCTCGAAATAGTTTTGAACTGGCCCCCGCACTAGTCTCGAGGCAGCTAAGAACTAGTCCTCAACTACAACCAAAACCATCGCAATCCAGCCCCAAGCTAATCCTGAACTAGCCCCGAAATGGTTCCGAACTAATGACGAACTGACACCCAAGTAGTCTTGAAATGGTTCCAAAATTATCTAAATATGGTCCCGAAATAGTCCAAAATCCTGAAAAACTAGTTAAAAATTGCTATTTTATTTTAACGATTTTTAAATTAATGTCAACAGATGAGATTAGTTCAAAACGATTAACCCGCATGCTTGAGTGGAAAAATTTTGTACATTCCTCTAACCAAGACTTGATCCTTTAATTAAATAAAGCTTTGAAGTCTAAAAAAATTGAAATCATCATTCCTGTCCGATGATTAGGAATTCCAGAGTCAATTTACACTATAGATCTACCATTGAATTTAAATTATACACCCCCACACAAACTACATGCCTACGTATGTATGAACGTAAAATAGTTTCATCTGATTGGCGAACAAGTAGAGTGTCTGGAAAAGAATTACCCACCTCTCTGAGCCAAATCCTCCCTTGCCACAATCTACCGGTAGCAACGGTGGCAATAGCTCTGGCGCTGCATTCATGATCCGGCCGCCTTCATATGTGCCACGGCAACGTAGTTGAAACCAACTTGTGGCAGCGATTCTCTAAAGGCGCAAAGGAGAATTGAAATAAATCTTTCAATTTCACGAATGATTGGAAAACATTTAAAATTATTGAGACGCACAAGTGCATGCCGGCAATGCATATGCATCTACTTACAGAAATATGCGCACATACATACATACATCTACGCTAGAAACCACTGGCGCCAATTTTGGTAGCTTTGTTAAGCAAAGAGGCTGGATATGAAAATCCTCCGCCATGAGGTCCATACCAAAACCACAAACTTAAACTCAATGCCACACGCACAAGGAAATAAATCGTCGAATTGCTGAATGGTAAAAAACGAACACCCAATTGCATTTACCGCTTCCAATCTCTTCTCGCTGCGGAACAGCTCAGCAGATTGTTACATTTACACGCAGCAACTTTTTTTCTATCTCGGCCGCACTGGGTGTCTCTCTGTCTGTCTGTCTGTCTGTCAGAACGTCCGCTTGCTCACTCATTCGCTCATTCATTGATTCATCTGAAGGATAATCTCAACTTGCGACGTCGGAAAAGCAAGCCGCAAAAAAGGAAGGAACAGTCGGAATATCAGCAGCTGCATTTGAATTCGTACTGTCATCGGTGGATATGCACACATACTACGAGTATATAATTACATACGTACATATGTACGCGTACAGCGTTTGCGATTGGGAATATTTGCGACAAACTTGGAATGAATTTTCATGGTTTTTCAAATTCAATGCATTAATGGCAATTGCGTCGACGCCGAATGGTATTAGTCTCAATGCCTCAAAGTGAGATGGGAATTCGGAACAAGTAAAATGGTGTCAACAAAAGTCAGGAGAAGTTTTCACATTCTCTCTTAAATTACATGCAATTTTTGTCACGTTCAAATTACTATATGGATCTGAAGATATTTAGTAAAGAAAAGATTACGGTTGAAAAAAAACTAAACTTAAAATAAATGCCTCAAAAATTATTTATATATTTACTTTAATAAACATAAATTAATTAAATATACATACATATGTACATAGATACACTGCCTCCGGAACAATTGCGCGAGACTTCGTCACGTACGTCATGACTTGCAAAAGTTTATTCATAAATAATTGAATTTATCTTCTAAAGGCAAAACAGAATGTCTGGGGTAAGGCGAATTGATATAAGTTGGTAGCAGTAATACAAAAACAAACATTTTTATATCTTTTTTTTTTGCTTTTGCGGCTTGGGCTGAGAAATTATTCCACACATTTACATCGCAAGCTAATGAGAAAAAGTAGAATGTGAAGAAGTTCTATTAACACCACCTTATAGAAATTCGCCTTAGACTGGGGCTGCTTCGTAAAAGGGACGGTGACAATTTGGCACGACATTTTCCGTATTGCTAGTGAAAAAACCAACAAGTGATTCTATCGTTTCGATTTCATCACAAATCTTATTGAAAAAGTACCGTTATCGGGTTTTACAATTTTCGGTGACAAAAAGGTCGTCGCACGTAGGTTTTCTGTGAATTGCCTCTTTCTTGTTTGCGAAGAAGTAAATTTGATTCCTTAAAAGGGCAAATGTTATGTGTTTTAAATAGTTTCAAAATATATCTCCTAATATTGAAAATTATGTGAATATTTATTTAAAGTTAAATTAATTTTTTTTTTTTTGGATTTTAGAAGTATTACAATTATTGAAACGTGTATACAATTTTCAAAATTATCTTATCCAAAGTTTCCGACAGATCTTTTAAACTTGATCAATTTGGTCGGAAAATTCTTGACAATTAAAAGATATTGACATTGTCGCTTTCCAAAAACTCCATAGTTGCTTATGCGTAGGTGTCTAGGGTCGCCGATAATTTTCCAATAATAAAAATCAGACATTCACAGTACTGAATTTGACCGAAAGTCTTTTATAGTTCCAAATAATCCTTTAAACGTGCAGATGGGTTTCTTCTAAGATCGTTTTTTGTAACTCGTTGCGAATCAATGCTATTTCAAAGAAATAAAAGTGATGAAATTTATTACAAAAATATTCGGCGTATTACCTAGAACTTTTCTTGTTTTTTATATATATTTTTATATTATTATTGTCAAAACCTTATTTATGCTGAATAAATTAAATAAAATGGGATCATTTAAACATCGGAGAGGTTAAAAATCATTCCTTCTGTTAGTTCAAATTAGTGGGAGTTCTATAAAATCAGTACAGCTCATACTTATTAAACAACTGTAGAAGAGAAGTCGAGAAGATAGTAAATTAGTATTGTTTTCCATTCCTTGCATTCCCAGACTTGACATATAAAAGTTGCAAAAGGTTAATAATTTCATTACATTGAAGTGCAAAGCATTTACAGTTAGTAATAAAATAGACATTTTTCTCAACAAAAAAAAATTGAAAATTGCAGATATAAAATATATGTAAAAAAGGTGAACAAAATTCAAGCGATGTTTGATTTCAATATTCAGCAGCAGGAAATTGCACCAATTTGTCTCTGAGCGACAAGTTGAACAATAGAGCTTTTTTCTCAGACGCCCTGGTAAACTGGTAAACTGAGGCCATCGCATTTTTCGCCATTTATTACATCGAACTTGTCACATGCCATTTGCAATTTAAATGTTCACTCATCAGCGTTAAATGCCGCTCCTGCATATGTGTGCGTTTTTTTTGTGTATGTTGTATTTATGTTTCTAGGTAGGTGCCAACGGTTAGATAAAAGCGTCATTTGGCTACAATAATTTTTTTTTTATAATTTAGTTATGCGTTCATTGTTTAACACTTCTTGCCTGGGCTGACCATATTTAGAAAGTGTCCTTAAAATGCTCACAAACTTAGTTTGTTAAAGGATATGTACATATATGAAAATGTAAGCATCCAAATGTTAAATTAATTCACAAATCGACATTTCTATGAATATCTCATCCTCAATGTATAGTAGGGAGTTTCTTCATATGCAGAGTTTTCGGTCACCCACATAAACTGTCTACAAAAATAGCTGACATTTGGTAAAAGCTCTACTTTTACTACGAAAAAAAAAAAAAAAAAATATCAAAAATGGTAAACCAAATACGATCCGATTGATGAAATTTAGTTTGCAAATTTCTTTCACATGGCTACTACCCCATTTGGACTAAAGTATAATATGATAATATGTTAATGGTATGTTAATGTTAATATCGATATTCCGCTGAGAATCACAGCTGCATAGAAGAGAGCAGTACGAAAAGGGCGTGCCCGTCTACGTAAATAGCGCTGGAATGATAAATTAATTTTTCGAAATTGTGCTTAATGTCAGAGCGAATGTTTCAAATAGAAAGCGTTATAAACCAAAATATTATAAAAAAAATAATTAAAATTATATATTACGAAAAACTAAAGATTCCTGGAAAGGTTTTTTGCGAGAAGAATAGGGAGAAATTTCACGCAGCAATAAAGGCTGTGCTATGATAATTTTATCATCACTTAACATCCAAGATGAACCAGTGTATCATTTAGTTTTTCATTTAAAAATTAGAATTAAAAATGGGCATATACAAAAATGTTGTATTCATATATTTTTGAACTCATTTTTCAATGACGACAATGGGGATAGGCTCAATAAGATCGTATGTGAAAGCTTGTTTATATATCCGATCCAAAAACAGCAAATAAATATTCATATCTAATGACTTTTCTATTTATAAGTCAGTTCTTTTCTCTTAGTACCAAAATCCTTTCAAATATTCAAAGAAACTAACCGCGGCCGCTGTACTTCGCACAAAAATCTTCTGCCGTTCGGAGTTAGCGTAAAATTTTAGATACTGAATGTATGGCGCAACGCTATAACGCATACTCTAATTATGCAAGCGAAATTGGTTACAAAAAACTCAACTTCTCAATATTAAGACTTAAACCAGGAATTTCAATAGAGGCTATATATGAGGAAAAATTCAACTTGCTGTAATAATCCTTAATGGAAATAATGTAACTATCGTTAAAATACAATAATGAAACAGTTTGCTATAATTTCGACCAAAAAATTAGAATTACGAAAAAGTAAATTCTTGAAATATATAAGAGCATATAAACAAAACAGGGGTTAGAGAGGAAAAATTTTAAATGACAGATACTCGCTAACCCAACATTGATAAAGCTTTAACACCCGACTTTCGATTAAGTTTTGATTAGGTCCGGAATAAAACATTGCGCTAATTACCCTACATCATTTATGCAAATCATTTCTTTTTAAACCTTGAAGTGATTTACTGATATAAGGCTTCTAACAACCCCTGCTATCGTTCGAAATTGTCATGAAAGTGTAGGTCCCTCTATTTGCCGGAAAACATGGAAACGCACAACACAAAGTATATGAAAAACTCGGCCAAATAACAAGCAAATGATGTACAGGCCAATTATATGTGAATGTGTAAATGCAGATTTGTTCTTTATAAAAAACAGCAATTACGCCAATCATTCTCGGGTAAAGAGTTTTTATTCGTGATGTATCTCCATGAACATTCATTAAGCATTTGGTACTTGACATGCTTTGTGCGAAAACCCAGACCACCCCTTTTTCATTGAAAAACTCAACCAAAAATGCTGTTCAATTTTTTTACTTCAGTCCGACCAATTGCCTGTAAGATGCGACTAATAAATGAAGATGAATACGCCTGAGCGGAAATGCCATACCATAACTTATGTACAATATCATGCCTAAAAAAAATAAAAATAAAAAAGCACGAGCTGGCCGGAATGTCAAGTGAGTAGCCTCTGACACTTTACTATGATTATTTTAAGAAAGTGATAAATGGTAGCTGGCCACATAAAAAAGTTTTCACTAACACATATGCACAAAAGTATAAATGTATTTATGAATATTATACCAACTTAACAGAACGCATTGAAAACATCCCGGCAGGGATATTGTGCGCTTCCGTTTTTTATTTATTTCAGTTCAGTGAAAAGCACACAATATTACTAACTATCAACAAATGTGCTTGGTTCTATTTAAAGTAATCATATAATAAATTACGCACAGTACACCTTCGAAGAGGTGGACTGAGAGATCAATTAAAAATTCATTTCAGAGAGAGTTTGCATCAAGGAAAGTTAGAAAATCCAAAATACATCGAGTAGAATCTTAAACTATGAACCGGGATATTAAAAGTTAACCTTTCCATGAGCTCAGAACAGTCAATTGACCCGTTCAAGGTATTTGCAACGAACGTGCAGGCGAGAAAGGCACTCCGACTATTTAATGCCAATAAGTTCAAGAGCAGGCAGTGAGCTTTGAAAGTATTCGATGCGGTACCCGCTGGTAATACCATAGGAAAAGAAAGGCCTTCTCTACTTTAGAAATACCAGGTGAAGAAGGGCTTCACCTGCTGTTTCCAGTTGGTGCCAGTTAGCTAGATGAGTAAATACCTAAGTTCTGAACTTTGGATACGCATTTTAAATACAAGCTAGAGATAAAATAACTTGTTAAAATTGGGTAATGTTTCCTAGTAAAAGTTAATGTTCAAAGGCAAGCGATTTTGCGAACACCAGTCATAAACTTTATCTACTTATGTCGACTTAAAGAGCATTTTGCGAGAGGCCGCATGCAGTCTCAGAAATTATTAGACTAGACGTTTTCCAAATAAAAATGGCTTGCTCTCAACTGAAAGCTAAGAATTCTATGCATGCTAAGAGGGTTTTAAAAAAATTGTATTTTCTTAAATTAAATTTTGGCTGTTGATAGTTTCTTATTTACGGTTATTAGCTTAAAAAACCTCATATTCAGTCTAATTGAATAAGACATTTCTGTATTTTTTGTGTTTCGCGAGGCTTAACTGGGTTCAAGTAAAAGCACACGCCCGCACATACAAATCCGACCTGGTCGGAAAAAGAAAGTCAAAAGATTGTCGATTTCATCGACGGACAAACTGATGATTGCGATGTGGATGTGTGTGGTCTATAGAAAAAGTCGTGCAATGTTGTTGACTTTCATCGATGTGGCATGGAGCACAGAAACTTAATGGGATAAATGCACAAAAGTATCTACTCGTAGTTGCAGCTGCAACCACAGTTAAAGTAAAATAACAACAACAGCTACAAAAATAATAGCACCATATATGTGAAGGGCCATAAAGGAAATGGCTCTAAGAACTTTTGAGTAGCAGAATAGAAAAATAAGAAGAATGAAAATAGAAAACAAAAATAAAGCGAAAGTAACAGCAACTCGGACTTTTATTTCCTCATTTGATGCTTCAACTACATACACACACACATACACACAAACACACATCGATTGCCCGAATACTTGGCAAAGAATTGGCAGCATCACTGTTTTGATTTCATACAAACCCATGAAAGTGGTCGAGTTTCATCATCGAAAACACCACATACATATATTCGTCTATATGTCTATAAAATAGATATGTACATATGCGTGTGACCTATCAGGCGACCGTTCGCCCCAATTGTCATTTAGATTTGCGGGTGCTGGTAAAAATTTGAAAATTTCGTTACATACTCCATGACATGGTGGCATGTGTGGATGTTAAGAGCCAAAAGATTGTTTGCTTAGCAAGAAAAGTGTTTGGCAGCGTTTCTATAGCAAAACGCACACATATCGTTAATAATCGAAAGTGGAGCAAGAGAATGCCAAGTGGCGAGTTGATCTTTTTTTTTTTTTTTTTGGTATAGTTAGTCGATTCGATTCATTTTCGATATGTTGTCAAGAGAATTGACTGAACGAATGGATTGACACACACCATCCTGCACCGCTATCTGGCGGATATCGACAATACATAGACACTTTGACACACATTAACAACACGGCCAAATACGGCAAGCACGCAACACAGTCGTTGGCACGCACGCAGACAGAATTTATGAGCTTTTGTTGCATACAACTAACAATCTGACGGAGAAATTGGTTTGATGCCAGCTATGGCACGCCCACCAAACTGTATTTTGCTGCATAGCAGAATGACAGAGCACCACTGTCTGTCTGGCGTATTGGTTAAATGAACTGCGTCTGCTGCCATCAGCAATAGTGGAGCGTGTTTTTCACACACACATATGTACATACTATATACAAACTAAGCGTAATATCTGCTGTACCGAATTGCACTTTTTTACCGACTTAAACTTGCACTGATTCAAATCAAACGTACATATGTACATATGTAGGTGAATATGTAGGTTTGTGTAGCGAGTTGACACGAACACTTTGAAAAAGTTTAACCGCCAAACGGAACGGTGTAACAATGATTTCTTTAGGAATCAAGGAAATCATATACGCCACAGGAATTTGGTAATCATCCAAATTCGCCGATTCAGGTGGTTATATAAATAAAGTAAGTCTCAAAAATTATATTCCAGGATATTCACAATGTACGTTCTTGTATAAATAAAAACCTTCTTTTCGTGCTAGTCTTTTTATATTTTGCTATAGTATACAGATTAGGAAAAATATATGGGTTGCAAAACCATACAGAAATGTCTCTTGATTTTAATCTTAATTTCATTTTATTATACTTTATTTAACTAACTGACAAAAATTTCTTTAAGTTAGTGGCAACACTTTTATGAACTCCCTTCGCGTGCACCATTACTAAATGTGTGTGTTTGAAAACAGTTGACAACTCCTCAAATTTTTTTGGACTCAGTTGCCTCAATCATTACCTCAATCAGTGCAAACCACCACTGTAATGCGTAATTTATCTCAATTATTTTTTCTGAAACTTTTCCTTTTGATATCGGTATAATAGCATTTCAAAAACGTGTTCGTATAAACACTTTCGTTTCTCACCAATACTATAATATTTCAGTAAGCTTAGAAATTGTATAAAATTAGTATTTTTAAACATGTGGCAACACTCCGTTAACACATATTCATGATCAAGTTCACTTATGCCCACTTCTTTTGAATCCAAATCCGTAATATTTCCTTTAACTGAATAAGTGAACTATACACTTTTCTAATCGGGTATATTTGGTTTAACTTATCATAATTTAAGCTATTGTTTTGAAAGAGTTGGCCACACTCCTAACGATCATTGTTGCATTATATTTAATTTTCTAATTTAACTTAATTTAGGTTTAAACAAGTGGCAACCTCCTGTAAACAAATTTTGAAAATTCGAGAAGTTTCCGTTTTATACACATTTTCTGGGAATAGAAAGTATTTGCAAATAGGATGAAAATTGAGCCAGTAAACAATTCGAATATTTATATTTAATTCGAATTTCTTTTGATTTTCTGCAACAGTTTCAGATATTTTTCTGGCTGGGTAAACGTCTCCGCGTTGATGTGTCACGATCAGCATGTTTCGAATTTGTGATTCGATTTGATTTTGATTTTTACACTAACTGTTACGATGTGCAATTTCATTCACAAGTGTTAACTGTGATTTTCAGCGCCATATTGCCTTTGTGCACGTCAACTTAGCGCTTGTGTAAAAAAAGTCAATAAAAAAAAAGAAGACAGGACGAAAATTTTAAAATCAAAGATTTTTCGTGCGTGCTTTCAGAAAGAAGCTTTACATTTCAGTGCAGCCGTTGACATGCGCACATCCATTCACACACTATATATGTGTATGTCTATATTTTCGTAGGTATAATTCTGCTGAACAAAAGTACAGTAAGGTGTACTGTATATCTGTCAAGGGGATAAGTATAGCCGCTAAATTGAGGCCCTTTAAAAGTTCAAATTTTTAAAAATAAGTTCAGCGATTTGCAGCAAATCGGACACCATTTGGCTTTGGCATCTCCGATTTCATATTACAGTATCAATTGAGAGAGACCTCTCTGTTTTTATTTTTTTATTTTTTTGCGTAGAGGTTTTCGAGATATATACATATAAGTTCTTTCTTTTAATTCATAGTTTTAAAAACACTTAGATCGACTAGCATAAAATCCAGAGTTACGCTTATAAATAAAGATATAATTAAAACAGAGTTACATTTTTAATTACATAATATAGTCATTGCCTTTCAGCAAATAAATTTCTGTAACCCAGGCTATGCAAATTTCTTTTCTGATATTTTATTTTAGTTTTTTGAAATTGCAAACCTAAATAATTTTTGGGGATTCTTTTTGGTCTGTAATATCGTGGATGTTATAGATCCGCTTTCCCAAATCTCTGTTAAAAGAATAGGATCCATGGCATTGTGGGCAAAAGTGATTCGTTTGTTATTGTTTATTAAAAAAAAAACATTTTTAATTCACTTTTTTTTTATGTATGCCAGAATGTCAAAAACTTAACCATTTAACCCTTAATAATTGCTCGGTTAAATATTTATTTGTTTTTAACTCCGAGTCTCTGTAAGCCCATATTTCCGCTTAAACAATTTCAAATTTTTTAATGTAAAATATTGATGTCCGAAAAACACGTACTGATCGAATTCTCAAATATTATTTGTAAAAGACTTTTATTCATTCCGAAAGTTTTGAGACTAGTCCGATAGTGGTGTTAATTTCATGTTTGAGTTATGTAGGTTGAAAAATCTTTGAAAATACAAAACAAGAATAGCCGCCATTATTCAATTATTAAAGGGGTTTTCACTATTTACATACCTTCGATTTTTCGTTTTTGAACACAGTGCTTTGATACAAAGCGATTGGGGATTTCGAAGTTAGCCTGTCAGATTTTACATTCGCTGTAAAAGTATTGCTATGTTAATATTTAAAAACACTTTAGCGACTTTCGGCGATTTTATTTGAAATCGGCATCAATGAATTTTGAAGTGGATTAATTTCAGTTTGTCCAGAATGTAAAAAGACTTAATTAGGTGTTTACTTAGTTTTCGAAAAATTACTTTTATCTAACTTTAAGTTTAAGTTGAAACCGCTACTTTTTTCCTATTATTTATTTACTAGTAATTTCGGCATACTTACATTTTGATGCTTTCGAAAATAACGGTCATCTCGATGTGCATACCAGCATGCACGCATAGTTTCATGTTTTTATTCTGGAATAAAAGGATTGCGAAGCTCGTGAAAGAATACGAGTATTAACTTTATTGCCATACTCAGAGGAATTTATTTCATACATATGAATGAAGCGGTGGTAATTTTTGAGTTATTCATCTTCCTTTTATCTCATCTACTGAGTACTAATCGCTTGTAAGTTAATGTAAATGTGCCACGGTCTCCTCTTACATTGTTGGCATATTAAATGAGGGCAAATACTTACGTTGTGAGTGAAATAAAATTGCAATAAACTGCACCACCGTTTCAGTGAACCGCCTGGCTATGCCCAATGGCCAGGCCATTTAAAGCAGCTAAGGCAGCTAAAGCAGCTAGGTCTCTAATAGTATTTGTGGTTAATTTGAATGGCCTCCAGAGAGCGAAGAGTTAGTTAAACAACTTCATTTTTAATTCTACTTTGATTACTTTTGCCTTTTACGTAAATTACCTTGACTAGCGTAATACATTTATTCCAATAATAAAAAAAAAGGCTTTTACAGCTGCAACAACTACAACAATATGACAATGTAGAGGATATACATACATATAACAGAACAAAAAAGGAAAAAAGGGTTAAACTAACACAGAGTAGGGGAATGGGGAACAGCAATGGCAGTGCTAGCTGGCTGTCCCGATGCTGCATCAGAGCCTAACAGCCCGCTGGCCCGTGTAGCGTCGGCCAACTTTCATCATTAGGCCTCTGGGAAATTTTCCGGGCACTTAAGTTTTTCCACTTGCCAATGCTGCGCCACCGTAAATAGAAACGGCCATTGTTGTAGCCACAGTTGCTTGCCGTGCACACCCTGCGACTACCTTCATCATCCCGTATTGTTTTGCGTCTTTTCTGGCTGTATTTTTTCAAGGTTTGTCGTTTCTTTTTCATTCCATTATTTTATTTTTCCCAGGCAGCAATCTTTTGTTTTAGGCGCTTTATGCTACCAACATATTTTTAAGCTGTCACTTTTGACTTCCCATGACCATCGCGGTCGCTTCGGCTGAACAATTGCTATAAAGTTGTTGTCTTTGCTACTATAGTTGTTGTTGTGCACTTCAAATGCAATTTGCGCGGTGGGCCAGGCAGGAAGAGGGGTATATGAGAAATAAGGTGGAGAATACTAAGCCGGCCGCCCAAGTTCAGGGTACCACCGTCAAGTTTAACTTTGGCGTTCAACTACAAACAATTTAAAGGAAGCATAACTAAAGCCAATGTCAAGTACGAAACAAAAACAAAAAAAAAACAAAAAATGGAAAGGATATGTTTACGAGTTGTGTTGTTTCTCGTTCATATTTTTTCGTTCTTCATTATATGATCCCTTATTTCTGTTTTCACGGAAATTGTTGCAATTTATTTTATTGCATTTAGGTTTGTTTAGTTCATATTTCGAAATATCATAGAGTCCTTCCCTTCGCCCACTTATCTACTTTCTAGTTTGATTTGTTTCGTCAACTTTCATCGCTTTACTTTTCTTTTCTTTTATGTTATTAGATATTGCTAGCGCTTTTTGGGTATTTGGGTACTCTAATTTAGAACAGTAAATGGGTAAATCTTAGAAGTTTTAATAATACCTTAAGTGACTGTAAACTTTTTCGATTTACTCCAGACACCAGCCACAAAATGAGTTAAAAGAGAGTAATTTGGGTAAGTTCTGACAGTCAGAAAGTTAAATGAAGTTAGTATTTGTTTTGAAATAAAATAACAGTAGTAATAAAATTACACTGAGGCACATTTAAATAGTTCCCCCGAGTTCTTATTACAACGAGCGAATTTTTTGTGGAAATGAAAGAAAAGAGAAATAAAGGAAATAACATAATTTTTACAGCGTTGAGTAAAGAAACCGAAAAAAGGTTTAATGAGGAATTTGAAGAAAACGTTTACAAGTGGCTCTTCGACAGGCAGTTTTTTAATTCACTATGTTTGAGTGTAAGTTAAAGAAATTTCCAATAAACTTTTTTAGTAGTTAGTACTGGATAGACAACAATCCATTGTAATATATTTATTACACAATTTACGAACAGGTCGCAGCAAACCCTTGGGGGTCAAAGAGCTCAGGACTTCCTCTTCCAACAGATCGCTGCCAAATGCCTCAGATAGGAAGAGTCAATAGGGTGGTCATGTATACTAAACACAGTAATATGTTTTTGCCATGAAAAATAAACAACCATCAGCCCCATAAGTTATATCTGCGATCAGAAATAATAACCGCCTAAGGAGAAAAACCTGAATTCGAGAAAAATAGTTGTGTACATTTGGATTCTAAATTCTTCCACAGCTTTTTAAATAGGCCATCTGGCAAGATGGAGATTTCAAATACATAACTCGATTTTATCTTAATTCGATATAGACGGTCACTGTTTGTGACCACAGATATGCAGTCCCATCTATTAAATGAATGCTAATACCTTTGCACACCTGCAGTACCTCGATGCCTCCCAGTCATTTCTGTGAGAAATATTTTTTCGATTTTTAAAGGTGGCATTGATGGCTGAAGGGGGGTGTGCCTGGCCAAAACTCTTTCTAGGCAAATGGTTAGATGTCTCAATACCATGCACTCCGATGTGACTGGGCAGCCAGATTAGCAGAAGCTAATTGTTGAAATCATTGAACCGATACTAGCTTTGCCGAACTAGTTTAGAAGTTTGGAAGTTTGGAAGCGGTTAGACATTTTGTTCATGCATTCTAAACGTTTCAACCAGCCCAAGAACTGTGGAATATTTCCGAGTCCAATACATAGCTACATGCAATTTATTATCGAATGATACTTCTCTGCAATTTAATTTGATATTCCTTGTGTTTGTCAGTCGACGATTCGCATGAAATTAAAATTCCTATATGTTAACTTCAGTATCTTGTGGAGCAACTGGTTGTGTAGCTATTCTTTTAAATGCAGATATTACATTTATTATCAGTGAAATCACGTGAATTTTCCAAATATCTTGATTACCGCGAAAGTAATTATCCCCAAAAGTAGGTATGCATTTTTTCTTCAACTTAATTTTGGCATTAGAAAAAGTTGGTCGCTCTTATTTTCAGAATAATTTGTAAATTCTGAAAATTCGCCCACTATCTTGGAATTATGCTAATTGAAATGCCTCTATATAAATATAAATGAAGTATTGAATACGTACAGGAGGGAACAGAGATGTTAGAACAATTTTAAAATTTATACAAAATTAAACATAACTCATTTATTCTTTAGAATTTCTCAAAAGTTGTATTACATTTGATCTAGATATACATGCAGATCAAAATGGCACCACTCAGCGAAATATATTCGTTAAGGGAAAAGTAAAGATTATCCCCATTATCTTTGAAATAAAGTTCAGATCATTATCCAGTTTTTGAGTCAGCAATAAATATTCGACAATTTAGAAATCCGCCCGCAGTACTGGGGTGTAGTCAATACTCATTCTCAGGGAGCTTAACATTTATTTTAGCTATTCTGGTACCTACTTTTCCAGAAATGAGAATGTCTAACTTCTTTAATATCAAAGTAAATAATTTATGCGACTCAACACTCCCCAACTATATCAGAATGCATATATCATATATCAATATACATAGCCTATTAAAATTGGTACCGGGAAAATTGTAATGAGACACTCCGGCTGAGTGGGTTAAATATTTTCCATATACTAGCAGCAGATTTTTAAAGCTGATGGGATGAATCAAAAAACAATATCGTGTAATCCCGTAACTAGGATTAAATATCCTGTAAAGTTGCAGTAGATTTTTGACATAATTTTCAGTGGAGTATCTATCGAAATGTATTGCAAATCGCACCTGCTGCATACCTTTCTAATATCATCAAAATACATAGGACCATAATCCGGGTTTCTGAATAACTCGACTCTAGCGCTCTCTAGCGATAAAGATTTATTTAACTGATTTACTTTGTCTGAAATTATTCAAGAGCTTAGCGAGGCAATGAATAAGTTAATTGTTTTGCCATTATGTTTTTCATTTTCATTGCACATCGGCACACACGCGAGCAGTGTATGAATTCAAATTAAAACATCACACTGAGTGTTAACTAAGTACACCATGTATGGTTAATTGGGATTGCTTATAAGTTACATTAATTTCATAGCTGTTGATTTTTAATCTCCCTACAGTTCTTTGGTATCATCTAATTAAATTATGCAAATACCAGCCCTGCCATTCGAGCGAAGAAGTTGTAGATTTGAAAGAAACAGAAAAATATTTTTAAAATAAATGTGTGTGCGCATTTGCAGCGTCAGGTTTGTTTCCCGCTACCAGCATCCTTCCGCTAAAATCGTATATATGTATACTACATACATACATCGTAGCTAATTAACATAAACACACACACACACACCCACACACGTACACTCGCAAGCAAATTGTGTAAATGGCAATACAGAGGAACAAGCGAGTAATTAGTTCACATTTTCCCATTCACTGATATCACAGCTGTGTGCAAGAGATTTATCAAAAATATTCACAAAAATACCAAGTGATTATTTTGTTCATTTCATATACTACAATTTTAATCTAGCACATTGTGCTGTAGCGGCAAGGGAGAAGAGGTCATTTGCACAATCACACATAAATTGTGCAATTGAGATGGTAATTAATTTTCCGATTTCAGTGCCGAGTCAGCTGAATATTTCCTAAAATATAGTACGAGTATTGTAGAAATATGCAGAATCTTGATTGTTCTATGTGTTTGGTGTTATTGTTGTATTATCCCTACTGCTGCATTTTTGAATGCTGATATCTGCCCCATTTTTCTTGCTTCGGTGCACACGCATTGTGCTGTTGATAGATATTAAAATCTTGTCCCGACAACTACAATCCAAACTGTGCACGATTCGCAAAAACAAAATCAAAAGCAACAATAAATTGTAAACAAGCAACAGCAATGCTTAATTGTCGAGTATCTTTATCATATCCTGCAATTTGTTTGCCAACAGCGTCCTGTGAATGTTTACACCCTGCCAAAGCTTCAATTTTAACGGCCAAGGCTGGTTGCTTTCACGCTCTACTGCGTTCCGTTCCGTTGCTTGCTCTCCCGCACGCGCCTGCCGCTGTGCTGTTCCCGACGCATGACGATTGTCAAAAATGTTGTCAACACTTTTCTATTTATTTTTCATTCGGTGTGTTGTTGTTGTTTTTGTTGTTGTTGTTAATATGCTGTAATTGTTGGTTTGCAATTAAAAACTGTCAAGTTGCAAATGTACTATGTGCGAATTGCGCCACTGTGCCAAGGCGATTCGAAATGAGGGTGAAGCGTTTGAAATTGGTTTGGCGATAAGCGATACGCTCGAGTTGAAACAGCTGTGTTCGCGATATTAATTAGCTGCCATTGTCGCTAGACATTCCCCCAGGGAAACGCCTTTTGAATTTTTAAATGCTTAGAGAATGCTTGAAAAAGGCCATGAATTGATTGTGGATATTAAGGATGTGCAAAGGTGTAAGGAGAATGCGACAGAGCATCACATATTTCATGCTATGGAATATTCGCGACTGAATTAAATTTATTTAAGACAAGAATATTGATAAAATACTAATTTACCTTTGTAAATGTGAAGGAAGAAAACCCCAAAATGCATTCAAAGTAAAATTTATTGCAAATGGTCAATATGCAATAATGCAAAGCCTGCAAGCTATCAGGGAAAACAAAATATACCAGAATAGAGCACTCTTTTATCATTTTCGGCGCACTTTTCCAAATTTTACGAGACACGACTAGTGAATTTATGACCTATAGCTATCTAATGGGGTTGTTCCCCGTAAATTCTTTTCGAATTTGAAAAAAAAGGATAAAGCAACTGAGAGCCAGGTCCACACTGAAGGGTGTATAGTGAATTTCAATGAATCTCGAGCTTTTAAGCGCAGGCGTTTTTTATATGGTTGATTCACTTGTCAGACTTCGTAATGTAACTAACTCTTAAATCGTCGGTGCGTGTAGAGGACTGCAAGTTCTTACAGACCCAGCACGCACTCATGTGTTTCATGTGCCGATGTTTTTGTCTAAGCAGTTAACCCTAATTCCATTCCTCGATTTGATCACTTTTTAAAAACTTTCTTCGGGCTTAAATTTTTTTAGAAATGAACTTAAATCAATACTGTTAGTACCATACACTGTCGTAATTAAAATAAGACATGGCTCAAAGAGATCGCTCACAAAAATTGCTTTGCTTTTGGTGTCAGTGTAAAACTTTTAGACCGCCCATTTGTATTATAATTTCACGACACACATAAATATTATTACTATTATGTAATTCAAAAAGTAACCAAGAAGCATAAAAGCTGAAATAAAATGAGCAAAAAGTAGTTACCAAGTCATCAATGGTAGCTCTTCTTTTTATATGGATCTCGTAAAGTTTTTGGCTGTTTCCATCGGAAAAGCATATTTCGAGTTTTAGAGGATTAAATCAAGAAAATTTCAATACTTAATTTTTGGCGAGTAATATGCAAGACAACATAATAGGAAAACATATTTTATTCAGACTTTAATGTATGTTTAGTATTTCAAATTGGATAATTAACCGGAACTAAAAACTATCAACGCTGTAAATTATTTTGATTTACCTTTTTGTGTTACTTATTTCTGCACTACACAAAAAAAAGTTAAATTCAAATCCAAAAAAGTAGAATACTTCAATATTCACTGAATAGAAGCAAAAACTTTCACACTTTACCAAATGCAAATGGAGGTTTCTAAGTTTACATCGTCATCAATGCATGACACACAGTTGAGTAAATTGCCAATGGTGAATGATAACCTCATTAAGTTGACGGGTGAGCGGAGGGGAACAATGTGGCCGAGCAATTCAGCAAAGGTCACTTAAATGAGCTGTTGTGGTTGGTGCATTTATACCACCATGCGTACTAGTTCATACATACATACATACATACATACATACTTACAAACTAACTTAATTCAATACATTGCAACTAGCTGATGTTAATGTCCGTCAACAAACATTGCTTGAAGCCAGTCTGTGTGAGTGTGTATGTGTGTGTGTATTGGTTGATGTGCTCATTTTGGTTTCGGTTTGCTGAAATGTTCATTAAGTATCTATTTACATACAAACATACGTACGAATATATACATTAAGGTGTCTACCGTTCAATGCAGAAAAAAAAAACCAATATTGATTTTAAAGACCTGTTCGGAAACTACTTAGCCCGCTTTTGAGCCACTTTTAGACCACCCCCACGTTTGCTTTTGATTTCTCTCTAAGCGAGAAGTTTTAAATTTTTTTTTAAAATAACGACAATTTGATCAAATTTCGCTCGTCCGCTCGGTTGCACGATTTTTCACTTTCTCTTCAAATGCAGCGAGAGCCAATTTCGTTTTTATGTTCTTATTTACCATGCTCATTTTAAGTTGTTGAATATAAATTACAAGTATAGTAATTGAAAAAATATTTTAAAATATAGGATAATTGAAGTTCTTGGTAGGGAATGCCAACGAGGGTTAATGGAAAATATGTAATTTGTGAATTACTTTGAAGTTAATTTAATTTCCCGCTGTGTATTTGCAACACCTTAATATACATACATATTTACATACATTTGTGTAGGTGTACACATATGAGTGAATGTATGTGTGTTTGCATTTGGTGGGGCGTTAACTCACACATCAAACACTCAAATCCCAACCGCATATGCAAATGAAACGAGAATCCCCAATAGATTGGAGTGTCGATATTGGTTTTGCAAGCGTTAACGTTTTGCAAAGTGCGAATAATGATGGGAATGCATTTTGATGTAAACCGGAAGCTATTTGATGTGTTGCCTCCGCTGATATGAAAACTATGCCACTTATTTTGATGGTTTTTCTACATTCTGCTCGCATTGCTATGATTCGTATAACAATTTTATAGGTAAATTTCTTTCATAAATGTACAAAGGCGAGATAGAAAGTGATATTTATGTGGCCGTTATGAATTAGCTTAAGGATTCATTTTTCGATTGTATTAAGATATTCGACGAACTAAATTTAATTCTGAAACTCTTTGGCTGCATCATTAGTAGAAGTAGTTTAAGTAGCACCACCTCTATACTGAATCCTATAATGATAATTTTTTATATTTTCTTTAATAAGTAAATAAAATTAATGTAATTAAATAAATTGTAATTTGTGGCGATCACTGCACTAACTAATTAAGTATTCGTAAAATCTATTTCTTTGCCTATTCTGGAAAATGTGCCAAACCATCAGCTATAGTGTGTTTGACAAAACGAATTGTAAACGAAGCAGAAGTATGTTTAGAAAAATATATCCAACTTTTTGCTTGGCTACAAATGAAATAACAGCTGACATAGGGTTGCAAAATGTGATTTGTGTAAGTACCCAATTGATATTTACAAGAAAAAGTGAGTTTTTTTGTACTTGCCAGAATTTAATTATTTTCAGAAAATGATCCTTTATTTTTTAAGGTAATCATTTTTTTGGCATTAGCTGCAACTTAATTGTGTCACAAACGAATATATAGTAGGCATCTGCTGATCAATGCACATAGAGTACCCCAGTTTGTTAAACAACTTCGAATCGTATTCGATTCCAACTGGTTATGGTAAATATTACATAAATACATATAAGGAATATAAATATCAACTCGGGCATCTTTATACAAATTTTATTACACTAAAATATGATGAGTTTTAAAAGTGGTTACCCGAAAAACATCTGAAAACCCTGGGGGGAAAGTTGCGAATTTTAATGTAAATTTTTTTAGTGTTTTTCTAATTTTACTACAATTTTTATCAAATTGAAAATTTTTATTTTCGGTTTTATATTATTGAATGAACTTTACTTAACGAAAGAAAACATTTTGAATATTTAAAAAAGAATCATTGCACTTTTTAATTCGGGAGTCACTGTACACAGATTATATACATATTAACATGATTTTTATTTCTAGTTGCAAAAATGGTCAAAAATATGGCCATGCCACTTGTCCAACGCAGATCATAGAAATACGGACGGTCAGAGACGTGGTTCAACCCTCTACGTTGCGGATTCCGGTTCATCATGAGTATAGTCTGTTGGGTTAACGCTTACTCCTTCGGGATGTTTAAGCGTACGAATAAACTAATGTAGCGGTACCTAAGAGGTGCGGGCTACAAATACGAAGAACGAATTCAGGACCAAATAACTAATTTTTGGTGCGATCCGAATTCACTGAGACGAGTCCTCACTCTGTGGAAAATTAGGACCTTACAACCGAAAAAGTAAGACAAAATTGGGAATTATGGTAAAAATATTTCCCAAAAATTGTCAACTTGCACTCAGTTGTTTTAAAGCGTAGTGGTTATTTCAAATATCTCAATGTGTATAGAGTTTGTAACGACAGAAGTTTATTGAATAGTTAACAGTGACGGAGAGAGATTAGCACATATACTAATTTTTAATAATACACAAAACCAAATGCAACTGATTCAAACGCAGATTTCATGTGGAATGGCTCTGTCCTACATATTCTCTATATGGAACCCCACTCTTACCTTTGTGGCAGTGAAAAACCATTGGCTCGCGGTAGCAGTACTTTTAGCAGACAAGTGGTGGCAGACTAAGTACAGTTGTATTGAAAAAACACACACTCGGCATGAGCATAGAAACATTGGACAAAGCAAAAATGCAAATACCATCTAGACCACCACTGAAATCGCCGCAAAATGGCGGCCGCTTTTGCAGTCTAGTGGCCATCAGCAATTGCCTTGGTGTCGGTTATTGCAGTTAGGGCAGGTAGCTATTCTCCAGAAAGTGATTATAAATTAAATCTTTAGTTAATAAAGGTTAGTTATTACTTTATCATAAGTCTTAATTCAATAAGAGCAGGACGGCGGTTGCTGAACGAAAGCAAGCCAGCCGTAGCTAGTAGGTTAATTGAAAATTTGTAATATTACTTTGTTCAGATAAACTTGTATTTAGATATGAACGTTTGTCTTAATTTGTTGTGGTGGGCATCCACTTTCCAAACTAAATGTAGCTACCACAAAACTTTAGTAGCTCTCTTTATGTTTGTGGAACGATGAAAGGTTGGTTTATCAAACGCATTTTAACTAATGCGTGCATGTTTTTTTTGTTGTTGTCCACCATCCACTTAACTAGCTGGGTTGAGTGGGCTTTTAGACGGATTTTCAATGACTGTGTAACAAGAGTTGAGTTTCTGTCTAAATTCACTGATATTTTTTAGCCACATGTACACACACACACATACACACACGCACACACATGTACATATATCAACTTGTTGACCATCTGAGCTCTGCTGCTCTAAAAATGAATAATTACTGCTTGAGGAATTTCTACTCGGAAATGCTTTTTGCACGTGTTCTAAATATTTAAGCTTTGTATTTGCTTTTTTTTGCGTTGTTTCCCTTAGTTCTAAAATTGTTCAATTGTTGTTATTTAACAAGTTTTTCGGTTCTGTCAAATTGCACTGTCTTTTGGCTTAAATTCTCTTGTAGTTTCCTAATTTTTTTCACCAACTTTTTATGATTGTTAAGTGCAATTCCCAAATGTATTTGGAACTCGTTTCATATTTCGAATATTCATATTTCTATACTCGTAACTGTTCACCTATCCGATAGGATTTTTTTTTGAAAATTGCTACTTTTCCATCAACTTAGTAATATCGAATTAAAGAATAATAATAAGTTTGAGAGTGGTTCTGGTCGCAATTGTATTTTCCTTCTTTCAAAACAAATTTGAAGAGCTATCATCCACTTGAATAAATTTAAAGTTTTCCAAGTCAAGTTTTTTTCTGTTTTGTGTCGTCGCAAAGGCAGATGTGAGTGAGATGTTTGGGAGTTCATATGAGCAAAGTGGCATGTCTATTTATGTTTGTCTTTTGATTGACTGCTGAGACAGTACAAATAAGGTGGCCGCACAGTAATAAATCACTTCTTTGTTGCTGTTGCCACGAATATAAATTTTAGGTCTTACAAAATATCTCGCCGTTTTGGGTAAGATTAAAAAAAAACTCTTTTATTGAAAATCAATTTTATTCAACTATTGACCATTAGTATTCATGCCATTTTGCAATTTTGGCGTAGCTTCATAATTACTTTGGGGTAGAACATCTGTGGTTTATTGGCGAAAAACTCGACCAAACTATTTTCAGCGGCTCTTCGGTTGTTCCGACTGGTTGACCAACCAAAAGTGAAATGAATCTAACTCCAAACATGAGCCCGAGGGGTTTCCGACCACTTTTCTAAGATTCTTTTTTACAACCAGCCGATCCTGTAAAATTCAACGTAAGCTTAACAAGAGCATGTTGTCAATAATTTAATTTCAGTTTAATTAGTTAACATTTAAATTATTCTCCATCATTGTTGAGCAAAACCAAGTCTTCACTCTGTTTAGAGTACTGCAGGTTCTATAGATCGAGCTTGTATTACAAGGTAGGAATATTTGTTAAGCAAGTTGTACTGCCGGAAAAAGATTTCGGTTTCACGATGCCGTATGGGCTTAACTCTTTGAGATTTTCATGATTGAACCACAACTCCACTTCTCCACAAAAATCTGCTAAGCTCTAAAATTCGCTAAAGCTTTTTGCTTTCAGACGTTGTGGGCATTTGACCCCCTCTGTCTCTTGCATTTTCCAACGAAACTAGATATGTGTATTAAACCAGTTGAAAATATTCGGAATTCTAATCTACTTCACCACCAAAAATTTAGTTATTCAACATCAAAATCACGGTTGGCTTAAGTTCGTTGTATTACACTGGTTTACAATATTAAACTTTTTGTCTGTTGCCGCGAATCCTGTGGTTGATATTGTTCACTCATCACTTGTTTTTGTCAAATCTACCCTCAAAATTTTTTGAGCAGCTCGAGTTACTTTGTTTTTGATTTCATCATTTATATTAATTTATATTATATATATTAATCGATAACAGGCATATTTTACTGTGTTAAAATTAGTTTCTCTAGTTTTTGCGTCATGAGTAGTTCAAGGAGACGTTGTTTAAACAATCCAGATCATTTTTGCTATATATGCGGAGAATATGTGTTTAACAATAGTAGAAAAGTTATATCAGAGTTGGTGAAAAATACCTATTTTGAGTATTTTGGGATGCTCTTGGATAAAAATGAGAAGTCTTGGGCTCCCAATTGTGTTTGTAAATCGTGTGTGGAATATTTAAGATTATGGAAAAGTGGTAAAAGAAGTGCCTTTAAATTTGGAACACCGACTATTTGGCGAGAACCACAAAATCATCTCATAGACTGTTATTTTTGTAGTGTGAACATAAACGGTTTAAACACTAAAAATCGAGCTAAATGACAATACCCAAGTACTAGTTGTGTTCAACGTCCAGTGCAGCGTTCACCTCACTCTTCAAAGCTTAAAAATATATCTGAACCATTAGAGCAAGACATTGAAGGAACAAGCTCATCACAAAATGATCCTGATTTTGAAGCTATGTCTAATGAGCCAAAATGCTTTTCCCAAAATGAGTTAGATGATCTTGTAAGAGATTTAAATCTTTCTAAACAAGCTTCAGAATTGTTAGCATCAAGACTAAAAGAAAAAAATTTGCTATCCTCGGATACTAAAATAAGTTTTTATCGTGAAAGAGATACAGAATTACGGTGTTATTTTTCCGAAGAAGATGGCATTACCTTTTGTTCAGATATCAAACAATTGTTGATAAAAATGGGCTTGAAGCAATACGAACCAAATGACTGGCGTTTATTCATTGACAGCTCAAAACGTAGCCTAAAATGTATTCTATTACATAATGGAAATAAATATGCTGGGGTACCTATTGCCCACAGTACAAAGTTAAAGGAGGAATATTGTAACATTTCGCTAGTATTGAACAAAATATAATACAATGACCATAAGTGGCTAATTTGTGTCGATTTAAAAATGTTCAACATTCTTCTCGGCCAACAAAGTGGTTACACCAAGTTTCCCTGTTTTATATGTCTTTGGGACAGTAGAGCTAAACAAGAATATTGGGTAAGAAAAAACTGGCCCTTGAGAGCAAATATGGAGCCTGGAAAGCACAATATAGTCCACAATTCATTAGTATCTCGTGACAAAATTATCCTTCCACCATTACACATAAAACTGGGCATCATGAAACAGTTTGTAAAATCACTAGATAAAAATGGGAACTGCTTTTCTTACATTTGCCAAAAATTTCCTCAGCTCACTATGGAAAAGATTAAAGCTGGTATCTCTGATGGCCCTCAAATTAGACAACTTACGAATGATACTCAATTTAGAAATTCTATGACTGAGTCAGAACTAAAGGCTTGGACAGCTTTCGTATCAGTGATGCAGAATTATTCTGACTATATGAACTTTTTCGTGATTCTTAATCCATTTGCCCTACTATACTTTTTTTTTTAGGTCAACATATAGGATGCCAAGAATAAATACCTATCAGTATTAATCGCATCGAGACGGGTTCAGAATTTATCCAGCCTGACCAGGATGAAAGGTAGAATATTAATTACTAATTTCTGAAATATTATTATCATTACAACTATAAGTTGTAGCTGAATTTCATACATGGCATATTTAAGGTGACACTACATACTGAAGAAAATGGGATTTCCCATGCCAACAAAGTTTGACAATGTAAATATATAAATATTTGTTAATATCTATTATGTTTGGTTAACAGATTTGATATATCGCAATTGAGTTTGGCTCTCCATCCATTGCCAAAATAACTTTACGTAACTATGCCAAGATGGAATGACATTTCATATCTAAAATTCAGGCATGAAGAGTCCATTTATGTATCTAACACCTAAGCCATTACACACACAGTGACACTCACTCTGATTAACCAAGTGAGAGGGTAGATAAATATAAACACAGTGCTGCTGCTCATCGAAAAATCACGACGACACATGAAACATTAAGGTAGCATAATGGCCAAACATTGCATCTGCCTCTATCTATGTATGTACTCTATAATGACCAGACTGACGCAGTTGCAACCACAGCCATATTCAAAACTTCACAAAGATAAGCTCAATTAATTCAAATTTATTTGATGCAATGCCGGCTAACCTCGCCTGTCTTGCTTCGAAATGAGTCACACATGGTCGGATGTGAAATTTGTGAACTGCACGGCAACAATATGGCATGCCATGTGTGGAAGCGACCAGCACCCAGAACCAGTACTTGTACATAAATACAAAAAGTGGTAGAGAGGATGTTAATAGTGGATGGCTAGTGGC
This sequence comes from Anomoia purmunda, assembly GCA_951828415.1. Taxonomy (NCBI): domain Eukaryota; kingdom Metazoa; phylum Arthropoda; class Insecta; order Diptera; family Tephritidae; genus Anomoia; species Anomoia purmunda. Next base: position 631,841 of record OX639993.1, on the reverse strand, counting down.
TATTTGGGGTATTTCAGTCGCGCTAAACGTCACGCTGCCAGTCCTACAATGAAGACCATTAATGCCAAAGGCAGACTACGCCGCATTAGCCACAACAAGTGCAGCAACCAGCCAGCACCACAAAGGCGGCAAGCAACAGCACTGATGCCAACAGCAGGCAACGGCAGTTATCGGTTAGCTTAAGCGCCTAAATACTGCCTGCGGAAAGGTGGGGATTCAATTTTGAATTCATGAATTTGCATTTTTGACAACGTTGACGGCGGTGGCGCTAATATCACCATCAGACAGGATCTACATTGCCATGCTTTCACCACAGCATCCTCATGTGCGTGCTTGCGCCGCTGAATAATTTCACGTGAACTCTCCAATGCGAGCGCCGACTTGACAAATTTAAATTTTGCCGTAGGTCGTATTTGGTTTTTAACTCATCGCTTGCTGTCGTTGTTATGAATAATGTACCTTTTTTGTCTACTTAAAAAATCAAAAACTAAAAAAGTATGAAACAACCCAAGTCACGTCAACATATTTATATCGGTTAATGCCGTTCATACTCGCAATAAATACTGCGGCACGCTCGATGTCAGTGCATTAAGTGGCTGTGTACTCACTGATTCAGGTATCCTCAAATTCACTCCTTTGTCGGTGAAGCGAATGCCGCCACTGATGTTCGTGCGCTGTTTTCATCTTTTTTTTATCAGCCGCTTAACCTATTTGGTTCTATTTAACAGACTTTCCGCGCTGTTAAACAATTCTGCTGCGATGGCGATTTAAACGGATAGAGAGAGGGAGAGACAGAGAGAGAGCGAGAAGGCGAGAGATTGAAGACAGCGGAAATTAAACATAATCTACAATAAATTAGGTCGCAATAAAGTATGTCATAGATATTGCATACATTATAAATTTGCGTAATGTTATTCGACGACTACGCTAAACATTAGGGTCGACACTTTTTGATTTTCAGTGTTCATGGATTTATATATTCAGAAAATTTCAAATGGTATTTTAAAGACTATTGATGATATTATGTTCATAATATATTATATTATGTATAACAAAAATAATATCTTAGCACTTACATCAAAGCTTAATGTTTGGCGGAAATTCTCCCACAATTTGCTGATATTGTAACACAAATGGAGGAATTACAGTTTTTGCCGAACGGCAAATAATTTTTGTGAGTAGTTTTTTCATGGCAGAAATACCCTTGGATCTTTATCCGAGGGGGGAGCACTATTAGAAAAACATTTATGTATATTATTGTTTATGTTGCTTTCCCCGGCCAGGACTCGAGCCCTGGACAAAACAAATGAAGCGGAAAAATCGCAAATGCATTTACAATTCTTATATATGTAAATAAAATGAACCAATGTTAATTATTATTCGAAGTTGCAGATATCAGCATGATATAATTCAGATTTACCCACTTAGGAACGATGGATTTTTAAGGATTAAAAAATAAAAAGTTCTAATACTACTACTTTAATCAAAAGCTGAACAATGATCAGTAGGCGTCTCCGCAAATATTGTCCTCCAAGCATTGTCAATATCAGGAAATATTTTTTACTTACCTTAAATGGTTTCCTTGTTGTTTTGGTCTTTGTTCGTTACTCTGCTATACATAACATAACATTTAAATGTTACCTACATAGAGAGGGAGTTGGGAGAAAACGCTCGTTTGTTCTAACCCAAAAATCCGGAGTTCAAGAGAACAGTTTACAGAGTGGCATTCCTTGTTGGCCTTTCGCTGTTAAATAACTGTACTGTTTGCGGTATTTCTTGTTAGCTAACAGTTTCAAAACGAGTATGCAGAAATGGCAACTAAGGATGCTGCAGTCAATGGCTATTATCAGTGAACGAGGAACCGCTCACATTGTAGCATCGTTGCGCGCGTAAAATCAAAGTTCAATTTAGTTTTTAATTTTCAACTGCAATAGATGAGTTTTAAGAACGAGAGCATAACGGTGGTAACTAAATGTTCGTGTACAACAATAACATGCTCGTTATGCAGTATTGCCCTTGTGTTACGCACACGACACGTTGCACGCAATCAAATATCTCTATGTATGTTGTATTTACTCACACAAGCATTGACGCAAAGATGCAGCATTGGGAGTGTTAATACTGAGTCGTACTGCTCATGGTGGTATTTAGTTGGTGTCTTTAATAAAAAATAAAAAATAAAATAGTGTAAACAGTGTAGCATTAAAAGCATAACGGGAAACAAATTTAAAAAAATCAACTTTACGGCAGCGTTCAGTTTCACTTCTACCGTTTGAATGAGCCGGTGTGCCGGTACCATTTGCCGACAAACAAGAGAATAATAAATCTCTTTTTAATTCAGAGTTTGATTAATTTTCTTTCAAATAAAACAAAAAAAAAAAGTTTTAATGAAACAAACAAAATTGTTAAATTCAAGAAATTGTTACGATTCTAAGTCAAGGTATTCGTTTCTTGATGTTATTTTGATTTTTTGTTGTTAGCATAATTAGCAGAGAGTTTTAGAATTAGAGTGTGCTGACTCTGCCTTTTTATGCTATAAACAGGATGCGCCATTACTTAATTTGCCTTTAAGTGATTTTTTAGTGCAAAGTATGTCAAATTGTATAAAAACTTTATCAAAATAAGAGCAGAGGACAAAATCAAAAGTAGCCGGCGAATTTACACTCTGAAGCTTACAACAACAAAATTGTTAATCATATTCCAAAACTCTTCTATATAAGTATATATGTATATGTAGATGTATATGTTGACCCCGAAAAGTTCTCGATAAAATTCATGAGGGCGTATACGAAAATATGAAAAAACATACCTATGCAAGCAATTGCCAATTGCAAACTAACGAAAATACCAATCATTCATGTCATCTTTAACGAAGTGCGACAAACAACCGCATTGCCCATTGCCATATCGCAAATTTGCCTAACTTTCTATATGTAGCCATTCGGGCACAACATATGTATCTTGAATGTTTTATTTGCTAACCATACCCGTTTGTTTGTATTTGATTTGATATCTATTTTTGTGTTATATTTTTATTTGCTGTGATCAGTGCGTTTCAGGTATTTCGAATCTAAATTAATAAAATGTAAAGCTTTGGATTTTTTTTCATCCTTCTGAAAAGAGATTGTTTAAGTTTTTTGTTTGCAAATTACGTAAAATTCCTTGTTTATTCGCAACCTGCTTTACTTTACTTCCATTTAGTTACTAGAGTATATTCGTACAGTAGCGTAAACAAAATGGGAAGTATCCAGAATATGACTTTCGGAAGTCAGTATAAATTACATCTAAAAATATTTGACATATTTGAACATGAAGGATAAAGAAATAGAGAATCGACTCAGATAACAAAAATCCACACAAATGTTAAGCTAAAAATTAAAGATCAGTACTGTGGACTTAAGTTTCTGCTACGATATTTTAAATATTCACCGGTTATTCCCATCCAAAAATAGAGGAAATAGTAAATCAAATTCAACATTTCATACACAAAAATTACTAAGATATTCAACCAAAATAGTTTCCAAAGCAAACTTTATTAAACTCCCAAAATGCTACTGTTGCAACACAACCGATTGACAATAGTACTAACTGACAAGAAATCTGACCTAAGAAGTTTGATCAACATCAACAAATATAAAACTATACACAGAATTCAAAAATGACGTCAGATTGTAAAATCAAAATTTTCCGTCCTACTTACATTTGTTTTGTTATTTAATGGAGTAGGTTTTGCAAAGTAAAACAAAAAAAACAAAATAAGAGTAGTGAATTTTAGTATTTAAAATTTTGTAAAGAATTACTGCACTTGCATTTTGAGAAGCAGATTCTTGGTGAATTTGGAAAATATCACATTATTTGATATCTGGAAAAGTTTTTTTGTTACAGACATTTGACATCGAATGTAAAATTTGTTCCCAAAACGTTGGAAAATTATCGATAAGCCCCAAAATAGCGCCATAGCAATAATTTGATTAGAAAATGGTGTTAAAAAATTATAGCAAAATTTTCTTTTCTTTAGAGAAATTTGATATCGCTCAACTAGTTATGTTCAGAGATATGTAACTATAATTAAGTGACTTACACTTTTTTTATTTCTCAAAAATTAAGTCATATTTTAAAAACTGCTACACTTTTTTTTATTCTGTTTTGCATGCCGGAGAGTTTTTTTTTTTAATTTTATAAACTTGTGTAATCATCGAACAATCGAACTTTTATTTTTTTGAACCTCATTAAAAACGCAAAACTACCAAGGTGCTGCTATTTTCCAAATCACAATTGTAGGTGTGCATGCACTAAGTATGTGTGCTCTGGCTGCTATTTACAATTGACCCGCTTATTCCACATCACATTAACCCTCCGCATCCCTTGTTTAGTATTCGCATTCATTCGAGCCAACAGGGCGTATGAGTGTCTTTTTCTTAACGATTGAACAATTTATCGCATAAATAAATCTCGTTAAAGCAACAACATCGTTTATAACAGAAATATTTACCCCATAAAATAGTAGGCGAAAAGCAGAATACCACACAATAAACAATTGAATTGAATAAAATAAAATCGAGTACCAATAAAATCAACAAAAATCAACTGCGACAACAAACGCCGTAAAGCTTGTTGTCTAAATGCAAAAGAATTGGAGCGAACGAAAGTGAACAGACAAATGAAACAAATCAAAAATACACAGAATCTAAAGAATATAACGCCCTCGAAGAGCTTGCAGATAGTATGTGAGTATCGATGTGTGTGGATTTGTGCAAAGTGAGCTAAGCGAAATTTTCAAAAGAAAAAAGGGCAAACAAACTAAAAAAAAAAACACGTCAACAGCTGAAACATTTTGACAGTAACATCTGCGGCAACGGCAACGGCAATGAAATCATCATCAACTCCCTTACCAACGTCGCGTATGAACAGCATCACCCAAGGCATTGGCAATGCTCCACTACTTCAGTCAGCCGGTAATTCAGTCAGTCAGTCGTTAGGTGTATAAACAAACATAAATACATTCTCATTTATGTATGTCGCACAAGTTTAAAAAAAAAGTAAATATTTTTAAAAAACAAACTAAACTGTAGTCGAAAACTCTCGATTTTCTTAAGAAGATTTGAAACTGCCATGGATGGTGCTAATACAACATTCGTAAAATACTGAGTGTATATTTCTGTTCACATTGACAACCCTGTGGGTGTGTTACATATCAAAATCGTGCATGCCAATCATTCTCGTCACAATATTTGCCATCGAGTTGCGCAATCGCCGTAAACTCTGAAACATTTTCGCCGCCAACCAAAGTTGCTTCCTCATATCCTCACAAAGGCGACAAAACTCTTAATGGATTTGAAAAAAATGCAGACCTTCATTTGGCTGATTCTATTTGGTGTTTTAATATTCGTTTCTGGTAAGTAACATCCACAAATAGAATTAATATTAATGGAAGGTTTTTATCTCAAAACAATAGCTACTTACGTATTTTCAAAATCGTATTAAGGCTTATGAAGCAAATAAAGAACATATTTGTATCGATTTTTTCTACTATCGCGTACACAAATATAATTCTATTGTGTCTTAAATCCTGCAGATCGCTACAAATTGAAATCTTTTTTCAAAATTCATACGGATTGCTGGCGAGACTTCCTGTTGGATATACTTACCATATTTAAAAATAAGAACTAACTCACCGTCTGACCAAACAACGTAGATTGCAAGAAATTCCGAGGCGTTTTGTTTTCGGTGGCAAGAAATGTGGTCCAATTTCACCACATCATAAACTAATTGCATCCAATCAAATTCTAAATCAATCAGAATAAGTCAGTTTAGTTCTGGTATGGTGAAATTGGGCAACATTTTTTGTTAGAGGAACGGAGGAAGTGTAGCAGCTACCGGCCTGTATGTACATTTTTTTCGATTTGGCTTTTAGCGTGTGAGGGGTTGCCAATTATTTGAAAATTAAATTCAAAATTATAAATAACTTAATATAAATCAAAATATCTCACGTATGAACATATACATAAAAATATTAACACAAAAGTAGGTCATAAAAGAATTATGGCGTTTCCAAGAGTAAATAAATTGTTGCTTAAGTTATATTGAAAAAAAAGCACAAAATTGTTATGAGAAACAGTACGCGAGATATTTCCCTTTCCATTACTTTCAGTTTTGCATCCTTAATTCATAGAAATGGGAGAAAGAATCAAATGTAATACAGAATACATTTATGTCCGAAGAAATAAGCAAATCAAGGCAAATAAGAATGACGTATCTAAGTACATACGGATATGAGTGCGTTATTTCGTAGTCGTTGATGTGAGGTACAAAACCCAAATAGGCCTTTTGTTCAAAAAAGCAAAAACCATGAGTTTTCTGAGTTTGATATGACTTTTACATTAAATTAAGAACAGAATAATAAAAAAAAGCTTTGGCAATGAAAAAAAAGTAATATTACCATTCTCTACCGCATTCAATTCATTGGTTTCCAGTTGTGAGCTTATCTCGTTCCTTTTCGTTGTTATGTTCCTGCATGTGATTTGTACGCCGCTCGGAATAGCACAGTCTGGTATTCTAAGTATCATTCCTGTGTATATTTGAAGTTTTCATATTTCTTTATATCTCCATCTTACTGCTTAAAAAAAGATTATACCCTTCGCATGCGTAATGCTGCGTTCAATACGAAAATTTTAATACCTTCCCACGCAAATTTTTCAGGAACAAATATATTAATTTGTAATTGTAATTTTGGGTCAATGTATTCGTCTTGCGCTTTCATTTGACATATATTTGAACTCTGTAGCTATTTTGGTTTAGTTGGGGTAAGAAGCATCTCGGATACATACAGGTGAAGCTAAAAGAAATCATGTTTAAAATTAATTTAATTTATCATTTCTAGACCTTCGTCGTTGAAGTAAAATCCTGGTGAATGATTTAGTTGCAACGTGAAAAAGTTTATTCGAGCAATTTAGTACTGGTTCAATACATGAGTTGGAAACCCAATATTTTCTTAAACCTTTATTTATTCCAGTAGATTGATCATATAAAGTACAGGATTAAGAAATGAATGCGTCTTAAATTCTATACAAATGAAAAAAACATTAACATAAACATTTCATTTAAATCAAATGTAAATTGAAGCGCAAACTCAGTGAGCACTCCAACTTATAAAAAGGTACAAATAAATTTAAGGTCCATTGGGCTGTTCTCTGTTTATTTAGGTCAAGTTTGGTTCATGTCACTTGTTGTAATAAATTTCCTATTATTTACCAAATAAAATTACAGGCTTTTTCCATGAATTGAATTGTATTCAATTGCAGTGTAATTTCATTTTGTTTCCATATGCATGTATGTATGTAATATGTTTATTTACAAATACGTTGTAATTAACCATTATCATTAATTATTGATGAAAACGAAAAATATTAACAAACGCACAAGTTAATCAGGCGTACTATAAATAAAATAAAAAATATAAAATAAATAACAGTTATATTAACGGCGTTTTCCACGTTCTCTCCAATATAGAATTCCTTTGAAATATACAAAATATTATCATCTCAAGCAATTTTTAGAAAAAAAATCGGGATATGTTTATCTTGAATGGTGTCAGCCTTTTATGCGGCTAACTAATTCGAATTGTTTAAATATTTATTTTAAAAATCTGTTATGCTTTTGATTATCAAAAACAATAAAAACTTAAACCATTTAAATTCAATTATCACTTATCAAAAAGTATGAAATATTAATAATAATTTAGCGGTTACAACATATACATATGTAGCTTGATGTTTGGCAGATGTTGTAACATAAATTGAGGAACTTTAGTTTTACGCCGACTTCGAACGGCTAAAGATTTGTATGCGCAGTTTTTTTTATGACAAAATCAAGGCGAATTAATAGTAATTACAGTAACTCCACCTTACATCTATACAGATGGCTCGAAGCTCGATAATAAGGTAGGAGGAGGCGTTTTCTCACGAAACCCTCTCCTGCAAATTTCCTTTAGGTTACCAGATCACTGCAGCGTCTTCTAGGCTGAGGTCTCAGCTATCATGGAGGCGGTAGAGAAGATTGGGACCGGGATTATAGGAAGAGACATCTTCATTTTTAGTGACAGCCAGGCTGCAATCATAGCTCTGAGCTCTTTCACGTTTAACTCGAACATCGCGCTGGACTGCCGCCTATCTCTGCAGGAGATGGCCAAGCAGAACAGACTGTACCTCATTTGGGTCCCTGTTCACCGGGACATAGAGGGAAACTGCATGGCAGACGAACTTGCAAGACAAGGTACGACCAAGCAGATTCTTCAAGATAAAGAACGCATTGGTATGCCGTTTGCCACTTGCAAACTGCTATTCAGAGATTGTACATATAAACAAGCTGACAACAGATGGAGGCGAAATACGACCTGTCGAACCTCAAGGCAGACGTGGCCTCAATGAGATCGGAAACGGTCGCGAAACGTTCTCTCTCTAAGAAGGGAAAACATTTCCAACGTCATCGGGGCTCTAACAGGGCACTGTCTGATAGGGAAACATGCTGAAAGGTTGGGAGTACCCTTCCGAAGATGCTATAGGAGCTGCCAGAATGATGAGGAGGAGGAAACTATCTTGCATTTACTGTGCAAGTGCCCTGCACTGTGTAAAAGCAGAATGCGATAAATGGGATCACCGTTTTTGGATGACCTTAGTGAGGTTTCAAGCACCGAGGTAAATTTCCTGTTGAGGTTCATCAGCGAGGCAAAATGGTTGGGTGAGGGGTAATTTCCTCTTGGATGGTACAAATTTTTCCTTGTCGCAACACAATGGGCCTCCTAATACTGACCGAAGTGAGCCACTGCAGGCGGCTGCCACTCCAACATAACCTAACCTAACTCCACCCTATATGAATTTGCCTTGACAGAATATGTACTTGCTTTTAAAAATGTTGTTTCATAACAATTTAGTTTCGATTGTTTGAGAAATCGTGCTCAGTTATATATATGATTTAATTATTACGTTAAGCCAAAATATTGTGTCAGTGTAAATTTTTGTGTTCGTACGTATAACACCACCTGATGTGAATTCGCCTTGGCAGAAACAAAATTCGTTTTGATGTTTTTTTTGATAACTAATAAAACTATATATTTCTTTATAATAGCTTTAATTTTTTATTAATAAAAATAACTTTATTGTGCAGGCTCGCTCGAAAGTACTATGTACACCGACTGAGCATGGATAGTTACGGCAAAGTGGTAGTAATTTAATAAAAAATGCAAAGTATCTTTGTAATGCCTTACTTACGTGGATACAATCGTTTGGAAATATATTTTTTTGTCCAATTTTTAGTTTTCTACCAATTATATATACTATTACGCCATAGCATATTTAGATTTTATAAATGGGTTAGACACTGGTTGCTTATTTAATGATCTTTGTACTGATCCTTGCATCGATATGAATACTATGAAATGTGACAGTTGAAAAAGTTGTCTTATTTTGACTTTCAGGTATCAGGGGGGCTCACAACGGCTTCCGAACCGAACTATTCCGGAACAAAAGCTTCTTAATTTTTGCGTACTTTAACAAAAAACATTTATTTGTACCAGAACATGATTTTACATTTCAAGGTATTGACTTATAAATAAAATTAAAGATGTAGGGCATACCCACTTAATTTAACAAATCCAACAAATGTAATTGTTTAGAATAACAAGAAGCGCAGGACGTTAATAACTAGATTACAAACTAGAATTGTGTAAAAAATATTAAGTGTAGTCATCTAAACGCACGAGTTAAGCGTTTGGAAATTGGGAAACCCTGAGCGGTATGTTTTATGAGGATAGTTTTATATTTCGTGCAATTTCTAACAGATAGTTTTTCGACAGTTTAAGTTCAAAATTATCATTCACTGTATCCGCCGTCTCTTACGCCGAATTAAGTGATCAACACATCTACCTATATGTGTGACAATCGTTTTTCTATTCACCTTAAATATTATTAGTTTAATGTTTATTTGAATAAGTTTTACTTCAGTAATTTCGGAAAAGCGTTGAGAAGAAATCATATCATGATGATGGGTTCGAAATTGATTAGTTTGCTGAATTTGGGAGGGTTTTGCAATTTTAAACCAGTACCCTTATTGTTTCAATTCGAAATCGCCCTATGTGGCCCAAAATAACTGATATAACTAAATGTTCTTTTGCTATATCTTTCGAATTATTGGTTAGAAAATTATTTAGGTCTTCTAATATTTTTTTGGGCTTTCAGATTTTATAATGTGTTGTTTTGAAGATGGTACCAGTTAAGCGGCCACCATAGTTATTAATTACCATTAAATCCCCAAACCGCCTAAACACGGCGACCATACAGGCCATTGGAAACCACCGAGTGTATTTTGGCCATGAAAAAAATTCTTACAATAATTATATTTATTTGTAGACGGCGTGGTACAACCTACAGGCGCATAACAAATTGTAATTGAAGATGGGCCAAACATTGACCTATGTGATATATGTATGTATATATGTACATAGGCGTCAAATCATTATATTACCAGATTTTACCCGTAGTTTCACTCGCGTGAAGCCGTGTAGTTGAATATTTCAACTTATTGAACAGTACGAAGAAGAACTGAGCACACTAGGCTATTTATACACCCACATAAAGATTTTTTTTGTAATTTTATGTGTTGCAATTCTGTTTAAAAATGTGGCTTGATAACTCAAACTGTTTCTCATAACAATTTAATTTTATTATCCTCTATTTAACTTAAGTAAAAATGTATTTAATTTTGATTCTAATTTCACTTGCTTTAGACTGCATATAAGTTGACAACCCCCACATGCCATAACCTTTTCTCAACATTTTAAGTTTACTAATCGTACTGTTAAATTTCATTTAATTTAGCTTAATTGAAGCTCAGAACCTTACGGAAAATAAACTGTATTAAATTATTTTCGCTTGCAAATATAACAGACTAAATAAGTGCCAAATCTTATCTATGTATGTATATCTGTTCAGTTGACATATAATATTTTTTGATTTAGCCAATTTATTTAATTGACTAAAATTTCTTTAACATGCGCCAACTCTTTTTAGAATTTATTCTATATGTTAATCCAACTTAAAAGATTTATATGTGCACATTCGGTTAGCGGTATGTGCGTGAAAAGTTAAAATAATATAAACACACTCTATCACTGATTCCCACCAAATCACTAGAGAAAGTATAATCTCCACATACATACAGACATATTGACATACATATATATTTCTGAAAGCGAACCAGCGTGGGTAATTAAAAAAATATCGAAATCAAAATTTACCAACAAAATATGTTATACATACATACATCGACAGGCAATAACGGTATTTTTATATATGAAATAAAACGTTTATCGGCGATATTAAAATTCATCATCTAGGATTCAGGAGCCGTCTTAAACTAAAAGGCAGGGGAATCGTAATTTTCCGCATCGTAATCGCGTAACTTTTCTAGTGAAGTTTGGTTGGCGTGGTAGCGAAAGCGAAAGCGATAACGAAAACGCCACGGATGATTGCCGAAAACATATAAAAAGCGTGTACTCTCATAATTTCAACTTTTCACTGCGAAAATCTGCACTAAAATTGCGAAAGTTTATTTCAGCCACTCGCCGTCAATGTTGCTCATTCGGCTGCATTCAACTTTTTGCACAGCACAGCATTACTGAAGTTAGTGGCGATGTAAATATTCAAGTACCTTTCTCAACTTATTTATATAAAAGTAGCAGATGCAACAACAATGTAAATAAAACATTTTATAAATAATAGTAAATAAAAAAAAATTGAAGGACCATCGAAGAATCAGCAACAAATAAATAATTTTTGCAGAGTTTGAACGAAGTACGTCGACTTGATTGCCACTCTTACGGCACTTTGAACTCTGTCCAAAACAAATCGAAATTTTTGATGGAAAGTGCAATGAGGAGTTGAATCATTTTATATTAAAGGAATTGAAAATCAGTGTAATATAAGCGAATAAGTGATTTTTATTAAGCGCATAGTTTGATTACACAGGTTAAGGCCAGCTGAAAGTTAAATCGTGCGCAGAAAAAAGGAAAATTGCTGTGGGTTTGGATGGCTGAAGATATGCAAGATGTGTTGCGTTGGAAAATTAAAAAACTATGTCTTGCCCTCACTTGGTGTAGTTAGTAATTATATAAATGGAATTCAGTTAATCTGAGTCACATAAACTAGAAACAATGAATGAACTGGCAAGTTAATGTCTTACATAATGAGAATCTAGGTGCTTAAAAATTTAAGCTGCATTTTGTAATTTAGTCTAATTTCTATTTGGAAGTGATTTTTATTTTCGAAAATGTATTTATTGAAACTTTAGACGTTTGAAATAATGGTTAGTTGTTCTCAATCAAATGTGTCGCATATGGAATAGGTCCGCCTAATAGCATACATTAGAAATAATCGAAGCTTTGGCTTCTTCATTGTTTCCAAACTGTGGACGGGTATTTGGCCACATGATGCCAGCAACATTTTTTCACAGTTTTTAAAATGCACTTGCCAATCGAAATTGCGTGAAAGGTTTTATTTAAGGAACTCCTTGCATTCGGCATTTTTAAAGTCGTTTTATTAGACGAGGTTGCTATCAACATTTCACAGCAATCCAAATCAATGCTGCCGGGGAAATTTTCGCATTAAATCTTCGCATCTCAGATGTACGATTTAAATGAATTTAATTGTAATATTTTTTAGTGATTTGAGGCCTGTACAACAATTCTTATGATTTTCAATGGCAAATTAAGCTGGAAGGTTTTTTTGGCGCTTACAATGTTCCTTACAAGTTCCTGGCCAAAGAGAACCCCGATTATTTAATATTAATAAAATATTTTTTTTCTTAATTATACAAATAATTTAGCGGTTTCAAAACTAAAAATCATCTTTTTTGAAAGACATTTTTTATATAAACTTTATATCTGAAATAAAAAGAAAGATCGACGTCCTATTTATTTTTTTAATTGTTAAAATTACGACTTACATTCTTTGCATTATTATTATTGAACGTGGAGCTAAGGTAACTCCGAATTCTATAGAATTGGACGAATGGTCGAAAGTAAATTAATTAATTTTTGTTATTTTTCGGCTTTAACACCACTCTCCCGTTAGTCGAATGAAAAGTAATTTTACGACCACCCATTTAAGTTCAATCAGCCAAATGGTGATGCTGGTTAGTTTGCGGACTGGTGGGGGGGTGAAGTGACAACCACTTAATTCTACTCATTCAATTGCCCTTAGAAATGGTCCACAATTAATTTATATTCACTTTTATCTTGTCATAGGTTCGACGTTAAATGCTATCGAGAGCATAGCAGTGACGGCAATGACAGCGGAGGTGAATAAGCCAATACCAACAGTATCAGCAACAACAACATCAACAGCAACGACGAGGGCATTAAATTCGCTTTCAGCAGTTAGGAGAAACATTTTGAGGAGGAATACAATCAGCCAAGATATTTCCGCGACGGCAGTGCTGGCACCATTGAATTCATATAAAACGAGAATGGCCTCTGCGGCTCATTCTTTTGGTACAACAACGGCAGAAGAGGTTGCGATAAGGACAGAAATTAAAGCAAAGTCATCAATAACAACATCAACAAAGAACAGAAGAGAAGCAGCTAAGATGGCTAAGGTGCCGACAGCCGTTGATGATTATAAGTTTTCTGGTGAATTTTCTACTACACAAAATACAAAAACAACTGCAAGAATATCAGAAACTGAGTTCGCTGAAGCCAAAGTGTCAACAGTAGCAGCAACTGAAGCATTCAGCGAGAGCTCAACGCAATCAACAACAAAAGTTAACGTGACAACAAAGCGAACAAAGGCATCATTAAGAGGCACAGTGACAGCTGATAAGAAAGACGGCCGGAGGGTCGCAGGTGAGCGGAATGAGAAAAACGGAAGTCAAGTTAACTCAATGGTCACCAAGTCAACAACAGCGATCACACCTATGGCAATAGCGACCGCACGCGGGGACATGACGTCAACGTCAACCGAAGCGACCACAATAGAATCGCTGGCAGCAGTAGCCGCGGCACAATTGGTTGCAACATTGCTTCCGATAACAGCGATAAACGACGCCATATCGGAGAATAATTATCAAAATACTGCCTACAGTAAACAGAAGGCAGACAACAACAGCTACAGTTATAATTACAATTATGGTCACAACATTGAACAACTTGAATCACAAGAAGATGATAACAATAACAATTCTGGTTTGGTTAGCGACATGAAACACATAACTGGCTCATATCAACAACGACGACAGCCACAGCAGCAGCAGACCCACCCTTTACGGCGTCCAGAAATACAAAAATCTGAAGATGAAAGCAACAGCAACAGCAACAGCAACAGCAACAACAATCAAAATGAAAGCAATAATTTCTTCTACAATAGCAATAACAATTACTTTAATAGTCAACAAAATGCTGCTGGCAGTATGCTGGTTATGCATCAGCAACAATCCATGCGACAACAACGACAACAATATCCCCGTCAATTGCAGCAACAACAATACTATTTAGCAACGACACCGGCAATAGTTGTGCCAGCCATTGATAACAATTTGATTGGCAACGATATATTTGCTAAACAAAACTCAATGAATTCGAACAAATCAATGCCAATGAAAAGCAAAAAGAATCAACAGCTGGGAGCAGTAGAATCTGCGCCCACCGCTGACACCGTGGCGTTGACAACAGTAGCGACGAAGTTGGGTACTCGTATTCAGGCATCAGAGGTAGCAGTTGTTGCGTTGGGTGAAAACGAGACAATGAACACCAGCACACCGACTTTGCCTTTCCCAACAATATCAATAACAACAATGAAATCAACTACCCGACGCCCACCTCCCACAACTACGCCGAGGCCGACGCCATCTATCGATGACTACCAGACAGTAATTAGCCAAGCGGGTACACACGCCTATCTACCATGCAATGTAAGTAGAAATTTTAGAATTTATTGAACGCACTGAAAATAGTTCCACGGGCAAGCTAATTTAAAATAAACCTAACGGCTGGAGAATGAAATCCACGCATTATTTATATGTGCTACCACATTATACGAGCACTAACATAACTGCAACTTTACAAACTTTTGACTTAGTTTTCAATATTTTTGAAAAATATACGATTTATTAATATTTAGATCTTTACAAATTTTCCTGATGTGAACTTTGTTTTTTATTTAAGACGCAAATATTTCGGTGCGTTAATTGATATTAGATTAAAAAAAAGTATACAAATGTACATACTAAAACGTTTGTGAGAAAATATTTCTAAACTATTAATAATAATAATAATCATTGGGCACTTACACCATAAAACTTGATGTGTGACCGAACTTTTCCTACAATTTGTGGTGTGCGTCTTGATATTGTAATACAAATTGAGGGATATACAGTTTTACGCCAACATCATACGGCAAATGATTTTTGTGAGAAGTTTTTTCATAGCAGAAATATGTTCGGAGGTTTGCTTGCCCTGGGCCCGGGATTTGAACGCGGGACCCACCGAATGAAGCACGCACATGCTACACACCTGGTTACGGCTAAACTATTAGTCAACAATTCAAGTCAGCTAACAAGACATGCGACATTAGCATTGCCCAGTCTGTTTCCACTTACTGTCGTAAAAAAATACGAATACAAATAAATAAATAATAATTGAGGCGCGGAAAATATCGATATCATTAGCATACGTTAACCTCTTAATGCTAGTACTAGCTAAACAGTCGGAAAATTTTGCATTTAGATTGGCGCGAAATGTTGCTAACCACCAAAATTATCGAAACGCCAACAATCTGCCGCTGAAAATCAAAAGTAAAAAATTAATAATGAAAATGTTGTAACATTTCACGGCATACCTTTTTATATGCATTTTTCGGACCGTAGCAAATTCAGCCATCAGGAGGTTTTAAATTTATCTTTTCCTGAGTATTTTTCGTTAGGCCTATCAAGAATATCTGGTGTGTGCTTTACCAGGCCACATACCACACTTACATATGAGGTTCCAAAAAATGAGTAGTTACATTGGGCTTCAGTTTTTCAGACAATGCGCTCAAAAAAATCCGCGATAGTGGGGGCAGATTGTTGGATCATCATTTCTGTGGATTGGAGACATCAGCAGACATGCCTTCGTTTGAATATAGCCAGCACTTTACTGTTACCCCCGCCGCGGTACTTGAATATCTTTTAATTCCTTCTGCAAACCGCTACATTTTCTGGCAGATTTTTCAACGTATACAGAATAATCGTTCGGCCCAAGCAGAGCATTTCCCAAATTGCGTTGACTTTTTTCTATAAAAAAAAAAACATGTTTGTGTTGCGAACAACTTTTGAATCCTTGGCCGTTCATTTACATAAAAGGCAATAACTGCCATCAAGTAATAAAAACAAATTGCATGGCTGTGATGTGGAATGTTTGATTTTAAGTAACACAGTCCGTTGATTCATTCTTACGCTTTGTGGCACCATTAACCGTGTATGTTTTTAATATAAGTGAAAGAAGATTTTCCACATCATTCAGGAGATCGTGTTAAATACAACAAATTTGCAACCGTTAATGCCACACGAGCCATTGAGCCACACGCAACCAAGCAATACCACCCAGCAGCGAATAAAGAACACCCAACATTGTATGAGTATTTATGAACATCTGCAGCAAAGAACTAAAATGCGAATGATATTTTCGCTGTTTCCTTTATCATTTATCTTTTATTCTTTTCACATAAACTTCGCTACAATTTACGAGTAGACTTACTACTAAAAAAAAAAAAAAACAAAAAACAGCAAGCCACTCACTACGCCAAAGGAATGCTGAGCATTGAAGGATGGACTTGAGTAGAGCTAAAAATGAGCGACTATCGAAAGTTGAGAAGTAAACTAGCTTACAGCCTGTGGTAGATGCAAATACACAAAACAAAACAAAAATCGTTGCCCAGTTGACCAAGTATACATATATAGTACACATGTGTGTGTGTGTGTGTGTGTGTGTGTGTGGTTACTCGTTTGTGAATCGGTGTATATTTACAGTATCAATTTCCCTGACTACACGCCACACTGACCCAAATACGGAATACACAAAAGGACTTGCAGCCCGCATCGAGCTTTGCAATATGGACTTGCACACACAAATGTACCCGGGCAACTGCGAATGTATGCGCTTTTATTTTTCTTGCGAATAAACAAAAAGATTTTGGTAGGAATTTCGTGAGAGGCACTTTGTGATGTACATCCAGTGTCGACGTTTGCAATGCTTTACAACCCGCAATTCGTTCAAATATTCGCAAACCAGCATTTTAATATTCGTACATTTTGTTTTTAGTTACCAGCCATTCCATACAAACAACACTCACTCACACACTCGGTCGGTTTTCGTTTCGCAATTTGCTCTTTTAATTATATTGTAATTCACTGCTTTGCTTCTAAAAAGGAAAATTGCATTAGCGCAACGCCGGCCTTTACACGCTTTACACCCAAAGTGAAAAGTTCAGTCAGAGTAATTAAGCGCTTGAAACTACATACATACATACATACATCTCGCTCGCTAGCGTGGTGCGTCCATGTGGGGGTAAGCGGTTAGTGAAAAGGTAAGCTGTAACCCTTTATGTGCGCATAGTGAAGAATTTGGAATAAGTTCGTCGTGGGCGCGATGATAGCTGTGTAAGTCTTACAAAAGTCACAAAAGCCTCCTTTTTGATATTTCTTCTCTGGTATGGTATTTGGTTTTGGGATGCATTCTTTGAAATGAACTGTACATATATGTTATAAGTAGCGAAGGGAATAGAAGAGTGTAGGCGTTTTGAGTTAAACGAAAATAAATGTTTCCTTGCCTGAAATTATGGTAGTTGCTGTGCCGGTTGCCGCCGCTTTATTTTCGTAATCAAACCGCTTTCCAATTAAAAGTTTTGCAAAACGTTTTAGCATCAACAGCCGAAAACATCATAATATCTTAAGCGAGACCGAGGAAGAGGAATATAGAAGAGATTGAAGAAATGCGAGAGAAAGAACGGAGACGACGAAAATATGATCCTAATTACAACGCAATATTCATGGTCTATACAACTCATTCGGGAATGGAGCAAGTTTTTGTAGAAGGAAAGGAGTTTGAAGAATGCCTTGCGCTTACTAATTTTACTTTATCGCGTTTGCATTGCAAAGTGAGATTCAAACGTGGCAAACTTTTAATTTCATTTAGAGTTTCGCCTTTTCATTTCCTATGGCTCTGGTTGTAGGCTATCCTGCTGTACTTGCTAATTTTAAGTTAACATATTTCACAGCTATGCATGAAGTTTGAAATGACGGATTGCAGTGAGTTATGAAAAACATGCGTGATTTTGCTGATACAGATGAGATGCTTTTGCTAGGTAAGGTTTTTTGTACATTCGGCAATAGTTTCGCCACGCCGAAAAAAAATTAAAAGAAGACTCGACGCCTGCACAATTGTGCCTCAGATATAATTAAAATAATTTAGATGGAGTGGAGCTGCACTGAAGTCAAAATTATGTCTTTGGTGGTGAAGTTCTTATTGTTTTTGTGTACATAATTTATTAGTGTACATTTTTGGTACTCTTAGCACCTGATATGAACCTGATATGAATTCCCCTTGGCTTAGTACAAATTTTGCCAAATATTATTTTAAAAAAACGCATTTGCTATTTTATTACGTTTCTAATGCCCTAAACATTCTGCTAAATAAGTAAGGCGCTTTAAACGACGCTCGCTAGGTCAGGTAGTGCGAGACGCTCCAGTCTCGAATTTAGTTAAAGAGGGTAGTTTCAGAGTTTCTGTTACATTATCTATTATTCCTTTAAAGAAATTTTCAGTACATCCTCGAATTTTATACAGTTTTACTCATAATGCAATAAAGAAGTTAATTCCATTGCAATTTTTTGAACGCCATATTAACTACCTGACAATTAAGCAGATTATGACATTTCATGCAACATGCTACGATCCGTGGTCGACAAAAATATAATATTTGCTGCGTGTTTTATCAATGACTTGATCAAAGTATCAATGATCAGGTCATTTTAAGCGCACTATTAAGCCAAATCACAATGCCAATAAGACCATAATTTTTTTTTGGAGATAAACGGTGTTTAGTGTGCAGAACATCTGCTGGAAAAAAGGCAAATTTCGGAAGGCTGAGTTTTGATGTTTTTGTAACAGGTAATAAAACGTTTGCAAAATTAATTGGGATCTATTAACTGAGGATTCTTATTGCATGCAAAAATCATTATTAAAAAAAAAAACGGAAAAGCCAGCAAAACATTCTTAAACTTGCCTCTGGTTTCATGGAAATTATTTGAATTCATTTTTCAAACGAAGCTTTTTCATTTACAGAAGTGCTGCCAATTGCTTGCGCTAACCAATTTTTGATGAAAGTCAATACTGACGCACTATTTTTATTTTTTGGCAAACGCGTTGCTTTTGTCAAAGACACAGGACAATTATATTACTGCGTTAACGAACGAACCCTAAGTAAATAAGTAGGTACTTAATTTATTTGACTTAAAAAACCACCCAGTAAATGCGAACAAAGCTATGAAGAGTTTATAAAGAAATCATACAGTCATTAAATTCATTTCGCTTCATTTGCAGTATTCGCCGTCGGGCCAGCCTTCATGCCCGTATTTGTTTACTTTTGTTGCCTTGCCCAATGATGACAGTTTTAAGCAGAAGTTAAACGTATGACGTAAATAATCACAATGACATTTATGTACTTACTATATGTGATATTGTGGATGGTAATGGAGATGATAGCTCTGGATGCTAAAATTTCAAATAAATGTTGCAGTGTTATTTTATTGGCTCTTTCTCCTTAGTGGTGATGGATGTCTTGCCTTTTGAGCGTCACTGGCTTTGGTTGATTCAGCAAAAATGTAATAAAATGCCAACTGCTCACTTATATACTTCGTCTCTTACTTACTTAGAAGGATTTAATTCTGTAGTGAATGAAAGTGTAATCAAAATTATTGGTGGAAGTTCTTATTTCGTCTCTTTGTTTAGATGTGTGTGCAAATTTGCAAATGAGCAAATGTGTATAGTAATATTATTTAAAAATATATACATGGTATAAACAATTGAATATTATACGGTGATATTGTAATTGTGATTTATCGTAGCTCAATACAGGCCCGTGCGTAGGTTTTGCTCTTGGAAGGGGGTTGCATTTCGTTTGTATATAAAATGGAGGAAGTTCTTAAAAAAAAACCGTTATTCTATGGTTTTGAATAGAAATTTATTTAATTCATAAATAGTTAAAGTTACAAAACTTCGAAGGAATGACTCATCTAATAAATTGATGCGCCGGGCCAAAGAAAAAAAGGCGTTCAATGCTGCGTTTACACCCACTTTTACGTCTCGATGAAACTTAATGCAGATAATTTTCCAGTTGACGCAGTTTTCAAAAAGTGCTTTCGGTCATCGATGCCGTTACGGTATGAGTATTTTTATCCAAAATTCGTCTTCGTCAAAAACTACTTCAGCATAATCGTCATGCAAAAACGCAAAGTATATTAACGGAGTTTTCGATGGAAAAATCCATATTAAATTCAAAATAATAGTATTCAATGAGATCTTCACTTTCAATTTGAAAAAGTCAACTCAATGATAAGGCCAGATTATGAATCGAAGCGAGCACTTGCAACGAAACTTGAAAATCCAAGGTTTTGATCGCTGTTAGAAGTTGAATTGCTGCAGCAGTTGGTTTTGATTCTGCTCGATAAATTCGAGATATTTTTAAGGGCCTTATAACTGCTGGTAGAAAATGGAGATACAATTTGACTAATTCGTGACGCTCCAACCACCTAGTTGCAGAATCATCCTTGAATCATCTCAATGGCTTTCGTTTTTAGAAATTGCATATTGCCGGCAAACATGCGCACTGGTATTTTGCATGCTAATGCCCATATTTCCTATGATCTGCATTCGGGTAGCAAATCGGTGGCTAAAAATATTTTAGTAGTAATTTCAACAATTGGCAACACGGGCTAATACAACGAGCGTGAGTGAGACAACTGCCTGGTTATGCAACAATCCATTATGAATCATGGGAATTGTACAAGAATGGACCACGGTGGACGACGGTAATAATACCAAGTTTATTCAAAGTATCGGTCGCAATGAAAAAGTTTATGAATGCATTTTAGGGTTAGCAAAAAAAAAACAAAATAAACACTGGCATGCGTTGAAACCATTTAAAATATCCTTTAATTTTTTGTTTTAGTTTTTTTTTTCATTTGTGAAAATCACGTTTGGCATCTATCTACCTACATAAATGGAATAAATGGTTTCACCGTATTTATCCATACAACTGCGATTAAATTTCATTTGAAGTTGAAAATTAAAAAAAAAAGTAAAAGAAAAATCAAAAATCAAATATAATCAATGGCTACGTGGTGATATCGTTGGAAAAAAAGGATTCAAACGAAAATGATTCCAAAACATTTACATTGCTTTTTTTCATTTATGTTCGTAAAAACCGTGGATAATAGTTTAAAAAACATTTGATATTTGCTCATATGAGACCTTTTTTTTATTTAATCTCTTTTTCAAAACTGAAGTTACTTAATCGATTCTATTGAAATAATATTTTGATTTGCTAAGTTAACATAAGTTGTTTCATTATTTTGAACGAGAGCATGCCGACGTTACGTTATTTAACACACAAAATTCTTCGCTTATTTTGACTTAAGCTTCTTTTCCATATGACCACATAAATCTTTTTAAATAACGCAGGCGCTGCAGTCACAATATTAAATAAAATGTAAACATTGCACAAGATTTTTACTCTAAATATCTCGAGTACAATTAGCTAGTTTATTTGTGCAAGCGTATTCCTATTAAATAACATATTACATTATTCTTCTGAGGCGACAGTTATCAAATTTAATTTGTGAAAGCAAATTTCTTCTCATAAGTAAAGTTGCGCAGCTGTCGGTTAAAAAATATAAAAATTCATTCGGATTTTTAATTCAGCCAAACGTCCATTTCCAAATATCAGGATTACCTGCCCAATTTGCTATGATTTATTTCAATAAACTAAACTGAGTAGTGTACACCTCCATATTTATTTAAAAAAATCCGATTTAAACTTTCATTCGAAAGCTTTTGATGCCACCATTTCATTACATTTGATTTTGTCCAATGGGGGACTCGTAACGACTTTAAAATATCTCTCGCTGTAAAAGATATTGTTGGCAGCAGTTACGAATAACAAGAGAAACAAGAGATACAAAACCGGCACCGTCCAACAACTAGAAATGATTATAATATCTAATCATGACAATGTTCAATGCCATAGACGCCACAACAAATATAAAAAATGTACTAAAAGGCTATCAAATGACCCACCGGCACCAATTCAAACAAAGATAGCTAGCAACAAATTATAGCCAGTAATATTTAGTGTTCGGCTGCGACCTACAACTGGGCCAACAATACGATTGCCTTATCGTTAGCCTGGTCGGTGTGTCTGTCATCAAGTATAAGTTGAACTTCACTGCCATTGTCATGTAACATAACTGTGGGTCTCACCCGTCGGGCCACCGGTCTATTTGGTAGTTGTTCGGTTGTGCTAGTGAATTGGCGGCCTCGCTTCCCTGTTCTCATTTGCTTACATTTTCTGCTCACCACTCCTCTTACCATCTCTCCTTTGTGTAAGTAGGTACGCTGGCAGCTCGTTCGTTCGCTCGTTCGTTCATATGTGTTGGTTATTTCCACGCCACGCATTCCAATGTGCTTTTCACGCGGCACACACCGATCGATGCCTGCACAACACACACACACCAACTGACTTGGCAAATGGATGGAGTTGCTGAGCTTTATAAAAATTGCTTCTAAATTATTATTGTCATTATTGGCAGCAATGAATTGGTGTTTTGTTGATGTCGTTCGGCCAGTTCTGGGTGTCACACTACTCGAACGTGCACTCATGAACTTAATCGCTGCATTTTGTTATTGTATTCGTGTTGGTGGCGGTCGATGGGACAGCACACAAATAGCTGCCATGAAATAAATCTATGGCTATGAATTTGATGTACGCACTGGCTCGAAATGGTATTTTTGGTGAAAACCCATTTATGTTACTGGCCAATTTATTTACCAAAACACCACCGAGCATATCCATAATGTGTGTGTGTGTGCGTATGTTTGTATTTTGCTCATATCCCAGCAAAAACTTTGCACAAATCGATAACAAATGAATCGGGTCTCATCACAGACTATTTATTTTCTTTGGAATCTAACTCAATTACTATTGATTTACTCTACACACATCATTATTATTTAAGCAGTCTTTCAATTTATATGTTGAATTAATTATTTTTGAAATAATCATGGGCGAGTAGAGATTAAAGTAGCGTGTGTAAAAAAAGTAAATACTCGCAACCGCAAACAGTTTTCCCATGTGTTGTTTTATTATAGCAAACAAGGAAATAATGTAAAAATATTCTACAAAAATTCTATGTATTTTGTTTTTGCTTCTGCCTAAGAGTTGTCAAAATTTACATACATTTTGTTTTTGCTTTTATGGCATACGCAAAAGCAAAAGCAAAAGACATGCAGCTGCATAAAAAAAATAAAATCGGCAGCTAAAGTAACTAAACCTTATATACATAAATTCGCCATGATTTTGTTTTTTAAATACAAAACCTAATCTTTTTGACAAAAAGAAAAGTCTGTGGATCTTTGCACTGCTTGTAAGCGTTAATGTAATCCAATAATCAGTTGATATCATTTTTTGAAATATTTAAAGTGGAAGACGAAGCAAAGTATCTAAAATTGGAAAAAATGATACTGGGATATAAAACTCTTATTCGATATATCGAGGTAGATATGCATTCTATTTTAGTGAAATAGGATTTAATATAAATAAAATGTGTCTGAATTTGTCCCATTTGCACCAGAACTTACTAAATTTAACAGAATGAACTGGCCGCTGTAGCCAAGTGTTTAGAAAGTGCGTGGGTTGCCCGGACTGCTCCCAATTTGATAGCTGGTCGGGACAAGTTACATCATAACATAAAATTATCGAAAAACCTTTTTATCATCACGGCCGCTCTTCGGCCAGGCAATGAAAAAAACTTCTCAAAAATCAAAATCAAATTGGAGAAGAACTTCAGGCAAATGCCCAGCTAAAATATGACGTCTGCGCCAAACTGTTATTTCCAAATAATCTTGTTTGAGGCAAAAATTAATTTTTACACTTACTAACAAATAATTGTTCAATACTCGTAAAATATGAAGTTATTCTGAAAATTAATACTTTGTTTATTTTATAGGTGAAGCAGCTGGTGAAAAAACCGATATCCTGGCTACGTGTTCGCGATGGGCACATCTTGACTGTAGACCAGACGACCTTTATTGCTGATCAGCGATTCCAGTCGATTTTTGCACCAAATCCCGAGCGTTGGTCCCTTCAAATCAAATATGTTCAACTTAAGGATGAAGGTACTTACGAGTGCCAGGTGTCCACAGAACCAAAATCTAGTGCCATTGTAACTTTGCGAATAGTTGGTAAGTATTGGTGGCAACGTTGGCCAACTAAACCCATAATATAAATTGAAAAGGTGGTAATCGTTGTCCTTAAGTTTTATAATATAATATTTAGTTATCGTTTACATAGAACTTAAGAGTGGTTGATATATTTCATCGAAAATTTTTACAAAAACCAATTGTTTTATTCGTCATATATATATAACACCCTCATTAGTTTTGAGAGACGATTTCATTCATGTGGCTGCCTTGGCTGACCTCGCAGTACTGCATCTTGTTAGCCAAAGATCTTGGTGACTTTTTCTATCTTTAACTCACAAATCGCCTGCTCGATATTCCTCTTAGGGGCTTAAGGATTGTTTACATAATTTGGTACTTCGCAACACCATTCAAAAAAGGCTAACCGCATCAAATCTCAGCTCCAAGTTGATCAATTGACATCACTGAGACGGCTGAAAATAAGATAAGTGAAGTTGGCGCGCAAAAAATAGTAGTGGCATTGGCTGTGTGGTATGACACGCCATCCTGCTGAAACCAAAGATAGTCCAAGCGCATATCTTCAATTTCCGTTTGTTAATTGGAGCGTGTCGGGCAGCATTTTCAATGAAAAAAGGGCCAATGATGCCTCTGCTGTAAAGTGCGAACCAAACTTGACTCTCTGAGGTTGTACTGGATTTTCAACACGTCCAAGATGCGGCAGATTTGCTTGTTAACATAGCCGCCGAGAAGAAAATGCGCTTCGCCAGACAAGATAGACAAGATGATGATTTGATACTGACTTGATGCTAAGATTTCGATCAGGAACTCACTGTCACTGATAAAATAACATATAATTTAAAGAAAAGCTCTTTATGGACCACACGTATTAATTTTTCCGATTTATTTAGAAATTCAAATGTAGGGTTTACGTTAAATTTATCATACTTTATGAATATATCTATATCTTCTGAAAGGCCATAATTGGTGAAAGTCTTAACGATATTTCTCGATGTCGTGTCTCCAACGATATTAAAGCGTAGTATTGTTTAAGCTAGATAATCCTTCACTGGCTTGCTGTCTATGAGATCTAAAAGAAATGTATAACCAGATGCTGTTCTCATTTTTATTCTATTTAAATTATCTAGAGTCATTTGAATGAATATCAAGAGAGCTAATATATTTCTCACAGGGTATTTAGTTATTAATATCAACTACTGAGAATATGCAAATTTGTATTGACCGAAATTCCATTATCTAAATTTCCTGCATAATTTTGCTTTATCTTCTGCAAACACCTCTCATCGCACGGAATCAATTTCGCACGAAAACATTGATAAATTAACAAACACCAATACCAATACATTAATACACACCACTACACCAATACACACTCGATACCATACAACTATACATTACATCAACTTTATGCGTGTACATCCGCTGTTTCACGGTTGGCCGAACGGAAATGTGTGCCTTCTGTGCCTTCACAAACATCCCCGCCCTACTACGCCCGCCTGGCCTTTGCTCGCATTTCGCTGTGCATTGTTCAACGTTCACTGGCACAGAACCGAAAACGGAGTTGATTGGTGAACCCACACGTCACGTCAAGGCGGGCAGTCAAGTGAAGCTGCGTTGCATAATTAGCCAAGCGCTGGAGCCGCCAGTTTTTATTAATTGGTTCCACAATCAGAAACAGATTTATTTGCATAGCCGCAGAGGCTGGCGCACTGAAATCGAACGCATCGAACTACCTATAACCGACACTCCAACAACGGCATCGACAACAACAACAACAACGTCCACTACAAAGACTCCATCTACGAGTGCCACCTCACCGACAGCAACATTTCAAGTCGAAGGTGCAACAACAAATACTGTACCAATAAATGCAACGTTGGTGGCCACTTCAACAGCAACAACAACAACAACGACAATAATTTCGGAGGGAAATGACTTTGACAACGACAGCGATATGGTAAATGCAGGAACCGATGCGTCGACACTGCAGGCGACAGGCGCGGGAACATCGAATGGGGTAGACATAGCCCTGATGGCAACAACAATGAGTTTGACCAGCGCACCACCTTCTCCTTCGGCAACGACAGACAGCGAAACAAGTACAATAGGCGTTGGCAATAGTTACGCCTTTGCTTCTGGCAACGCCACTTCATCAATGCTGGGAGCCATAGCGGCGGCGGCGGCGGTCACGATGTCAACAGCACTGCCAACTATAACAAAGACAATGGATTGGCCGAAAACAACGACAACAATAACCACAGCGAGTACAACGCTGTCAGCGGTGGAGGTACGACAAATAACTGTAAGTGACTTTCAAGAATTTTAATTGATAAAGTTTGTATAGGATTGGAAACAAATTGGTTTCTCGAATTCCGTCCAACATCATAAACACACTTAAAAGTAAAAATTCGTTCGTTCTATATTATTTAACATCACACACTTCTGCATATATATATATATATGGTAAATGCATAAATATTTGTCTTGCAAAGAAAGTGATAAGGGTTGTTGATAATAAACTTAAATATTAAATCATTTTTTTTTTGACTAACTGAAAATGCGAGTATTTCCAATCATAAAGGCAAACCCACTTATGTATGTATGTGTGTGCACATCATAACCTTAATTCAAAAAGGTCCCAACTCATCATCAATGTAGTTTTAAGAAAAATTAAATAAATAAATAGGTAATAAATAAACCGACAAGTACGGTTAATTGTTGGCAGAAGCCTAATTTTTGGAAAGTGCGGAATATAAACCAAAATAATAAACATAATCTAGGCTTACTTTGATACCTTTGATTTAGTATATGACTGATTAATTCAAATTTTCATGAAAACTGCATCAATTGGTATTTTTTTTACGTCCATAACTTAATTTTATGCAATTGTGTTATTCACTCACGGTGAACTGAATACAGATGGTAACGCCATCAGTGGTACCACTACTTTTCACTTTTTTCTTGGCATTTTGCAAATTTATTTATCAAATCCCCACCTTTAAACCATATATTTACATTTTAGCAAAAATAAAATACATTTCCCACTGAAAAATTCGAAGTTATTCACTCTTCTTTCTCCCGTATTCTTTGTTTACCCGATTTTGGATAAGTCACTTCGCCGCGGGACGAATGTTATTGGGTGTTACTAACGGAGTTAGCGGAATATCACTTTAAAGCTAGAATGAAATAAAACGCATTCGTATCTTTCCATTGTACCCAAAACCAACCCGAACTACCAGCGGTGAACCGTGAAGGTTGTGGTGTTAGCTTCTTTGGTATGGTGTCCTTAAGGATCGTCATTATTTCAATATTTCAATCATCAGGATTAATGAAATTTCCGCAGCTAAATATTTATTTTGCTACTATGTATTCCTATAATTATAATCACGTTCCTTTTTGGTCTCGCTTAAGTTAATGTTTGGGACGCCATTTTTTACCTAACATATTCAGAAGCATGTGAAGTTTTTTTTTCCTTTTCTTCGTCAGCGTATCGATAGATTTATGAATATATTTCAGAATCATGTCGAGTTTATATATTATACCTTCCAAATCATTTAATTTACTAGCCCAAAGGGGTTTGCAATGTTATTTCTATCTTCGCGAGGAGTTTTCATTCAACTTAAAAGCTTTTCATAATTCTAAGCACGGATGCAGCTTAACAGTTGATATATCATAAATTATTCAAAGATTTAAAATTGGAAATGTCTTTACTGTTTTTCAAAATACTCTCCAAGAATACCAATAACGCATGGATGCCCTCTCCAAAACACTGCTGTTTCAGGCGCCGAAAATTTTATCCATACAACTTTGTCGTACTCATTGTATGTCAAATCAGGAGTGTACGGGGAATGCCCTATCAAAATCGTTTTTGTCTGAGATGATGGGTGCGAGCTTGTCGTGGTGCGTTTACAGAGCTATATATTATATACACCCATACATACATATGTCTTCATATAAATATATTTCTTCAAGGCCAGCTATCACATTTAAGGCGATACCACCGCGACGAAAAGTATTATATATGTATATGGGCTTACGAAAAAACTCGTTTTCCAACTGATTTTGAATCACAGTTCAGCTCCCTAACGAAAGTGACGGAAGTCATTAAATATTAGTACTTATATCTTTTTAATATGTCGTGAGAAGAAACAGGAATTGATATTTTCATTTTGTTTTTTGAAAATGATTCTTATACCTACATAATTCTGTTCTCGTTACATGACGTTTTGTTTTTTTTTGGTATTTTATGGCAATGTTCTTCTTTTTTTTTGGCAACCTCGAGCTCCATCATGTCCGTTTGACATACAGACATACACACATATGTAGGAGTTTGTGCTTATTTGAGTTTGCATGTCTGACATTTGTCTTTTCACTTTCAATGTCTGTTTTCCTATGAATTTCGTTGTATACAAATTCCAACATTCAAGACACACACACACACAAAAACGCCGACCATTCAATTACCAACTAAAATATTGCATGAAACTAAACCAACTGTTTGCAACAAATATGTAAACACTGTATATGTATATGAACATGGGTGTGCAAGTGCAGTTACAATAACAACTAGTACAATATTTATTTTTCAATTTCAATTACAGACGGCATCATTAATAATAGCATCGGTGGAAAAGCAGGACTCTGGCAATTACACTTGCAGCCCCTCCAATAGTGCGCCCAAAACTGTAGTCCTTCACGTCCTCAACGGTAAATTTCATTTTTATTCATAGAATTCATTCACTCATTCGATATATTTGAACGTTGTATGTACATACATATGTATGTACTTTTGTTGCTGCATCAGCTTTTAGTTTGAATCTGCTTTCATTTAGATTTTTCTTCCAATCGCATCTATTCGAATGAAATCGAATTAAATTCATTTGGATCAGTTCGAACGCTGCACTGGTTTGAAAGATTTTGTGACGCAGAGTAAGGGATGGGAGTGGGGCAGAGTAAGGGATGGGTAAACTCATATACCCCTATAAAATGTGATGAGTCCGAGATGTGACGGGATAAGCCACAAAAGATCTTGCGACTAATGCCACATTGTGTCTCCTTATAAGGATTGTTCCCTTTTGTTCAAGCATGTCCTATGAAAAGTCTAATGTAGCCTTCTTTTAATCCATCATCCGAGATAAGTTTTAGGATAGTAACTAAATTTCTGGAGTTCACACTGCCATCCGTTTTTATATATTCACCTAGATTCCTTTTGCGATAATGCCTCAAAACAACAGATTGGTTTCCACACCAGGATGAGGTTTGCCATTTTTTATACCCACCGAACATATTCGCTTTTTACAACTTTTCTGCACCTTATTTAAACACAAATTAAATATTTTTGTCTGCATATTTATAGTGTTTATACTAGTTCAGTTTATGTAGGAAAATTCGTTGTAAATACAATAAATACTCCGTAAAGGATGAGTCGAGAGTAATTGATTTCCAATAATATCCGCTTGATACTACCTCCGCCTAATTTAATAATTTATTTATTTGTATTTAGCCAATCAATAAATTATTCATAATATAAAATAGAAGAAACAAAAGAGAGAAAATTAACTACTTATAAAAAGGGGTCAAGGAGTTTTTGAAGCGATTTTTTGAAAATGGAAAATCATTATCGACAAATCGATCGATTATATTGAACTCAATCAAGGGAGTGATTCGTGAATACAGAGCTTTAAAAAGTCCAACATGGACAAACTAGCCCAATTGCACCCGATTGAGACTAATTACAGAACATTCTCTTTAGAGAATAGTGGGGCAAATTTTTTGCAGGGATCACATACTTCTCACTTACATATAAACAGAGTTATTTAAGCACACACGAACGTAGATGATTTAATGTTTATGTAGTGGATCGCATTGAATTGGACTGAATTTTTACTTTAATTGAATTTGTTTGCGTTCACGCTTGCATTTACATTTCATTTACATATGCACGTAGGATTCAAATGGGCAAATGCATCATACTGTCATTCTCCGCCATCAGTGCTGACACTGCGTTAACCTTTAAAGCTAACATATCCGTTTCAGAGAAATTAGTTCTGCCGTATTTTTTTAATATTTGTTCAGCTGAAATTATGAAAGTTTGTGCAGTGAACATAAATCTTTTATTTGTGTGTTATTTTTTTCAGTTTTTTTTGTTTTTATACTTCACGGATACTAGGTTTTTAATATTAAGCATGGCGATTTCAAAATTTTAGCTGCTATTTAAGAAGTTACGCCCAGTTTTCGTTTCTGGTTATTATAAATAATAATCGAAAATCTAATAAATGCTTATTAAAGTTAAACTATAAACCCGAAGGGGCAAAAGCTTCAGTTTAACTTATAAATTTTGTTTAAGAAATTAAGAAATGAAATTCGTTTAACTCATTTGAAGCATGAAATGCAAAATTCTTAATGTGGTCATTAAAATCAAGCCTTTTTCTAACTTGGGGATATATTTCCATATAATGCTTTTAAATTTTATTTCGAAATCGAAAAAGTGAATTCTTCTAGTTAATGTTTCGAATAAATTTAGATAGTGCTGCAGAAAATGAGTAAATCGTATATATAGTTCGACAAATATACTTAGTTGTTCATTGGCGAAGATGTATCCAAATTTGCATTGGAAGTATTGCTCGACATTTAATACATAAATGTTTCCATTTGGATTCAATTGCATCAAAACGGCAGCACTGATCGATCCCCTTGCATGTTGTAATCCGTTTTGCGTGTCTGCATGAAAAAGTCCTGCAAACTTTCGTGTTTGCCTTGGCCGCATGTGCTTTTTGATTGAAATGAGTGGCAATGCATGTGGCAGTTACACGCGCGTATCTCTTCAGTACCTGCGTGCGTCAGTGTGAGTTTGACATGACATCTGTGTAGTGGCATCGTTTTGATTGTGCCACCAACTATCGAATAGTTTTCGGAATATATTTAACTGAAGGTTACCCACAAAATTTGCATTGAAATTTTGGGTGTAAACTAAAGTGAACAGCTGATTGTGCCACAATTGGAAATTTTGAAGAAAAAAAATGCAAAAAAATGGGAAAGAGCATGAACGCGGGTCGCCAATATAGTAGGTACATATATAATAATGGGATACTATGAGTCAATGATTTCAAAAATTTCATTTGGTAAGGCATACTACATACTACGTATGTATGCGAGTATATCTTTACAAATCGCACTGGGATTTAGTATTTTTTTTTTAATTTTCCACACCTTTGTTTAACACTGTGACCCCTTTATCCCCACTTGCACTAAACAATTTATCGAGTTTATTACTACACCTCTGAAAAATACTATTCAAATACTTAGAAAACCTGCAGTTTTTTTAATTTTAAATAAACATTACTTATTATATGCAATACTGACAGTAAATATAATGCTTTCAATTTGAAAACTTTAACGGATTTTATTTACTTAAATGTATGTAAATAAAGTATTTAATGATCAAAAGAATATAATTAGTAAAATATCGAATATTTTATTTTGTGTAAATTATAAGAGATTTTTGTCCGCGTTCTATAATTTCGCAATTTCCAAAGCGGTTATGTAAATAATGCAGAAAACTTGCAGGACTTTTGGAAGGTATCTTATTGCTCCAAAGTGTGCAGTGCCACGGCTATTTTCCAAAATTTAATTCTAAAAAAATTTTTCGTATCAAATTTGAACAAAATTGTAACATTATTTATTATTATGATTTTTTGAAAATGTCCGTTATATGAGATTTCTATAATTTTCGGAATTGAACTTAAGGAATTGTGCTTGATAAATTAGTTTCGGAAATATCAGTACCTACTTATTCCAAAGTTTAAGATGCCATGGTCATTTTCCAAACTAATTTAATTGGCATGTTCCTTTCCTCAACCCATTACGTGAAATTTGGGAAAAATACCTTTTTTAGGTACGTAATTAAATATCCTTTTTTTGAATTACGCTGAAAGCCGTCTTATGGGTGTGGTTGTTATTTGACTTCAATTTCCAATACCAATCTATTTTCAGTCGAGGGCAGTTTGTGTACCAAGTTTCGTTGAGATAACTCAATATTTACCCATGTTTTTCTTCATCTTCTTCGTCATCGAAAATATGTAAAACACAGGCACTGAATAACCCAATCAATTACAATTAGAAAACCTTAAGACATAACTTTTTGCCTGTAAAAAAAAAATTACGATAATTAAAAACTAGCTGACTATTTTTCAATCTTCAATTTTTTCGGTTATACACTAAATACATACTATACTATACTATACATTAAATTAAAAGCAATGAGGTTTTATTTTACTGGCACTATTAGCTGCATAGTTTCCCTTCTCATATGGTTTTTGAGATATCGCTTTTTCTTTCATGCAATAAAATTTTAGCATTATGTATGTATAGGGAACAAAATGCCAAACACCGCCAGAAAAATATTATAAAAACTCAACGCGAGTTTTTAGATACTTGAAACTTGAAAAGTTTCTGAAGGAATTAATTCAAAATTTTGAATATTTTAAACTTCTTAATATCTGTTTAGATGGTTTATGTCAAAAAATGAGATATGTCTTATAAAGTGTTGTTTTTTTCTTTTAAATAAATCAAATGCCAAGGTGTATTATATTGAAATTTGTGCGAGTAAGCCCAACACTGTATACACTGTATATATCTTAATATATAAAAATCACGTGTCACGTTGTTTGATTTCGATGGACTCCTAAACTACTGAACCGATTTTAATGAAATTTTTAACACTGTGTGCAGTTTGGTCCAACTTGAAAGATAGGATAGTTTATAACTCTCCTTATAGTCGCATTATTTATTTATTGCAAATTATTTGTTTATTATTAGCAAAGAGCTATCCACCAGTTGGTGGCGCCAACAGCGGTATGAGTAAGTGCGCTAAAGTAGATGGCGCTACAGTTATTGTGATTCCACCAGCTGACGGTATTGAGTAAGTGCGGTATGTTACAGTAGATGGCGCTACATTTATTACATTAAATGAAAATGCGTTGTTTGAAGTTTATATTATTTGTGGTAAAGTTATACGAGTCTATGACTTCCAATATTCCAAATTTAAGAAAAAATCACATACAATCCGTGAAATAAATAAAGTTATGTATGTATGGTCAGACAAATAAGCAATGCTGCCACTCTTTTCCAGTAAATTTTCCTCGAATTTGGGAGATTTCAGAGGAATTTAGGAAATTGCAGAGTTGATTTCTGCATGTATTTCCTAAATTCAAAAAAAAATTTCATTTAGTTGCATTTAGGTATAGAATTTTGTATGGCTAAATGTACATTTGGAGTTAAATTTAGAGCTATACTAGCTGACCCGGCGAACTTCGCCCGCCCAATTTTTATTTGAAATAGTTAAAACGCTTTTTGAACTTAAATATTTTTGGCGAAGTTCGTTCTTTGTTTTGTTGTGTAGCGTGTAAACAAATAAAGAAGATGGCTCTCCAACACGCTAACATGCCACATACATACATACCTATGTATGTACATATGAAACTGTAAAATTTTGAACTTAAACGATAAATCGGTTTGAATCATTCGAATTCTCAGAATGAACATTTCCTCACTTTTAGATTTGCTGTGTTGTAGTAAACTATTCACTACAGTGAAATTATTTTTTATGAATAAAGACGGAAACCTTATATATCTGGTATAAAAATCCACGGGATTGAGATTTGAACTTGAGGTCAAAATTTTTAAAATTATAGATGAAAATTTTCGTAGAGTTGATAATAAACACAAATTTTCATAAAATAGTTCATTTTTGATTTTATATTCAAGTTTTTAACAAATAAGTTAATTACAAAATTGTTAGTTGATAACATGTAACATTTAATTTTATAATCTTAGGATAGATAATTCTTAATTTTTAATAGTAGTATTTATTTTTTTGAATTATAAACATTTTAATTTAACTTAGCACTAATCGGTGCACAATATTTTTGGTTAACCTGTCTCGAGCTAAGACAAATAGATTTGATGGTTTTCCCACACGTGAGCATGCAACATATAATTGCCCGTGGGAAAAACATGGATTATCCAAATCTAACCCACAAATGGACATTGTTTGGCCTTGAGACTTATTTATGGACATGGCAAAAGCTAAACGAATAGGAAACTGTAGTCTTCTGAATGGTATCGTAGATTCTGACGGTATCATTGGAATACGGGGCAACAGGACCACTTCTCCTTTAAACTTTCCAGTCAAAATGGTTGCTTCAAGAATATTCCCTGTTAACTTTTTGATGACCAAACGTGTACCGTTGCATAACCGAGGTGGATTCAAATTACGCAGAAGAATAATATTTACTGCTACTATGCTAGATGGTGGGCGAACGGCACATTCAGCATTCAAGTTGCCATTACAAATTCATAGCAACCCAAACGCAATATGTAACATAAAAAAAAATAGCGCAATAGCTGCAGTGTTGCAAAGAAGTTCAATCATTATTTGGGATGAGTGCACAATGGCTCACAAATATTCACTCGAGGCATTGCACCGAACTATGCAAGATTTGAACGGCAATGATAAACTTTTTGGAGGTGCTGTCATATTGCTATCTGGTGATTTCCGACAGACGTTACCGGTCATACCTCGCTCTACTTTCGCCGATGAGATTAACGCATGTTTAAAGCAATAATTTTTATGGAGAAATGTTAAAACACTTCGATTGACTATAAACATGCGCGTACATTTACTAAATGATCCATTAGCACATATATTTTCGGAACAATTGCTAGATATTGGGAACGGTACAATAGAACGGCAACCAAACACGCAATGCATTAAACTGCCAGACAATTTCTGCACTGTTGTTCACACAAAAATTGAATTAATTGAAAGTATTTTCCCGGATATACAAAATAATTATTTAGATCATAACTGGCTCAGTGGGCGGGCTATTTTGGCAGCCAAAAATGTTGACTTTGACGAAATTAACATCCAGATACAACAGTTGTTGCCAGGCGATCTGATGTCTTTTAAATCAATCGATACTGTTGTTGATGAAAATGAAAGTGTAAATTTTCCAACTGAATTTTTAAACTCTCTAGATATACCCGGAATGCCACCACATATTCTTCGGTTGAAGATTGGTTCAATTATTATTCTTCTGCGTAATTTGAATCCACCTCGGTTATGCAACGGTACACGTTTGGTCATCAAAAAGTTAACAGGGAATATTCTTGAAGCAACTATTTTGACTGGAAAGTTTAAAGGAGAAGTGGTCCTGTTGCCCCGTATTCCAATGATACCGTCAGAATCTACGATACCATTCAGAAGACTACAGTTTCCTATTCGTTTAGCTTTTGCCATGTCCATAAATAAGTCTCAAGGCCAAACAATGTCCATTTGTGGGTTAGATTTGGATAATCCATGTTTTTCCCATGGGCAATTATATGTTGCATGCTCACGTGTGGGAAAACCATCAAATCTATTTGTCTTAGCTCGGGACAGGTTAACCAAAAATATTGTGCACCGATTAGTGCTAAGTTAAATTAAAATGTTTATAATTCAAAAAAATAAATACTACTATTAAAAATTAAGAATTATCTATCCTAAGATTATAAAATTAAATGTTACATGTTATCAACTAACAATTTTGTAAATAACTTATTTGTTAAAAACTTGAATATAAAATCAAAAATGAACTATTTTATGAAAATTTGTGTTTATTATTAACTCTACGAAAATTTTCATCTATAATTTTAAAAATTTTGACCTCAAGTTCAAATCTCAATCCCGTGGATTTTTATACCAGATATATAAGGTTTCCGTCTTTATTCATAAAAAATAATTTCACTGTAGTGAATAGTTTACTACAACACAGCAAATCTAAAAGTGAGGAAATGTTCATTCTGAGAATTCGAATGATTCAAACCGATTTATCGTTTAAGTTCAAAATTTTACAGTTTCATATGTACATACATAGGTATGTATGTATGTGGCATGTTAGCGTGTTGGAGAGCCATCTTCTTTATTTGTTTACACGCTACACAACAAAACAAAGAACGAACTTCGCCAAAAATATTTAAGTTCAAAAAGCGTTTTAACTATTTCAAATAAAAATTGGGCGGGACGAAGTTCGCCGGGGCAGCTAGTGTACATATATAAGTAAGTGCTAAATTGTTTATTGAGAACAAATTGTAAAGTCTATTCAATTTCTAAGCCCACCTCCATATACTTTAAATAAAAAAACCCGAATACGCGTCAGACTAAAAAGAACTTGTTTTTTAAGTCAATGTCATTGAGAACGTGTTCATTAAATTTATTTAAATAATTACAAAACGTCATGTCAATATTAAAATACAATTTTCATAATTCATGCGGTGTGAATTGCATTAAAAAAACGTTTGCCATGTACTACATAGTTGCAATGTGTATGTGTGTACAGAATTTTGCAGGCAGCAACCACAAAACATTAAATCAACAGCGCAAACTATTGTTAGGAGTGGCGCGGCTCTACACAAATCAAATTAAAAATACATTTTTCAGACAACATATGAAAAATGAGATAAAATTGTATTACAACACTTAATAAATAAATTAATTAATATAATTAAAGTTAAATATGCCACTAACAGCGACTGACAGACTACTTTGAACATTTCTCGACCAAATTGAATCAACTGCACATACGCACACTTACCGCCACGAGCCGAACAGAGGACACGTGGCATCATGCGTTGGACAATATGTTGCATGCAATAAACAATACTGCCGACAGGTATGGCTTCAAAAACAAGCACAATAACAACGAAATTAAATGCAGCTAGGAAACAATGAAAGATAACATAAAAGTCAATTGTGAGAGTGGTGCAGTTGTGTGTGCAATCGTATGAATTTGTATGGGTATGTGTACCCTTGCAAATTCAACGTAACAACCGACTGCTAACGAGCTAAAGTGCATGGAAATTATTGCGAACAAACTGATAGCATTGCGCGTAACGTAAAGTAGATGACCAACTGCCGAAGTAACCGCATGATTGGAATATCCGTTCGGAGCGTGGGATATGGAAAGCGGGCGTACATATCACCATTAAATTCGCCAATTATCTGTTTCGTTGAGCCGCCTGCAGGTGCCACTCGCTCACTGTGCGATGCATCGCCTTGCAAATAAATCAATTTTTACAAATTTAATATCTTTTATCGTGAATTATTACGGTGCTCTATGGCCCTTAGCACATTAGGCAAGACCAAATTGTGGTGTTGTTGTACGAGTAAGCGGTCATTTACGCCCTTTTAAATACTTTGCTTTGACAATATATGAATCAAGCTCAGTTACTTTCATCAATACTAATTTACTAATCGAAGTTGGCCACACAAATCCAGTTAATTGGATCCAAGTAAATATTAACATTAGAATGAATACGATACAATTAAGCGTTTCGTACTTCTCTCCGATATCTTTATAGTATCGATATTGTTTTGCGGTGGTGTTAAAGAGTACAGATATCGAGTGCATAACGCTTTTTTTCGAATTAAGTCCTTCCCAAATAAAGTTTAATTTGCAACATATTTTTATGTTTAATTATGCCCACTTTTGCTGATAATTTTTTATTAAAAAATGTAAATCTTAAACCTCGAACTTGACTCGTTGTACATCGTAATTAAATGCAAATGTAATACTGGAAAAGAGTTGCACAATTATTTGCCAGTCGACTGAGTCGCTAAAGACCGCGAAGTGCTGCCATCCGAAAGCCACAGCATTAACAGCATTAAGTCAAACTTCCACTGCCCACATCTACTCGTACATTAAAGAAAATAAAAAATCTACTGCCCAGTGCATTCACTTTCGTTTACCACCATTGATCCGTCTTCGCCATCGCCATGGTGATCGTTGATTTCAACCAGTGGACGTGTTAACTTTTATGACATTTATGACTGCAGTTAAAAACAATTTTTAATAATGTTCTCGATGTTTTGCCTTTGTTGCTGTTGTAATCGTTGATGCAAGTCATACGTAATAAAGAAATAAACTTTGACAGATATTAAATTATAACCAATGCGATGAGAGAGCTTCCACAAATTGACAATAAATGCACGCACTGTTTTATACAACAAATATATGTAGGCATCGGTCGATGTGCAAAATGCACGAAAAGGATTGAAAAATTGGTATTATCAACGCATTTAGCTGCTCCGGGAAAAATATGCAAAATTAAATTACCATCACAATCAATTGTTGCAATATTGAAAGTAAAGAGAAAAACAAGTAAAGGTATAAAAAGCATCGCACCGTTTCGTAAGGTTTGAAAAAGTTATGTTACGAGTATTTTTTAAATACACAGGTATTTTCATATATTTGACATTTCCAATTAACTTTGCACAGCTAAATCAAATTACTTGCAGTTTTTACGTCTATAGATATTTACTCTTATGTATATATCTGTGTGTGAGTGTGTGTGTACGCTTGTATGTATCTGCATATAGCATCACTTTTTTATTCTGTTGCAAATCCCTGGCCATCAACAATTTTTAATCCCTATGATTAAGTTCATTTATTAATGTTTGTTACATAAAAAAGTTCATTGAGTATTGACCTATTAAAAATTGGAAAGTGAATTGTTGCTTACATTTAGAAACTAAGCCTCATAACTCCATTAGCAATCAGTGGAGATCGCTCATCGTAAAAAAAACGTAGAGGATATCTTTTGCGACCACGATGATTTTTAAAAATTATCGAGTTTGATTTTTAACAAAACTTCACAATATATCTTCTCACATCCCTACACAACTTCACAGCTCGGGGCTAAACGTAATCCAAAGTAATTAAAAAACAATTTTTAAATATTCATAATATACGAAAAGTAGAAAATATCTAAGTGTTTTTAATTCAAATGGACTGATAAATGCTATATAAATTTACTTTGTTATTACAGGACGTTTCTTTTTATTAATTAATATTTTGAATAAGGGTACGATATCTTTAATTTGCTAGGCATAGATATTATTACTGTCGATGCTTTAAACTATCGGTTAGAAAAATATCGAGTTGCGCTACTATCGATGGTATCCCGGCCTTAGTTCGCGTAGTTTTTATAGTTATATTTTATATTCTAAATAGTAATTACCCGGCGTAATTTTTTACACCTCACAACGTGTTAAAATTCAAACCAAACAACTTTTGAACAAAGAGAGTTTTTTATTAATGCAAATAGTGTTTTAAAGTATTTAAAAAGAAAAGCACTTGAGATGAAAAAACAGTGTAAGCTAAAATGGTCTGCTTCAAAATATTTAAAAATTTGTTCAACATAATCATAATAGTGGGGGTTGTGCAAATCTTTTGGACGTTAATGTCTTTATTGGAAGGAAAAAAAGCAGAGGGAAATATCATCTCAATAAGTCGGTTAAGATTTAACTTGGTTATTCAAGTTTTGCTTAAAACAATTTTAAATCTTCCACAAAATACCAAAGACAGCAGCAGCAATTTCATGATTGTGATATCGTTGAACAAATTTTTAAATATTTTTATGCAGAACATTTAGGTTTCCTCCATTCGTTCCTTTTCGATCGCAAATATTGTTATAACCAAAAAAAAATAAAACAAAGTTAACATGTTTTAGAAAACAATACATTTTCTAATCACGGTGGAAAATTGCACCGTCCTTTTTTGTATGAGTAGTGATGCACCTTAATTATCAAGTATGCCGCTCCATTTTTTTCGCAAATGACAATTATTAAAATATGTTCAGTAAGTTAAGAGTCAAATCGTTACAAACGTGCTTCATTTAATCAAATTTTTTTAATAGTAGGTACTAGAAAAACCCGGCAGACGTTTTCTTGCCTAAATTTGTCTACTAATTTCCCTTTGCATATGTAACTAGAAAACGTTTTCCAGTCTGGAAGAATCTTAAAAATTTAGATTTACACCTTGTCCTCATCGAAACGAATAGATTAATACTCAATACACAATTAATTACACATTCTTGTGTATACTTTAATTAAGTTTTACATTTTAAAAGGGTGGAAATCCTCGTCAAAATATACCTGTAAACTATCTACCAGCGAAACAGTTTCATATAACTTTTGTATAATTTAATAACATTCGACTTTTTAAACAGGTAACAACCCTCTTTAAAAAATAGCTTGCTATAAACAATCTCCACTGTAAACTGAACGGTTTGACAACCATATTTTACCGTTTCATATAAATTGTGCATAATTTAATTAAATTAGACTATAAAAATAGTTGCCAACTCTCCAAAAAATGGGTATGAACCTGTCTCCTAGAACCGGTTGACACCTAGATTTTATTACTTCAAATAACCCGAGCATAATTAAACTGAATTTGGCTTGTCATACAGGTGATTACCCTATCCCAAGCATAAGATATGCTTCACGATCTATTATTATACTTAGTAAATATACGTACATACGAGTATAAAAGTTTATAAAACTCGGTTGAGCCGTTTCGAAGGAATGTGACCACAATCACCGTGACACGAGAAAATTATATATGAGATAGATATATTAAAATATTTAAAGCATGGACGTACTATCTTTATTTATGGCTCATTGTTAATTTATGAGCAAATTGCGAAGAAACCAAATAATTTTGCCCTGTCAATATATTAAGGTGAAATGAGGCGGCTTGTATTCATTATGGTAATGAATTGAAGATCTAGTAGCGCTTTTAAATGCCACTGAATTCAAAAATTCCTAATGACCAGAGACCTCAAATGAAGTCAGTATTTTTTTGTGCCCTACATAGAATCGAACACTTCTATGGTATAATTATAATATCATGGCTGGGTTGTTAATGAGTTCACATTACTCTCATATATCTGAGCACTAACTATACTCAGCTATCTGTTGCCGTTTATGATTCTTACGTTCTGCCTGTTGATTTATATATGTATAATACATTTATACATGCAAATATAATTGCGATTTGCTGACATTTTTTTTTTTGCAGGCGAATACTCTGCTTCAGCGATAACTTCGGGTGTGGGAGGCAATGCTATGAATTGCGATTGGATCAGTGCCCTACTTCTGCTATTGCTTCAATATTGGCATTACAAATTTATCGCAAATCTTGGTAGTCTGCGGATTGTTACATCAACACTGGTGTTGTTCATTTGGCCGCAAGCAGAACGCTGCAACCACACAAAAACAGCAAAAGCGATAGTAGCACTTAGAAATTTTGCTGCACCAATCACTGAAACAAGCTCCTTATGTGGAGAAAAGGATGAGAGTAGAATTTTTCAACAAAAACAACTGGATAGTAACTACGATCATGACAATAATCACAACAAAGGTGTCATAGGCACCGTCGATAAAATCGCCAGACAAGCGGACAACGACAGAAATAGTGGCGATGGCATTTTGAATATTCGCTGGCGAACTGGAAGTACGCTGAATGTGCAGGCAACAAAGGATAAAACTTGAATGCGCCGCCTTGTGCATCGTGTTTATCATTCGAATGTAGAGAGCAATTTAGTGCGATAGTTCTATAGTTTAATAAATTAACGAATCGTTTAGCATGAGGATAGAGATGCATTAAATTCGGAAGCTTGCTGGTCACCAGATGCTCGCTCTTCGTACTCCTAAAAGAAACATTTACCATAGATATCTGATATCGAATAGGAAATAATTTAGGGTAATTTAATTAAGAAAGAATTTGAGAAGATAAAGGTTAAAATTAATTTTATAAAAATTCGAATATATTAGGAAATATCTCTGGATAGATTTTGTTGATTGTGAGTCTTCGCCAAGAGACATTGAACAGGTGGATGGTGGTAGAGCAAATACAACAAATGCTTTTATTTTGTTGATGCTTTAAGACACAAAAAGATCAATAAAAGTTCCATATAACCCATTTAACTTACGAAAGTTCAGCGTTTTCTGAAAAAGAAAAAAATAAGGTGGTATCGACTGTTCAAAATGTCTTGGACTTCTCTGATTTTCACCAAAAATGTGCTGTAATTAATGAGGCTCTTTGTACTATTTCAAACGAATACAAGTTACACCCGCAATTAGATAAAACATATAAAAAAAACGAGACAAAATATCCAAGAAAATAAAACAGCTCAAATAGAGTAACAAAAACCACCACTCCAATCGCTTCATACAAATCAACAGGTGGAATTAAGAAGAAATAGTTTGGACGTAATTGGAAAATAAGC
Organism: Anomoia purmunda; assembly: GCA_951828415.1. Taxonomy (NCBI): domain Eukaryota; kingdom Metazoa; phylum Arthropoda; class Insecta; order Diptera; family Tephritidae; genus Anomoia; species Anomoia purmunda. The sequence goes on along the minus strand of OX639993.1, from coordinate 589,214 downwards.
AATCGGTTAGAGAGATGAACATAAAAAAACTAATCACTACGAAACCCACGTATATCGTTTAACTCATATGGCGCACTTGAGATACGTGCACAACCGCACACACACATCTACACACAACAAGGCGATACAACGACAATGCCTGGTCTTTGCTAACAGATTACTCTGATATACATACATATTTACTATGACGTAACTCATACGCAGCGTAGCGCACGCTGTGCAGGAATATTTAGTACTATCGAGTAACACGCTGTCCGAATACACGAGCCGCTTACTAATTACAATTTTGCATCACAATAGCAATACAAATGTCACACACACTCACCGGCTAAGTAAAATTTATCGAGTTCAAATGCTTATTTACCTTACCAACATAAATACTACAATATTATGCTCTTTGTAAATAAACAATTAAAATGCATGAATAATAAAAATTTACGTACAGCCAAGAGCCAGGTGACAGGGATAGGTAAATGGTGTTTTTCTTTTGTTTGTTTGTTTGGCTTTCACTTGAATATGAAAGGATTTAAAAGTTTTACAAGTTAAAAAGTATTCAAATTAATTATTTTTAGGTTATAATGTAAATAAAATGACATCAAATATGATATAACTATGACTATGGTTGCATCCTGGAGGTTAGAAATATAATAGTACATACATATTAACAAATTTTTAAGGAAGATCAAATTTCAATAATTTTTTTAAAACTCTTAAATGATTCATATACATACACAAGTAAAAATAGAAGTTTTGTGTCAATATACTTTAAAAAAAATTCATTAACAGTCACATTCACAAACACATAGATTTATGTAGCAGATATATTTTCATATTTATTAGCATCCACACCAGCGCCCTTTGGTTTGTTTTATGTCCGAAGTGCGATTTGTCCACTTCCTACAATACTAAATCGAATTCGTAATATAGAAAATGTGTATATGACCGCTACTTGAGAGATAACCCAGAAATACATAAATCATTATATGAAATATACAAACAGACCTACGCATTTGTCAAGAAAGCCATAAATAAATAAGAAATTAAATAAAATTAAATTATTACAAAACGGCATAGACTTTTTCGACTTTTTCTCATCAAAATGGATTTAAACTTGTTCAAAAACAATTATTGCAAATCCCCTGAACGAAGCACGAATACATCTAAAACGCAAACTTTGCACTTTGAAGACGGTAATGGAAAGGTTGAAATATAATTTCAACCAAAAAGCTGAAAGTTTAAACAGAAATATACTCGTTTAGAAATTGGCAGGATCTTAGATAAATGTCGTGTAACATTTTTATTAAGGACTAGTGGTATTATTTAAGTAAGAGAGAAAAATAGGGACACAAATAAGTAGTGATACATTTCATCGAAAAATCTTGACTACATAACAGTTATTAGACGAGAAATATTTTGTATTGTATATCCTAATGTTTATAGCTGTTATGCAAGAGAACTAGATTTTCGTTGACCATTCGGAACGTAAAAGTTAACGTTGGAAAAGAAATCTTATTGGGAACCCGAAAAAATTAACTCTGGGAAATAACTTTTATTGGCAACGGAAAAAATATTTCCCCTGCATAACAGTTATGAGGGAACGTAAAAATAGAGGTTAGCATATAACTCTTAATTGTTAAAAAAAACAATTTCTTTAAATTTCAGAATGCAGATAACACCTCCGATGTACAAATCCGAGATAACAATTATTTTTAGCCCCTGAAAATTAATTTAATTCATTTACAATTCCACAACAGTGTCCAGTGGGATAAACATAGTTAAATTTTTTAGTTTTTAAGAAGTCTATGCAATTTTTTCGTTTGCAGTAGTTTCTGAAACCACTTCTGGACTAGTTCAGAATAGAAATAGGCTTAGACAAAAATCAATTTTTCAGCTGAAAAATGTAAAGTTTTCAACCAATACGACATGTTTGTACCTTATTGCAATCCTGGTGAAGCTGGAATAAAGTAAAGGTAAGAATGTAAGCAAAATCATAACATATTTTGACCAAAACGTCACAAAAACTAAAGAAAAACCAGGTACGAGAGCACCTATTATAGTCTTACCAAAACCAACCTACTGTTTGAATTAACAATTTTATATAAATCGGATTGGTCCAGTAGATTGGTCTAGTTAGCGAAAATAACTGAATCCATACAACCTTCCATGTAAGTTAAGTCCCGCCAAATTGAAAGAGTTAAGGAGAACGGGAAAATTAAGAGCTAAAATTACACAAATACTAACATAAAAGAAATACATATTCTCAAATTGTGGAACAGCAATTCGGAAGTTTCATATTGCCGCCAATGACAATATCCCAATCATCTGAATGAGAATCATAACTCGAGGCACTAACCACCAACCCAATAAAGGTATTTTTAGTCTACATTCTTGTCTTCTATCACCCGGAGTGGTCTGGTTCAAGTCTCGGGTTCGGGTAAGTAACATCGAAAAATATACCTGCATATTTATCAAACCAAGTATTTTTAAAGCTGTAGCCCCTCGAGAGGCAATTACAAATTTCTCATAAAAATAATCAACCATTTGGAATTGGCATAAAGCTATAGGTTCATTCATTTCTGGTACAATACCGAGACTTGCGATGGGTTAAATTAGTATTATTATTATTCACCATTTACACCGAGTATAAGCCGGTTCGGCGCCTTTATTTTCTAATGTTTATGCGCTTCTGTATTTTAAGGCCTTTCCATTTTGATTACAAATTTGCAAATTATTTGTTTAAATGTTCCCACCTAAATTTAAGGATTTATTTGGTTTAACCCTTAATCGCACACCCTGAGTCCCTGGGACTCACTCAAAATTTAAAAGCTTTATAACAGACGCGTTTTTTTAGTTTAGGCACAGCTTCTTCGTATACCTTCCTGCAGTTGTGTGAAGAACGCGTGGTTGAACGGACGTTAGCGCAAGAGTGTTTGAATGCTTTGATTTTGGTGAGCGTGAGTCCCGGGGACTCATGGTGGTGTTTTGTGTGACAAAATTTTGTTTAAGGTTTTTATTAATTTGTTGTGTAAATTGCCCAGGGAGAATAGAAAATATTGTTATACATGCGATTATAAAAAAAGAACCAAAACTGCTTACCTTTGCTTCCGTTGTAAACAACCCATTTGTCTCACATGTGCCAAAAAAGTGTGTGCTGCATGTGCAACCAATGAGTGATTTCACCCTCTGCACGATTTTTTTTTTGTATGGGGCCTAACCCTTTTGTGCCTGATTTTTTACTTAATGGTATATGTTTAATCTATAAATATAAAATTTTGTGTTCTTTTTACATTTTTAATATGATTTATGTTCATTTAAAATGAAGTGTTTAGTTTTTATGTTTTTTTTTATGATCTCAGAAAGATTTCACAAAAATGAAATTTATGTTAAGTTTAATCATAATTTTGAACTGTTTTATGTTAAAAGCACTTGCAATCTATATTTTAATAAAAAAAAAATAAATTAAAAATAATTATTTCTAAGTTTTTTCTTTAAATGTTAAATGTGAGTCCTGGGGACTCAGGTTGGTGATATACGTAATTTTTCTTAGGGGTGCGATTAAGGGTTAAAAATAATGTCGAAGTTGTGGTTGTTGCAGATGTAATACTCTAAATAGACATTTTTCATTGTTTCCATGATTGCTTTGATTCTACTGCTATTAGTGCGTAATTTGTTAATTTTTTAAATTCGGAGTGTTGAATAAATAGAGCTTCCGACGTATTATTGATTTTTTGGGAAAAGCACCAGATAGTGGAGTATTTTGACGTGCTATAAGGGCTATCTGTCAAATTGGTTGGCAAAACTAAACAAATTTTTATGTTTCGAAATGAATTTAATTTAACACCACAAAACGGAACAATAATTTGGGCATTTCCTTATCATTGTGTATGTCGAAGAGTGGTTATGTGTTCCTTCTGCAACCAAAGCAACCTATTTGGACTTCGGCGATCTATCGGTCAAATATCTGAACTTAGAGTAGTAATTAAACTTCTGAATAAGAAATGAAATGGACAAAGAATTGAATCGGAGCCAGAAGAATCAAAAGAAAATATCAAAAGGGTTAAAATGGGAATCAGTCAAATCGCGACGTAGACAGGAAATTTAAAAATTTAGTTGAAGAATTTTTTCTAGGATTTGTTATTGCCCCAAACCAGGTTGATAAACTGGATGTTCAAAACGATTCGTCTGAAAGAAGTGACGAGCTCTTGGATGATTATAATAAACTATGTACAAAGAATGGAAAGGAGTTAGCAGAATGTGATTCTGACAGTAATTTAAGATAGTCAAACGTTTTCAAGTTGCAGAATAAAAACTTGATAAAAAAGGAATGTATAATTTTTCGTGTTATTTGCATTCTGATTTACTGATCGTACTTGTTTTTTTACGTGCTTTATACTATATACTAATATCTAGATTATTTGAGATTATTTGCCAACTACCACTATACTTTTTTTTTGGTGAAAAAAATATTTTATTAAAAATATAATAATTTTCACGGATATGGGCCGAGAGGCGCTTCTTAACCAAATTAAAATTAGAGAAGTGTTATACTAGAACCACATTACTGGAAAAATTTCTTATGCAATGTATATTGAAGTGTTAGCTGAAAATACTATTTACTAAGGTACTCAAGTTTTTTTTTTAAATTTACTTTAAACCACACAGAAAGTCTTGTATACTTTTTTTTTTGGCAGGGTTCAACTGTTTACATGTCAATAACTGCAAGCAATTTCTGTATAATTAAATTTTTGTCTGTGGCTTTCCCCAAGTAAATGGGTTTGCATAAATAAGGAATAAAGAAAACGTGAAAGTGTGCAGGAAGATAAATCTTTCGATTTGTGCGAGTGCATATGTGTGTAATGCCACAACATGTGCCCCTGAACACATAACCTACTTATTGCCAGAATGCCGACGTACATATGTACGCTACGTACGTACATTGCAACATTTGCGAAATCTCCTCCGTCAACCTTCACCCTGATATTCAAGCGCTGCCGTACCGCATCTTCACATCTCTTCAACACATCGTCTCAACGCTGGAGCTGTAAGCTACCCAAAGGGTTAGTAGGCAGTGTTACCCCAAGGATTTTTTTATTTTTTACAAAAACTCTAAAAAAAAAATGTTACTAAATCCATAAAAATACCAATTTTATTTGAGAAAAACTATTCATAAATATCTACATAATACATACAAAATGTTGTACATGAAGTCTTTAACATAACCTAAAACCAAACTTGAGTTTAAATATGAAACTATCATGTATGCGAAAAGCAATATAGTTATAAAGATTTACATTTACTGTTCCATAGAAGCGTCAAAACTGAAAAATTGGAAATAGTCCTGCAAAAAAAATATATTATTAATTTAGTAACTTAAATCTTCCTATTGGAATATTTGACTTTCTCAACAAGAATACACATAAAAAATTATTTTCTTTCCTTTTTGCAATTGTAAGAAAGTTCAAAATGTTATTTTTTAATAAGAACAACATAGTGACAAAACCTAAAACAAAACTACGTTCAAAAAGTTACCGCATTGAAAACTTAGTAGTTTTGAATTTCTAAATAATTAACTATACGGCAACACTGGTTGTAAGCAGTGGCAGTAGTGATAGTTGCTGTTGATTTCGTTTTCGTTTTCCTTTTCGTACACATTTGCTCAGTCACTCATTCACAACGTCCACATTTTGTTGGTTGAGCAACCGCTTACCACTTAAATACTTTTGCTTCAACGCAAAACTAAACATATTAAATATTCATTTGCTGGCCACAAATTTTCCTACATATGTACAGATATATATCTATAAGTATATATCTACATCCATTTCTACAACAATAGCACCACGGGGCGTATGAGTGCTGGCTAAAAACTCACCAGAAGAACTCAAAGCAAAAATTACATTTTATGGTAGAACAGAGGTAAAAAGGTATTCAAATAATCATGATATCTTCGGGTTTATCGTAAGCCTCTATATGTTCAGCAACGGCGGCCACCCTCAGCATCCATATATTGGTGAAGCTTTAGAACCTCCCGCGTCTAATGCACTTTTATTTCAATGTTATTAATGTGAGCAAAACAGAAAGCAAGTAGAACAGTGAAATTATTGGCTCTATAGATTTAAGGAAGTAAACCAAAATATAATAATCATCCCCAACGCGAAACACAAAACATGGAATTGGATATTCTGTTGGGCATCCAACTCGGTGATATTCGGTTCAAATAGTAATAGTGATGGTATTTCGACAAATGTGCATTATCTCCGGTATTAATAGTATAAAAGTAAAGTTGCTGACCTAATTAAAGATTGTAAAAAAACCTTAGGATCGCCTTGTTTCTAAAAATATATAACAAAATACTTTAAAGACGAGTAAGATTAAGGAATAATAACTAAAATTCGACTTTTTTGTTCAGAATTAACAATAATACTTCAGTCGCTGAAACAAAGTTAGTTCTAACAAATAACAAATTGGCGCAGCTTAATGTACATTCATATGTACTTATCGCACGTTTGCTGGAAGAGTTTCATATATGCAAAAATGTTTTGTTTTTGAGTTATACTGAAATGACAGCCCTGATCCTTTGGTTTATGTCGTATAAAAATTATTTATCGGTTGATTTCAATCAAATGTAGCTCATTTCAAGAAAATGTGTATACATTTTTACTGTGTGAAGTGAAAACTAAAAATGCAAACCACGATATGTTCTGATTTATTTTTGCCTAGCTAACTAAGAAACATATTGAATAAATGAGATATTTTCATATGTGGTAAATGAATTCCAGCTCCCCAAATGAAATTTATCAACTGCAACATAACATAGCCTTAAAATTGTGCTCAGAATAGGGCGCCGATTCCTATTTATTCTCCATCCATGTTCGACATCATTTCAATTCACACACCTTGGCAATAATGCTTCTGTACACTTTCATAAATACCCTCCGAAAAATTTGCCTAAAGCTTATTTCACATGGTTTATTATGTAATATAATACATTAGATCTGTAAGAGATGCAAGTTGTGCTAACTTTTGTTATAAGGTTTATCGCCCACATTAAGTGAGGCTTACATAAAACATTTTAAGAAGATGTTATATCCCATGCATCAGGTTTATTTTAAGGCATATATTGTAGGACACAAAAATATTCCACCAGCGAATAACAACCTTTCCCGCTCGGGGCTTATTACGCCGCTGATGTTTTAAGTTCACTAACAACTTCATATTGACATCGCCCAGCCCTGTAGAGCGATTCACTAACTTTAAACGGTGCGACAATTATTATTTTTGACGGCAATATTTGCCGTTTGTACTAACGATTGTGCAATTCACTAACTTATTCTTAACGACACTTAACAGCTGTTTCGATGTATTTATTCAAAGTGATAAAGAGTGGCACCTCTGTCAAATTAAATGTCAAAATAAGCGAAAAGCACAAAGAGGAATAGAGAAAAAACAAATGAGCGTTTTTATTACATTTTATTAAAGTGAAATAATATACTAGTTTATTTCAAACTACAAACGTTTATAGTTATTCTTATGTATATATAGCAATCTTTCATTGTAGCAGAATTGCGAACTCTCCTCTGAGTGATTTGTCTGAGTGAATAGTCATCAACTCGACCCTAAGGAATATCCGGAATAACCTGCAAATATGCCATGGTTTTCGTTTTTAAAATTCGCGTTGTGCTCCAGCGTATTTGGGATTTACATATACATATGTACATATGTATTTAAATTTTTTAATTAGAATCATTTATCTACATATTAAAACTAAACTATGTTTCTGTTTTTGTACCTGATCCTATATAATTGCTTGATTTTACCATTTGCACATCAATTGTATGGTAGATATGTATGGTGGTTGGCATAAGCCTTCTCATGATTCTTTGGTGTACAATCGACGGCCCCAATAGTACCTCCCACAAAATTTTTACTACTCCCGCAAAGGGTGACGACGCTGAAGCGAGAATTTCTTTTGCAGCTTGGGTTATAGGAAACCTCACTTTCTCGTGAAACAATGAATCATTGATAAATGCCGACTTACGGATGACTATCTCATGGATATTCCCCATTGTTCACCTACGGATCGTTGATAGCCAGTTGCGAAGAACCTTAAAGCCGCTAGAACCTACCAATATAAAAGTAAAATTTAAAAATGCATACTGACTTGAAGATTACACAAGCTACCTGTTTCTCAGTTGATATTGCTGTTATTCTGGAGCTTCTTATTTGGTTGTCAAGCTGATAAATTAAGTATTCTGCCAAGTCTGGAGTTAACCGATACAGCTTCGGAAATTCTGTTGCATTCAAATGAAAGGGATTGGCCACATCTCGGAGTAAACGCCGATCCACTGTCGGAGCGCCTACTTCTTCGTCACCTCATGGTAAATCATATGGCAAATATTCAAACGACATTATTTAATGTTCCTTTTTAAGATACAAGAAAACAGCTCACTGAATTTAAAATTTATTTTTTATTTAAGTTGAAATCACGAATTTCACTTTTCTCGATTGAGTTAAAAACATCAAATTTGTTGTCGTTTAGTTTTCGGTCATCGACTAGCTAACATCAACAGCTGATTTAGCGAATGCGAAAATCGTTAAAAAATGGCTACTGAAGGGTCGCTAAAATTTTGGTTGAGTTAACCAATCGAATATCTTTGAAATAAGTTAGTGAATCGCACTACTGGTCATAAGACCCAATTTTCTCACTCTCTGAGTAAAACCCTTATTTCTTTAGCTTAATGACCATAAAAATATTAATCTCTTATTTTGAGGAAACACATGGGCTATAATTACCTTATAAAAAGCTTAACGATAGCAGCGCAGCTGGCATATTCCCTATTCCTTACAACTGCTCATGCAATTTTTTCCAGGGTACTTTCAGACATATGTATGTGTTGTGTATATGAGTGTAGCTGTCGTCTTGGGGAGTTGAATATGATCCACGATAAACATCTACAACATTGCTCTAAATTTTAGTGTGCAAAGTGTTTTCTCATGTAGCGACTTGCATCAAGACGAACACGCAACATTTAAGTGATAATAATGCATTTTTAGTTTAACTCTCCAAAAGCACGCACCCCTTCGATTCGGCTCCCCATACTCCTCTATTTGCGTTTTCGCTGATTTTTATCTAACCTCTGAAGTAGTCGATTGTCTACTATTTCCTCCCAGCACCATACCCTTGCTGCCTCGTTGTGCGTCGCCTGAGATCTTTCACGTGCTACCACTAATGTCGAGAAACATCACCGTATTTACTTGTTGCAGATATTCTTTTTTGTTTTGCTACTACTCGTACATAGAAGAAGGTTTGTAGCTGTGGTTATTGCTGTTGATGTGAAAGTTGAGCTTTTAAGTATCTGCTTGCGTTTGCATAACCTTTTCCATTTTCCATTTTCCATGTTTTCATTGGTTCATTACACTAATGCCATGATTTTTAAATTGTCACCGCTTAACAGTAGCAACAAAAGCAGCAGATGCAGCAAAAACAATGGGAATGAAAACTTTTGCACTGAACCATGTCACGCGCTTGTTTCTACATCTGAAAATTATAACAAAGCGCAACACGCGCTTACCAACAACAACTAATGCAGCAGGGAGTCTGTACTCTAACGTATTTATGTGTGTATATGTATTTGTAAGTATGTATGTTCCAGTGTACATGTAAATATGCAGATCCATGTCTTCTTACCCGAGCGCGCTAGTGCCCTGGGTATTATAACTTTGTTCACATAATATCATAAAGCAGCTGATGTAGAGATATACAGAAATATACCGAAATTCTGAGAATCAATATCGTAATTGAATAAGTCATATCTGTATGTCCGTCCGTTTGCCTATTCCCTCTATAACTTTTGTAAAGATTCAGATATCTCAACAAACCTTGGCTAGTTAGCACAAGTTCAAAAATTATAGTAATTGGACAAAAACCTACCCGCCTATCATGCAACAGAAATTTAAAAAAATTAAAAAACTCGATATTTCTTTAACTGCAAAAGTTAATTTACTCAAATTTTACATACAAGATTCAGTAGAAGAAAGTAGTACGTTGGTCCTCTTATATAAAGGTAATTAACAAAAAACCAAGAAATAATTATTTAAATGACAATCCTCCCAAAAAAGACCATGGCTTACCGATATATGGGGAATGTTCAAAACCTTCTATAACAGAACTTAACGGTCCGCACCCTGCAGCGAATTGGGCATGTAGAACTACGCGCACAGAAAAGCTCCTTGCTAAAAAGGCTTTTCCTCCATCGACGCCAAAGTACAAGTAATAAGCTGCACTTATATTACACAATACAAAAATCTATCGGAATAAGAACTCAATCCTACAAAAAGAACTCCAATTTCAGTATTCTGCTCTCAACAATTTACATTTGTAAACAAAAGCTGAAATCAACTTCAAGTCAATATCACGTTTTCGTTACTCTCAAAAAAAGCTCCTTCGGCAATTGCCTTACACATACCGAAAAAACAAAATACCAAACGTGTTCACGTACAACCGACTATTCAAAGAGGGAAAATTGGGAACTGCTCTTCACAGACAGCTCCATCGTGCAACAGGAAAACAAAGTTAAATTGATGTAGATCCCCGGACACGTGAGATTATATGAAAATGAACAAGCAAGATCAACTCGACAAATTTCAGTTATAATGCTTACATCTTTTTCAAGTTAAACCATTGGAAAATATGTCACACTCAACTTACAATGGAAAAATGCATTAAAATTAAAACCTCAAAGCTTTCAATTAGAGTAAGTGCTTCATACGTCTATGATTGGGCCACATAAACCTTATATCCATACATATAATCCTTATAAACTCTACCCTAAATATAGCTACACATTCATAATTTAATTTGAAATGTAGCAGTGCTCTATTGTATTTTTAATTTTAAATTTAATTAATCGAAATAATAATAATACTAATAATAAAATTATGTGAAACAAAAACTTGCGTCAGGTATTTGAAATTCGGTTTCATCCGAATTTAGACTTTTTATTTTTGTTCGCACTCTATTCGTAATTTTTTCTCATGATTTTTGAGTGGTGTATCAACTTTTTTTTAGTTATCTTGCTGTCACTTTTACACACCAAATTATGAATATCATACATATGTATAAATGTACGAGTATGCTGCTGTTATTTGTTTTTTGTTATTGCTATATGTAGGCGCTGTTTGCGTCACTCATACAAAATGCATTTAAATTTCTCAAAAAAAAACGATCCAAAAGTGCTGCCACAACCTTTGAGAGAGTGAACACAATTTTACAACGTTCTGCAACAAAGGATTATTTAGTCAAAAATTAATTTGAACGCACCTGGAATATACTTACCCATATAAATATATAAACATATGTTTGTATCTATGCAATCTATTTCTCAGAAGTTCATAAATAGTTTTACTTCTTTTTGGTGTTCCCCTTACTACTTATATTGAAAACCCTACCTTAGCTCTAATTCATTCTCTATAATCTCTTCAAATAACATCATCTGTGTGTTGTGTTGTTTGAATCGTTCATGACATTGATACGGGTGGAAAAAACTACTGAGAGGAAAGTACTGTGAATAATTATACAGTTCTACCCAACTTCGGTAGCGTTTGCCCTTGTACCATGACCAGATGAGGGAAAATAGCTACAGATGGACACATTTAGAGCCCCTGGCTATTTTAGTTTAGCTTGGAGAATCAATAGCTATTGAAAAAGAGTATGTTAGAGTTTGATTATGAGTAATGTTTCAAATGAGAATAATCGAACGGGCTATTCCTACCGGAAGATTATTTAAATATACATCTAGATGACAAAACGCATAGACTTCATTTTAACATACACGGGTGAACATATTTTTCGTATTCATTTCAAAACGGTAATGTTTGCCTTGATTTTTCACTATTGTACTAATATTATTACTTTAATTCAATTTCAGTTTAGCTCTTGAAGTTTGATGTTGCATATGGCAACTATATTTTCTGCAAATTGAGTCAAAAACAAATTTTTGACATCACCGCGTCGTACCTCTGAAGCTAGGATCTATGCAGCTCTTTTGTGTATGTACGTGGATTTGCGCATAAACATATTTTCGATATCCGCCTAATTCAGTTTGTGACACTTTAATTAGCATCATTGCCTTCGCCAGTACCACTGCAGAAACCAATCAACAATGAACGGCCTGCCGGTTAGCTGACTTCAATTCTTTCGGTTTAAAGTTTGAATATTCTTGCCAGTTCAAAATAAACTTCGTGGCAGCTTTGGAATACCTGGGGATGTTAATGTTCTCTAATGCAATTTTGATAATCTTCAAGTGACTTTAAGTACCGAAGAATCCCTTCATATGCCCACCTACCCACAACGAATTCGGTTTTATACGCAAATGCCAAACTTTTTAGCAGGCAAACATGAATACATTAGCAAGCAGAAAATTGTAGTTCAGCGTCTATGATGACATAAAACTGCAAACAAACAACCGGCCATGGGACACACTGCAACAGCTGTTAACTAAAAACTTTTAATGCTAATAAACATGAACTCAATAGAATGTCAAGTACGTTCCTCTTACCCTTATCATCTGAATGGGTATTCTTCCACAGCGTAGGGATTTTGGCACTTTATATTTGTATACCTTTAACCGAGCTCGTTGGATTTTGTTTTGTCCGTCTGCCTATTGGAATGCAACTTATTCCGTCAGTTTTAAAGGTATCGGACTGAGTTACCACATACATATAGCTTACTGATTGTTCATGGATGGGATTTTGCTATTCCTACACAAGAGCAGGGAAGACAATAAAGTTTTACACTTCTTTATCTCATCAGTAACTCAAAAACAAAATGTCTGGATTGAAGAAAACCGACTATTTACTAATTTTGGAAGAATTGAATTTCATTGCAGCTAAGTTTTTAATAATTAAGAAGGTAATTTTACTAAACTGAGAGATAATATCGTGATTTAAGGAAAATAAAGTTTTTTTCGGTCCTTTTTTGAGTATGACTAGAGTATGTAGATTGAAAACCTAAAACCGGAAAACTATAACTTGTAGCTCCAATGCAACAGATATGAGCTTTTATTTTAAATTTCCTTCACCCAGTCAATCAAAAAAATATACTTGGAAAATCATCAAAACTCCTTCATTGTGTTGTATTGACTTAATAAGCGAAAAATTAATATTAATTTAAAATTAATAATACACTACAAATGCAGGAAATAATAATGAAAGTTTTATTTTTATATTCCTTAAAGGCATGAAAGTTTTGGCAGAACCGAAAACAGCACTTTTTTTACTTGTTCAACTTCAACTCCATCATACCATATAGTTACATATGTACATGTTTATATATAAATTCGCTCGCAAAATGTTAAATTTTTAAGAAAATATGCAAAGTAATAACAAATAAAAGTTCTTACGAAATTTTGGTGTGTGTTGCACAGCTGTCTGTTGCAACAAAAATTGCTAAATAATGAACTTATGAGTTATTGCTTTGCATAACATAAATTATTACTACTAGATTGTATTTTATTTAGTTGAAAAGTTAATCGCTGATTTTCAAGAAATACATACATACATGCAAAGCAATTTCCGTGTTATTTATGTCGGCATATGGCAACAGCTGTTAGTGTTGTTGATTGATAGATGGGAGAATGTTGCTACTTGAATATTTTAGAATAAATATTTGACCCTGTTTTACATTTTGTCAAGTTGATGAGTTCATACTCTTTTTTTAACTTACTTTGTTTACTTCAATTTCTTATGCTCAAAGTAAATGCACAAGTGGATACATTCACACAATAATTAATTGAATAAATGTTTAGTGCGTTAAATTTTGATGAAAATGATAACTTCAATAATGCTGAATAAAAAAATATTTAGTGTTTTCGTTTTCTTAAAATTTCTTACTTAAACCTTTCAGATAACTTTGCTTAATTCACAGAGATATTAAGATCTACTGCAAGATTTGGACTTTAAGCTTTGTTTTAAAATAATAACTGATGAACCCATTTTCCAGTCTAGTTAGTGTTCCTATGAGTACGTACGTAGTTATAAAAATTTATTTACTTGGAGCCAAAGCATATTGAAGAGGTAGGTGCTACAATCGCATGATGGTCAAAATCAAGTATCGCATAGCCAATCATGATAGTGGGTAAAGTCTCTGATTGCCATTCACCAGGGAGTAGTCGGAGCGATTCCTTTACATGCGGTTCAAGTCTCTGTCCAGGAGCGTCCGAATAGATTGGAATGGGATGACACCTCTGCCCGGCTGGTTGATATCTACGTAAAAGTAAAGGCTGAAACGTCGCCCATGCCCCTATGTTAAAGGAAGACAATGTGACTCAAGACGTACATGACAATTTTGATGCCTGTAAAAGAAGATTTTTCAAAGGATCATGGCTATCTCCTGATGGAAAAACAAAATATCAAATTGACTATGTTATGGTAGATGAAACGATTCTCCACATTAAAAAACTCGTTCGTTTGAAATCAAAGAGGTTCTTGGAAAGGAAAATGTTCTGCCATTGATTTACCGTTGAGAAAGGGCGCTTCGGTTATATCCAGCATCTATTTCTGTAGATCAAGTGTGGTTCCAATATACAATCGAAGTGTATTATATATCTGAGAAGACATATGGGCGCACCAATTTAGAGAAAAAACGATATATGTGGTGGCATTCTTATATTGCAGCGTTTGCATTAGGTAACTTTTCACCTTGCAAAGTGTCGTACATTAGTAGATAAATTTTCTACTTTTCGTTGGCCAGAAGAACAGCTGTCATGAAGTTTTGTGCTCGACCAAAACTAAGTTAATATGTATTAGCAACAAGCCTATGCCATTTTAGGCATTTGACGTAATTCCGCTTTTTTTTTTTTTCATACAATTAACAAAACTTTTTTTAGATGGGTCCCTTTAGATTAATTACTTTTTATAATAAAGTAAACCAATTTTGCAGGTTTGACGATTTCTATTTAGTAGTTTATTGAATATGTTTTTTTTACTTTAAACAAATTATGACTATCTATAATAAATATATAACTATTTACGTATGGCGATAGTAAGTCTGAAAACAACAACGGTAGTGGTATTGATAATACTGATTGTAGTGAAATTCAAAATATAATTACAAACAACCTAAATATTACAATTCAAAACCTCTATTTTCTAATAACCGTCTCCTTTTATGATGTGTTAAAAATTTTAATTATCGTTAAAATTAAATGGGAAAGGCAATTCTCAAATAAAATGGGCTAAGTTTTTATATTTTATCTCATAGAAACCTACCAGAATGTCGTTATAAATCAATTTGGGTATTTGGCAATATTAACAGCGAAATGGCTGACAGAGAAAGAGAAGCTCGCATTACACTGCTTATTAATTATGAAGATATGAATATATTGAACTATTCACTTTAGGTAAAAATCGTAAATTGAAGTAAAAAGCACGATTCTAAAATAACCCTTCGCAAATCCACACCTATACGAATTAAATTTTGAAAGAAATTGCAACGTTTTGATTCACATGAATATACAGGTTTACTTAAATTATTCCGCGTTTCATTGAGGCTATTTTGTGTTTTTTTTTAATCCAGGAGATGCTGTGGCTTAGCAAAGCTAATTGAATAGAGCAAAGCCATTAGAAACAAATCCGCAAGTACTTACATATATATTACTTGATGGTAATTTGATGAATATACTTGAATTTAGTTATTGCACTTAAATTAATAAATATACTCGAAAGTACATACTTACATATCTGCATGCAATACACAACAAATCATAAGTGCTACATAAAAATCAGACAATTCCGACAATTTAAAGAATCTTTGCGAAAAAGGTGAAAGAAATGAATACTAGTATATGTATTAAAATTATTCACCATTTGTATAAAACCATTAAATTAAATTTATGAAAAGGTATTTATTTAAACATTTTATCAAACAGCTGTTGCCGCCACATTCCTTTACAACAACATCTAATCACATTTCGATGCTTGTTTATTTTATTATTCCTACGTTGATGTTTACATATTACATACACATATAAGGACATATTTATTGCTTCTGATATTGCAAAGTAAATCAAAATACACAAACAAAAATATATTTCGAATTAGTCTTTTATATTATTTTGAATTTATTTATAAGTTTCGCTAGACACTTGCTTTACGATTATTTGTTGTTGCATTTCTAATCGAATGTCTTTTGATATATGCAAATAAACCAAACTTTTCATTTGCAACTTTTTTCTAGAAATTAATTATTTTTTTTTTTTGAATATGATATATTTCCTAGAGAAATTTTGTCATATTTTGGTATAACTGCAAATTTGGCAAATGAAAGCAAATTTTTATATTCATTCCTTTTGACTTTACACTTTAAGTCAAACATAAGAAATCAGAAGTGTTTTTATCTGTCAAGAAATTTTAATATCCATATAATTTGTATATTTATAGATTGTTTTACGTATGCGGAAAATAAATATGAAAACTACAAAGTAGGTCGCTGGATATAATTAGATTGCGATAGAATAATATATGCTGGGGTCGGAAGTTGAAGAGCTATCTATTCAAAAATCAATATATTTTTTGTGTGAAATAATTTTTTTTTGATGTGTAAACATCTATAGCCGCGGTAGGGCAAATCTCTTACGCTAATACTACCATAAAAACTCCATATAAAAAAAAGTAAGACGTTTTTGATTGGTCAAGAACGACTCTGTGTGAAAATGCGTGTGCCGTCTGACGTATGGGTTAGTATTATATTGACCCAGAAAGCAAAATCATTTATCTTTGTGTTGCATGCAATTAGGCGCATAATTTTTATAAACTATGCGGCTTAAAGCATAGGGTGTTCTCTAAATTTAGATTGACACAGTTTAATCGGTTTGCTGGTGCACGGGAATTAGGAAACAATTTTCAATGGCATTCACTTATCTTGGGTGGAGATTTTAATTTTAATTTCGCGGAAACAGAAACGGTACCACTCAATAAATTTTTGTTTGATGCATTCTTTCTATTATTCATAGTTTTATACTTAAGCACCAAAAAAATTAATTTCTCCTTGAAAAATTGCAAATTGTTCATTATTCTCTTCCCACTATTCTCCCCCTATTCTTTGTTTATTATTACTCAAGATATTTCATCCGCAACGGGATTGCGCAATCTTGTATTCTATCATTCTTGGTTTGATGGAACAAAAAACCTGTTTGATTTGTCCGAACATACACCTGTCCACTTGACAGCTTTGCCAGATAGAAATGCAGTGAAGAGAATAATGCACGAGTTAATGCCAATAAAGGCTGTTAATGCAGATAAGCTCCCATGTCTGTCTTGGGTATTATCTACGTTCTTTGGTATTGACACAAAAAGCAAAATTAATTATATTTAATCGGGAGCACCCTGTACCTTTGAGTTGCATGCAATTAGGCGCAAATTTTTACAAACTGTGTGCAAAGAACGTACATTATCTATGTTCTTTGCAGAGTGAATTAGAGCACAGCGTGTTCTCTAAATTTTGATTGAAATCCCCTTATTCGCTTTGCGTTGGTACTACTTTTGAACAGCTGATCGCTTTGTGTTTCTACAACTCAGCTGATTGGTGTTCTTTAAAACAATAAATTAAACGTTTAAACTGGAGGTATATAACCGAAATGCAGGTAATATTCATGTTTCTAAATAAATTACAGGTCAAATACTAATATTAATTATTATTGAATGCCCATGATACCTTTAAAGATACAACCATTATTAACGAGATTGTAAAGTATTATATAGGGGTTAATATTTCTAAATACTGCAAATTTAACAGTTTACACATCTACCTTGAGTTCAAACACTCACATGTTTTTTTTTTAATTTTAAGCCAATTAGAGCACATACAATTTCGCGGGTTTAATGTTTTGAAATTTGTACAATATTTCATGCGAGTGTGCAGTTGTGTAAAATTCATAATCTTGTTTGGAAGAAGCTTGTCAAAAGCTCGTTTGGAATCTACTTTTTCCAATTAATGTAGGCAGCAACATTATGAGTGGAAATGAGTAAAAAAAAACAAAACATTTAATTATTTTGATTTATTTATTTGTAAGTAAGACATACTCTAAAAGGCCTCTCACTTTTTTATTTTCTTTACAACTCAACTTCCACTCTCATCAACTCTCAACAAAACCAAATAAGTAATTCCATGATACCAGGATAACTCTGGTTATAGTAATTACTAAAGTAATTTTAATTTAATTTACTGCCCCTTATGCTGCACGACGCGTCAAGCACTTGAAACGCATCCTCGATTTAGATAAACGAAGTTTAAAAAACAAAAGACATAATTAATTTTAATAGCTTCTTAGAAATATATTTACGGCTATAAATAAATTTTTGCTCGGTCATACAATTTTTGTAGGGCCACATTCATATTTTATTCTTTATTGAGTAAAGCCTACAATTATTCTCTTTGTTTGATGTTTTTTTCAATGTATGTATGTATGCAAATATATGACAAGGATATGTACCTATCTGGAATGCAAATATTTCATTGTGTCCCTTACAAAAACAAGCAAATCAAGAAACAGCAGGACCAAGTTTCGCAAAAGTAAACTTACATACATACATACATACACACTGAGTAAGTACGGAAAACTTTTGTTCGTCAATCAGCACACCTCGAAGTCGATGTAAGTGCGTCCGCTTCTGATTGTGTGGGTAGTTGCAGTTCGCACAGTTGGCATTGATTTTCGGTGCGACGTTTTATCGTTTCCGTTGTCGATTACACCACTCACCTTCACGCTGACAGTGGCTTTGCTACACAGAAATGATTCTCTCGACTAGCATAATGAAATGTACACTGGCGTGCTTAAATGGATACAAGAATTACATACTGTGATACGATACAGTAAAACTACAATTTGTGTTAAAAATTGGTTGTTGAAAATTAATGGCGCAAAATGTACTTAAATTTTCAACAAAAAACTAAAGTTCATTCGATGTTCATAATAATGCCAATAATATTCATTTAGGGTCAACAATCTGATGCCGACTCCGAACGATGAAAATTTTTAGGAGAACTTCTTTTACGGCAGAAATATCCTCAGAAGTTTGCCATTGCCTGCCGAGAGACGACTACTGGTAGAAAAACCCAGATAGACGATTAATAAAATGTGGATTAAATGGTGCCTAGGTGTGTGCTCTTCCCAATAGCAAAATACACAGGTTTTAATTTCTTTCAAATCTAAAATAAATGTATTTTGAAAAGTATATTCATATGTTAATCCAAAAATTTATTTCTGCTTTAAGAATTATTTATTTGTCTTACCGAATTTTCGGGATTTCAATTATCGGAAATATCTACATCCCTAATATGTACGTTTGTATGTATGAATATCGTAAGTTCTGAAAGCGGCTGAAAGCACTTTTGTAAGATCCCATAAAAAAAATCGGGACTCATTCAAAGCTGTCTCTTCACATGGTCTTATATTTATATATACGGTCATATTGCACATTAGTTTAAGACGAAATGACGGTGTGTCTAATTTTTGTGCAAATTTGCTGTAATGATGATATCGTCACATTTGAATCAATACACGCATTGCCTTTTAATGAATGAGATTAGTACAAAACATTGTGATATCAAATGCCATGTATTTACGCCTTCTATTTTTCCAATCCATTAGACGCGCGTACACATTTTCTTAATTTTTTTGAAGGTCTGAATAAAATGGACTTGGGAATTATTTAGCGAAAAAAATTTATACAAAGAACGTAAAAGTGAAAATGTAATATGACCGCCAAAAATATTCACCAACTTTTTTATGCCTTCTTCTATTGTCATTTACTTGACGCTTGCACGTAAACGCTAACCTATTTTTGTTTATACCTAACGAATATTATATATTTATTCGAATTTGTGCACAAAAAAATTTTAATCTGGCACTACAAGTTGTAACTATAAAGTAATATTGACTTTGTTAAAATTATGCAGAAGAGCAAAATTTATTTGTTCATACAAGGTGGCGCAAAAGTAAACTTCCGATGTTTTTTGGCTGTAATTTAAAAAAAAAAATAAAAAACTTTGATTCTTCTTGTGGATTATTTTTATTTGGTCTTTTAATTTTTTTTACATCAAGTCGAGAATATGATGTCATGTAAATGGCCGCCGCTACAGTTGATTGTCATTTGAGCCCTTTTTATGGCATTTTCCATCACTTTGGCAAAAACTTCCGGCGATAGGTCGTCACATTCTTGACGGATATTCTCTTTAAGAGCTGCAAGAGTCTGAGGCTTGTTGACATAAACCCGCGACTTCAAAAAGCCCCACAAAAAGAAGTCTGGAGCGGTCAAATCAGGCGATCTTGCTGGCCAGTGCAAATCGCCAAAACGGGAGATTAGGCGCCCAGGAAATGCATCCTTCAGCATATCGGTTGTGGCACGTGCAGTGTGTGTCGTTGCACCGTCCTGTTGGAACCACATGTTTTCCAATCCCAATTCATCAAGTTGCGGCAAAAAGAACTCGTTGATCATTGCTCTGTAGCGCTCACCATTCACAGTAACCGTTTGGCCCGCGACGTCTTCGAAGAAAAAAGGTCCGATGACTCCTCCAGCAAAAACCGCACACCATACAGTGACTTTGAGCGGGTGTAATGGCTCTTCGTGGGTTACACGCGGATTTTCAGTGCCTCAGAAGCGTAAATTTTGCTTGTTTACGTACCCGCTAAGATGGAAATGGGCCTCATCACTCATGATTATTTTTGATGAAAAATCATCTTCCTCTTGGTGGTGATTAAGGATGGCTTGAGCGTATGTTAGACGCGATTGGCGGTCAGCAGCTAACAGCTGATGCACCGTCTGGACTTTGTACGAAAACATCTTCAAATCTTGTACCAAAATTCGCTGTAAAGACCGTCGACTGATACCCATTTGCGTGGCACGTCGTCTGGTCGATGTCGACGGCGCTTCCATGACATCCTCGGCTACAGCAGCAATATTCTCCGCAGAACGGCTACTCCGGGGTCTGCCACGCCTGGCAGCATCTCGTGTTGTGCCATTCTCTTCGAGGCGAGCGGCTAAAGGTCGCAGTGCTTCACCAGTAGGCGTTGGACGGCCAGGAAATCTGCGACGAAATTCACGTTGTGCCAAAGTCACCGACCGATTATTGGTCAAATAAATAGTCAGCAATATTCCGCGTTCTGGAGCAGTGTAGCGTAACATTGTTTATTAACGTGTATTTCGCATGTGTTTACTACACAAATGTCAAAACAGAACTGACATTAGGGGCCAATCGCAAAATTTATAGCATTTTCTGATAGAAGGATTCAGACTTGAGATTCCACTGTTACTCCTTCAAACTCTTCATCGTCAGGATCTTTTAACGCGTATGTGCTCTACTAGCAATATTCTGACAAAATGTCGCCCAGTGACTTTTTTCTTCTATATCAATAAATTTGTTTCTTAAATTAGTAAACGAATGTGTACTTGTATTTATTAAGTACTTTAAGAAACTGGATAACATCGCTCGTCCTGTTCATCGGAATTTTTGGATTTTACTGATCCTAAACTTCACATGGGTTCGTTGAAGTATCTCGCACATGTCTTGCTTAAGTTGCTCATAGCGGACGAATATTGCTTGAGTGGGGTCGCGCAACTGAAACTGCATACCCAGAAGAGTGACCATACCCATTACGATCATACAATATACTTATCAATTTATAAAAAATATATTTAAAAATCAAATTAGTCGATGTGCTTGATGAAAACCAACTTATAAAAATTTACATATGTACATACATATTTATATATAATATATAACTATTTCTTCAGTCGTAAGAGTAACCATTATTCCTAAAAAAAAGTCAAAATCATTTCAATTTAATTTATAAAAATTGTTGATTTCTAAAGGAAAGACAGAATATAAAAATTAAACAAATAATAATAAATGTTTATGGCCCCCACAAATAGGACCCCCTCTGAGCACATAAAGACTAATTTACGAGAGTGCTTTAGCAGTGCTTTCAGCGGGGCGATGTTTGCTAAATGCAAAAATGGTACTCACCTGCCTCAAATTGCTTCTTCATCACACATTTCTCCGCTGATTCGATTGTTGCTTGCATATTTGTGTTTTCATTTGCTTTCTTTGCCACTTTTAAATTTCCAATGCGCTAATACAAGTAGCACGATAACGGAGGCAACGACGCCGACAGCAGCAAAGCCAGCAACATTTCAAAAGCATGCACGCATGCGCAATCGCCACAACTTCCGACTCCAACTGCGATTCGGTGCGCTCTGCGCTGCGCTGTGTTGGAATTTTCACATTCGATGTCTGTGCTTTGAGCCAGCACCTCAGCAACTACAACAAAAACAGCGACAACAATTTCTACTGCAACTTGTTGATGGTGCTGCTATTAAATTTCTTCGCCAACACTCCGACGGTAGTATGTATGTAGTTGGTTTAATCGCTTCTTCGGCTTTGTAATGTGGGTCAGGCTATATAAAGCCAAGTTCAAGGCGATCGCCGTTTCAGACGAAAGAAATCGTTCGTAGCGTCAACACGCGAGAAAGCAGAAAGCTGAAAGTCAAGTGTGGATTGTGTTAAGTTGCCTTACTCCGATGGATGTGTATTTAATGTGTTGAAATTGTAACCGTGTACATTGAAGAGTTTCAAAAACCATAAAGAACACCAGCTGCAGTATAGTGAAAATACGTACAAAAAATATTCGAACGCTTATGTGCACCACATTATTTGTTTTTGTCTTTGGATGAACTTTTTCGAAGTGTTCTGTTTTGAAAGTGCAGCAGTGTGACGAATTATTCTAAATTGCAATATAACTCAGTGATTGAGGCAACTGTGGAGATACATCACAACCAATTACTGCACTGAGCTGAAAAAATAGGCAAACCGTGTGGGACGAGCTTACGAAGAACAAATTGCGAATTTGTGCCACCAACCAACCAAGCGAGAAAAGCATTGACCGAAATCAGGTGAGATTTATTTCTACCGCTAGCAACTCTTATTATTGTACTTACTATTTAAAGAAACCAAATGGCTTACATAAATACATTATGAGCACGTCTATATTTATACGAGTACCTAGACGCCAAAATTAATCGTATCCAGCTGAGGGGGTTATCTTAGGGAGCTATGGTTGAAAATTCTTCGAATAGTCTTTAAGTCATGCCAGTATTGAATGTGGTGATTCATCAACAACCAACAAAAAATTAAATTGGGTCGTTGGATGGCAAGGGTTTTCTAATTTAAAGATCAGAATAAAAACGGCCTCAGTCCCAACGACAGTCGGGTCTACGTACCGGAACGGTCCGGATTTATAACCGGCTTCTGCAAAATTCCACAAAAGTATATGGAGAATGTTATATGCTGTTACAACAACAACAACATACCCTTTTACAAATTATTTTTTCGTTCGGCCATCTTACTTAACGAACTTTACTAAAAACCTATCAGTCGGAAGTTGGCGAACCCGAATCTATTGCTTCTGAAGCTGACAGAAACAAAATATATTCCATTTAACTATTTCGCTATCAGAAATAAAAAATTTGAATTTCTTTACATCAAATAAAAAAATGCTGAATTACCGTTATATCTCATCTGTAGTCAATGGCACTTCCATCATCTGAAATATGTTCTATAGTTTATCAATTCATCTATAGGTGGTGCAACAAGTTGACAAACTAGCCTCAAATAATGACTTTTTCTTAGCGATCTTCAATTTGCTGCGCAACTCAACAAAAATTAACGTCTAACTAAATCCTTAATTATAGCAACGGCATAATTTTTAATTTATTCAAAGTTCAAAATTATAGAATTTACAAATGATCATATATAAAGAAAATGATCATGAAGCAACACTTGTTGAGATGGTATTGTATGGTTTATGGAGAAAACTAACTTAGACATATTTTGAGCTGGTAATCTTTTGTACAAAATTTGGGACATATACTGTATATTATTGTTTCAATAATTACTTATTTACTGTAGAAAGAAATATTATAGATTAGAGGATAGAATAATATAAATATAAAATAATTCGCAGGTGTTGAAGAAAGCCATATCATTTTTGCGAGACATGGCATTTTATTAAGCAACTGCGTATTAACCTTCAAAAAGTAATTATTTTTTCAATCCTAAATTTCCTGGACATTTCAAAAAGCTAGACTTATTTTGAAAGTTTTTTGGGGGTTTCTTGTGAAAATTTATAATAATAATTCATTGGTATCAACTTATATCGCCTACTTTGACATAAAACCCTGATATTAATCTAGAAGTATATAAAAGAATCAGCTATATAATATTTGTATAAATTTTTCGTCGATTAAATGTCTTTATCTGATTTTTCAATTGCGTTTCAGTGCTAACTTATTCAATATTTGAAAATACTTAAAACCGAAACTAAAGAGTATTTTTCTCATTTGGTGCATAAGATATGAATGAAACGATTCATTTCTTTATATTGATTTTTATAAGTTGATAGATTTTTATAAGTAGTTTATTCTGTGGGTGTTCTATTACAAAGAATTAGATATTTACAGTTTTAGACAGCGATTGAGGCATTCTAACATTGTATTATACCAAAAATTATATGCTTAAAAAATACGTCTATTGCGCCGGTAGTAAAACTGGCACCTCATAGCGTGCCCCATTTCCAAAAAAAAAAACACACACACAACAATAAAAACGGCAGTTCATAAAACTAGTTATAACATTTTCTGTAGGTTCTCAAATAGATCTTTTTCCGGAAAAAAATAAACCTTCGTCGTTATTTTTAACTTTACCCGTTGCATTATTTTTCATAGCAGTCATCTCTACAGGTGCTAAACAGATTCAGATAACCCAAATAATTCTCAGTTCTAATGATAATTATTTATTAGAAGGGGAAAATATTGATAAAACCTACATGCACAAAGTTTATTAACACCAAATATCTAATTACACAAAATATCCATTCCCAGTTAGCCAACAGAACTTCAAATTTATATCTCTTAAGTTTCGGTTCGAGATTAGAAAGTTATTTATTTAACACAATTATAGACTGAATAAAATTCATATCTACATATCAAAAGGTCGTTAAACAATGAACGCAAATTGACAAACGAAATATTTCATATTCGACATAAATGGGGAAGTGTTAAGTGATTTCAAATGAATTGAGACTCATTTGCACCCAATATACAATATGTATGTGTGTGTGTATGTGTGTGTGTGTGTGTAAAATAATGTGAGAGCTCACACACGAATGCAACATTCAAATACGCTCTACGTTTTAGGTATGTAGGTCAAGACGTCACTCATAACAGAACCTGAATAATAAAATCAGTTAAGGCGCAAGAAGCAGACAAACAATAACAACAGTAACAATACCTGTGAAAAAGAAATTCACGTACGAGTCGGCTTTTTATTGTACGGAAATGCAAACAACAAGAAGTCAACACTTGCAGCTGAAGAATGTGAATCGAACGCAATACAACGGTTTGGAGTGACAATTATGCAGAGAAGGCCAGAAAGTCTGTTTAATTTGAACGCCGTTTTGCAAAATATCTTTTGATACCATTAAAATTATTGACTCCTCGACTATAACTCCTTTTGTATGCACCTACACATCACTGGCAACCAAAGAACAAAGTATGGGCGGTGGAAATTCAATGAAATTGAATGTACCAGTGCAAACTGAGTGGGGACACCAATGCCACACCAGTTAAGCTAATGAATGAATCCACTAACCCAATTCCCGATTATTTTACCTAAAATTTCTGGGATTATTGTTGTTCAGCTGTACACAATTTATTTATTCAATATACTATGTGAATTTCGCAGTTTTCACTTCATTCTACCTACTTTGTTTACTTATATGTACATTATGCACCGTTGCTGTTGTTGTTGCTGATCATAATTCGAGGTGCGGTTTCAGTTATTGGTTTTGGGCAGAAAAAGAAAGAATACAATTTCACAAGCTTTCACAAAAGAATTTCACTTTCATTTCTATTTCTCACAACCGAGCATATAATTATGTAGGCAATTGTGTGTGGCTTGTGTCTAAGCTCAAAATGGGGTCAAGCAAGCAGGGCGCTCACGTCGTCTCTAAAATTTAATTGGCATGCTGAGTTCCATGGCAATTGGCAACAAATGGCTAGCAACAAGCGATGAGCCAAAATCGCTTCCATGGTACAGTAACTTCTAAGGGTTAAATGTGTGAGAAATTGAGATCCAGAAGAATAATTATTTGACAATGGAGTTTTAAAAAATCATCCTAACTCTAATATGAATTGTACAAATGTTTTGATAGTAATAATGGGGCAACCAATTTTTTTAAGTTGTGGTATTTATTATTATTTTGAAATATATTACTACTTGACTTTTCATAAAAATTATGAGTAATAACAATTTTTTAAATCAACAACAACCATAACTTTGAGATCGGGACCCAAAATAGTGCCAAATAAGTCCAGAAGGGATCCCGAACTGGTACCGCAATTATTTGGAAGAAGTCCTGAATCAGTCCCGTACTAATCCCGAAATGGTCCTAAAAAGTCCCGACCTTCAAGGCTGAATAAAATGTTTCTCACTCATAATAATTAGGAGAAGTCTTTGAAAGATAGTTATAGATTACTGGAAAATTTGTAACTTACTATAATAATTATTAGTTATCTTTTACTCTTTTCTCTTATAATAGTTATGTCTCTGGTTAGGAACTGTGTAATCTAGAAATAATTAACAATGCAAATACATAGTACACGACTCTTTATTAATTGATGCAGAGTTAAAATATTTAAAATCAAAATATTTGTGTTCTTATAGAGGCTAGAATTTTTTCTCAAAAATTTACCTTAGATTGACATAATTACATATGAACCTTTTTAATCTAAAACTTGTATTCTCAACCACATAGGGATATTCTTAAAAAAAGTATTTGAGTCATCTGAATATCAATAAAACATTTACGAGATTCAAAGTTTAAAAAAAAAAAATCGTGTTTCTTTCCAGACATACTTACCAAATTTTAAATGCAATCGGTAAATACAATTAGCTTATGCATATTGTTTAAAGGTACAGTTTTATCTCCTAAGCCACTAAAGAAATGAGTTATCTGTACTGTAGTTGTTTGAATAACAGCATACAGAAAATATAAGCCCACGCTTCTAACGCGCCACTTTTAGCCTAATATTCAAAATATATGTAAATAAGTTTGCAATAGTTAAAAAATTGACTGCATTTTTTTTTTAACTTATCCAAACCTCTTATGAAGAACTAAGAAACCTCAACATTCCTCTGGTTGTTATAACAAATTTCATAAATTATTACAAAAAAAGTTTGCTTTTTGATACAATTATTCCAATATGTAGATGCTGATATATTTTCCGATCAATAATAATTAAAAGTCATACAATATTTTAATATTGAAATATAATAAATAATTAACTAAAATCCTTTCAGTTACACTCCCTCTTACACTTGTAATGTATTTATGTAAATGTATTTAAGATATTTTATAGTAGTTAAAACAATTTCTTATATTTTTTTTTGCATTTTTACAATATTTTCTTCACATTTTTATTCATACACACACACATACATTCATACATATCATGTACTTGTGTATATATCCACTCTTTGCACGGTGCTATTGTTGGTTTGCCATTTCATTTCAGTTGTTGATTGGCTGGCAGTTGACTTTTGCTTGAGTGGAGAAAGTTTTGCTGTTGACTTGGCCCATTCTGTCTTTGTAACAATGCTTTGAATTATATCAAGTTTTGATTGTATTTCTGTTTATTGCATGCAACTTGCTTATTTTGTGATTTCTTTGACTCTTTTAGGTTACATCTTCTCCATCAACAAAGACCACAAACAAAATTCAGCGGGCATCAAGGCAAACAAAAACGAAATGAAAATAACTTTTTTAATCAAGCGTTAAACGGTTTAACTTTCGATTCGATGATGGTACAGAATTTGCTCCCAAGCTAAACAGATATAATTATGAAATCAAATGGCGAATTTTAATGGTACAAAGCCAAGTAAAGAAAATCGACTTTTCCCGAAAATAGGTTTTCGAAATGGGTTCAGCCATTCATAATAAACATGGTATATTTTCAAATCTACTAAATGCTTGGATGTATCTGTTATTACCTGTAACTGTATCTTCATCTTAGAATCAATGCTGATCTTCCGAAAAGTGCTCAGACAGGATTGAAGCATTTTACCTTTTTTTTTGGTTATACGGTTGAACGATACATTATGTTCATCTAAATCCATTAATTTAAAATATATGTTATTTTTGCTATAAATAATAATTCCTCCGATATTTTCTAAAATGCCTCAGATGTTTTTGATTTGCTTTTTTTATAATTAACCGCGACGGATTAACTAGTTCTGCAAATAATGTATTTATTGCGAATAATACCGATAATCATAGTTTTCAAATCCGCTGCACACACAATTACCAATTACAATGTCCGTTCAATTGCGCCGGCTTTATTACATTTTTGATACCAATAAAAATTGATGAGTAATTTCATATATTATCTTTAAAGTAAAACACCACCTAATGTAAAATTTGATTGAATTTTTTTTATGATAAATCAACCAGTCGAACCAGGAAATCGACTAACAAACCTAAAAAAGGATTGGTTGTGCTAAAGTTGAAAGCCTGCTTTTAAAGTACTATCAGCGGTGGAAGTTTTTAACAAGCCCTTGAGTGAGCGAAAGTCCATCACTCGGCCCAATAAAATATTACCGGCTAAGTTAAAGACCTACACTGCGGTGTTTATGTGTTGTTAGTATTTATATACGCATTTGATTTTACTAAACTCAAATGAAAATTTATAAAAAAATACATAAAAAAAAGGTAATTAAAGGTAATGTGTGGAAAGTTTTACTTAGCTTTAGTTAGCTAATGCCGTTTTAGTTTCTATGAAGTTCAATTTACGAGTTTAGACGATGAATTCAATAGTTTCACCAAAATCGTACATTCCCGGGAGAAGTTTTTTAATCATAGAGATAAAATAGATAAAGTAAATATAGTACATATATATATACAAAATACTTTTGACTCAGGCGATAGCAGTAATAAATCTCCATATGTTGAATAATTTTTAATTAATCCATTCAACATCGATTTCGTAACATAAATTTACGTACCAGTAAAACCAAAATTTGTACTCAAGTGGATTCACTGATTATTCAAATTAAATGAAGCGTGCGTCGCAAATGAAATTCAAGCGAGCGGACAGGCGTTGGCAGAATCATCAAATCGATGACGTCAAAGTCTGTCGATGCGAGGCCCAACAATTTGTTCGATCATTTGAGAAATTGCGACGGTAGCGAAAGTATTACACGCGGTATTACTAAAAATGTGTTGTTATTGAAATATTGCATTGTCGCTTTGTTATAGTCACCAGGGCGGTGCAATAGGCTCATTGAACGCTAGAGTCTTGTCTGACTTCAACTCTAACAAAACAAACAATTTAAGAAACAAATGCACGCAGTTAATCTTCCGCAGTACTAAGATCTTTTTCTGTCTTCTGAAACCAACTCCACGTTGAAAAAGCAAAACACCAGTTGCAGGACTTTCTCTTTTCGTGCCTGAGTAGCTAAGCAAAATTCATTAAGCGAAAAGTGACAAAAATAGCTCTTTACATTTACGGTCAATAAACTTTCGCTTTAACTCTTTTTCTTCGTCTGTATTTTTCGTTTATTTTATCCTAATGCGGCATTCGATGCTACATACTTTTCTGATCTTCTGTGTGAAGGCGATGAAAGTGAAAAAGAAGTTTACGTGTCGTTTCGCTTTCAAATTCAAATGGCCTTGATAACAAAAAAAAATTTATCGTATATGAAAAAGACAGCAATAAATTTTCACTTAATTAAAAATGAGTGTGTTTAACTTAAACACGTTAAACATTAAAGACAAATAAAAAAAAAGGAAGAAAAAAACCATTAAAATTAGATACGTAGAAAATTGAAATCATGGCGTGATTCAGCCAAAAGAAAAAACACAATCTCGCTTTCGTTGCGGCGACTTCGCTCAAAAACGCAAACTATAAATTAAAGAAAATATTGAAGCAGAAAGTAGCTGTTTGCTGCGAACAGCAACAACACATACATATGTACATTTGTATATAGAGTGTAATATTAACCTTTTGATAGTAAAAGCAATCAAAAACATAGCTGGGAGGGAATGGTAAACTAACAAGAAGGGACTTAAGCCACTTTGTCCTATCTACTCAATTTGCCCACAATGCCATTCACTAAAAATTTTGATTTTGTTTTCTTTGGACGCATCTACTTCTACTATTACTCTCACCTTTATATTGTTCTTAGGTTTTTATTTTGTCAGACTGGATTTACGGACTTCGATTTTCTCGATGTTTCACTGTTGAACAAGTTAACATGTTTTTGTGAGTGTGTGTGGGTACGAAAATTTGATAGCTTTCTAATTTTAACCGCAATATTCATAAAACTTGAGACAAAATTTTTACGACATGATGCCCTACACTCAATTTTATGGCTTAATGTATTTTTATTATTTATAGGTATGTAGATTATATTGTATATTAAATTAATTATAGGTAAACTTTGTAATTTTAACGAGTATCAATTGTCGTCGAAGGGTGTGCGATTATATGTATTTGTTGAGTTTTTAACCAGACATTCATTAACGACGATATTTTTGAGGAATGATGGGTTCTCGTAGTGAAAATCAGTCCTTACTCAACAAATATGATCTTTCTAATATCATACGAATTGGTGTGTGGTAGAACAGAGACAAAGTAGCTGTAGAAAAATTTCGATTTTTTTGAGTTTATTGTTTTCGTTCCAAACTAACACATCCAATGTCACGCTTTCGATAATCTTTCTCATGTGTCTGACCCCTAGTGTAGTACTGGTCATTTATTGTAGTCCCTTCAGGCCCACTTGCGAGAAATCCAGAGTTAAATTAATAAATAAAGAAATAAGTAACACAGAATTAAATTTGCAATTTCATAGCCTAGCCACTGTCTTGGATAAAATAAATCCAGTAACCCGGGCTACGTAAATTTCTTTTAGGACATTTTTTGAATTTATTGAAATTTAAAATCATTGAATTTGTTAAAGTTTAAAATCAAAATAATTTTTGGAGGTTCTAGTACAACAACGAAATGTTTGGTGCGATTAGTCTCTCATCTCGTGGAAGTGATCGCTTCCCTTTGCCAAAGCTATGTTAAAGGAGTTGGAGCTAACGAATGTTTTTCGTTTATTTCAAAAAAATATAGTTTGACAAATTTATTTTTTGTTTATTTATGATAAAATGTCACAAATTTAAAACTTTATTTGCTAGACTAAAACGAATATTTGCTAGACTAAATATTTATATTTATATTTTCAACTCTGAGTTTTTGCCTAACATTCTGCTGTGCAAGCAAATTTATCAATTCCTCCGGTAAACGTTGAGTTAAATAGAAACCTGTTTTCTCGCAAGTGGGCCTAAGACAAATGCTCAACTAAAAACACCTTTCATCCATTGCATCGACTATTGCCTGATATCCAGATCATACTGGTAGATTCCAATTTCAGAAGCAGATACATTCAGCATTTTCAATGCATCGCGCGTACCTATACATTTATAAATTTATGTATGTATATTGCTTACTGATTACAGACAAAGCTCAAAGCTGATGGAAAATTACTTAATTCAAAAAGGGAGAAAAAATTTTACATGTATTGTATGTATTGTAGTATGTGGTGGAGGTGAAAGCATTGTTGTTGGTTGGTTCGCATGGCAAACTCGTAAATCGATGTCTCATCACCAGTGACAATGCAGAGTTGATTCGTTTTGTTCCCAAGACAAATATGGATACTGACTGATCATAAAGCTTGCCCCCCAACGACCCCTGAACTGAACTGACAACATCGAGCACTGTAAACAAACTAAACGACTGATCGCGCTGAAACTGAGCGTCGGTATGGAGGGTAGTTTAGAACAATTTACCGACATATATAATTTCAAAGTGATACGTTAAACTGGAATTTCAAATGACAAACTAGACAAACATTTCCTAACAGAATGTAACTAATATATGTAGGTGTTATACGAGAACCGAGTTTTTCACTTAAAAAGTCAGAAAAATATTTATTTTTTATTAAATATTTGGAGAAAGTTGGACACTAGTTTGGCGCTTAATTCATCAGATAATATTTTCATCGGCAATAAATATTATCATAAATAATAAAATAAATTTGCATGCAAAAATTAAAATTTTGCATGCAAAAATTAAAATTTTGCATACGTCCAAAGATCGTGTTACTACTAATTTCATTCATTAGCGCTGATAGCAACAACAACAACTCCAACTTTCATAATTCACAAATTACTCAAAATCTGGTTAAGGTGATGCGTTGCTCATACTCCCCTGTACTCGCATACCTGCGAATTGTGTCACCAAAAAAGGTAACTCGTTTCAAATCGAGTGGTAATAGAAAAAGTAGAAAACTACCGCTACCACAACCGGAAAAGTAAATGAAGTGGCGACTAACAAAAAGGTACAATTGCTTGGAATTTCATGAAGTGGTTTAAGAAAAGTTGTAGCAAGGTGGTCAAATGCCGCTATGTAGAGCTACTCGGTTCACAATTGAAGTTATTTACATTTCTCTTTTTCACGCACAAGTTAAACAAATCCATACACGCACACATTTCATTCATTCATCCATACATATGTATATACATTTGTATGTGCACGTATCTATCTATGTATGTATGCATGTAGATATTTACAAAAGTGTTTATGAAGCAAACTCGAATGCAAAATGCGTGCTTGCAGAAAATAGAACTGAAACTACGGAAATTTACGTACTATGGTATGCACATACGAATATACTCGTACATACATACTTGCATACATAGAAATGTACGTGTTTAAGAAAGCAATTTATGCAGCTAATGGCAGTAATTGATGCTACTGCCTAGAACTTCTTGTCATTGGCGCAAAAATGTTCGAGATTCTTATTTCCACTAAATACATATGTAGTTACATTAGTACAAGGTGTATTTTTGGAGATTTCATCAACCAATAACTATAATATTAAATGGTGACATTTAGATGAACTAGGTTGACTAAAACCAGAAGAATAACGCTTACATTTATTTCCAAAAATTCAATGTTTTATGAGATTCATGGCACACCAAAATTGTCGGTTCTAATTTATTTAATAATACGAATGGTGAGAATATTTCCATTAACGAAATGTCAAATGAAGACATATTGTTTTCAATGTGATGGTCCAAACATTCCGTCAACCAATCGGCTAATTGAAAAAGTTGGCGAGCATGTTATTTATCGAAATATTCTATTCGATCTTCTACTTGAAGTTAATTGTTTAGGCGAACAAACAAACTGAAACTTGAAACCGTTTAGATGACCAAAGTGGTCATTTATTTAAACACTAGTGTCATAGAGTTATCTTTCCAATATATCAGATTTTCACTTTACAGTTATATAATCTTATTATTTCATTTTATTTCAAAGTTCTCCACCTCTAAACAAAACACCCATTACGAGTTAGTTATAATATATGTTTTCTTTTTTGTGCTGTTGCCGGTGGACGTGTGTTATTAATTTAACGGTAGCATGTTGCAATGTAGCTCACATAACCGATGAACTGGTCGTGGTCATAAACGTTCGCTGCGTGATTTAAATTGACTGCACACCAGAACTGCTTGTAATCTCAGAATTGAGTGAAAAGACGACGTAATTACAAAAACTGTAAAAGCAATAAATAGCCAAGCGTATTACTTTTAAATGGAAAATCTAGCCAGTTTAGCATCTCAATGGATATTTAAAGTTCTTGAGTTTGTGCAAATAGATTGAGAAAATAAGACGTGTTCCTCTTCCCCCTTTTCACTTTTCTATAGCTACATACCTTGTTTTTTATTTTTTGTTTGTTTTTGAGCTTTTTGGAGTCTCTTTTCTCAAGAGTTTCGTTTGTTACAGAGACGCGGTGCCAGTGGCCGCAACATTGACAACATGCCGTTTTTAGCTCACTTCAAGTATTCCCGTTTTACTTGTTTCGAGCTTACTGACAGCAGATTGATGTGGTTTTTAGACAAAATTAGCAATAACGTGCCATGAATTTCGCACACTATGTTCATGCCATATACGTATGACATGTGTATGTGTGTGGTGGATTAATTCAATATAACATATACGCAAAATATTATAATTTATAAAAACTGAAACACTGCGCTATAAAAAATGTATGTTTTACGATTTCTGCACTAAATATAATCTAAAAAAAATGTCGCTTACATTTGTTTGCGGTTAGGGCGGTAAGTAAAAATATGCACAGTGGAAGTGGACTTATTATTATTCTGCCTAGTGAATTTAAAAACTAAACATTTTTATATTTACCTATATAGTTGGAAATTGAAAAAAAGTAATGCGGCACCATTTCTTTTGTAAGACAACGACACAGACGACACGAATGGAATAATGATTCAGCGATTGATTTGTATTAAATAAGCCATTGTTTTCTGTTATCGCTTAAGTATGTCGACCCGCTTACGGAATCGACAAAAAGTATACCAACACGTTTGAGTGTCGAAATGTTTAGGTATGTGCATAGTCACACACTCGTACATACTATTTGCCCGCTCACTGCATTATTCAAGCATTTTCTGAAATAACTGAAGACTTAAGACACATACCCGAAAATAAATGTTGGGCATACTCTGCATATATTTTTGAAAATTACTCTCCCTCTGGTATCCCAGAATATTTTTATTGAAATCACGGTATCCCATTTTTAGTTTTTACACAGCTAGTAGTTCTTTTTATGGAAATCACGAGCATCTTAAGATATTGAGTAAACTTTTTTGAAGTTGAAAAAAAAACGTTCAAAGTTCAAAGTAATATAAACACTATAAATCTTAACACATGTAGTGCCATGTAATACATAAACTGGCGTCAGTGATATATTCGCTTCCAAACTTGCCAACCATGTTTCGCCACCACCGCATGGAATTTTTAATGATTTAGTGTACGAGTACTACAAACTTCACTGCGAAATATGGTTGCAAAATAAAACGGCTTCCATAATTTTTTGGGTTTTATAATGGAAAATAGCTGCGGTATATTTTCTGCCTTATTATTTGTTGAAGAACATTTTTTGAAATTTAGTTTACTACTCATTAGTTTATTTTAGGAAAATAATGCCTGAATATCTCAGTAAAGTGAGTGAATGATTCTAATTTGAAAATTAAGTTAAACCGATTATTTTTACAACCAAAAAAGTCAGAGTTGTAATATTAATTTGGCGCTTTTGTAATAAAACAAAATATTTATTTAATCAAAACTAAGGCTTCCAGTTATATTTAATTTTATTTTAAGCCACTTAGCCTTAACAAGTGAAGAAAACGAACGCCGCAGGATTTTCATACAGCACACGCAGCCTTTACGTGCAATACCAAATTTCATTAAACAATATTTGGCTATGCTTTCCAACCAGTATTTGGATTTCACCCTCCTCTACCGTTTTTCTTGCAGAATGTTGAACCAACGCAAGTTGCACGCCTACCTGCTACTCTCCATAGTTGCCACCAACTGCCTGCTTCTTACCTACGCCTATCCGCAAAATGAAGTTTACCAACGCCAGCGTTTGCAGCAAGTGCAACAGTCACAGCAACAACAATCGCCTGTTTACCGACCGGCGGATGATTCCACTGGGCGCAAATTTGCGGTGAAGCCGAATGCGTCGAAGAAAGTTGCGTTGGATGATGTCGAAGACGACGGCGACGTGGTCAACCAGATAACCGATACGCCTACCGGCTTTTCGTGGTCCAATATGCTGTCAACTGTTTTGACAATGTTCTTCAATGGACCGGCGAATTCGCCTAACAAATCGGATGATGTAGACAACTCCATCGGTTTCGGTGGCTCACCATGGGCCAATGTAATCTCAATGGGTGAGTGATAAAATCGTAGATTACATGATTTCATAAGGTAAAGGTAATTGCATTCATTTAATTTCGTTTATACTTTAAGGCTTGAAAATCATCAACACTTTGTTGGGCGGAGGCGCACCGAGCGATGGAATCGATAAGGTAGACAATGGCGGCTCACCAATGCAGGTACGAATCAGCTAATTTTTGTAAATGCAAGTTGAAGTTGTTTTTTCGTAAACATTTAGAGTGCACTTCATTCAATCCTATATTAAATTAATCATGTAGTGTATGTAAATACCTTCTTAGATTTCACTTTTTATTTAACTTTTTTTAATGCTTCTAACGCTTTTGCCACTTTAAATTTACGTTGAATATGAGAAGAGGAGAAATACTAGAGCAAAGGGCTGCTTGTTTTATTTAAATTAGAGGGAGTGCGTGTGGAGAATTCTACAGAAAAGTAAACTGGAGAGAATATCAATTTTGTTAATTTAACAATTGAGTTTTACTGATCGGCTGACACCCAAATATTTGTATAGGCATTTGTAGCATTTAATCCCTCTAACCACTTCAAGTGTTTTTAAAACAAAAGTATATAAAAATGCCATACTGGTAAATCTATAAGGTTTAGTTAAATTTTATTATAAGTTGTTCAGAAATTATTAAGAGTTTTTGTTCAAACGATAAATAACTCATAAGTTTCACCTCGTAAATCACATGCGAAAATTGGCTTGTAAACTCGTTTGCAGCATCTGTGTTAATTGACACGTGACTTGTCACGCACACTTAATAACAAAAAAACTGATAATTTCCCTTAACTCCTCCAAAATCTCTGCAGTTCGCTAAGTTCACTTTTGAGCAGATTATAAACAAAGATTGCGCATTTTGCCGGTGCGTTCGTGTAACAGTGTGCCTAAACGCCTCAAAATACAATATACCTAGGACCCTAAAGGTTGTAATTTTTACAAAAAAAAAAAAAAAACAATGATTTAATCGCTATTTGTGATTTTTATTTTTTCAATCAAAAATAAAAATAAAAATTATTCATATATTTTTGGATTTTCTTTTTCCCGATCATGTTGATCGATGGTTTTTTGATTCATGTTTTGTGGAGAAAATAATCATTAATATTGAATTAAAAATTCTTCGATAATACCTGATAAAAATTTTGTGATTTTTTTTCGATCATAAAATATTTGTTTGCTTTTATTATGATCGAAAAGTTGTAAATACAGGAATATCGAATATTTTGAATTGAAAAAATTTAAATCTAATAACAACAATTGTATTCGATCGAAAATAGTAAAATCAGAAACTAACGATTATGTAATGACTTAAAACAAAAATCTTCTAAATAAAAATACGGTGAAATTTGTATAGCATATGCCATACAGATTAGATCGATATAATCGTGTTTTGTTTTGAACGAATTATAGCCAACAATTTTTTTATTCGAAGAAATCAAAAGAAATATTATTCTTTGTCCCTGTCCTACTTGGCTTAGTGTCGTCTTTAGAATATATCATACAGAAATATGATAAAATGTTATCCAATTAGTTTGTACTATTGGTTTCAACAATTAATATAAATGTTAGTTGCAGTATAGACCACCGGCGTTTATAATTTTCAAGGCAAGGGATGTATTAGAGAAATATTTTCTATACGTTTTGATGTGGACCTGCGCACCCTTTTTATTTAATTTTCTTGCTTCTCTTAGCACAAAACCACGATATGTGTCTGTACTCCAAATTCGTTGATTCATTTATTTCTATGCATCAATTTTACTTTCAAATTTTAAATTATAAATATTTACCTGAACTTACCACAAAACAGATATTTCGAAGTTAGAAGGAGAACAATATGAATAAAATCTGCATTTTTTCTGCAATTTTTGAATTTGATTAAGCTCTCCAAATGAGTTAGATTTTTTGTTTATCCAATTTTGGTATTACATTGATTAATTTCCAATAACTCCATTTCTACTTACCCCTAGTAATCTGTTGTCATAAAGTTTTTAATCAAACATCCTCTTCTTTTTATTATTTTACCATTATTTTTGTTGTTCTTGTACAATACAAATCGATACATAAAAATTGCAAATTATCTCAAACTGAATGGTGTGTGGAATTATTGGTTTTGTGTGGTTTCTCGCTTGCAACAGAACATCTTAGCTGCTGTGCTGTCATCAGTGCTTGGCACCAAAGATCCCGATCAAGTTAATTCGATGGCGAAACAAGCTGGAGAGGTAAACAATCAAACATTTTGAT
Organism: Anomoia purmunda; assembly: GCA_951828415.1. Classification (NCBI taxonomy): domain Eukaryota; kingdom Metazoa; phylum Arthropoda; class Insecta; order Diptera; family Tephritidae; genus Anomoia; species Anomoia purmunda. The sequence continues at coordinate 551,059 of OX639993.1, read as the reverse complement.
GAAATACTAAAGTTTCAAAATTTATAAAAATAATTAACAAATTATGCATACAATTAAAACATTGTGTATATGATATATAAAAGAGGATAAACGATTAAAAACCAACAAATACACCATACATATCTAATGATAAATACATTTAAAAAAAGAAACATAAACACACACACACACACACGTTAAAAGTACTAGTTCGTATTTAGAGGCAAACACTTACACAGGTTTATCAAACGGTTTATTATAATTACAATATACGCTATCCATTTCAATCACTCCACATCTTTCCCCAATTTATCTGTTCACATTTAGTAATCTGTATGTATGTATGTAGATGTATATGTACTTTGGCAATGCTTGCGAAATCATCAAATCCATTCTCATCTAATACTCCGGTAATTTTTAAGTAGTACGTAGCGATATTTGCACACGCCGCACACAATTAGAGACATTTGCTCTCGAGCATCTCGAACACGTTTAGAAAAAAAAAAACCATTGACTTTAGCGATTTTCTAATTTTCCATTTCCCGTTTTGTTCTTTGTTTTCAAATGCTGCCGCTGTAATTTAACTCGCATAGTTCATACAAATCGTGATGAATTTATTGGATGCACTGAAGACTTCATTCTCCCATCGGTCGATGACCGCTCGCTCGATTGGCAAGCGGGATTCAGTTAGTGACGCCACCGTCGCCGGCCTCTCCCTCCTGAAGGGCTACGTGCGTACCTACCGCAATGCGGACGATAAATGCATGCAACGCTACATATGTGAAGCAAATACGGAGTGTGTGCGCGAAATTGGTGGGGCAAGCATCTTCTGTCAATTGGGATCGTAAGTACTTATAGTGCCGTAGCGATAAGAAATTTGTTTAAAGCCAATTACATTTCATTTTTGCAGCTATGCGACAAGCTACTTCCTGGATCGCACCAGCGATGGTCAGTTCGAACATTTGTATGATGCTGGACGTAGGGGGCGCTCCGGTTATGATTGCCAGCAACTATTTTTGGAGTGCAATGAGGTTTAAACTCAACGTATTTTGCTTATTTTACGGCAATATAAGGACTCGGCCACACCAGTGGCTGGACTCTCGGTTTAGGCCACACTGCGGGGCGATATTGGGCGATATTGGGCGATACACACACATACATAAAATACATGCAGACATACATACATACATCAAAAACCCATCAACAAACAAGTTATTTTAGTTAACACTCTCGATTATCCCCCTATAGTTTCGCGTTTAGTGTAGGTAAAAGGTAATTTATTTATTTATTTCTGTGCAAAAACAAAACAAAAACACTCATCTAAATGTGTACATGGAAACCATCCGATTTGCTCGAAATTAGTTTAGGTCAAAATTTAGTTAATAAGAAATATAAACAATAAATATTATACATTTAACAAATTCACTTTGTAGGCAGACTCTGATTAATTATGTAACGGTCGTGCAAGTGACTTACAGTTTTTTTCTTACAGCTTTAGTGCTTTAAAAAGCTATGGGGCTTTAATAACGAAAGCTGTGGAAATGTGTATTATAGATTTAGTAGAGTAAGTTTCGTACATAGCATACTACGCTATAATTTAAAAGCTTTGCTATAACCAACATAAATGCACATACAAATATTTACAGTACGGTCTACTTGTATTGGACTTTGTGCGACTGCATGTTAATTTTCAATGGGATATAAAGAATTTAAAAAATCGTGTATGTCTCGTTTATAGTCGAGTTCATTATAAATGGATTGTTCTGTATGTATGAATATTTTGGTATTTTTGGCGATTTTGCGCAGTTGATGCTGGAGAGTAAAGAGAAGAAATCAGAGACTACGCTTTATTCCTTTCGATATGACGTCATTTCATGTTGAAAGCTCCGGTGGATGCTGGGGACATATGTATTTAAAATTTAACAATAGCTCAAGCGTTATATTTATTAAAACTTCTTAGACACACTATAATAAAAAATTAATCTTAATTTTTTAGGAAAACTTTTCTCTTCATATAGTAGTATCGGTATTCAGGTATATATTTGCCTCTGTAGTACTAACTTCCGGCTACTCACTTTTCTTATTAAGGACGTGAACAAATGTACTTTGAATGTCTTGCATTTGTTTTTTGCCGGTAATTATCTTTTATCATTTACAACTCAACTCATTTCTCTTTTGAGATACTTAAAAACAATACGTATAACTGTTTTTGATTACATTTGACTGCGAGGGAAAATTTTAATATATCCATATAAAGCTGGAGTTTTATATTTAAACATCTATCTAGAAAAAAAAATGTAGATCGGAGGTTTATAGCCGAAAACCTCTGTTTACAAACAATTTTCAGGAAAATTATACTCACATGGAAATATATGCATAATTATAACGCAGACAACGGTAGGTAGACATCATGGATTTCAGTTAAAGCAGAGATTAGTATATACATATTTACACAACGGAAGTTAATTTTCGTATAAATTTCGTTATGGCTGTTTTCCAAAGCGACTGTTGGTTTGTATTGGCAATCAAATCTTCAATAGGGAATCTGATACTATATATTTAGACAATTTTTGCAAACGATGAAAATTTTATATTTAGCGTATACAAAAACTGATAATGGGCACATGATATTTTATTTATACAACAGAAAGTTTTACTGCATGGAAAATACCATATTTAACAAATTGCTGAAATTATGTGGTAAATGAAAGAAATGTATATACATATCTACACATGACTACATAAAAGTAGTGGCAAAATGTATTGACAAATTTTGACATTTTTTACATTAGAAGTTTTAATGCAAATTTGTTTTACGTTTCTGCAAACTTGTTTTAATTTTCTAAATGATTTTTGTTATGCAATTATTATACAAAAACTTCTAGGCATCAAGCGTTATATTTTTTCAAGAATCAGGAAAAATTCTTTTGATTTGAAATTGTCAAAATGTTTAATATTCAATGAAAATTACACAAAATAAATAAACTGTTTAAGTTTTGGTTTTCATTAGCTGAAATCAAATCAAATCACGTCAAATGTTGATAGCTAAAATAAAACTGCCTACTATTTGTCATATTCCGAAATGAAGCCAATGAAAAATGAAAAAAATTACCCCAAGTTGGCATTTCAAGATTAAAACCAAGTATAAATCTGAATCACTTTTATTTGCTGCAAGAGAATGAATAGGCTATCAATGCAAAATGTAACTCAGAGTTCGCTTCCTCTTTATTTATAAATTGAACTGCGGAAGTTCTGCAAGTGGGCCCTTGACTGTATACTAATCTAGTTTTTAATATATGCCTTTGTAAAATATCATATTTTATCATCGAAACCAACACTGAACTCGACATTTTGGTTTTTGAAATAAGACGATAGTCGAACAGCTGATTGGTTAACCTCAGTTTAACACTGTCGGATTGACCGCTCAAACTCAGTTTCAACTAGGGTTAAGTTGGATTGAACGGTGAGTTCAAACTTAGTTTTAACTGCAAATAGAGTTAAGCTTGCACAGAAAAGTGACCCCAAATTGAATGGTCTACAAAACTGCATACGCGAAAAGTTTCTAAAAATGATAGGAAATTTAAAATTTGAAAGCAGTTTGCGAAGTTATGGTAAATTTAAAAAAAAAATATTGGTATGCTTTATGATTTTGAAATGAACTATCTTAAGTATAAAAATCTCGTTAATCTTGGAAAAAAGGTTCGTAGCTTATTTGTATAAGGGTTACTACCTGTTTGAAAAGACGGACTTAATTAAATTATATCTATATAAGTTATATGAAATATAAAAATATGGGTATCAAGCGGTTCGTCTCGACGCGGAGAAGACCCATATTTTGGAGAGGGTTGGCACATGTTGGAAAATATGAACTTAAATAAATTATACATAAGTTATATGAAATAGGAATATATGGGCGCCGAACTGCTTGATTCGTTGAGGAGAAGGCTTATAGCATATAGAGAGAGGTTATAAAAAATTAACGAAAATTAACGAATATTGTAACAAATAATACTGGAGGATTAAAGCTTTGAGCCACTGTATATATATGTTTATAACACATATTGTATTAGTTAAAATTTAAAAGAAAAAATAGAAAAAATGCAAGTAAAGCATCCTTATTCAAACCATTTTTCCTTTAAGAAATCTTAATGCACTTGCCGGTTGATGTAGAAAAGTATAAGAAAAAAATTTAAGAACCATTTTCTGTTATTTCGAAGCGATATTATATTTTGAATACTTGAAAACAAAATACCAGGACGCGCTCGGCCAGGTCACACCGCAAGCTGCAGAAGGGACGTAGATGTGTGGCGAGTGAGTGGCAATAAAAATAGTAGAAATGGAGAATGGCGACATTTCCAGTTGGTCACAGCCAAAATACAAGTAGTGAGCTGCAGTTCGCCACACGACACATGCCACATGCCACATGCCACATGCCATATGCCAAATGTCACATACTCTCACTTAGTGAGTAATGGACACACAACGTCACCCATCCATTCGTCAGCCATACACTCATACACTCATACAAGTACCTATGCATGTATGTATGTATGTATGTGTGTATTCGTACATTCATTAGAGCACGGTTTTATGTATGTGAAAGTTATTTCGACTCGCTGCCCAAAGAGGACGAGTGAAATCAGGCCTATCCCCATCATCTTCTTCTTCACCACTTGACGTCCCTGTTGCATTTGCAGTTCAGTTGATCGGTGCTTGGTAGTACATAAAGAATATGGCCGATGTGTCACGCCTCAGTGAATTCGAGCCCCAAATCAAGAGTCATCCGACCCACAGAAAAAGCATACGGCATGCCGGCTCTTCAATTAAAATGGCGAATAGTTTGCTCAGTGTCCCACCGCTCAACAAAAAAAAAATTACAAGTTTTTTATGAAATGCTATTGGTGAAGGCAACGAGACCCAAACATTTGCCACAACTTTTGTGCGGTATACTAAACACATGAATGCATGACTGACAAATAAACTATCTCTTTCGAGAGGGTGTTGGTTGCGAGCACTTCTGCAGGCAAATTCTGAAGTGAGTTATAGCCGCGAAATTTGCAGAGCTGAATTTAAACTTTAAAATTTTTAATTATACGCGCGTTGCGTGTGGCCAGAACGCGAATAGAGCTAGCTTTTTACCCCCACCACCTTTTAGTGTATCGCACGGTGTGTCCAAAATGTTAAATTCGTGGACTATGAAAAAATGTATTCTCCAAAATGTATTGCTTCTGAAATTCCCCAGAAAGAGGTACAACGAAGGGTCTGACCTCACATGCAGTAAAACTTTTTTGGGCCCATCTTTTGATAAAAATTACAATTTTGCCTCGGGATTAAATGTATAAGCAGCGGTCAAATTAAACAATAAAATTATATACCACTTTGTGTTATTCTTTTTTAGTCCAGCACATTTTGGTCAATTTGAGCAACCATAGGGGTGCATCACTTTACAAATTTTACTATCTTTACTTTTCTTCTGTTACATACGAAAAAAAATGCTGAATAAGAAACCTGTGCCGGAAGAACATGGCTTCTTAACTATCGACATAATTTTTGAAATGTTCGATAACCATTTACAAAACGATTTATTATCTAACGAAAATTTTAAATTAATTTAAACAACATAATAATAGCACAACCTTTATATTTATTTATAAATGTGGCTGGTTTTTTGTTACAACTTGGCTCAAAAACCAATGAACGGACTTCAACAAATTTAGTAAGTATATGTTTTAGATCCGTGGCGCGGATGTAGGCTCAATCTATTAGGTGGCGCCGAGGTATTGTATTTACGGCCCAGGATTTATAATATTAGATAAGTAAAGAGCTGTTGGAATAGGAAATACTTTATGAAAAATAATTGCGCTATGTGGCTAGAGGCAAATTAAAAAAGCGGTACTGGAGTAGAAGTTCCGTATGTATAGTTCGATATTGATGATATTAGAAAGGCATACTTTCAAAAAAAAATGTCAAAAATCAACAAATATTCTCATTTCCTCCATGGTGGCGTTTTTTCCTCATCAGATATCATACAAGTTATAAGTTTGTGAAAATTTCAAGTTTTAAAATCAATATCTCCGAAGCAATGAACGTAGGCCAAAGAAATTTCCTACGAATACGGACCGCGCAAATGTACATATATATTGTATTTTGCAGTAATTTTTTTTTTATGCAAAACAAATCAGGAGTGGCTGAGTGGATGTGTCCCTAGTAGAAAATATGAATATGATAAAAAGAATAAAACGATCTCTTTGAAATATCTGGTGATCAATAAGAGCGTTTTAAAAATGTTCGCCTTCCTCCTTATTCCTTCATTGGAAGTCCAATATATTGCATTATATAATAGGGAATAGTTATAAGTAATGTATGACTGTTTTGGGCACATAATCATTCACAAACTTATATTTTGAGTTATCTCTCTTTATAGTTATAAACTTTTTCAACATTTAGATAGGGCTAGCAATCCTGGGCATGCATTGTGGTCATCGTCTTGGACGTGCGACATGTAAAACGAAATTCTCCTGAAATTTCCCAAAACAGTCCCAGTATATACCGCCTTATTGGTTCTTGAAAGTTTCGTGCAGAAACTTTGCCTCAAATAAATCATAAGTTTCGTAGTTTCAATGTGCAGTTGGCAAGTCTGTAACAACAAAACGGGTATACGAGTACTCGTAAACTCCAACGTACACACATACATACATACATCGTATGACTGCACACTCGCTGATTGCCGTACATGCATACTCTACATATAAACACAAGTGATTATGACAGTTACTTTTATGCTGCGGAGGAGTGGAATACCGACAAAGGAATTGTCTCCACCGCCAAGTGAAGTAAAATCATTAAGAAAATGTGAGTGTCAACTTTTGCGCACGACAATTGCGCCGAACACACATACCTACACAAATACAAGCATACTCCTACCTTCTTAAAAATACAATCCCTGCAGTTTTTCCAGACTCAATTTCAACTAAACTATTAGCCATATAACTTGCGACTTTTAGCTACCTCGCTCCTTCTCAGATTCAGTTATAATCCCTAAAAAGAGAGCAACTATGTTTGATTTCAGGCACTATTTTCTGTTTTTGTATATGTTGTTGTTTTTCATAAATGCTCACTTTTTTTGCAAAAATGGAAATTTAAAATGCCTCAGGCATTGTAAAAACTGATGTCCACTAAATAAATAGGTTGGATTTTTATGTCAAACGTCAAGTGAAGTAAATTATGTTTCGATGCTAAGCTTTGTAACAGTAGTGCAGTACCTGGCTATCAACAACACCAAGCGGAAGAAATTCACTCCTTCCAGTTAAATAGGAGGAATGCAGAAAAGCGCTGAGCTAATGGTTATTACTAAAACTTTGATAAATCGCTAACTGCGGATGAGCGCGCGAATACGTTTACGTTTGCTCTATCAATATGTACATGGGGATGTGTGTAGAGAAGTAGTAATCGTTAATCTCCAATACGCTGCCAACACTCATAAAATGGCATCGCGCAGCATTCGAGGTTCAAAGCGCGAACATAAATGGAAGTTTTGCAATAGACCACAAAAAGATTAATATATATAACTTTGTAATTAGCAAAACTATTTTAAACAAAAATGCTCATATAATTGCAGACCAGTTATAATATTTTGTAAAAGAGGCACCAAAAATACCATTAAAATAAAAAAAAACAGTTTCTTAGGTTTTGTATGGAAAAACTAGTTGATACCCGCGTTACCACGTTTCCATATACTAATAGAAAATTTTTCAAAGCTCAAAATGCAGTTTCGTTGGATTTAAAAACAAAGCACCGTAGTTAGAATAAATATGAAGTCAACTCTAAAAACAGTAGCCATGGTTTGACAAAATTTTTAATTGCATATCTGCCAAATATACTTGCAACTTTCTTTAAGGTCAACTCTATCTCGATTTTGAATAGGCGGCATTGTTTGCAACAGCACACAACTTTTTACTGTAGATTCGAACAAAACGAGCTATAAATATAGATTTGCTGGAAAAATGCTTAATGATTAAAATATAACTTATGTCCGTCCCACCGGCCTAACGAATTTACGGTCCAAATTTTTCTAAAATTCGTGTACCAGTTTTTGAGCCAAGTTGCAACAAAGAAAACGTCTACATTTTTATTATAAGTATAGATACTGTTTTAATATTTCCTGAAATTTCGCCAATAACTTGCAATTGCCTGGATTTGAATCCGGGATTCACCGAATGAAGCGCGTATATGCTACACACTCGGCTACGCCGCCCGCCGTATTTTTATGAGCTTGTTTAAAATTAGCGTAAAAAGACCTGCAATGCTCCACCATTTTGAACAGCTCTTAGCTATGCAGATTCATTACTCTTACAAATGCCATACCCCAAGTATTTTGTAAGAAGTTTTACTTCAAAAATCTTATTTAACGTATATATGTAGTTAAGCCAAGATTACGAGTAGTTTTTACTTTGCAAACGGAATTACTGCGTTTCTGAGCTTCCCTTCTAAATCTTTAAATTTCTTTGCGGAAATTGCACGTTTACAACAGAGTAGTGATTTTTAGAGGAAAAGTTGACAAGTTTAATCTATTCCCTTTTCTACTTATAAACTCATACGAGTTCTCACATATACTCATATCTATATGTATATATGGAGCATATGTATGTATGTATTTATGTATGGTGGGTGCCCTGCAATGAAAAGTCAAACTAGTAAACAAATATACTGGCAAATGAACTGGTATTTATTTGGGGTATATAAGTTCGAAAGTAACTACGTCTTATCGCCATTTGCCAAGTAATCATGAAAATTTCAACGTTTGAATTGAAAACCCAAATACGTAAAACTCAGTTCGCTCATGACGACCTTGACTGGGAATGCTGATTCAAGTCGCAGCTTTTTAAACAAATTAAAGGTAAGTTATTCTGGTATACTTAAACAGGAATAAATTATACACTCCGAAGTCCAACAAATGTAGATATTTGTTTTTAACAGAGTAACCATGGCAGAAGGAAGGATGGTTGCGGGTCAAAGTACAGTTATGAAATATTCAGCTCTTATAAGGAAAAACATCTCTTAAGACATCAAAACTGTAACTCTTAAAATTTTTTGAATTTGTGAGAACAAACAAACATTGGGACCCCTTAATTTTTAAGGTAAAAAAAAATAAAACAAACTCATACGTGGTAGGTTTGTTCAGCAAAAATTATCTATATGTTGTTTCAGAAAAATGCCATAGTTACTCTGTTTCAAATTTGCTGATTGGTAATGTTATTCAACTCACAATAATTTCAAAATAGCAGAACAACTCTAGTAACTGCCTTTCAATACCCCATAGGCTTTCAAAAGACAGAAATCTTTTCTGCGACAGATATCTATTCTGGTAAGTATCTTGGGGGGTCTTGTCTGTCTTTCAGAAGACCTGCGAACCTTTAAGTATCGAATCAATAGCTACGCTCAAAAAACCTCGGGTTAAATGAACAGATTTTTGCATTTGTCTTGCATCCGTTTTTTGAAAAAAAATATTTTTGTTGTTTGTCACCATGATTGGTAAATGCAGAGATTTTTGCGTCAGATTTTTATTATAGAACACAAGAAGTTTATCAAACTGTCTCCACAAATATCTTTCGAAAGACTATAAACTATATTTGCAAAACAAAAATATAAATGTACTATAACATAAGAATTAAATTAACATGGAAAAAAATTTATAATGTTGCTACGTAATTGGAAACTTGATATTTCTTAGGGCATCGCAAACAATTGCATGTAGTAGTAGTAGTAAATTAGTTTAGAACTATTCAGTTGCACTGCAGGGTACATCCACTTTAAATGCACTATAGTTAGAAAGAAATATTTTTTTACCTAAGCGCAGTTTATTTGTGTTGTCATTTACTACATGTTTTCCATTTCTGTGGTTCTTATCTTCGTTTGATACCGGAGTAAATCAAAAGTACTTCATCATTCAGACACACATTTGTACATATGTATGTATGTATTTACGTATTTGTATTTATATGATGACGATATCTTGTGCTAAGCTGTAAGTGATCCATCTTCCCCGATGGTATGCAATAAACTACAAACAACTAGGTATTTGATGATTATATTTTTATACCACTTAAATTCCAATGTGTTATTTACTCGAGCTGCTCGGATGTATAGCGGAAATTACCAGGAATAGAATATCACAGTTACTCTATGCGTACTTTTGCTTATTCCCAATTTGCGGGAATAGGTATGCAATTATGTACTCTTATCAGTGCCATTGAAGGGGTTTCTAGCAAACCTTAGGCCGAAGGGTTTTATGGGGCCCGAATGTACACGCTTTATTGTTATGAAAAAAAAAAAACAAAATAGAAGCGAAGCAATTTTGATAGTTTTTACAGCTGAGGCAAGTGTTAAACTTGGTATACTTTTCAAACAATATTTTAATAATAGCAAAGATTATGCAATTCCATATTTCACGTAGCGCATGAGGTTTCGATACCGAATTCGAATAAGTTAAAAAATGAGTAGATTTGACTATGGATTAATGTCAACATATTTTGTATAGGAATTCAACTTAATACTATTTGAATAAGAAAGTGTGCAGATACATTCTTCCTTGTGTGAAATTATGATCAATGTATTTTGATTGTATGGGGATTATAGGGAGGTGTCAGAGGGTCAATATTTATGACTTTTTTCAAATTTAATTAAAATAAGGTTGCATTTATAATTTTTTTCCACATGTGGACTAACAGTAGGTACTTAAGTTTTTTAATATCGTTAGAATATTTCATATTTCTTATCTTCTAAACAAAAAGAAATAAAAACCAAAAGCGCTAAGTTCAAAAATGTCCCAAAATTAAAAATGTGGCCAAAGAAAAATCCTTTTCTAAAATTTCTTAAATGCAGTTTTTCTTTTTACATTACCACTCAGGAAGCTGTTCCTCTCCCGGAAATAAAAATATGTTAATTTTTTTAAAACAAATTAAAACTGAATACTAAAACTACTTTTTCCAGTTATTAACTGCACGTAGAAATGGAAATAAATTACAATTTTGAAGGTGAAAATTCGGTACTTATTTTAAGAACTTTTTTTTCAAAAAATCATTCGTCATTATATAAATACTTTTTGTTATACACTTTAAGAAAAAATCTTCATAATTAAGTTTTTATATCAAATTTGAAAGCATTCGCAACACGATTTAGTAAAATATTATATATTTTGATTTTTTGTGAATTACCATTATATGAAAGCTGAGCGGAGATTAGCCTATTTGCCATGGCTATCCAAACATTTATAATTCCATGTATTTCATTTTCAACCATAATTGGATATTTCTGATTTTTTTTTTGGTATTTTACCGTCATAGAGAGATGACCGTGGTTTTTCTACGATTTATACTATAAATTTCGTCAGTAAGCACGACTTGAAATGGAAGACGTTTACTAAATTTTGTAGGGCTCGATAATGTCGTTTCGGAGATGTATTTAGTTATAGTGGGCGGTGCCAAGAAAATTTTCTTTTGTATTTTGCTTATAACGTACAGCGTTTTACTTCCATTCTGATGATATTTACGTGTATAATGGATTTGTTGTACATACACACTGCCTTTTATTTGTACCTCCCGAAGGTTCCTTGCAACTCGAAACATGAAAAGTTCACCTCATTTGCCTTTCTCTCAAGACGACACTGGTACCTAAACAGCCATCTGCAAAATGTGTAGGTACCTTCATATACATATGTATAAGTGTGTATGTATAGAAATTTATTGTACATAACCCAATAGCAACATACATAGTTTACTACCGGAAAAGATGAGTGAGTCGGTAATTAATTGTAAAGCGAAAACGGAAGAAACCTGGAAATGTTTTTTTTTGTTGTCTTTGAGTATCGACTCAATTCGGGCCACTCAATTCGGAATTTCTTAGAACATTACTTAACTTTGGCTATTGCCAACTCATTTACCAGCTATTACGGGCATATGTATTTTCCTACTGGGATATATGTACATGAATAGAGGTGTGTAGAGGTACGCATGCAACTTATTATCTCAAAGCTTATGGCGAATTCAAATGGGATCATCAAAATGTCAAAGAGAGGTAGTGGATAAAAGATAATAAATCGCCAAGCTTTATAAACTACGAATATGTGATTTGAATCAGATTTCGTGGATTTGGTGAAAGAGTAGAACAAATTTTATTTTCAGAGAATTCAACTTGAAATTATGGTTATATCTGTGGAGTCAAGATTAAAAATTAGAACTCCTTCTTACTTTTTGTCAAATGCCATTCACATTGTGGAAATGTTAAAAGTTATTAAAGCAAAACTTTGGTATATTACAAAATTCCATAAGGACTTTTGCGCGATAATATCAAAAAAAAAAGGTTTGATTTGAAACTAAATCAAACATGCATTTATTTATAAAATTTATCAAGAAAGTTTACTATATTTGTATGTCTGTTTCTGCACTTTAAGTTTCGCTTACGAAATTCGATAATGATATTAGACAAAAAATGTCATGTTGAAGTTACTTATCGCCGATTTTAACAAAATGAGTGTAGGATTACAACAACAATGCCTTCATTGATAATGTCACATATTTGATGCCGAAACGTCAACTTGTGTCACTTGCCATTTGCTGTAGTTTGTGAACACTCGACTGTGGCCTTTGCGAGGGTGCAACAATGATGTAACCGTATTGAGCGTGAATATTCAAATAACATAAAGTCACACAAACACATGCAGAAAAGGCACACAAGTTCACATTTTCATATTTCGATATAAACATTCAGCCACTTACTTGCATAGATGGCGTAAGCAGTAGGATGCCAAATAAAGACTGAAAATACCGGCAAACTTCGATTTACACCAAACACCACTTTATTATATTGCCGGCTAAAGAGCACCTGTATGGAAATTAACAAACAAACGGACACACGGCTGACTACTCGTTTGAATTGAAAGTTCAGAGTTGTTCGGTTGAGTGTGTCGCGGAAATATAAAGGAATGCCTCGACGCGCTCATGAGGACAACTAACTGATATTGCACAGCATGAAGTTGGCGATATTGGTGATGAAATGGTCCGTCGACACTGCACAGTGTACAGACGGCGGCTAAATATACAAATGAGGAATATATGAAAGACACGAATCTTTTACTGGAGACTGATAGGTTGATATGACCCATCCAAGTAGAGTTACGATTTTTTATTTTGGCAAATTATTGATGTAAAAAAAGTGTACACACATATGTACTTATGTATATTGGATATGTAACGTATGAAGATAATTTTGTTAACGTAGGGATAGGTTGTACGTTTCGATATCAATGTAATGCTCATATAAATTTTAGAGACTTTTTATAAATCAAAAATTCAAGCAATATTCTTTCGCTTAGCATATGGGAAGTATAGGTTGATATCTTGGTTAAGTATGTTTGTTTTATTAAAATATATGGGCATATGGGATTTATCACACAAAACTGTTTTCAGACATCATTTTCAAAAATACATACATACATTTCATAGCAGACCGTGCAGGAGCAGGGGGCTATCGACTATTGTTACCAATTATGCATGTATGTGTTAGAAAATGACATATGAAAACTCAGACAGCAATTTCGACTGTTGGTAAATGGCCCTGGTCGAATATTAACTCAGGGAAAACAATGGATATGGCAAATATTTATTAGCAGGTGGTACATGTGATTGCTGCTAATGTGGGTATGATTTATTTGTTTAAAGCAATCGAGATACATACATATATGTATATAGACATTTTTACAAATATTTTCAGAACAAATGGATTAAGCCATGTCTATCTGTCCGCCAGTCCGTCAGTTGGATAACTCGCAAAAATCAGGAGATATATCAACGAAACGACCCAAGATATATTGGTATTGCAAATGGACGAAATAACCACGCACAGATAACGGTACTCCTGAAAATCAAAAGAACGTGATATTTCAGTAACAATGTAAAAAATTGGTGCATACATTTATTTTGGAAAAATTTAACTCCTAAACTACTTCATCAAACTCAACTAAATTTGGTACATTCTTTAAGTTTTAACTCTGTTAACAAAATTGTTAAATCATACAAAAACCACATCCATATCTCATATGTATAACATTATGGAAAAGCTCTTTCTGAGAAAGCGGATGGGAAACTCCAAGCGTTTAAAATTAAATAGCATACCCTTTAAGATTATAGTAATGCTTGTAATCAGACCATCTTCACCTTGAGTGATTTGATCTCTTGATTTTCCATTGAGATTGGTCACTTTGATGATATTGAGCACTCATTTCTTGTTTTGGCGCGGCAGCAATTTTGGGTAAAAACAAGTGTGGTAAATATCTATTATAAATCTCTAGTGAATGGTTTATTAACGGAATTTTTGTCACCCAGCATGATTGAGTTTGAACATAAGTATGTGCGCGTTATGTATTGGTGTCTTAGATCTACTAAATACCATAAAGAACTGCAAATTGTATCCACGCACGTACCAATTTGTCGTATACAAAATCATACAAATCATATTAGCTTGGCAAACACGTGATGGTGACAATTCGGTACGCAACGCACTGCTCAGATTGAAAATTCGACAGGTTTCATACATCCTGCACTTGATTGCAAGGTGCAGCTGATTGGGTCGCACAGTGTCGCGTATTCAAATAATATGGAGTCAGAAACAGGGCAAGGCAATGACTACTTTAAGAGAGTTGAGGGAATAAAATAAGGGTCATTGAGTGTACTCTACAATAACAAATCATTCAGGAAACTGCACATTAAATGCATGTAGCAAAATTGTTTCACATAATCTTTAGAATGGGTAACTATTTTTTTGGAGTGCTAGTTTCTGAAAACCATTGTGAAAATGTTGCAGCTTTCATAAGGGAATATAGGTAATAATAGAATCAATTCCGCCTTGCCACAAAACAATTACTCACTTAGAATATATTATGGATTGGTGTTTCACCTCAGATCACAGCGTCGTCTATGCAGCCCAAAAAATGAGCGCTTTCACGGTAAAGTCCCAGATATTGTTCAACTCTTAATAAAAACTCGCCAGAGATACTTTGAACAGATGCCCAACATCTCTGAATGTAGTTTTTAATTCTTTCCACTATGCATACTATAATACTGCTAGGATATGAGTTTCTGCTATCGTTTGAAATGTAGTGTACCACGGGCCCGAGGATTATTTGACCACGAAAAATTAAAGCGATAGGAAGGTAAACTTTTTATTTGATATTGTTTTAATTTTCACTGACGCAGAACTGTAATTGACAACATTTAAAAAAAATCCGTTTACTCGAGGTCGTCATCCGAATGTCAAAAGGCGCGATTTCATTATAGTGCGAGGACTAGGACGAATCCGCTGACTGATTATAAATTCAATTTAGTTAATAACTATAACAAAAGTTAACGATGTATTTCTTCTTTTTTTTAATCAAATAAAATTTTGACACATAGTTACTTAAGAATTTTGACAAACATTCGATCAGAGAGCTTGATTTAATTATTAAAGGTTTAATCAGTAAAGAGTTTTCTCCCTCTCTCTTGACAAAATCGGCTCCCTTAGCCAGTCGTTGTGTTGGTTAAACTTCAAATTTACGTGCAAATGGGAGTAAAATCAGCATTCGTAGATCAAATATCTTTATGTTCTCTTTCAAGAAATTATTGAAATTGCAACTAAGATGCTGTTCACGGGGACGTGAAATTTAATTTTAATAATTGAATCAAGTCAGAGCATACTTAGCAAAGTGGATTTTATTTACGCTTATTTGATGTTATTGACTTAATCCTAAGTTCGAGATGGAAACTGTTAAAAATGTGTGTCTTGCATTTTAAAACGGCGGAAATAAAATATGCCTCCAAAAGAAAACGACTAAGCCCCGATGCAGTACGTTTCTTGGAAATTAGTTCCCCCTCCTGAAGCAAATAAATAAAAAGCAATATTTTATTTAATTAGCAAAACTTTCACATTTGTACATTGATTAGGCCTACATAAATTAAATTTAGATGACAAAACAGCTAAAACTTTTTAAAAATGTATTCATTCATGTAAATGACAACTAAATTTGCAGTGTAGAAATGTCAAAAGGGCGTCGTTTGCTGTCACTATCGGCCTACTTTTGTGGCGTTCCTATTGCAAGACCCTTTACTTTTTGCTAAATGAAAATATAGTGTTTTTCGGAGTCACGGCACACTTTCGAATAAAATAAGATTTGTATATGTGTTTGTATAAGCTTACATAAAACTCTACTAACTAAACTAGATATATACGATAACATTGTAGCTTTAATATTTGTGAATATATGTAATTATTGGAAAGCAAATATGAATTAATTATTGCGTTAAGAGCGAACGGATTGCATGTCTCTATTTTATAGTATTTATCTCTATTTTACAGTTCCAAGCAATATACAGTATTTACGTATGTATGTAAAGCAAGTGACTTTGTAGACTGATTGTTCAAAATGAGCCGCCATATACAGAAAAACACAAGCGGATTAATGTAAGCAAATAAACAAATTGTTTACTCTTACATTGTACAATTAGCGTAAGTCAAATATTTATTCCACTTTGATAAACACATTTCGAGGTAAATTAAAATCAGTTGAACAATGTCCACCCTCACGTTTTATAGAGGTGAGAAAATGTTGCATTTTATTTGGAGACACTGCAAAATTTTGATGAAATAGCACGCTATTATACTAAGTTCAGACACGCATATTAATCAAATCGTTTAAGTTTCAAATCGATTAATCGTAATTTGCTACTAAGCTCACTAAACTCTCATTTAACCGCTGAGATTGGTTTGATTTTGTCCATAATTTTCAGTTTAATAAAATCAACACAGCACTAATACCAACAACAATGTCAGCCTCGAAATCCAACGAGGAATCCTTCTTCCCGATGAGGGCAACTTTGGGTTGAGTGGGTAAATGTGCAGTAAATCTCTCCCTCGACAAATGAAAACCACGCTATATAAGGAAGAGGAAGACCTCCTCTACGATGGAAAGACCAGGTGAGGAAGGACTTGACTACAATTGCGGTCCCCAGTTGGCATCAGTTATTGATTGATTGATTGAAATCAAAACGAACAGCAGCTGATTGGCTTTGGCCTATTAAACATACCTTAACATCAAAATTACTCATATTAACCGCGTTGCATAGAAAACTTTATTTGATTTAAGTTCGAGTAAGCACGAACCGAATAATTAAAAAAAAAAAACTTTGAGTCATGAAAATGCATTATTAATTAATTAAAGTGGCTGTCTGAAATAAATTTACCGATTTAGCTTACAAATGTCCTTTTGATGCAATGCGCTTTTCTTGCTCTCACAGGCCTTTTCCTTCGTTTAGGTTATTGTTAATACTTTGTTGAGAGTGAAATTCCATTTCACGAATGAGGTAATTTTGTATAATTATGCATTGGTAATATACATATTTACTATAGTGGACTTCACTGGCTTACTTCAGACTCTCTTTCCCAGCCAATATGAATTTCCTTTTTCCGAGTTAAATACGCACGTATACTAGAAAGTAGTTGTTTTACGATTCGTTACTACCCTGCTACTCCATTAATGTGGGTATATTTGGTTACTGTGGAGCTTGTACGGGAAAACATCTACAAAGCAAACGCCTACATAAAAACGAATTTTATGCATTATAAATAGCTACTTTCCTGCATTAATATATTTGAGTATAATTTTATTTATTATTAGATTTTCGTTAATTAGGAGCTTTATACTTTGTATTTATTTTGCCTTGCTTGCAACGAAAATTCGCAAACTTTATTATTCATGTGTATAAATTTATGTAGGCAGCTACTTAATTAATGCATTACCTTCAAATCCAACACGCAAGAAGTTACTAACGAGCTGAATTTTTATACGCAATATTGGCAGTTTATCTCTAGTTGTGAGCAAATGTTGACATATTTTACATTTGTTAAAATACCTGCTGCATTTTGTCCCACCTCTTCGATCAACTGACACTGGCAAAACTTTGAATGCCTCCCATATATCTATGTTGATTTGCCCGCACATCTGTATCATGTACGTAAGTTTGAACGAAAGATATTTGGGAATTTTACAGACAGTATTTTCAATCGAAAGCTCATTACGAAGTGGTGTCTGAAATTATTATTACTTTGCCGTTGTTTTAAAGACTTATATTTATTTATTTTTTTGGAAAAAAATCTCTAAAGTACACTTTCATTTACTCGAGATACTGTACGGTGTGTAAAAAAAAACCTGTTACTGGATTCAATGTTTCCAATCAAGCCTTATTTCCAAAAGAGATTCTTTGTTCCGCACAGAGTTTTTTTTTTAAAGAAATTTAATAGTTTCAAGTTCATCAGAAGGCCAAGATACAAATGTAAATGTGTGTGTGTGTGCAAATACATATATGAGACAATACATGTTTATCAACATACATTATTTACATGTGTACCTATGTGTGAGTGACAGTCAAAGCAATTCCTTGTTATGCCGCCATATGTTCAGGCCAACAACACTAGTTAACCTTCCACCTCGAAGCGAAATCAGCAACTCTCGCCCACAGGCAAAAATTTTATGCTTCGTTTATTTCACTAGCATGTCACTTGTTTGGTATACGTGAACTTTTGCTCGCAACCTGTATTAATGCACTGGTGCACAACAAAAACAAATAAATAAGAGAAGTCTTTTGAAAATTCTAAGTATGTAGATCTATTAAATTGTCAATCACACGGCATAAATCTAAACACGAATTTACGAAACAGCAATTGTGCAAAAAAGCGAAAAATAAAAGCAACTACTTTCAAATTCTTTGAGTGCCTAAAAATTAGCAATAAATGGCTAATAACATAAACTGTAAACGAAGAAGCGCCGTAATTCTGAAAGAAGCAACTTTTTCAATTAGAATTTTATATCGGATGATTTTGTTATTAATTCAAACTAAAATGTTTCTGACTACAATCCTCTGAAAATCTTATCTCTTACTTTAAATTTCGCTGAACGATCTTTCTCGAAAGTAACGAGCATGCATACAAAATTATTTGCTTACTTTCTTCTCGACAGAAATCGATCTTTTCAATAGCACTGATCGGCATAAAAGTGCATTGATGTTTTCTTAAGTTTTGATATGAATACCATTGGAAAAAGACGCGTAGACGAGAAAACTGTTTAATAATTCATGTCCGAAACAATAGCATAAACCCCGAAGTTCAAGTCAGGTCAAGTAATTGTCGAACAGTATACCGACCCAAACCCTGATAGCGGTTCATACTACACTCCACTTGGTATATTTACGTATGTATGTAGGTACATCTGTTTAACAAATTCCAACAATCAGTTGCAATTAATAATAAATGAAAGCATTAATTATTGCGGTTCAGCCGCCGGTTGCTCAATTTGTAATCGCTGGCAACTTTATCCATGGAATTCGTATCGCTGTTGTCATCGCGGCGTTGAGCAGTGAAGCTTCCGTTCACTGAAATGGATTAAATGGATGTATGTTTGTACATATGAGATAGTGATACACCAAAATAATATATACACATATGTATGTATGTATGTAAATATGTAGCATGTGCTGTATGCAAGTATCAATAAGTATAAACAATATATCAATGTAAGCTTGTGACAACAACTGCCGTCATGCCATTGCTCGAATGTGCGATAAGCTAAATTTAACATAATTACTGAAGTACCAACTAATTCTTAAACTACATTTAAGTGGAGATAAAAAGAAGGTGTCAGTATTGGCTTTCCCCCAGAACTTTATAAATAATATATGTACATACATACATACACGTGTACATTTAAAAAAATAAGTACATATTTTCATTTCACAAAGTGTCCTTCAGCGAATATTTTTAACTTATCTTAAATTTATTTATATGTATTTTTATTATTGTTGTATCTATGGCAATGTGAATTTTAATTCCATTTTCATATTGTTTCCTGTATCAGCGTGCCACATTAACGCACTCACCAATGCGAGCACCAGTAGTAGCGACAACGATTGCGAGCCACCATTAAGATATGAATACTTGGGCAATGCAATTATTTAATATTAAATGGCGGCCAGCGGGTCTTATGACTTTTGGGTCAATATGCACGATTAAAGGTTAACCCCATTTTGTGTTTTTTTCTCGTTTATTCGAGTTAACGATAATTTATTTGCGAAATGACTCTCCTGTGGGCTGAAATTGAAAGAGAAATCAATAGTTAAAATAAATAAGTTAAGGGAAAATATCAACAAGAGTCCATTAAACTTAATCGCATACATCAAATTAAATAACGATTAAGTTCATATTTAAATAAACCAACTTATTGTAATGAGCTTTGCATACTCTACTCCCCTTTGTGCAATAACTACGTTGGCATTCTCAATGTGAGCGTTGCCATTTCTATATCCGGATGATCGCAATCAGTTTAGAAGGCCTGAAATAAATAAATTAATAACTTTATGTCTATCTGCCCAGAAACTGCGGCTCAATTCGATTTTTTACAGGTGGTTTCAGCAAAACATTTACTGTATCTTTTTGCTAAAATGAAGTATACAAGCGGTGAAACAGTTGATCGTGGCAAATCCGTCTCTGCCAAATTTCAACAAAAACTCCTGCCGACCATAACTCGGGCTGCGGTGGGATCCGTTCTGTCGTTAGCGGGTCATCTCTAACAAAAAGAAGGAGCGAATGTCCTACTCTGGTTCTGAAATTGGACGAGGGCTTTTCTGCGTTGGAAGGAATTGGCATGACTTAGTATTTCCAATTGCCATTAGTTAGAAAAATAGGAACGACTGGCGTAGGATTACCTAGTTAAGTTCGACAAGTTTTCGGAAGGTCCCTGTGTCTATCCCATCACATCAATTCAAGAACTTTGTACATAAGATATAATATTTTAACATATTCATATATTTTCTAGAAGCAGTTGGTTTTTTAAAAGCGGATTGTTAAATGAAACAGTTTTCGTCACTAAGTATGCAATAATTTGATTTTTTTCCCACTTCCAAATCGAAACGACGGAATGATACTGGGACCTCCATACGAGAGTTCTCAAAACAAGATATACACTGTATTGAAAATTATCAAGCTACATCTATGTACATCGAATTTATCTCCTTATCACAATAGACTTGAGAATTCAATACAAATAAACAAATTTAAATCTGGTACAAATATCTTCTGTTTGGAAAGTAAGTGGATGGGCATTGTTTACATAAAGCGTTGGTGCTGTGAGCATAAATTCAATATTTTGCAATGATGCAATAAGATTGTTTGTTGTTGTATAACAATCGGTGTTCAGCTTTCGCAGGGATTGCAGCAGTTGGGCAATTTTGTTGTTGATTGCTTGAAATTACATTTAAGTTAAAAGATCCAGTGAAAATATATGTATGTATGTATGTATGTCCAATAAATATGTATGGATTTTAGTTGCTCAATGGCCGAACGTTTTCCGTCAATAGCAGACATGTTAAAAGGTACTCAGAGCTTATTGGTTATTTTATATTCGATTCAACAGCAATTCACTGCAATGAACAGTAACAGCTATCAGTACATACATATTTATGTACATAGTTAAAATAAAATATGATAGTGTATGTGCGAACAAAAAGCAAACACATTTAATTTAACGTAATTGTCTTTTCTATTTATTTAAAGCATTATATTTAATAAATTTAATCACCTTACTTGCAAATGTGAGGACCAACTAACCTTAGTTAATTGAAAATTTGCAAAATAATTATTTAGAGCTATTTATGACTAGCCCCATTAATAATAATCAGTCATATTTTGCAAATCCTTTTTAGCGCAAATTAAGTAAGTAAGTCAATTTTTGGCCCATATATTCGTATTGCCCTTTTCAAATTCGAGTAGTTTAATATCTCCTGTAAATTCTTCTGTTTCTTTTCTTTCGGGCATCGGTAAATCTTTAAGTCACCTTGTTCTAAAAGTCGAGACAATTAAATGTTTTTTTTTTAATTTTCAGAAATTTAAATGTAAACGTTCTAAAAAAACGTTTTGGTAGACGAAACTTTATTTTTCAGCACAAATGTGTACTCAAAATAGTTGTGTATACGCAGTCTACATACATGGATGGCTATAAATATTGGTTTTCTTCAAATTTGCTGAGAAAACACAAAACCTCCAGGCAAGAGTTAAATTTAGTCCAGTTCATGGCGTGCTATCCAGATCTGGGGATAAGAAATTTTTAATGGCGGCAGAGTGGCAGAGTGGCAGAAGGGCTTCTTCAGAAAGTCACCAATGAAAGGAAAAAAGTAATTTGAATCCATCAAATAGTCTATTTTTGTAACTGGAATGGATGCATTCCCAAAAGATTACGCGTAACAATTTAGAACCGAAGGCGATAGGAGGTGAAATCTTTTCGGTCGCTGCGGGCATACATCAAACTAAAAGTTTTGTTGTAAAAGTAGCTGTAAATAAATAGTAGAGGCGTGTGCCGTTCAGCGAATTGTTGGCAGAACTAAGCAGCTTGAATAAAGCAGCTGAAACATGAAAAAGTGAAAATATAAATGATTATGCTTGAGATTAAAACCTCGATATAGGGCTGGCGTCTACCGAACTTTTATTTAATTTCAAAATGAAAGTTTCGTTAGACTACATTTATTTCTGATTATTTTAAAATTCTTTCGGAACAATCTCTATATAAGTTGGTATCTAAAAAAAGGAAAGGAAAGATACAAATTTTGAAAAATCATTCAGTTGATATAGTTTAAGATAAACGACAAGAATTAAGAAAAAGTTGATGTAACTATTGTTTCCTTCATGATGGTACTTAATTTGGCATGTTGACGGTTATACCTATGGTTTTATGCTGATCGTTGATTCGGATTTCTATACGGAGTTAATAAAATTCGTTCTATTCCATATCCGAAATATCCAATTAACCAAAATCCATGATTGCTATCTTCATAAATGTTTTCTAATTTAATATCATAATTGTATTTACTCTGCAGAAGTCATTTACATTAAAAAAAAAAATATATTGTATATTCATTCTGCAAGGCGTTTGCTAAAGCTTTATAAGTTCAGTCAGTGCACCCAATTACCCCTGGAATTCCAAATTTTGTACACAAATTGTAGTTTGGATTTTCTACATGTCCAACTTCATCTACAATTTAAATTACTGCTTCGAATGAATTTCCTTCTTTTTTTTAATATTTTTAAAAACTCCACTTTGGGTGCCACTGCTATATGAGTCAAAATCACGGATTTGGAAAATTTTTGTTGGGAAGTGTTTTTTGATAAATCATTTTGAGGATGGCTTCATAATCCATTAAGGGAAATTCCATTGACCAAAACATGCGTCAAAGTGGATTGATTACTTACATATAGTTGAGTCTTAAAATTCGTACACTGTCCTCAATAAATCGAAAACGTCATTATTTGGATTTAATTAAAAAGTTGCCCATAGAAAATCTGTATTTCATGAACACAACAATAAATTGTCCAAAAGTTTTTCACTAAACGTGTCTGGTGTCATACAAAAATTCGGCATCATTTCGTGAACGCTGTTTGTCAAGGTGTGTAGTCAAAATCTTATATTATTCTCAATATTATGATAAGTAGTCGGAGGAATTGTAGCATAGTTAATCCAATTTAATAATTTTGAATTAAGTTAATTTTTTTTATTTCTACCGCAACTTGATTCTCCACCTACATGATTTTAACTCATATGTATATAAAAATCTTTGTGTACCCGACAAACACCATACATTATTTCATTTGTTGCTTTCAAAGTTTCTCCTTCAACGTTTTGATAATGTACCTGCAGATTTACGCGTGCCGCGAGCTCCGAACGCCGACCGTTATTGGAAAACTCCTTTTCTATGATATTAAGTTTTGATGGTGGTCTAACATTTTGCCAATACGGCAGCCGACTCACCTTTCATAGACTTTTGGATGCCCAACATGAAACTTTTTAATTATATAATTTTAATAATAAACTTTCGTATTTCTTGTGCTAATTGCCATTTTTGTATGTAGCCATGTACAGAGGGCATGAGTATAACCACAACCAAACGAAATATGTATGCACATTTTCAGCCGCGACGTCCAATTAGTTGCATTCAGTGGAAAATTCAATTGTTCAAAATCAACATGAAAATTCGATCGCTATTTTGAGACCACAAATGAGTTCATGTGGCATGCAGCACAATCGTTTCAATTCAAATTAGATTCTGTAAAAAACCCACATATTTTGCATTTAAATTACAATTACTCGCTGACATAAATTTTAACTTGTTTTTCCATTTTTTTTTTTAATTTCAGCACATATGAACATTTGTACATAACAAATCATTTGGTTAAATTGGTTCATTTAATTCTGTTGTGCACCCATTAATCCGAGCACATTGGGGTTTTCACCGATACACTGAACGATGCACACACAATACATATGTATCATATATATATAGATAATAGCTATGAAATTATGTTTATCAAAATATTCATACACATGTAAAAATTTAATTAAAATGGTATATCTAATTGAAATATATGCTAAAAAATATATCTAACGCATTATAATTTATCTAAGAAAAATTGAGGTATAAATAACGCTTTGGAAAAACAGCTAAAACTCGTAACTGTTTGAAATGTGGCAACCAATCGTTCATACCATGAAAAAAGGTTTGTATAACTTTTGGTTATGACCTTATTTAGGGAATACATACCTTAGGCTATGGTTCGATGAGGTCCAACGTGGGTATCATAAAGCGCACGATTTCTTTAAATCTATACCGGCGTTAAAAAGCATTTGTTTTTTTTTTTCGTGCCACCATATGCCTTAATAAATTACTTAGTCTTGTACTCAAAAATAAATAATTTATGGAATATATTGCTTGATATGTAGATTCTGAAATGCCAGGAAACCCATTGCATACTGTCTGAAAAGTAATGAAAAACGATGATCAATTTTTTACTATTTTCTTAAGACTTATCAGCAATAACTGATTTTCATAAAAATCACGCAGAGTATAATCATCAATTTTTTCGTCGCTTTTGGAACGCCTGTAACAGTAGCCTTAAGCAAAATCTACAAATATATTGCACATAGTTGTTTTTGCAAAAAGCTCAATAACTAGATCTGAGGAAATCTCCATAGAGTGAGTCGTCCAATTAAATTCCTTGTGAAAACGTACTACATATTTATAAAACACTTCTGGAAGTTTTCGTGAAATTGTAATTTTTTAAGCCCACAAGAAATGTACACAGAGGAAAATATTTAAATGGGTTTGCAGTTAACTTGGCTTTGTGAAATGCGAGGTGTTTTGCTTGTTAGCACAAACATAATCGCTTTAAAAAGGAATTTTCATTTAGAGATTGGTGCTGTGACTCGGTTTGCTATACTTTGTTGGTCCTGCAAAATTTTTCTCTGCTGTTGCACTTCCTTGCTCACCATGTCCGTATATTTTAAACACATGTAAGTATGTAAGTATGTATGTAAGTGTGTAAGTATGTAAGTATGTAAGTGTGTAAGTATGTATGTATGTGTGTGGTATACGCGGTGAAACATGAATAATTCCGTAGCTAACGAGCTGCTTTTCGCAAAGTTTCTGCCACAAATGAACATTCAGACGATGTGACGGCGGAACGGCATCAAAAACAAGAACATTTATACATACGTACGTACCTGTTTTGTACAGCTATTTAGGGATGGACATTGATGGAGGACAGAGTCTGTTCGTGCGACGTTGGGGGAGTAGTTGAGGTGTTACCAGTTACCAGTTACCAGTAGGTGCTGCTTCTGCATAAAAGCTATATGCTCTAACTGCAATATCCCACACACACACACACACACATACATACTCACTTAGTTGGGCTGTTAGCTCTGTCAGAACGTCGTTTGGTATTTTGGTATTCTAAAGGATGCGTATGGATAGGCGTTGGTGCAATTTTAGCTAACACACTACGTTCATCTGTGGTTTTTTCTTTTTCATGTTTTCAGCTAATTCGTGGTAGCTTCGTTTAGTTTTCATTTTAATCCACGCATTTGAAAGCATACGACCTTTTGGCTTGTAATGTAAACGGAAATTAATTGCCAGTGCAAAAAAATATTATTCAGATGGCCTTCTCGGAATCTAAAATGGAAGACGAGCGAATTTCAAATGCTCGCTGTGCATTCCGAGAACATCTCTCGAGCTACTTTTCACGCTTTTCAAAGCCATTGAAGCTGAAATCTATGCTGAAGCTTTCAAAAGAAAATGCACATAAAGAACACTGAACATGGCATTTTAGCTGGATGATAATTTGAATTTTCTATTCTCAGCCGATGAATAAAAGTCTGTGCGAATAAAACGGTAAATAAGCGAACAAATCTTTGGCTAACTCATTGAATACAAAACTAAAACAATGAATTACGTTTTAAACGAAGCAGAACATTATTGCATTGTACCAACTAGCATGGACAATGAACAGAAATTTAGTTGAGTCCTAAAGTAAATCATTGAGTAAAATCAGTAGTTGACTTTAAGTCGAAACAATCATATCTATGTACATACTTATGTACTTTCGGTTAGAGTTTTCAAAAAATTCAAGTTATTTTAGTACTCCCCTATGAAACTTTTATACCCGAGCGTACTAGTTCCGAAAGGGATTAAAACTTTGATATTGGTGAATATAATAGTGATCTGCAAGAGAAAGCTAGATATTAGACATAAACGTCCTGTGTGTGACAGAGGAATAGAATTGGTTTTGCTTGTGCGGGTAGATGAGTAATTAAAAAGTAAAGTTTTGAGTTTAGTCATACTTTAAATTTCCTCAATTTTTGTTTTACTTTTATACACGAAGTAAGCAATTAGGTGTTCGAGGACATGTTTTTCAAGCCTAGGATACTAATGCTATTTTTTATAAATAAATAAATACTAATCCTTAGTCGCATCGACTAACATGTTTTCAACACTGCTTTTTCTGTGTTAAAGCGTCAATTTTAAACAAAAGCTGCATATATTGGTATATGAATATTTTCTTAGTATATATGTAATAAAACAAAAGTGTTGCAGTTTAGTTATATTTTCCATTTTATAAATAAACCAGAAAACGCATTTCGGAAACATGTGGCAATTCTCTCAAAAACAAAGGTATGCTCCTTGTTCTCGCTAAGTGAACAATTTGAAACTAAAATTGATTAATAGTTTAAATCCTTGTGTATAATTTAACCCTGCTGTTAGGTTAAAAAAAACTTACGAATCTTAGGTTAGAGGACAATTTGATCCATACTGCAGTTTTCATACAAAATAACAATTTAATCTTAGTCTTTATATTTAGTTTGGTTCAATACTTCCTAAATATTATTATTTTATTATTTACTCAACTCTGGTAAAACCCAGCACCAGTGGCCTGCTCTAAAAATGCTTCTAGTTCAGGAGCTCGAAAGCGAGGAATTTGTAGTTGCTGCAAGTCTAAGTCTGATGTAAAATGCTCCATTTGCAGTGCGTTTATTTGCAAAACCAACCGAAAAACATTTTTTTGCTCATCATGTAGTGCCAAAAAATATCGAACAAACTAATAAATACTTATTTTTGGAAAATTAATGTAAAGAAAATCAAAGAAAATATACTATGGACCAAATGGTCCCTTAACTTAAGATTCGTAATTTTCAATTTATCTTAGTCCAGTTTTAAGTCAGAGAATTAAATGTTCGCACATAATATTGTTTTATAAAAAGACCACCTGAGCTGAAAAATTTAGACAGTATATATCACCGTTCCAAAGTTACAAAGAAAACAAAAAAAAAATTGGACCAAATGGTCTTAACCTAACAGCAGGGTTAATTAGATTTAATCTTTTAAAAAATCGACCAAAAACACCGTGACACGAGATTCTTATTTATAAGATTAAAAACAAGCAATGCTTTTACATGGCTAGTATCATTGATCATAAGAATAAACTTTTAACAATTGTGTTTTTTCAATACAATTTTAAATCAAGAAGTACATCGATACCACATTGGCAATTTTGGCACACTTATAATTAAAATGCTGTGTATCTCTGAAACAACATTAACAAAATCTACCAAATTTTGATACTCACTTAGCATTTTAACTCAGTATTTTACAAAACTTTTCTTGTGGTAACACAATGGGCCAAATATTGGCCTAAGTGAGCCGCTGTAGGCGGCTGCCACTCCAACCTAACCTAACCTATGTAGAATTTCGAAATTTCTATAAATCGGACAAAACCCACGACCACTTCTCATTTAAATCAAAATCGGTGTTTTAGTAACTATTGTATTACAGGCCATTGTGCACCGGTAACTAAACTGCCTCAGCTCTCACCATACATGGATGCCATCGGAAAACAAACAAAAAATTAACATAAAAAACTCGTAGAATAATTTATATAAAGTATTCGCCACAAATTTTTTTTAGGTAGTAAATGTTCGTTTGCAAAATAAAATTGGTTATCTGATTGCTCGAAGCGTCGCCTCTAAAAAAAATTTTCACATACAAGAGCAGCCCTGCTAGCCTTTGATACTAAAGTTTGTATAACAAATGGCAAAATGAGTATAGACATCATTTTAATAATTTGCGTTAATTTTGCTTGACTTTTTCTACCTCGGCATTATCGCGGCTCAGAGTTGTACATATTTAAAGCAATTACTCGATGGAGTATTTGAAAGTTCTCTCGGATCGATTTCAAATCGATTAA
Organism: Anomoia purmunda; assembly: GCA_951828415.1. Taxonomy (NCBI): domain Eukaryota; kingdom Metazoa; phylum Arthropoda; class Insecta; order Diptera; family Tephritidae; genus Anomoia; species Anomoia purmunda. The sequence continues at coordinate 522,439 of OX639993.1, read as the reverse complement.
TTCGTGAAAGAAATGTTGCCTGAAAAACCTGGTTGGGTTTCGGTTAAAAACGCTTCAACTAATTTTAAGTACTAACTTAAGCTTTTTTATGAATACGCCCAGCCCCATAGGTGTTAATGGGCTATCTATCAAATTAAGCTACGACTAACTTTAAAGTCGCTTTGTTGTTTACTATGACCAAGTGCCACTGAATTTGAATTAGATTATAAAATGTTCACATCTACATATTTATTGTTTGTTGTGATGATTTTTCAAATGTTTATGTGAAAACACCCCCTGATTCAGAATATTACATCCAGCTATTTATATATACTCTTTTTTATTTTGTAGCATCTATGTATTAGTGACGCTTATTCAACTTTCTTTGTTTGCTTGTTTTTCAAGTGAGATAATTAAACTCAATACATTTCGATTGAATTTATAAAACAAAGTTAGTTAGTTACTAAAATTAGTAGGCGGAAGAGAAAACCCGGGTTATTTTTACATAACAAAGGAATTTTCTAAAATTGAAATGGTGTTTCCTAGTGAAAGAAAAAACAAGTATTTTTTTAAGGGAAACATGGGGGAAGGCAGAGTTTTGGTACATGTGTGTACCAGTAGGATTTTCACCGAGTGCTTTCTAATATATACGAATATCAACAGGTAAAGAGGAGCTGCTACCTTTTAATATATTTTCTAGAGCTGTCGATATATGACATATATGAACAGTTGTATATTTTTTTTTTTTTTTGTATGATACAGCTGGAAACAATCTCTACACAATAGCACATTACATTATTCACAAAGCTATATTCAGCGTTCCCATGTCGTGCAATTTTGTAACATTTTTAGAGTTATTGGATTTTTTTTGTTTTTTTGGGTATTTAAATTACGATTCAAAAAGGTTTTCTACTGGTTATACAATAATACAATACAGTTGTGTATTTTTAGCAAAGTATTGCCTAATCGGTAATTTTTAGTAGATGGTAATTTTCAGTCGTATATTGGGCATACAATATTCACAAAAGGGGTGTTTAGTTAGTTCAAGTATTTTGCATAAACCTTTTAAAAGGATAATCTAAAATGGTAGCACCAAATGTCATAATCTGTTTGACAGATAGTTAATATATGGTACTATGGTGTCCAAAAAGTGACCATGAAATTACCTCATTTATTGCATCATTGTTTATACTGCGGAATATATTAGTTATCTATATAAAAATGTGTGTGTGTGTGTGTATGTACAATAAAGCAGCGCAAGACACTTTGATCTGAAACTATTACGAATACCCAACAATGCCAACATTCCTGCACCAAATTGTTCGATTTATAAACCCAATATAAGAAATGCAATCTTATTATTTCTTTTCAACATAACAATGCGGCAAATGTAGCTCCAAGTATACCAAGCGTACATACAAACAAACATAACTGTCTCCTAATTAGGTTAAGTGAAGTGGAATCTAAACTGCAGCTGTAGTAAAATACAATTGTTAGTTTCAAACACCAAACCTCCCTACATGCCACGAACGGCGAAAGAGCACAATGTTTTGCCGTTTAGTGGTGCTGCTATTGAAATGAAGACGCCTTGGTGTAATTCTTATATTTTTTAAATTTTTATTTCTATTTGAATGCTTAGAACGAAGATCAGGTGTTTGGTTTATATGCATTTTGCTCACATGCGCTTCCCAGCCAGGGGCATAAGTTGCAATACTCTGGAATTTATTACAAAAATGAATTTCCATTACCGAGAGTGTGAGTATTTCCTGTAGGAAATGCCTTATCCAATTTTTTCAGCTAAAATCTTCATACTCAAGGTGAGAGAAGTTTTGAAGAGTGTAAAGATTGTAATTAAAGCTTGCGACCGCTTTTCTCCTTGAAAGACATAGATGGGAACTGCATAATCCCAATTTTGTTATTTTCAATTAAAATTTTTTTTAAACCACCGCGGTTAGAGGTTTACAATTCTTGTATTTTTCGTTGCTTTTGAGTGGAGTGATGGACAGAGAAACTAAGAAAACCAACGATAAACGAACGGATGGAAGTGAAAAAAAGAAATAAAAACGTGTATTTTCCAATTCGAAGGTAAATTACTTACTTACTTAAATGACGCTATAACCGCTTAAGCAATTTTGGCCGAACTTCTCCTACAATTTGAGGTGTGCGCTCTTGTTGTTGTAACACAAATTGACGGACATACTGTTTCACGCCGACTCCGAAGAGCGAATTGCTTTTTGTGAGAAGTTTTTTTTCATGGCAGAAATATACTCGGAGGTTTGCCATTGCCTACCGAAGGGCGACCTCCATTAGAAACGCCTTTTCTATAATATTTGATGTTACTTGCTCCGGTAAGGATTTGAACCCAGGACCTACCGAATGAAGCACGCACATGCTACACACTCGGCTACCCGAAGGTAAATACAAAGTAAAAATTAAAAAAAAGCAAAGCAATTTTGAATTTTCCACCACGCAAGACGAAGAAAGCACAAGCATTCAGCTTACGCGACGTTATCATCTTATACGAATTAGCCTGGGTTGTTTGGTTTCACTGGAGTTTTTTTCACAAACAGATTGAGAAATTCAGGGGTGCACAGAGAATTAAAGGTGGACTATACCCTGATCTTCTCGGTGACGAGATTTTCAAGTCACATTTTTGTATGATAAAATCTTGCCAAATCAAGTGGATTGATGAGATAATTACGATACTGCGATAATTACAAGAGTAAGTTTTAGTTTGGACATAGTATTAACTCGAATGCGTTGTAATTAACTCAAAATTGGCATTTTGACTAAAATTATCTTGCCGTTTTTGCAATACATTTGACACTTAAGTATTTTAAATCTAAATTACTTAAGTACATACATAGTTAAAAATTCGAGCAGATAAATTTCGATAAAATGTTATGCAAAAATTTGGTTAATAGATCTCGAAAGCTAAAAACCATATAGAACTCTACATTTCTCTTCGATGGACTCGTTATTATAAGCGTGGATTAATAAGAAAAGTGCTCAGTTTCAAAAGTGTACAGTTACACTCTTTGTAGTTTTACTGGACTGATTTAACATCAATTCTTGTTTCGAAGAATGAAAGTTTTCGTTTGAAAAGATTCTGAATAATTTTTTTTTTCAACACATCTATATTATGGCATTTGGTCCAATTAAAAAGGGTTTTATATCTAAACATTGTTTTTTTACCTAAATAATTATTGTATCCCGAATCAACGTTTGTTATTATAAAATTAAGTTAATTAATTTAAGGAAAATAAAATTACTGATATTTTCGGATTCGAAATTCATTACTTAGAAACAAATGTTATGTGATAACTATTGATTGGTGAACCAATTACGAGTACAAAGCTATTATCTTAGAATAACTAAAAAATTCCACAAACTGGTTTACGTATTTTAATTTTATTGCAACACGGATACCATCTCACGTGCTGCACAGTTATCAGTAAAATATATTGTACATTAGATAATTGTTCGGTGATGTTAACAGAAACTTATAATGATTTGCAATTCGATACCAACTTATGTGACTCCTCACAAATGACTGCACAATTTTTATTTGCGTAAGACATTCACACACAATTACATATATACGCAGTATGTATGTACATACATATGTGCCGCATGTGTATCGCCACAGATGCGAGAACATCGACGCATTATGCAAAAAATTCCACGGAGATGCACTTTTTTTTAAGGATTCTGCAAATGAAGAGTAAACAGGAGAAGGATAAATGCCGGTGTTGGCGTGCTTTATCAAAGGTGAAAGGAATATAAAAATTATTTACAGAAAAGCTTAAGGCGAGGCGAGAATGAGGCTGCGAGATGGCAGATTGTAGACCAACCAGCACGGAAATTGCAGTCAAGCACTCCCGATGCGCAAGAGCCACAATATGGTGGATGTATGTACATACATACATATGTAGGTATGTATGTAGATGTCTGAATAAATACTTGAGCCGATGAATGTGTAAATTTGTTAAATATGAACATGTGTGTATGTGCGTGTGCATCCAACATAATACTCGTACATTAATGCCATTCTATCTGCACATAACCCGACCCGATGCTGTAGAATGAAAAGTAGTTGAATGCGTTCCAAGGGAGATGCGCCAAAGTGAGAATCGAGTGGCAACGCTTATGCAAATGCGTTTTTTGAGTGGATGAATGGCCACATGCGCACGCAAGCAGCATCCTTAAAAATAACTCACTCGCACATACATAGACACACATACGTATTTACTAAATACTTGTTATGTAAGTACGTACATCAAATAACAGTGGTGTGTGTTGCTTGAATGAATGAAGGAGACTACATAAATGTAGTTGTGGATGGTCCTGCAACGCCCATAGCAATTGTCGCATTGTTCGTTAACTGTTGCTGACATTTGTATGTTGTGCGTGTGTGTGTGTGTGTGTATGTAGTATGTATGTAGTATCTAGTCGCGCCGCAACATGAACAGTTGTATTAATGTATGGGTGATGTAAACATTTACTTTTGTTTGGAGTGTTTCCTTGCTTTTTTTTTAAAGCCACACAACTGGGAAATTATTATGTAAGTGAATATGAATTTGCTGTAATACAAAAAGTTCCAATCATTTGGGAAATTAGATTTTATAGTGCTAAAATGGCGAACGGAGTATAGTTAAAAAAGCTCGTACGCGAAGAGGTGAAAATACAACTAAATAAACACTACACATGCAGATGTACCTTCATATAAATATAAGGGCGCGGCGTAAATATCTCCCATTCATACTATGGGCCCGTTTCTTTGCACCCGAGTTGCAAAAGAACGCTCCAGCTCGGATAAAATTCCCTGTAGTTGTAAAAGCAACCCTATTAGTATCTTTCATGAAACATGAGATTTGTTAGTGCTATTTATGAACTGAAAATAGTTGTTCGAACAAATTTAACTTGACTTTATTATATGTATATTTAAAAATACTACGCAAATAAAAATGAATTAGGTGTTAAACTGAAATTTCCCACGTATGTATTTTCTTTCGGCTCATTCACAACAGCGCAACTTTTTCACTTGTCAATACTACATCTCAGGTCTGATATCATTTTACCGAGTTAGCTCAACTCGGATATTTTTCCGAGTTAGTGTTGTTGCTTTACATGCATTTTGTTATTCTACCTAGTGTTCTTCTGCAACTTGTTTACAAAGAAACGGGCCTTAACAAAGTGGTTAGGACGAGAGCTGTGCCGACTTAGCCATATCCGTTTGTCTGTCTGTTTGAACGCAAATTCGTCTCTCAGTTTTTCAGATATCAGACTCAAATTTCGCAGGTGAATATATTTTTAGCTAGCTAGACTAGCTAAAGGATACTAGGTATAACAAATTGTATATAAAGCAACAACACAAACTCGGAAAATATATTGAGTCAACTCGTCAACTCGTTGAAATGATCTTTGACCTGAGATGCAGTGTGGTGAAGTACAAAAGCTGTGCTATTGTAAATGACCCCTAAGAAAACACATATGAAATTTCAGTTTAACACTAAATGAGGTTTTATTTGTATAGTATTTTCAAATATATAACCAAAACAACCAACAATTTGCCAGCATAACTAAAATGCCACCAAACGACACGTTCATATATTTCATGAAAAGTGGTTACAGGGCTGCTTCTGCAACTCAATGAAATTCTATTCAAGTTGGAGCGTTCTTTTGCTAGTCGGTTACAAAGAAACTGGCCTAATGTATTAATTATTTGTCGGAAGCGACCGCTTGTACCTACCGTATCACCGGATATTCAAATATGGGGGTTCTAAACTCCTTTCCTCAAACAGCTAAAATTATAAAAGTTATTTATTTATCAATCGTACTGAGTCTACTGGGAGAATCACCAAGGTCAGTGCTTTATAAGGAGTTGCTCTCATGTCACTTTTGGTTCACTTCTGATGATTTACTTCAAAACTTTGCAAATGAATTAAGTAAAATTTTACTTGTTTATTTAAAAAAAAAAGCTATAATTTCATTTGAAGGCTACACCACTTTTATCAAATATCAGTACAAAACAAGATTCGCTGACATAATTATGAAAGGGTTAGGTAATACTCGCTGGCTTCGCGGCATCTCGTTCCCATTTACCTTAATATAACCAACTAAGTACCTTAGTTTTGTGTTCAATATAATTTTCAACCTAATCATAAATTTTACGCTTGTTATCTGTGCCACGCCTGTTTAATATACTAGCCAGCCTTCCATCTGCGTGTAAAATTTTAAACAAATCCATTGAGTACTTTTTGCGTGTTTGACATCCGGCAGAAAAACGGGTTTCACATACGGAATTTATAAACAACTCGACTCCAGTGCCACCTAACGGGACCATCTTTACGAAGCGTATATACCTTGCATTTGATCAAACTTCTATTAGTTTTTATATTAGGACCAGCTATGCAAAAAATGATCTACGATAATTTGACTGAAATCTAGAAGTAGCTAATAATTATTGGCCTTATTATTTATATCAATAATATTTTTATACGAGCTTAATGACGATATTTATTTTTTTTTAAGAAAATTTTCACTTTGACTATTGGGATTTTTCCAAATTTTCCCAAAATAAAAAGCGGACTCAAGCACGTATGACTTTAAAGCAATTATTTGGAATAGATATAAATTTTTCCGTAGCGTAAATTAAAATTAAGCTAAGGAGCAATCCTTCACTTTTACAAAAACATTTAAATAAATATATCCATTAACCATTCCATTTTTTTGCAAAATGTTTGCCACTGCTATACGAAACTCCGCTTTTGAGAACAGTTCCTTTTGAACAGCTCCGCTGTATTTACGGGTTGAATTGTCAACACTGTCAGCGCATCTGTACGAGTAGACAGCCGGCGGTGCACACACCCACCCTGCGAATTCGCTTTCTCTATCTCTGACTTTCGTATGCGGTTCGCCGTTGTTTCCAAAGTGTCACAATAATGACACAGATTTCCATTGGCAGCCGACGCTTGGCTACCGCGACTACATCCGTTGTTTTGTCAATGGGTATTATTGTGGCTGGGTGTCTATATACTTAACTATAGATATTATATATCAACATTTGTATGTAGCTACATATGTATGGATTTACATACAAAACCGCACTGTTGCATGGTAAAAAGTAAGTAGCATTGTTTACTTTCTGCTTTTAACCGGCAGCGTTAAAACAGCGGCATTAAAAAATAAGTAGTTTGATAATTTATGACATTAATGGTAGGGATAGTTTATTCTGTAAATGATAAGAAGTATATGTATCTACATATCTACATATATGCTTTTGTGGTTACTTACGTAGGAGTTTGATTAAAATAAGTGTACCGTGAAGATACCTACAAGTGTGATTCTCAAGTGCATTTCGATTTCACGAAGTTCGTTCTTATTTTTATTGCCAATAAATCGTCAATTGGGTGGTTTTAAAATCGTCTACCGCCATCGAAGATTCCAATTGTGACTACCGCTATAATAAGGTTCCAATGCGTTGTGGTGAGTATCTTAATAACAATAAATATTTGAATTGAATGAATGGCTGCGTACTAAGCCTCCCTTTTTAATGTTCAATTGACTTTCCAGGCACAAGCAATAAATTATTAGATGGTGTTGCGTCGATATATACTTAGCGCATAGCTCAGCTGTAAACTACTTCCACGAAGAGTTGACAAATTGAAATGGCCCATTACCGATAAATCCGAAAAATGCTAAATTCAAATGTATTACAGTTAATGCAACAAGGAAGCACAGTAAAATTTCTTCGGAATCCCAAAAAAATTGTAGCTACGATTTTTTTCTGCAACTCCATCGATTTTTTAGGAGAGACGTTCATGATATATGTAAACTATAGTTTAATCGACAATACCAATTGAATCCAAAAGTCATTTCACAGTACAACACTTCACTCGCTCTTGTTTTTGTACCGAAGGAAGTTTTGGAAATCGCCTTGCACTGGCCGTTTTCATACTCAAACGTCAAATTTTCCGTTAGAATTCTATGCTACTGTAGTTTTAGACGTCTGTCTTTCATTAGTTTAGTGTTTTTACTCATAGAGGGTCCTCCTGGACGCAGTTCTTCATCTATTGATTTTCTTCCCAAACGAGAAAAGTTCCAGATCCAAACGTGATTTGATTTCCCCAGGTGCTTTGTCAAAATTAGACAGTATAAATTTATTAAATTAAACGTATATATCTATAAATGAAATAATTAAATATTTTTTGTTGAAATGGATAACGTAAAGTCCACTGTAACACCATTAAATTCCATCAGTTTCGTATCTCAGACAAAGGTTTTTTTTGGGTATGACCTCATATTTGACTGAGAATTCAATAATGATAGTTTGCTCAGATACATCACTAAATTTTAAATGGCAATTTAAATCAGAGCTTTAAAAACTGATAAGCAGGCTTCAATGACAGATATAACTAAAAGGTAGTCAATTTTTCCACTCAACCAATGCTTAAAAACTTTGCTTGCTGCGCAGAATATGACCGCAGAATATCTACCCACACAAACATTTCAGGAACGAATCGTTTAACTTTTAACTTTACTATTTTCGGCTGCACAAACTAAGAATTATTATAGCGATAAAAGGTAATAAAAGCGAGTTAAAAATGTCTTGCACTTATATACATATCTAGAATGTATTTTTGAACTAGATCTATTGAATCGGCCTTATGTAGTTGGCAGTCAATGGTACCACCACATAAATATAATTCATAAATAGAGTACATACAAAAATAGCTAAAACTGATTTTTTCCCCTGTTTTAGTTAATGTATTTCAGCTAGTTCAATAATCGCTTATTTCCCTATTATCTATCATGTATGTGCGTATGTATGTATGTATGTGTGTATTTAGATGCGCACTCATACACCCTTATAATACACTATGCCACAATGCGATATCATCGGCATGTGCAAAAAGAGGTTTTGTTTTGTTAGAAATACAGATTTCAGCACATTATTTTGTACTTCCTATTTATTATGGAATAAGCAAACAAAAAGGATAATGATGAGAGCCAAGCCGTAAGGCAGCTGTCACACAATACATGTTGCTTTAAAAAATATTTCTTATATTACTGATGTGTTTCATATTTACTTAAATCGTTTTGCTCGCACCTATTGATTTTTCTTCTTTCAATGTGTGCGTTTATGTGAACATAAATTTGAAAATATCTGCTTAAACCTTTTTGGTATTATATAATAATCGTTTTTGCGCCGTCATCAAAAGAGGTTACAGGCACGTTTTATTTGCTCATGCGGCAGATATTGGATCGGAAAAATGTCGAGTATGTGTAATAAAGCTGTCGTTAAGAAGAGACACACAGAGGCAAATGCATAACTCGGTAATAAGCCCATGAACCTTTGGGTATCTTAACGAATTTAAATGCTGGAATGCATCATGTATACTTTACATATATATGTAATTTTATTAATATAAAAAAAATAATAAATGCTTTTAAATTTACGGGATGATAGCTTATATCTTTTTTTTAATTCAAACCAAAGCAAATAAACCGCTATTGAATAAATTAAATAAGACCAGATGAAACCAAAATTGAAATAACCGGCGCTAGGTTTTTTATTTTAAATAAACAGTATTATTTTTATTAAATAAAGTGGTTTGCTTTTTATATAAAAATGGAAGTGAGTCCTTTATACATAGCCGTCTAAAATACTCAACCCATCTTTATTAAATTTGTACTGTAGGTTTAGTTCATCCAAGGGCCCAACAAAAGATATATGTATTTGCAAATTTGGAAGAAATGTGCGGGTCCACACCGCCGTAGAAGGAAAAATTTGAATTTGAATTATCTTATCTCTGCGACTATTCGGTGCAGCCTAGTGGATCCAGCTGTGCATCATTTGAAAACATGGGCGGTGTCACGCTTTATAAAAAGCAGATGATGCAGTTGTACAATACTTCGTATATAGATTCTTTATACCAGGGGAGAAAAATACTGCACTTAAGGGAAACCTACTCTTCGCCATATATTCGTAGCTATTTCACATATATCTATATATATATGATATTCGATGTATATATATATTACCTTTAGATCAAGGTTTAATGATATTGTAAACCCGAAAGCAATGTAATAAAATACCCATTCTATCGCTTAAAAAAAATATGTTTTTATTCAGCAAATCAAGCCGGAAATGCTACCATAAAAATATTTTGAAAACATAACCGAACTCTATGAATTTAAATATAAACACAAAGAAATTAGTATAATTTTAACGTCACGCCCATTTTCCAAAAACAGATTACACACACATACATATTTCCCTGTCCTGTCCATGGTTACTGAAATATCGCATTCTTTGGATTTTCACAAAATACGGTTATGTGGGCGTGGTTATTATCTGAACTACATCGGGTCGAGGGCAATGGGTATACCAAGTTTCCTTTAGATATATTAATATCTACTCGAGTTATCCAGTTTACGGACGGACAGACCGACCGACAGACATGGCGTATTCAATTTCGCTATTTATTCTAAGAATTTTGGCATTTATATGCATCTCTATATCTATTTCGGTTGCTTCATGCTGCCACAAACAACCATTACGTGAATAAAGGGCATCACTGTGTGCGAGTGAAAAAATACAGAAGAGCAGGTAAAATGCATTGGATTAAGGAATTCTTTCATAAATTCAATTCAATTCCAAATTGTTTCTTTCTCAAAAACCTTTTTTTTTTTGCACAGCTTATCCGTATCTAAAACGCAGTACAGTGAGATACTCTCGCCTTTGCCTAAGCTATGTATATGTACTCGAATGACACACGAACTTGCACTGAAAGAAATATTGAAAGTTCGTAGAAAAGAGATTGTGGCATAAAGGCAAAACTTTAGTATTAAGCGGTAAATCTTTTATTCCTATCTAGCATTTTATATTATATTTACTTACTTCTTTTTGTTCTTCTGTTTTTTCGAAAGGACATAAAATATTGAACTCAAACTTAAATTTAAAAATCTTGTTAAAATTCTTTTAAAATAATTTTTTTATATTTGCTCCAATAAAAACAGTAACAGCTTCAGGAGATAAAAATAAAATGTTTCTTTGAGAGTAATTCTAGAGGACTGTTTCTGATCACTTCTGAACCCGAAGATATATAAAACAAAAAGGGCAAATGCAGAAATATGGTTAGTGTAAATAAAATATGCTTAAAAAAATTAACAAAAATCATGTTGCTGTTTTTATTGGCGCAGCGCAGATACGTTGTGTGGAGATAAGTATCTTTTCATTTTTTGAAAGAACTTTACTATGAGTTAATTTCAATTAAAATTTGGTTATTTCTATATTAAATTCGTTTAAAAACTTTCAGTTTTTTCTTATCCTCTTTACTAAAAAAATTTAAAAATTTCTTATTGTTAAAAAAAAACATACAGTTCCTGCTCTGTGTTGTATGTCGTGGCGTTCAATGATTTATTGCCATACCATGGTACACAAAATGCTAATTTGACACGATTCGAAATGGAAGAGTTACTCGTTTTGCTGTGATTTATTTGGAATTTTAGTTCCTTTCCAGAGGTAGTTTTGGATTCGTAGAACGTGATTACAGTTAGATAGTTTTACTTACGTTCAAAAATAAATCTATTGAAAGCAACACTTTTTACGAGCTATCCCGTTTTGTAAATAGCTAAAAAATTTTGATTAGCCTAATTTAATATTGCTCCAATTTAAGTCATATTAATTTCTACGAGCAATGTAAATAGTAGTAGACCTGCATCGTGAAGTAGAAAGAGTTTTATGACAGCCTTCTTGTCTTCTTCTTCTGTAATGCAACTAAAGGCGGTGGTGCGAATATTTTTTTCTGTTGTGAAATACGCGTCGAATATTTATCGATCTATGTACATAAATATGTGCTGTGCTGTGCTGTGATAACCAGCTATGCAAATCCAATCTGCCCAATAAAAGTTCTAGTTCATGAACTGGTATTTATTGGGCGCAGTCACGCCAGTTCGTAGGTGGTGTCACGTGAACTGACACTTATGATCCCAATGATGTGGGTTGGCATCTGGGATATGCGGGTTTTTCAAATACATATGTATATTAAATGTAAAATACTATGTGATATTTAAAAAAAAATTATATTCGTTTTATCCTTAACCTTACCAGCTGGTCTTATAAGAATAGCGGCGCTACTAAAATCATAAACAAATAGGTATGTTTCGATTAAATAAAAGTGTTTGACCGAATGGTATGATGCCGCGACTGTCATTTGATATCTCGGTAGACATATTTGCTTATGTGGGAAAGAGATAAAAGATGAAGTAGTTGAGTTGATCGGCAATTTGGTAGCGAACTAGTTTGGAACTGGAAATATTCACCGCAGGATATTTGAAAACAGTACTTGCGTTTGGTGGCACATGGTGGGCGGCAGTAACTTTTTAGAACAATAACCCCCCCTCCTTTTGCCGTAAATTGACCATATGAAATTGAATAAAAAATGACAACGCAAAAGTTTTGCTTCACTGCAACTTTTTTCAGTTTTTTTTATAGCATTCGCTTTTATCGAATTTGCATGGCAAATAAATTACAAATTCATTGAAATGGGCAATTTTTATTATTAAAGCGGCGCAGAAAGTTTAGCTTTGAACTTTAAGCTCTTTTATCTCAACTCATTTGTATTAATTGCTTTTACCGATTCAATTTTTTAATTGTTTGCCTTTATCCTCGAAACTATGTATAATGGCAATTTCTATTAATTTGTTTACTGAAAATTGCGAAACAATTAAAAACTCAGATATTTTAAGTGTTGATTTTGCTGCACCTCAATTTTCAATGAACATCCGAATTTTGCCAATTTGAATTGATAATTATTGAGGAAATGAGGGCTGCAGTTACGACTAATAATAAATTGTTGGTGAATTGGAAAATGGATACAATATTAAGTAAAAGTCGCAGAAGTGTAGCAATCGAGTTTTCCATTCACTTTCGAAACAATATTAAAACATCAAAGAGGTTCGAAAATGGGAATTAATTCAGGAAATTAACAGCACATATTTAACAGATATTATAGGCACGTACCATGTATTCTACCGAATGAATGCGACTGATGCTTCAATAGTTGAATTAAAGTTGGCATATTTTCCACACAAAGTCCCTTCATTTACGTTCATTGCAGCTACTCACTGAATGCGTCGCACAAACATCCGCACACAAATATTTCTGTCGGCATTGGCTTCCATTTTCAGCAGACTCACATTTTGATGCATCCTACTCATTGAAGGGTAACCATTTTAAACGGTATAATAGCTAATTGCCGATTTTCTTTAAGTTTTTCACAAAGGGTAATTCTAATTTTTTTGTTTGTTTAAATATAAAATAAATGTACCGTCTATTTTTTTGTTAATGGATAGTTAGGGGACGATTAGTGAGCTTTGTAGGTACCGGAAATCTACTTTTTAAATTTTTCCTTACTTCAGAGTCATTTTTAAAGAACCTAAAAGTTTAGCATTAATTACTTTTCATCCACATGCTGTGGCGCGTACAAAAAATATTGGGGAAGGGCTAATTTAATTAAAAAGTCAATTAATTTCAAGACTATACTACAGTTTTACGATTTTGGTAGTGGTTTGGAAAGAAAATATGTTACAAAATTCATCGAATTCAATCCAAAGAAAGTGTGTTGCGTTTTTCTCTTTTAAAAGAATTATATGATATATTATTTGAGGTGGAAACAACGCATATTACTTTGACATATGTGAAACATTATATATATACAATTATATTGGAATACAGAGACGCGTGTAAACATTTTATGCAATATATTTAAACAAATTCCTTTGATGCGCAAAATACCCTTTGACCTTTGCATTTGAGATTATTTTAATTTGTGAAGCAAATAGATCAACAGAACACCCTTAGCCTGTTCTTCTCCATTCTTCCGTTCTTCCTCTTCTAGCATTCTTCTATTAATGCAATGTCTTTATGATATATTTACCTTCAAGTCGCGAAAGCTTCTGTGATTTCAAGGATCAAACTATGATTGTCTTGCGGCTCGTAATTGCCCTTGAAACTCTGAATTATATTAAAATGAACTCCATAACTTCAAAACCTCTATTTTCTACAGAATCCAATAAATCTCTAATTTTAGTAGTTTTTTTTATCATCGGATCATCAAACATTCCGGCACCCATATTCGTTTCAGAAAATTATGCACTGTCCTCAGTTTTATATGCAGTGCCAATTCATAATTCATGTTTGTTGTTTTGAAAATTCTTTATTTAAATTAAAAAGTAATGCAAAGGCCATGCCATGGCAACAGATTTTTCCCACAAACATTCGTGCCGTATTGAAGAAGGCCCAAAATGAGTTTAGTATAATCGTAGTTTTCTTTTTCTTGTACGTTGTTCACTGGAACCGAGCGTAAATTATTAACTATATGAACCGGAACTTCCTTGAAACTTTGCACATAGGCGTCGATAAATAGGCACCCATCTTTTCGATCTTGTTTGCGACAAATATTTTGGAACCATTCACAGATATTATTGAAAACACAACTTTAATAACGCAAATCATATTTATTTGGAATGTATGTAACAAAGTAAATGCAATTGACATTGGATGTTGTCGATGAAATCGCGGTACATAACTTTTTGGTGACTATTGCAACGATTACCACTGTGGGCCTGATTGTTAAAAAAATATCCACACAAAGTGTGTTTTATATTATAAATTGTGTCGTGGTTATAACTGACTAACAGAAAACGGTAGTAAAAAATAGTCACAAACACTTCGGGTGAAACCCACTGATTCGGATTAAACGTAACATAAAAGTGCTTTCCATAGCCTTTGATTCAACTTTGTATAATATTTGGTAAATGTTTATTCGCTATGTTTAAGCAAACACAGTTTTACGGTTGGTTACGATTATAAAAACTACTCATAAGTGTTAAGTGAGAAATAATAAAGTTACAAGCATGCAAATTTTACGGGATTTCGTTGAAATAATGGGTGTTTGTGAAATATTTTTGGAATACATACCATAAAATTCTTTGTGGATATTAAATAAAAAAAATTACAAAAAAAAATATTTTTAAATTTTCCTGAAATTTTGATTTTTTTTATGAGTGAGAATAATTGTTGTACTATGTAATAACTTGTATACCTTCCTTTCGATATATTTATAAAAGAGCATATATATAGCTGTAAAGAGAAAGAAACTACAGTATATTGTACATCAACTTTTCCCGCTTCCGGAAGAAAAGAAAATATCAAAAAATAATTTTTTACATCCACGCAATAGTTACAAAACTACCAAAACATTTAAACGAACGAAATATGTATAGCATGGTTGCCTCCGAAGACATCATATTCGACTCCTTAGCAGACAAATGGCAGCCTAAAAATGAAAGTAATTTTTTTTTCTATGGGGTATTGTAATATCACATGAAATGGAATCTGAATTGATCGCCCCTCATTGAAATTTAATTGACCACAAATCTGCATATTGGAAAAATTTTTTAAAATTCAGATTAAAAAGTTTGAAAATATGACATACATTTTTTGAAAGTTGTTGTTTTTTTGTGAATTGCGTACAAAGCTTGAAATTTTTATTACTATGGTTTATGTTAAAAAATAAGCTATATTTTTCTATAAAAAAAAATACTAAAGAAAAATTAATAAACATAGGTGGCAAGCTATAATATATTGAATTTTATTGCAAATGAATGCCTGACACGCTAAATGTATATAAGTATTTATTTATACATAGATATTTCGCCACACATAGCATTTATTAATTGACTAATTTATTATATTTGCTGTGAACATACCCGTTTGCGTGTGTAGTGTGTAGTGTGCATATCGATAGACTAATGCTAAGTTTTATTACATCAAACTCGAGAAATAAATGTTGATCATACTGAGAGCAAAAATTTGTACTCATCAAAAACACTCTAGTACTGAAATGATCTAGCCTTAAATTGTGCTCAGCATTCCGTGTAATGTAGGAAAGGGAAAAGGAAAGGGGTTAACAATTTAGTAATACTTTGTTCAAACATGACAATTAGCTGAGACAATTAAGCATTAAATTGCGCAATAGAGTTTGATATTCACAGACATACAATGTAAACTAGCATGGTTTATATAAAACGAACATCGCCACACTTAGGGTGGGCGGAATTTCATCATTTTCAAAATGCAAAGACGGGATTGTTTTTTAATAATCGAACACTGCGTGTACGTTTATATATATCTGAGGTTGTTAGATTTAATTTCAGAGTGAAAAATGTGCCCATTTGTTGGCAATAGAGTTGATACACGTTTTTCTTGCACGGTTTGCGGTGAGCATGATAAGTAGGCGATGGATCATCTGCAATCAAAAAACAACGCCATGCTTAAACGACGGATGCAGCGAAATACACATTTTTACACAAATGGTTATGATTTTGCGGAAAATTTCAATTTTTGAAGGTCTAAAAATTCAGTTTTTTTATAAATAACTTTTTTTAAAGAAAATTCTTTCGCCTGCCAAAAATTAGATCGATAGGCCACATGGTTCTTGAGAAGCCTTGCTTCTCGCTATGGGACTGTTTGAAAAACGTCATTTTGAGTTAATCGCGTTTAAAGTTTCGGCACATACTTGGGGGCATCTGGGAGGAGTGCGCTGTTGGCAGCTGTATTATTGGCTCTAATGCTTACATCTCTAGGAAATTTGGAATGAATAATCTCAAAGGGATATACCTTAAGAAAACGCATTAACAATATTTCGACAAGTGATATATTTTGCAAAAACACCCCAGGTAAATAAAGAAGGTTTCAACGTTTTAAGTATTTTTGTAGACTAAAGCACCACGCCTGGCCGCTTCTTTACGAAGACTATTTCTAGTTGTACCTCTAAATATGAAACAATTCGTTTTCTTGTTTTTTATTTACTTTCCATTGTTACAAAAAATGTCACAATGTTATATTTAAATTGTGAATGCAATCAATTTTGAGTAGAATTTCACAAAAGCAAACGCGTATTATTATTAAGCACATTCGTCCACTTTAAACTCAAGCTCGTGTTATGAGCTAATCCGATATTTTACTCAAATCAAAATAGTGATTGAGCAAATGTCACAAGCTTCATGTAGTATGCCCATTAATTACTACCTGTTATGAAATTCAAACAGATGCAAGTCATGAGAGCTTTTTGAAATTTAAATTCTGTAAATACAGGCATTCACCCGTAAATGTTTGTATAAGTAGATACATACATACATACATACATATGCACAATAAATACATTTATATGCAAGCAAAGAATTTATCAACGCTTATCATCTTTTTCTAAGTGCAAATTTCAACATTGTTGTTCAAGTGCAAAGCTTTCAGCGCAATCAAATAAATAAATATCAACTCGTATTCCATGTGAAATAGATTTATGTGAATAGATATTCTGGGCTAACTGCGTCAGAGCGTAGTAATAATTTTAGTATTGGATGATACATAGTACGAGTCACTAAACGATAAAAACGACGGCAAATATCAAAATTAACAAAGTGACATTAAAGTGGCATTAAAGTGACGCCATGCCTTCGACTGATCGACACAATGAAAAATCGCAAACCGTCCAAGGTGTAACAAATGGGGCGGCTATCGCTTTTGAAAACCCCAAGTGGTTGACAGCTGAGTTGTTTGAAAAACTTCTAAAACAACAACTCCCAAATTACCAGAAGATTATAAAATTCGAAGCAAAGCCCGCTTTGTCGGCCGGAGAAAATTATGCCACAATAATGTTACGCGTTAATATTGATGTTGAGCTAGAAGGTTTGTGAAGGAATACAATTTAATGAAATTAGTTGCAGCGCAATCAAAATGAATTAACTTAACTGAAATGTGCATCTTACCTAAATTAAAAATGATGATATAACACAATATGGGTGTAATTAGTGAGTCGGCATCTCTGTCATAAACTTGTTTGTGATACTCGGTACTCGGTAGTTTTTCAAATAATAATTACTATTGTACATAGAAATCAACCCAACCCATTTTGATTGGCTTGATACGAGGGGTGTTTCCCATATTTTGCGGCTAGCAAGGAAAATACAGTAATTTGTAATTGAAAGTCGGCATATTTTGCGCGTTCAAATTCCGAAAGTAATATTTCGGAAATATACATATTGTGCTTCAAATGCATTGACCGTTTCTTCTGATGTAGAAAATCTTTGACCAATTGCGCGGTGAAAAAAAGTTATAATAATAATAATATTAATAATTTGGCGCTTACAGCATAACCTGATGCTTGGCCGAACTTCTCCTATTATTTGTAATGTGCGTCTTGATATTTTAAAACAAATTGATGGACCTACACTCGGAGGCTTGCCATTACCTTACTTGGAGGCTTGATATTACTTGCCCCGACCTATTCAGTCGATGTTTCGACCAAATTTGGTTGAGTTTTATTCATTTTGAAAAACAAAAGTAGTCGGTCGCAAAATCCATTATTTTTAGATAAAAAAAACAATACCTAAATATGTTAGATCCGCGCTTTATGTCACATGTCGATCTTGCATTGCAAAAGTCAAATAAGTAAAAAAAATCGTTGTGTTAATAATAAAAATGTCACATTACCAAAACAGAAACTGTTTTCCAGTAGACTTATTAATTCTACTCGTATATTACAGATGGCACGAACAAATCACTCTCGTACATGATGAAGCTGCCTCAGGAGCATGATATTTTCAAGGAAATGATGCGACATCATAATATTTTTGAAGTTGAATACAGGATGTATCATGAAATCATACCCGAATTTGAACAACTGTACCGGGATGTTGGCGTTGAGGTGAATTTGTCTGCAAACTGCTACAATATCGAAACACCTTCTGAGTTTGGAGTAATTTTGCTTGAAGACCTTCGTCCGTTCGGCTACAAAAATGCCAATCGTTTAGACGGTCTTGATTTGGAGCATACGAAGGCGGTACTCGTACGCTTGGCACAGTGGCATGCAGCTTCTGCCACGCGTGTCGAGAAGAAAGGTTTATATCCAGAGTTGTTTCTCCGAGGCATGTTCACCGAATCGCAGGTAGATTCCTTAAACAATTTCTGTGCTGCAACTAGAGCCCCATTTTTGGAGTCTGTAAAGTCCATAGACGGCGCTGGAAATTACATCGATAGCGTAGTAAGTGGATAATTAGAGCATTTTGCCTCCGAAGAATTATCGTTTAAATTCTGATTTAACTCGAACCATAATTTAGGAAAATACATTTGACAATATGATGCATACGTTATTTGGGTTGTCGCATAGTGATCCGAACGAGTTCAGTGTTTTGAATCATGGGGACTGTTGGAGCAATAATGTCATGTTTAAGTATAATAGTGATGGTAAAATCGAAGACACACTACTCATCGACTATCAAATGATCAACTATGGTTCACCAGCGAAAGATTTGCATTACTTTTTAATGTCGTCTACAAGTTACGACTTGAAAGTGAAACACTTTGATTACTTTATTAAATTCTATCACGATAATTTGGTGAGGAATCTAAAGATTTTGAAGTACTCTAAAAAGTTGCCCACCCTGAAAGAAATGCACATAGCAATGATAAAAAATGGCATGTGGGGTAAGTTCTAACTAGTTTAAAGCACTAAATACATATTAATTTCCAAATTTTTCTTTTTTTTTAAGGATTTACAACGGCTTTGGGTGTTATGGCAGTAGCTCTATTGGATCCAAATAAAGATGCAAATATGGAAGGATTTTTTAGTGAATCAGACGCTGCAGTTCGGTTCAGGACTGCAATGTTTACAAATCCCAGATTCCGCAAACATTTGGAAATTATTCTGCCGTTTATGAATAATCGGGGAGTATTTGAAACATAAAATTTGGTATAGTAAATGAAATTCTTAAAAATTGTACAAATTCATATAGGATAAGAGTTGAAATTATCTAAAGATGAAACAAATGAAATTATACTCTGGTAGCAATTATTGTTGTTTGAATTAACTCAAAATAATTGTTACCAAACATATCGTAAAATAACTAAAGCTTTTACTTGGATGGGTGAGCCCAATACTTTGCATTAAATATGTCGGAAGTATAAAGTCCATGGCACGGTAGCTGGCAGCGATCCTAAAAGAGAACGGCACAGACCGAGGTTTTGGGACCCAACGGAATAGGAATTTTTTCTCTTTTCCCTCGTTAAAATTTTTATTATTTACAAAGAAATTGAAAGGGCGATATATATTTTAAATAATCGTCCAACAAAAGGTCAAACATCACAAATTTAATTATTATGATGCCGTGGGAAAACTATTTAAATATTTTTGTACATACATAATCTTTAACTATTTTATCACCCATGGTGATATTTTTCAACCAACTACTTTTATTTATAAAATCTACAAAAAATAGAGGGTAATTTAAAATCGTTCCAGCTTGCTTAAATCTAAATTATATTGCGAAATATTTAGGTTGATTTCTTAAAATATAATGAAATTTATAATTTAGATGGGAAAAGAATGGGCTCTGTACTTTGAGAGCCAAATCGTAACAAACATTCTCCATATAATAAATTTTTTATTATATAACATATTTTGAATTTATTTGATACAGATACATTTGAGACTTGATTTTAGGCCATCGCCATGTTTATAAGAACAGTTGTTTATAATAAAATGGAAGAATTGCGAATACTTTTCCATTTGCTTTTAATATGTCTGTGTATTATAAATAGTTAATTTTTCGATACTGTTATGTAGGTGTCATACTTGTTTAGAGAATCTACACATATTAGAATCGTACACCCCGATTGTCATGTGCAAGGGCAGAGATTATTTGCATTTTGATTTCAGTTGTGAAATTCCCTTTTATCGAAAACCATCAGTGAAACATACATACATTTTCTTGCTGACTTGGAATACACATATACCTCGAGCTATGTCTCGTACGTTGAATTCAACTAATACTTCTATGCATTACGCTGTTCATTGTCAAGTTGTGGCTTGGTGAAGTAAACTTGGTTAGAATGAGTTTATAAAAAAGCCACAAAGATAAGTCTTTATATTGCATTAAGGAAAAAATTTTAAATACTTTAACAGCAGATGTTGTTACCTATACAAAGGTTAGTGTAGTAACTTTGCATAAGAAAATTATTTTTAAGAATCCCCAACATACATATGTACATATGCCAAATGAACCTCCCTACAATCATTTATTTTGAACATACTGAGGCGTATGAGTTAGGAAAGCACAAATATTAAAAAAAAAACCCCACCCCGTAACCAATACAATTAGATAAACTAAAAATCGATAAAAATTCTAAAGAAATGTGCATCGCATTCTTCTGACACAATCAATACAAATTGCTTTTTATTTGTTTACATACCTTAAAGTGTAAAATTCAATCGAAGTGGCTCAATTAACAGAGTGCTTTCATGATTTTCCATATATGTATGTATGTATATTAGACATGTTAAATCGGGCTCCTGGTGTTCCGGGATTTTTTGATTCCCAAAACTTTCGGGATAATTCATTTTGAATCCCGGGATTGATGAGATTCATTTTTCTTACATCAGGTGCAACTCGAAAAATTGATATTTTTTCTAACGGGGGTGGATAGAGGCCTGTAGAAATTATTTGAATATATGTATATCCGCAATCCAGCCAACAAATGTTGAAGCTGAACGGTGTTGGCTTTGGAAGCTATAAATTTAGGTCACGCATGGAGATAGTCTCACACACAATGTTTTAATTTTTGTAAGACCACACTTTAGTTAGTACAAACAGTAACAAAAATAAATTTGCAAGTGTATTTAAACGCAAGCAAATACTTCTCTTATCTCCGGGCAACGAGAGTTGATTTGAGAGTCGGACTCTTGTTTAAATCAGTTTTTACACATAAATGGTTCCAGTTCCCTTTACAAAACATTTTATGAACAAAAATTTTATAAATTTAAGATATTTTTTATCGATATCAAGCAGTGATCTAACATAATTGAAAAAAAGCCAGTAGCAACCGCTACAAAATATTGTATACTTTCGGTTGTTGTTTGTTTTTTGTTTATAAAAAAATGCGTTTTGTCATAATAAATAGCTGAATTAATAAAAATACAAATTGTTTCTTTATGTTCTGATTTCAAATGCCATAATAAGCTGCTCAGCCTTCGACATTGTTCCACTTTTTACATTTTTTACAGAACAGTGCCGAGATCCCAGGATTGCATTATATAATACCGAAAATCTCAAGAACATTAGAATCAGCAAAATTGGTATCTCTAATGTTCTTGTCTTAGCTAAATTATTTCAGTGACCACATTTGTGTTGCCAGTGGTGAGTGGTGAGTTGAAGCTCTTTTCATTTCCTTACTTTGCATATTTTACACAGGTATTTGTGCAGTACTTATTATTCACTGCATAATAAATCAAATTCATTTTAATACCTACATACATAAATTGTATTTGTATTCGCATTTGCATAACCAAGGTAATCACAATTTACGTATGTATGTAGGTAATCAGATGCAATGTTCTAACAATTAGAAGTTTCTTACAGAAGTATGTATGTGGTTTCAGGTATACAAATTATAGTTAAATTAATATAAAATAAATGCATCGAGCTTTGCACAACTGAACGTAGGTCTTATTTAAAATTAAAGCGAAATTGAGAGCTATCATTTATAGAAAGACCACTGACTACTGACCTCAGTGTGCTAAACAAAGCCAAATTAAAATCCATTTAGAAATTATGCATGTTTTAATTATAACGTATTGCTACTTGTTAACAATAATAATGGCTTACACCTAAGTCAAAAATTAAGCTATCTTTCTAACATATGACACCCACACAGACCTTCAAAACAAAACTTTTAAAAGAAGGCAAAAACATTATAGTCAATCAAGGATAATTATGCATCCGATATTGCGATAGTAAGCTTTATGGTTTTCATGAATCGTTGCGAAATTTTAAAATGCGCGGTTGCTTTGGTATCTATAGCGCCACTGCGATTATGATTAGCACCACGTATTATCATGTCCATGATCAGATTAAAGAAGTGGTAACATAATGGGTTGCCATCTCCAAAACATTCTTTGGTTTCGAATGGCTTCGAGAGGTTATTCCCAATTTGGATGGAGCTAAAAATTGGGCTTGACGTTGTTGTATACAGCCATGTAAGATATGCGGGATTCTAAGTTTAGATACAGTGTCCTATATCCAAACACCTTTTAACTCGACGAAAGGATGGTACGTTTCGATTTGTTTACCGAAAGTATTTTCCGGTATTAGATATACTGTGTGTATTTGGTCGATGGTGAGTATCCCAAGTCTGACGCCACTAATAACACAGTATCGTCGATTAGATCTTATAGCCAATGTGAAAAAGACTTATCCAGCTTTAATTGGGGCAAACGTAAGGATGACACTTTTTCTGGCGCTGTTACCATCTCATCCATGATCGAACGAAGAGTCGTAAAGATCGTCCGTGTGTATTGGTCTAAGTTATTCTTCATCAGATTTGCTTTCCTCTATATCCCATGTTTTCTCCGCGCGTCTGTTACCAGATTTTCTTTAACGTATCAGCAAGAGCCAGGCACGTCATTTAAACCATTCGATTGCTGCACTTTATTCCACCAGAATGTTTGGGCAGCATTCGGAACTGCCATCATCTCGAGCTCGGTGCACTCACGTCTTCTATCTCTCGTTTCAAAACTAAACTGATTCTTTTTTTTAGAGTGCATTATGGTAATCCAATGTTATAAATAGCTTTTAATAAGTAAGCAGTTCTTAGATATTGCTTGTGTTTTTTGGTAGGCACGCTATAAGTTCAAACTGTAATCAAATTATCTATTTCAGATTAATTATTTTTGCGAATGTTAGTTCTTAAAATACTTTCCCATTTTAAACAATTTTCGTGGGTACAAACCTTGCCCGAATATTCTGAGCAGAAATGTCGAAAATATACATTTTATGCTATCATAACAAAATTATTTTCTTATTGTTTCTATTTATTATTTAATTGTATACTTTACCGCAACTGTTGCCTCACTTACTGTTTTTATTGTTTCAAATATTGTAGCATAAACACTTGGGGCGGACATAAAATGCTCAAAATTGATTGAACTAAACAAAAAAGTTAAAGTATTTTGAAGCAGCAGTTACGATTACAACTAACAAGTTACAAGTGCATTCGAAACAAAAGACATTCCGGCTAATTTTCAGCCTGGCTGCGCAAACAGTTTTCCTAGTTGTACTTGCACTATCAGTGGCACAATCACTGCCAGTTTCATGGCCAGCGACACCCTCACAATTTGTGTAGCTATAGCCGTAGATGCAATACTTTGGCCGCTTTGATGCCGTCGAAGAGAACACCAGCCATGTACGCCCAATTAGGTTAAGTACTACTACGAAATTCGAAATTACAACATAGCTTCTGTTGCACAACTAAAAGTAGTATCTTTTTCCGCTCAACTTTACGTTCGTTCTCCCTTCACGGTCCATTCGCATTACCAAAGCACCACTTATTTTCACCGCCCTCCGCCATTGGCTGGTGAGTGGGGGGAGATGGGCACTGCTTTCGTTTGTCTTTTGCACTTTCCCCACCCCTCCCCCTACCGCACTTAAGTATAAATATGTGCATAAATATTTATTCACCATAGTACCATAGGTACATACATATGTATGTAACTATAGATATATGAGCATTGCGATATGTTTGTGTGTGGGCAACCGTTGATGCTACTCTTTGCTTGATGTTTGTTGTAAAGATCATAGCCGTACATCGTATGCACCTAATTTGTATGTGGACGCTGGTCCTTTGCTTGTAGAGAAGCTGTTGCCATCCACTTTGTCTTCACTTCAACTTGGTGTTCTTGAATTATCTGCATTTTTTGTTGGCAGCATCAGCAGCAGCATCTACAGAACTATCATGTTTATTGGCTAGGTGGTTTGATGTACAATGGAAGCATTCTGCTTGGTTTGTTTCCCGGCAACAAACAACATCAGCCAATTCAATATAGCTATGTATGTATGTATGTATGTATAGGACTAGGCAGCAGTAAAGAATCTACGGATCTACGTACAACGAATGCGCTGAGAAAAGCGCTTTTAACTGATTGATTAGCTCACAACTTTTTAAATACTTAGAGGAGCTATAGTCTAAAAAGAAACTTTAACTTGCGCTATTATATAAACCTACATACAGTGGCTCAAACAATTATCACATGGTGATTTTATTATAATATTCGAAATGTATTTTATGATAGCTATTTTTCGTTTTCTATGAAACTTTAGTTTGTATTGCAGTACAAAATTTAAATAAAATTTCAGGAAATATTCATCAAAATTTATTACGATAATATTAATTTGTGAGCTCAAGGCCAGTGTATAAGGAAAAGTATTTATTACTCTTTAATTAAAAAATCTTAAAACTGTAGTACTTACTATCTTGAAATTATATACGTTTTTTTTTAAATAAAATTGGCGTAAACCTAACCGCCCCCACTAATTGTCACCGTGTGTCACTGATTACACTCGCACATCATATTGATTTATTACTTCAAAATTTTAAACTACAATAGGTGGAAGGTGCCCATAAATAGCGATAAGATCCAAAAATAATAATTAATTTTTTACGACCATTAAGTTAAAACTTTTTACTGGTACAAGCTTTTTGAGCAGTTCAGAAGTTCTCGGCAAGTTTAAGTTGAATTATGTTGGTTTCAAAATTCTTCTGGTAAATCTATTTCATCCGAGTGACACGTCATTATATATGAGAGGCGGCGGACAAGTTCGACTCCTAAGGTACATAATGAATGGAAAGTATGGTTTTTCATTTTTTATTTCACATTTTGAATGCGGTTACAAATTTCATCCAAAGTATTTCCTCGATTGGCCAATACTAATTTTGCGACGGTTTGAGCTATTTTAAAAAATGTCGCATCTTTTACCACAAGAGAATTTGAAATAATTTTAATCTTTATTTACACAACAATATTTTATTCTTTTTTGAAAGTTTTATTATTGTATTACCGTTCATCGCGACATAAGTAATTAATTATCGTAAATTATTTGAGTTAGCTAATTTGATTACTTTTGTAGGATCTGCAACAAAACTAACTAAAAATTCGCATCTAAAATGCCAAAATGTTTGCTACATATTTTTAATTTTTTGGTTTTCCTAGATTTTTTACCGGATCCCCAGCGACAAATTTTCTTTTATTGCGCTCATTTCCTTGTCGTGGCATCAATAGCCAGTTTGGAACTCTGTGTACATGTTATAATGGTCAACATTTTTAAAATTTCCGTGAGATCTTATGTAGGGAAAAACAAATCAAAAACCGGAAAAGTGCCGGTTGATTACAAAAGGAAACAGAAAATCCATGGAAATGCTAGCGAAATGAAATTAACAGATATCGCAATGTGAAGAAAATGAAATGGAATAGGAATAGAACAAAAGCTGTTAAATAACATAGCACACTAACAGTTTTAATCCTCGGGTTGAAATAGAAATGAAAATTGAGAAAAAGCAGTACAGTTTGCGCCACTCAGTGGATGACACCTTGGGCAAGGAGTGAAAGTGAGAAGACTTTCCACGGCTTAAAATGAAAATTACGATTTTACTCACTTACCTACATGTGTAGGTACGTATACAACAAGTCACAAATCGAAAATCATAGATTTGATAATATAATACAATAATATACATACATATGTAGGTACACCGGCTCACAGCAGATAATCATGAAGAAAATTAGATAAGATAATAGATACAGTTGTATAAAAAAATCGATTTCAAATTATAAGTATTTAGTGTAGGATTTGTATGTGCCTAGATATTTACATTAGTAAATAATTCTACGTTATATATTTTCATTTACCACACTTGCCAGCTACTGTTTTATCATCAAAGCATCCTTTACAAATTATAAACAATGCAATAATTTTCCATTTAATCCATTAACCATTTTGAAGCAGCGCTAAGCGAAAATAAATGCCACTCAAGATGTGTTGGCTTTCTTTTATTTTCTGGAAAATGTGAAAAAAGTTCCGGGCGGTCAGTCATCCTTTATTTGGCCATGCTGCACATCCTGGGGCCACACGAGTTATGTTCCCACATCTTAACTACATATATGTAAGACATCATGTTCAACTGACTCGCCACATTCCACACAAAAACTCAAAACACATTTCCATATAAAAAGATACATACAAACATACACATATTTCAGGCATCAAATTTAACTAAACGCTTACAGTCCAACACTCCAATAAGCATATGCACTTACATACAAACACAAACATACATTCGTTCGAACATACAAAACATGCATAATTGCATATTTTGCATTCAAAGCTGAGTTGAACGCAAAAATAGCTCGTAAGAAAAATCAGTCTTAAGACATAAGTGATAGAATAAACATCAAAACTGAAGTTTGGAGTTTTAATTCTGTTTCTGGCGCAGTCGCAGAGGATTTTTTTTTGGTTTTATCTTAAGATAAAGTGAACCTACTTGCAGTTTAAAATAAATATAACTTTTAAAAGAACACCAAAAAGCGAACAATAGTAGGCAATTGTGAACAGTGAACTTATGAAAAATAGACAAAAGCATTTTGACAAAAATCGAAACATGTCGAATGTACAGGAACTTAGTGATGTGATAAGAAGGCAAGAAGAGGTAATTAACGCATTGCAAGCACAGATGCAGCAGCAAATGCAACTACAGCAACAGCAGCTAATCAACCAACAACCAGCGCAACAACTCGCTCTTAGTGATGACAAAATAATAAGCCACTTTCGCCACTTAAAATCGTATGGTGGGGCAAAAAGCGACAATTTACTCGCATTCGTCAACGCCGTCGACAGGGGATTTACTTTGTGCAACAATAGGCCCCATGTAGAAGAATTCGTAACCCAAATAGTCGTGAACGAAAAATTGCATGGCGACGCAGGAAGATGCGTTCAACAGCTGATAAACCGCAGCAACTGGTCTGACGTGAAGCAGCGACTGAAGCAGAGATTCCAACCGCAGGAAACGTATGGGCAAATATTCAATCAGTGCAGAGAAATAAAGGTTAATAATTTAAGAGAACTTTTTGATTTCTTCTTAAGCGCTAGTTATAAAATTAATGAATTATACGAATTTGATGAAGCAAAGCCTTCAATATATACACCTGTAAATGTAGACCGAGACCTTAGAGAAATATTGTTAGAAAAGATTGATGGAAGTTACCGAACTCATCTAGATGAAAGTGCTACCTTATTAGAAATGTATAACAGTTACTCAAAATTTAGGTTATTAGATGAAAAACGAGCTATTTCATATAATCACAGAAAACAAAGTTTTTTTTCAAAGGATGCGACAAATAAACAAAATCGGTTTGAAAATAGTAAGTCTAACATTAGACGAGAAACAAATAATCAAAATTCGCAAATTAGTAATAGTAATTATAATTATCAGAATTTAGCGCAAAGTAGACGCTTTCCGAATCGAAATAATTCAGAGCAACGTTTTCAAGCTCCTATACGTAATAATATGTACAATTCCTTTCAAACGAGGTCGAACTCACATATGAGTGTTGACAGTCAAAACAATAGACAGAGCCAGTCTGGTTCATCCAGAAGCTATCAGCCGATGGAGGTGGGTAATGTACA
Source organism: Anomoia purmunda (assembly GCA_951828415.1). Taxonomy (NCBI): domain Eukaryota; kingdom Metazoa; phylum Arthropoda; class Insecta; order Diptera; family Tephritidae; genus Anomoia; species Anomoia purmunda. Next base: position 493,879 of record OX639993.1, on the reverse strand, counting down.
GGAAGACGTAAATTTTACCAAAACGCCTCCACCTGCAGATTGCCCTTAATGACTTTAACAATTGGCGGTAAGGAAATTATATGCCTCATAGATACAGGTTCCGATACAAGTTTAATTAAACCAGATATTTTCAAAAACCATTTTCCCAAACAAGAACTGCAAACACCCCTTTGGTACAGAACTATAAATGGCATAAATCAAGTAACGCACAAAATAGTTACTCCTATACCTGAAGAATTTAAAGTCTCAGGCACTTTCTCATGGAAAGTGATTGATTTTTACAGTAAAAATTACCAAGCTATAATAGGCCAAAATTTTCTCGTCCCTCTTAAAGCTAAGATTGATGTAGAGAATAGATTTATTACCATATTAGGAAAAACAATACATTTTGATACAGTTAGCCCGTATAAAAAACAGGAAATTTGTGCACTTGAATTCAGTGATATGCAAAATTTAGACTTAAAGCATTTAAATTCCGAAGAAAGCCAATTGATTAAAAACTTATTACAAGACTATAAAGATTTATTTTTCAAGGAAGGAGATAAGCTTTCCTTTACACATGAAATAAAACATAAGATATTTACAACGGAGGATAGGCCTATATATTCAAAGATCTACAGGTACCCACAGGCTCACGAATTAGAAATTCAGAGGCAAATAAAAGAAATGTTAGATCATAATATCATTAAAGAAAGCAATTCTGCTTATAACAGTCCCTTGTGGGTAGTCCCAAAAAAGGTAGATAGAAATGGAAATCAACGATGGCGCATTGTCATCGATTATAGAAAATTAAATGAAAGTACAGAAAGCGATAAATTTCCCATACCTAACATTGATGGTATCATGGACAAATTAGGAAAAGCGCAATATTTTTCCTCTATTGATCTTGCTAAAGGATTCCACCAAATACTGATGGACGAAAATGACAGAAAAAAAACTGCATTTTCTACCCCTTTAGGTCATTACGAGTTTTTGAGAATGCCATTTGGCCTAAAAAATGCTCCTTCGACGTTCCAGCGTCTTATGAATTCAGTGCTTCGAGACTATATAAATAGAATATGTGTCGTCTATTTAGATGACGTCCTGATTTTCAGTACTTCTTTGGTGGAGCATATAGAAAATATTAGAAAAGTCTTCCAAAAACTAAAAGATGCAAAGCTGAAGATCCAGTTAGAAAAATGCAGTTTTCTGAAAAAGGAAACTGAATTTTTGGGTCACATATTAACACCTAATGGAATAAAACCTAATCCAAAAAAGGTGGAAGTCATACAAAAATTAAAGCTGCCCATTTCCCAAAAACAAATAAAATCGTTCTTGGGTATTACAGGTTTTTATAGAAAGTTCATCAAGGACTATTCTAAAATCGCTTACCCGATGGTAGCATGTTTGAAAAAGGATGCAAAAGTTAATATAAATGACCCAAATTATATAGCTGCATTCGAAAAACTTAAGGATATTATTACAAATCCTCCCATTCTAAGATATCCAATTTTCACCAAAAGGTTTAAATTGGTTACCGATGCTAGTAACTTCGCTATTGGCGCAGTCCTGACACAAGATGATCACCCAGTTTCATACGCTTCGCGAACACTGAATGATCATGAAAAAAATTACTCCACTATCGAAAAGGAATTATTGGCGATAGTGTGGGGAGTAAAGTATTATAGACCTTATTTGTTCGGGAGAGAGTTCGATCTAAAAACAGATCACCAACCGCTTAAGTGGTTGCAAACCAAGAACTCTGGCAAGGATATAAATCCCAGACTACAGCGTTGGCTAGTACAATTAGGAGAGTACGACGCAAAAATTGAGTATATTGCCGGCAAAGAAAATAAAATAGCCGATTTCCTAAGTCGAATTGTAGACGAGGAAATAAATATGGTTAATTCCGACAATTTGGGAATGACTATAGAAGAAATGTTAGAAATTAAAAATTTAAACACTGGGGAGCAACAAGATCAAACAATGGTTTCCATGGAAGTTCAAACTAACCACTCTCAAGAGGAAAATTCTCAAAACCACTTCACGACCCTCGACACAGTTGTAAACCGTTTCAAACAACAATTAATTTTAGTTGAAACGAAGAAAAACGAATTAGAAAAAATCTTTAATAATAAACGTGTTTTCGTAGATAAGCAGGATATTAATTGTGAAAATGTAATTAACATAGTGAGAACACATTTTGACAGAGGAAAGGTCGCTATATATTCTGAACTTAGTGACGCTGAATATAAGGAGTTAGAACGAGTTATTCTAAACTCTTACCCAAATAATGAACACATTTCTTTTGTAAGATGTACTTACTTTCCCAAAGATATTGAAGAGGAATATGCACTAAAGAGGCAGATATCGTTTTTCCATAAAATTGAAGTAGGACATTCAGGAATTATCCCAACTTACGAGGGAATGAAACACAAGGTGTATCACCCTCAGCTAAAAATTAAAATTCACGAAATAATAAATAACTGTGACATATGTAGTGGAGGCAAATACGATCGAAATCCCATCAAAGCGAAATTTCAAATTACGGAAACACCCAACACAGTAAATGAAATTGTTCACATAGATACTTACGTTAACAGCAAACACTCTTTTATAATTTTTATAGATAAGTTTTCAAAACATGTCATATGTTTTCATTTACCTGATAGAAACAGTCAGACAATTATCGGTAAAATTAATGAATTTTTATCAATTAAGGGACATGTAAAAAAGTTTGTCTTCGATAATGAATTCAACTCGAAAAACGTTTGCGATACCCTGACTAAAGAAGGCATAGAATTTCATGTTACCAAGCCAAATAGTCATACCGGGAATTCAGATATAGAAAGATTAAACAATACGCTTACTGAACGTATAAGAACATTAAATTTGGAGGAAAAAGTTCCAATAATCACTCAAATGTGTAAAGCCGTGAAATTCTATAATAACTCGTATCACACCACAATAAAAGCTTCACCTTTAGACGTCCAGAATAACAAAATTGATCATGAAATAATTAAGAAACGGTTAGAACAAGCAAAATTGAGGACTATTTCCAAGCACAACTTAACGAAAGAAGATTACTTAGAAACTAGAAAACAGGGGTTTATTAGAAACTATAAAAATGTTAGGCATAAGGAAGAGCCAAAATTTATAAAAAAAAATTTAGAAAACATTCATACTTCAAACATTAAACGCCCTTTTAAATTTACAGGACGTAATATTGACACTTATACTGGCGATGATGGTAACGACAGCGGCAGGCTTAATGTCGGTGAATCCAATATCGGATCAACTAGGTTTTACAGTAATACGGTTGAGGGAAGTAGAAATTGCGAATGAAACAAATACCATACTGCACATGGTAAAAACAGAAGAGATTCAAAATATTTTGGAAAATTTTAGAGAAAACATAAATATGTCAAACATGGAAATAAGCAAGAAGGAAATTCTTTTCACAGAACTAGAGTTATTAGCAGCAAAAGTTAAATCAATTACCCCGAGGAAAATTCATAGAAATAAGAGGGGACTATTTAATGGATTCGGATCATTGTACAACTGGTTATTCGGTTTGATGGATGATTCAGACAGACAGGAAATTGAGGAATTTTTAAAAGTAAATAGCGAGAATAACCACAATTTGATAGTAAACTCTAATAAACAAATTATTATTAACAGTAACTTTAACAAATCAATAAATACTCTGAAAACAATAGTAGAAAATGACAGGAAAAAAATTTTAAAATCACTGAACGAAGTCAATAAAGAGCTTAAGGAAGAAGCATTTTTCTACGAAAGCTTATATAAACTCTCATTTATAGAAAAAAAGATAGACCAAATTCAAAATAATGTCGCATCCGCTAAATATAATACACTTTTTCCAAACATCCTAAGCAAAGAAGAAATTGAATACTTTGAAATTGATTTTTACAAATTGAAGTTGGCTAGAATGGGTCTAGTGATTTATAATAACGATACTATTGTCATTTGTATAAAAATCCCAAAAAGCTATGTCATTGCAGAACTGAATCTAATAACTGCACTACCAAACAAATTTCATATAGAAGTCGATCAGCCAAACGAACTCATAGTAAACATAGACAATAAAAACTATATTTTCAAAGAAAATGCTTTACTTAAGGAATTAGAAATAAGTAAAAATTGTGTTTTTTCTAACTCATGCCGTTATAAAATAAATAATAAAACTGAAACTGTAGCAATAGAGGATGATACTCTACTAATCAAAAATGCTGTAAATGAACATGTAAATCAAAATTGCACTAAACGAAATGTTACTTTAAGTGGTAATAACCTGATTAACTTTGCAAATTGTAGAATACAAATCTTCAACATTAATTATGTTAATAAAAAGAAAGAGTTTTATGAAAAATTCCAAATTCAGTTGGACAGCAACTTTGAACAAAAAGAAATAAAATTAAATCAGATAAATTTGGAAAAATTCGAAAATATAAAAGAAATAGAAGAACTTCACTTCCACAAAAAAGTTTCATACGGAATAAGCATAACAATCATTGTAGCTATTGTAATATTTATAATTGTAATTTATCTGTACAAAAAAAAAACCAAATTAAAATTGTTAACAAAATTGCAAAAACAAATTCCGATATTGAAATACATCAAATAAAAGAAAAATACGGAATTAAGTAACGAGATCCAGGAGAATCTCGAAGCAAAGGGTGGAGGAGTTATGTTCCCACATCTTAACTACATATATGTAAGACATCATGTTCAACTGACTCGCCACATTCCACACAAAAACTCAAAACACATTTCCATATAAAAAGATACATACAAACATACACATATTTCAGGCATCAAATTTAACTAAACGCTTACAGTCCAACACTCCAATAAGCATATGCACTTACATACAAACACAAACATACATTCGTTCGAACATACAAAACATGCATAATTGCATATTTTGCATTCAAAGCTGAGTTGAACGCAAAAATAGCTCGTAAGAAAAATCAGTCTTAAGACATAAGTGATAGAATAAACATCAAAACTGAAGTTTGGAGTTTTAATTCTGTTTCTCACGCGCTCTTCTATACTTAGAGAAAAAGAAAACAATCGAATTAACGCAGATGAGATGTCACTGGATCGACACACTCAACCCAATACACGAAGCCAACCAACGAGCAAAAAGCAGGTGGTGTGGCATGATTTTTCATTTTCCCTTACATAAATATCTTGTAAGGGATTTGTATGCACATACACACCCTGTCGGAAAAATTAATGAATTACTTTAAAATAAATTTAATACAAATGCAGCGTGAGCCAATTAAATTCTCATTTGGCGTACTAATTTGAAATAAATACATTTAGTGGTTGAATCTAAATTGCAAGTAAAGCAATTGAAATGCAAGAAATCAGTTGTTGTTTGAAATGGCAGTTAATTGTAATTGAAAAAAAAGTAATTTGATACTAGTTACTTTCAAAAAAAATTTCATTTTCCAAATGGTAGTTTTCATGTATTATTATGTGATACTTCAATTCATTTTGCGACGTCATAGTTTTCCTTTGTGGCCTTTGCTTTGCTCGACTTCTGAACATTTAAGAATATATCCTAGACTACACAAGACATAACATACATTTACATACATATGTATGTACATATGCATCTACGTAAAAAAAGAAAATTTACTCTTAACACCAATTCAGTGGCTTGAGATTATCAAGCTGCATACGCAATTGCTTTGGTTGGCGAGTTCTGACTCTATGATGTTTTTAATTCACATCTCAATTTTTGCGTAAAATAATAAATTAGCTTTGAACGCCCTTCGCATAAACAATGAAGTACAAGCAGCCGGAATATTTAACACCACCTACATAAACATGAATCTATTTATGCATGTATGTATGTATGTATGTATGTATGTATGTAAGTTCTCAAGTGAGTGTTACTCATACGTTAGTTAAATGCACTCGAGTGGCTGCGGTGCCCTGAAGGTAAAATTGGGGTTGCGAAAGTGTAATAGCAATAGAGGTAAAAGAAATTACTTCTCTGCTGGCACGACTTATGAACCCTGCCAAGACGTTGGAAGGAGTCAATATATAAGTATGTACAACTGTATGTAGGTACAATTTATTTCGCTATTAATGAGCGTCTAAATATAACAAACATTAAGAGCCGGCAGAGATTGAAGAGTATGAGAAAGTTTCCTGGTAAAGATCATTCGGCTTCACTATGGACTCTGAGAATATACTAAACCCGTAAAACAATAATAAAACACTTTATGACACATCCAAAAGCACCCGGCAATCACGCACTTACGACACCACCCAAGACTATCAGGTCAGCCGCATAAAAGTACTCTACTAAATTAAATTATCACACATCAGCATTGAAAATTATTTATCTATGAAGAGTAACTTCGGAAAATCTATGTCAGCGCTTAGAATACAAATAAAAGTGCAAATAAAGAAATTCAACATAAACTACTTACAAATGGAACATCCGGCAGGCTTTCGAAAATTTGGCAAATGTAAAGATGGCGCAGTATCTGCTGACATTCAAAAGTGTATACATATACTAACTATACATAAGTACATACATATGTACATACAAGTGTATGTATGTATGTATGCCAAGATTCATAGAACCAGGTTACGCCAATCGCCATGTTATGTAGATTGACGAATTCGGACAGATGCCAGATTTATGAAAAAAAAATTTAATATCGATAAAAAAAATATCTTTGAATTTTATTCCTTAGGCATGTGGTTTATTGTAACGTGGTTAGTCTCGTGGTCTACAAAATCACACATACTAGTATCTGAAATAAATTTTTTATCACAGTTTTAACAAAAATAATAAGCAGAAAATACTGGAACTCAATGCAAAAATTGAATATAACACCCATTATTGCCGCAACAAAATGGGGCTTCGTTAGTCACGTGTTCTACAAATATAGATCAGCACTGCTCGAACCTTGACAAAATTTACAACTGCACATCACAACCACACACTGGATAAAAAGATTAACCATCAACAGCTACTGATAAGAGTAGAAAATTAAAAAATTTATTTAAAATGCATGAGTTTCAAACGAGGTGGTCAACGATCATTGAATCAATCCTAGCACGTGAAATCTGCGAAAATACGGTCACTGAGTTCGATTAGCTACGAACGGCTTTGCTACATTCGAACTACGATGAATTCGGTGATAGCAGCATTTCCTTATTTGCGCAAATTATTTTCCACAAAGCCATGCGCTGATCTTTCTGGGGTCAAAAACATATGAATGTAAATACTTTACATAATATTGCACCATTTTTTTGTTAGTTAGTATGTTCTATAGATATGTATTTCTATTCGGATGCCTGTAAAGAGAAGCCTGTTCGACACAAATCGGCTGCAATGGGGGATTAGTGGGCACCTGAAACCTCATTTGAACCGGTATGATTGGAGATAGGGATAGTGAGAAAACAAACAATTTTCACACGGCTAGCATGGCTGAGTGGTTGCGTGCTCGCCTAGCAACTCCGTGTACCATGGTTCAAGGCCAGGTAAAGTCTAGAAAGAAAGAAGTCTGATGAGGCGATGTGGTGATCTCCGAAATAGCAGCTATCACTTCTACCACTTTGAAAAATTTTTGTTTTCTCATATTATTCCTAATACAAACCTGGCCTCAAGCTCTATAAATAACACAGACGATTCATAAATATAAGGCCAGACAAATTTTAAAGTCTCGGAATAAAGCCGTACTTCGTTTGTACTTACATATAAGTGAATAGATATATGAATGAGCCCTATTTAGATCGCAACCATAATCCAATATAATAGAATACAGGCCTTGTGAAAGGGTATTCTTTAGTCCAGGCAAGGTAATAATAGACAGGCGAACATTATTAAATCCAAGCAAGGTAGAAAAGATTGATTTTAAATCATTTGGACGATAATCAGCTTGACTCAAAAATGTTATTATTCTCTGCAAAAGACTAAGGGAATTCAAACTTAAACAGCAAATAACTATGGAGAATAGATTCCTTTTTTATATCTAAAAACCTTAATCCAAGTAATAAAAACCGCAAAGATTTTTATTTTCGGAATAATTACTCGAAGAATAAATCATACATGCAATGCATCCCATCCCGTATTGTCTCTCTTCATCACATCGGCAGAGATTTGCAAACATTTACCATACTTGTAAACAGAAACTAATTTCTTGAGTATCTTATTTCCCAAGGATAAAAACTTTACACAATTACGATAAACAGCAGGAAATAGCAGGAAATAACAGCAAACAACTAAACAACTGAATGCAAAGGCAAGCATAGCACATTTTTTCATAAACGAATTTCAAATGCTATATGTAAGGTTGCTTTAATGCCAGCAATAGAAATAGTGACGACACAAGCAGGAGTAGCAAACACGTCAAAAAAAATCCACCCACATACAATTCATTCAATAACAGCAGCAGAAAAAGCAACAGTAATAGAAAAAGGTACTTGGCCGTATGCGCCAGTCATAATGAGCTCTCAATTAAGCGACAGCAAATTAAACGTTGACGATGAGTGCACCTCACTGTTGAATGGGCTTCACATACATACATACATACATACATACACACATAGTACCTCAGTTCATTACACGTTCGAGTGTCTATGTGTTGGTGTAGTAATAAGAGGAACTCACACTTGGGAGCAATTGGCGGGCGATGAGTACCTCAGCAGCAATGTCGAATGTGGCAAACAATTCAAGTGTACTTATGTAGATATGCTTCATGTTATATATGTATATATGTATGTATATGTACGTACTTATGGAGATATGTATGTACGTATGTTTACACGTTAGATTGGGACGCGAAGAAAAATTTACAAATTACACATTTGGTCTGAAAATTTACTCGGAGAATATTTCTGTGCCATTCAAATTTGCGTAGCAGCACCACACACGAAGTACACACACAATAGACTCGGGTTACAAATTATGTTTGCTTATGAGCTTCGACCCGGCCTAATATGTACTCATATAAGTAGTACAAGTGTAAACGCCCGGCAGGGAAACTTGCTTAAGAGTTCTAAACTAGCTTACTACCATTTGGCTGAGCAGCGCAACTACTTAATCTTCTTTCATTTTCACCTGCAAGGAGATGCTATTTCTAACACGGCGATATCCTACAAAACATCAATTGCCAGCCTATGGCATTAGCATCACACCAGTTCACAAATGAGCCTGTCAATCGGTAAAATATATCGAAAGCAAACTTTATACAATTTCGGCGAAACAGAAATGCATTGGCTTTCCAAACAGGAGGGCGTAGGATTGCTCTTCTGTGATGTAACATTGTTTTGTAAATTGATTTTTTTGTTTTATGACACCGTGCTACAAAATTAAACAGTTTAAACAGAAGATGAAAATATCAAAATAAGCGCGAAACTAGAGTTTTAATATAACAAATTTGCGATTTGAGACCTTACAGTTGGATAAGGTATGCAAATATGGAAACAAAATTAAAGAGGATTGTGTACACAATCCTAAGAATTCGTTTTCACAGTTATCTTGTGGTAAAACTCCAAAAAATAATGAACATTTTTATACAATAGATTATTAAGGAATTCGAATGAAAATTGTAAAGAATAATGAAGGATAAATTTTTAAAGGATATTTTTGAAATAAGTTCGAAAAACGCCTTTGCAATTATTACATTATTTTTAGTCTTATATTTTATATTGTTTTCATTTGATGTCCATATTTCTGCACCTTATGATCATTCTTTTTAGACAAAAATTTTTTCAGAACTCCAAAATTTCTAGTAAAGATCCTTAACCCCTATATATCCTGTAGGAATGAAGATAGAGAAATTGTATTTTAGTTGGATGGATAGTCATGAAGCAAATTCAAGGGTAACTATTTTAAAGGGCATGTTTTGGCTGTTTTACCAAAGGAAAAACTCCTTTATTGGCAACTCGGTAGAGGGAAACTTCGATTAGACTTGTACCGAGTAGAGGGAACTTGAGTGAAAAATGGTTTGTATAATTTTTTACAGTATGAAGAAAGCTAACATTGCAAAGAGCAACAATTATATTAGAATACAGTTATTTTACGGAAAGAAGAACGTACATAATTGAATTTCAGTTTTTGGCCATATTTTACGCCGATTGTGCATTCAACTGAAAATCTAATTACGAATTTTAATTCAATAAGAAGTGACTCTTTTGAACTCTATTGAAGGTAAAAACTAAACATATTTTAAATAAAACACAAGCTTGGAAAGACTTTAGATCTAAATCATTGGCAGATTAACACATATAAATATTTATATACATATGTACTATATATAACGAATAAAAAACATTTTGTTTTAATCAGTCTAATTACAATTTCGGGCGAGGCAAATAGTCTGGGACTTACTCCAATTATTACCCTCTACCCGATTCTACTATTCTCTGGAATTGTAGTGAGTTAATAATTTAAATTTTTTTTTGCAAGCACTACAGAATAACTTTGAAAAGCCTACAGCTGCGACACCACGATCATCATGTGGGACCAATGTTTTTATTTTGGCTTTGACATTTCCACTATTATTTGGATGGAGATGACTAAATTCATAAACTAGTGGCATTGTTCACTAGTTTGGGTTTTCGCTGCAGGGTATTTGAATGCATCAGTACTCTTATAATTACTCAAAACGTGAACAAACAGGGATACATAGATACACATGCACCTACATATGCATTTATGTTCCGTCTCTTATATAACAATTGTGATGGTTCGATAAAAAAGAATTTTTGTTGCTTTTGTATTTAAAGTACAGTTTCGTGCATATCACAAGCAACAAAATTCAATACCATACAATTAACCACTTAAGGTTATTTATTTATTTTAAATAATTTTGAAAAAAAAAATATATCTGATTCCATAACATACACCATGTAAATAAAACTTTCAAACTTTTTAGAGAAAATGATAAAAATTCGACAAATTTTAAAAAGGGCCATCGAAGTTTTTATCTTTTGAATTTGGATTAAAAAAAAAAATAAGTATCAATAAAACTTAATTTTATATGGAAGAAAATGTCCGACACTGTTAGAAAAAAGTTATCAAAAAAAGTTGAAAAATTTTATGACGGTTTTGTGAATTATGTTGAATTTTTGTGAATTTCGCAAAAAAAAACTGGAAACTTTTATTTATATAATTCATGTTATGGAACCAAAAATTCTTTTATTAAAAAATTATTGAAAATAAATTGATATATGTAAATTAATAAACATAAATATATTATATTGAATTTTGTTGCTTATTATATGCACAACACCGTATAAGTACTTGGTGCAAAATTTGTATATGCACATACATATGTGCCCATTTGCGTAGTTCATTCGTTTGGTATTCGTTTTATCTAGTATATATGTACTTTTTTAATTGTCAAATTGACGCTACTTAGTTACGAACATCATTATGTTACTTACTTTTATATTTGAGAAAACACTTTTGTACAAAGTTACCTACGGCCGCCGTAGCCGAGTGTGTAGCATGTGCGCACTTCATTCGGTAGGTACCAGGCTCAAGTCCTGGACAAGACAAGTAAAATCAAAAAAATTACGAAATGTTCTTTTCTAATAGCCCTTGCCTCTCGGCAGGCAATGACAAACCTACCAGTGTATTTCTGCTATAAACAGCAAGACGCACACCACAAATTTTAGGAGAAATTCGGCCAAACATCAAGCTATGTATATGAAGTAAGCGCCGACTTATTATCATTACTGTTCTCTGCCCTAAGTTTAACCATCATTGAATATACCGTTTTATGTCAATTCTGAATATGCCAGCAACTCCTTATCAAATCTAATGGTTTTTGGGCATATTAAGCCTGATTGCAATACGTTCTTAAAACTATTATAATTTCGAACATATTAAATACATATATTTATGTATACAATATACTTGGATACATACATACATAGTTATGTATTAATATTCTAAGTATGTTGATTCTCATCTTGCCTCTCAAAACCAAAACACATTCACTCATTTGCCATAATGTGGTAAATATTAACATTGAATTGGATACACATTTATGGTAGTTTGACTTTGTGGCGCCCACTTCGCAGCTGAGTAAATATGTAGTATATTTACATACATTGTATACTAAATTGTTCCTCGCGGTACACCACGATATATATTCTTTGGTTAGTTGGTTATGTTAGTAGGCCTCAATGTTCACACAAGCAAATACCAATAACGGTGTGGTATCTAGTTGAGCGAGACTCTGATTCGATATGCTGTCATAAGAAATGTTTGTTGCTAAAAAAACGGATACATTTGAAATATCGAATTGTAAGGAGTAAAAACTTATGCATAAATGCTTTCAATTTTTGAACTCCGGGACGGCACACAAGGCCCTAATTTGATTTTTGGTATCCAGCTCCTGAGCGGATAAACTGATATTCATTTCATTTAAGGAGCCTTTTCTAATTTAACTGAAAATTATGTAAGTGCTCGCTAATAGAATAGTTAACTGCAAAGCGGGTGCAGTTCATGGCGAAAAATAAATGATGAATTTTAAATAAATAGAGCGTGTATAAATTTTTTCTCAACAAAGATTTATTCCATTGTATTCGCTTTACTAGATTCAGTATCTAAAAAGCGTAAATTCTAGGTTTCAAAAATTATTTAAAAATTAAAATTTTTAAGCAATGTAATCACTTCAATTTATTTATTTATAATTGTAAATTTTCTTTGAAATCATCGCTTTAAAAAATGAATTTCCGTTTTGATGTATTTGGCCCAAACGTTCCGTAGCGCTGGATAATTAGGCAACAATTGAAAGTGACATTTTTTTATACTTGTGCAAATCTTAATTTCAATTGATCTTTTTAAAATGAATCACTTAAATCCGCAGAAGTCTTAGACAACTACATACATGTGTACATATATGATAATTATCATCCAACAGCGTCCAAACTTTGAGCTGCAGTAGATGCAGAACACACAACGAATTGTAAATTTCTTGGTTTTCTCTAACGAAAAAACCTTTTTAGCTTCCAACAGCCCAATATCGCTCGCATCTTTATTTTACTTTGCTAAGTTAAGTATGGAAAATATTTAACTCGAAAATATAAATCCATTTCCAGCGCCATTTGCTAAGAAAAAGTCTAAAGTACTTTAAAAGCTCTAATAGTTTCAACCAACTGAATATCAACTAGCCAACAATTTTTTCCCTAACTACATAATTTTTTTTTAACTCTGCGAACTCCATTTAACTTCACTACCATAAATTTACTATGTACTTTGCTTCTGCAAATGTAAAATCAACAAGATGAGGAATTTACATTAAAATAATAGCGGAAATCCTTAACATATTTGCACCGCAGAATATTATTGCAGTGGAATTTCTCATAACTACGTAAGGAAATAAAAACACGCATATACACGCTGTGAAAATTTTCCATTTTCACTGCCCGAATTCCACTGCACCTCCACATTTTAGCTCACCCCCTCTCGTAACCAAAGATACATATTCTGAACACAGTACATCCATTATCTCCTTTACTTTATGGAAACGCCTTAATGTTATTCGCTGCAACACTTTTTGGAATGCAAACACTGCTGGCTTTTCATTATCATTTCGCGCTATCCTTTCTGCTACTTTCAGCTGTCTTAATGTGCAACAAAACTAATTTAGGATATCCGAGACGAGGAAATGGACAGTAGTGAAAACGAGCAGTTGACGACTTTGCACGCTGGAGCTCATCCACTTGGCAATCCAAGAATCCATATTAATTCTAAGACAAGTTTTTGTTCTTGAATTTTCAACAAAGTTGCAGTGGCTCATAATGTTGGAGTTGCTGACAGCTGCTACGGCAACATTGTCAATGGCAGAGTGCCATAACGACTTGGTAAATCAACATACCGTTGACTTTTTGGTAATTTTCATCCATTGCTTTAAAAGCGCCTAATTTAGTGTTTAAAGTAAATATTGATAGACTATTTACATATCTGGCATCCGATATCAAATTTGGTTTGGAGACAAACTCGTTTCGGCGTTGCGCCATGTTCAGTGTCATGTTCAGTGTTTTTAGCCATATTTTTAGCTCTTTATAAATCCATGTGGTACAAATTAATTCGATGCCAACCGATGCATTCTATCCATTTGCAGATGTAATATTCTCTTGAGGAGTTTACGAATGATAATACAACTGGTGATGATACGCAGTCAAAAATGACTTAAAACTTGGCCGACTTTAATTATTCCTACAATTCAGCAGTTACACACGTCTGCGGTTAACGGGAAACACTGAGGCTTTAAAAAAATATTCATAGTTTTCACTACTTAACATAATATAGAATATAAAAATATCACAGAAAATTAAATTAAATTCTTTCAAAAATAGATAATAATGAAAATATAAAAGTTTTACATACACACATACATATACATATGTATAGTATTCACATATGTATATTGTATTCATTATATATTTATAAAGTACAGTTCACATATGTATTCATAAGTATACAAATATATATATATTTAGAAGAATTCAGAAATTACTTTATACCAAGTTCTCCCGTAAAAGAAATGGAAATTAAATTATAATCGCCAAAGGCATTTTTAAAATAAACGTAAATTACCGCATAACAATTTTTAAGTTGCCTAGTATTCAAAATGAGTTTCTGAATCCTTTTTGGTTTTTTGCTCAAACACATTGGAACGTATTCATAGCAAAAACTACATTGGTACTTAAAGTTACTTGTAGCTTTTTTGATAGATAGCCCATTGAAAATTTTACTAAAAACCTACAGCTAAATTTAAGTACGAACTTAATTTAGACTATAAATACGCAGCATTTATTTTGTGTACTTCTACTTTTCCGGAACTCATTCACCAAACGTCTTTCTTTTTCTTGCCCAACTGAATAAGTATTGGTGCGTTTTTCAGTAACCGCTAACTGACGCTAAATGACTGAGACTTTTAGAACCAACATTAAATTATGATAATTAATTTATTATGTGCGGCAAGAAACTCAACTCTCGCTTGGCAATTAATTTTACACACACCACCTACCAGCGTCATATCCTACCACGCCAGCAATTCAGCGGAACCGCACTGTAAGTTTTGGTATATCACGCAACCATATTTTATGTGGAAACTACTGGTACTAGGGCACATACTACATATAAGTAGTATATTTAAAACAAATGTATGACTGTATGTATAAATACCAGAATATTTGTACGGAATGTCAGTTGTATTTGAAATTCCTTATATTGCACCTGATTTCGTTGAGAGGACGTGTTGCCATAGGTAAAGGACTCTATGCCATATAAAGTCAGGCTTCCATAAGCCCTTATAATAAGATACTATAATAATGGTAGTTTAATCCAATTAAAATCTTCAGCTAGCGAATAATAACTTTTCCCGCTCGAAATTCAGTATGTGACTGATGTTGTCTGTTCGCTGTTAACGACGAACACACGATGGCGCCGCAAGGACACTGGATCCCAAAGACACTCTTGTGCTGTAATAAGACTTGAGTCTTATTTTCTCTATCCCTCTGATAGACACCCTTATTTCTAAGGCCATATAAAATAAGGTTTTTATAACCTCTTATAAGAAAAAAAAAATGGATAATAATTATCTTATTATAAGGCTTAGCTTTAAGAAAAAACAACAAACTTCCAACATTCTTGGTTCTAAAACCAAAACCAAACTTCCGATTTTCCAATTTTCGACGAGAAGATTTGTATACATTATTAAAAAACTTGTGTAGAAAATTTATTGAAATTGATTAAAAATCACATGTTTCTTTCAAAAATTTTCTTAGGACTTTCCGTAGATTACGTTTCTGCAATCCGCTTTGTCAGCGTTCCCCGCTACGCTTTAATTTTTCGGTATTTAGCCAAATCATGTTTGGCGTTATCCTTCAATCTACATAAATGTCATCAACGGATTTACGTTTCTTATTCATATAATTAACATTAATTTTTGAATAGAAACATCAACAACAGGATCGTCGAAGAAAAAACTAAGTGAACGTCAGGAGGTGCGCATATCTGACAGAGATATGGAGGATTTAATTTTTGACAGACGCCTTAGATGACACTTTCCAGATGTCACGTTATATTATAACTAACGCCAGAGCATAAAAATTGGGCCGACGTGTAGAAGTGCACTTTATTTTTATTTATAGGCAATTACGACTTTAATATTATTACTAATGATGGAATGCATTGTTTGAGAGATTAGTCCATGAACGACTTTAAACGCAGTACTGTAGAATGGAAGTGGAAGTGAGTTTTACCAATTCTCAAACCTCGTCCTTACAACGCAGAGCGTGAAGTGCAGGATGTCACACTACTCAATTCCAGTTTTTCGCAGTCGGGATTTTCTTTTTCTTATACCTTGTCGAAAAAATTGTTATTGTCTGAGATTAGTAGATTCTACATTGCATACCCTGAAGTCATCAAAGACCAGAATGCTTACAGAGTGTTTGTTGTGCCTGAACTGTCAACTTTCTTACCTTTTTGTACGTTATAGCTAATCACTCTACTTTTAAAATATCCAGCATTTCAAACAACATTAACAAAAAATTGTATCTAGTACGATACGGGGTTAACTGAACTTAAAATCATTCAGAAGTGTAGTTGCCTTCGTTGGGGCTAGTTTTTTCAGTAGTGAACGTTGCACACCAAAAAAATTTAAATCGAATCCGGTATAAGTTTTTTATACTTTTTGGGATCTTTCCATAGTTAAAATATTCACAGAAAAATCAAGGCATTCTATTTTTATATAAAATAATATCAAATTGATACAATCATTATTGACTTATCGATTTAGCAGGATTGTTAATAGTATTTACTCTAATGCAAATTGCAGATAGTCGTTTTTTGTGTTTAATCATTCAGCATACTTGGCACGTTGAGTGTGCTGGCAACTTTTGTAAAAACTGTAAAATTTATAGCTGCTGCCACTGCTGCGGCATAACAAGTCTGCTGGCAGTGGGTACAACGGCAAGTGACTGCAGTATTGGACGAAATGGGGAACGAAGAAGCTACCAGCTAGATTTTGTTGAAACTAAGTAGTTACTTTGCAGATTACAATTAAAAAAGTTGCAAATAGTTTTTATCGAGTGCAATTAATAGGGGAATTCACTTTAGGCTTTTGGATGAGGCCTTGTATGTAGAGGTTGTCAGATGAAAATTCATTGGGAAAACAACCAAAAGTTGGCAACTCGAGTGTGTGAGCGGAATATATCATCTTACGTGTAAATCGACGCACATACATACTATTCATATAGTTAGTATCTACATACATATGTATATATAGGCTCGTTTTTCATTCACTTCATTCATTTCCGATTTGTTTTCGATTCAACCGCTAGGCAGATATTTCTTTGTATGCGTATATAAAAATAAATACATGTATAGTCCTGTGCACACATTCCATACTAACTGGCGGACATTTGGAGATGACCTTCCTCGTCTAGGATAATTTGTTTGTCTCTCATCTAAGTAAATCGATGCGAATGTAGCAAAGTAAGCGAGAATCGAATAAACTAAATCGGAAAAATTCTAGCAAAATGATAATAAATATTTCTAACGATGGCTCTCAACATGAATGAAATGATGGAGAAAACTTTTATATTCATGTCTCTAATGTTTGATAAATGACAAAGCATTAAATATCACAAAGCACGAAGAAATGGACGTAAGCATCAACGTTTTTGTTCGACTAGAATACCACAATAAGAAATTACCGAACTCTTTTATAACGGAATAAAAGCAGCACTCCAAAAGGCAAAGGATCGAAATAAACATCAAGTGAAAAAGTTATTCTGGTAGTTAAATGCAACTAAAACTGGAATTGCCGTAAACCGAAGAAACGAAGAGCAAAGAAGAGCGAATTTAACATTTCGAATTGGGACACTCGACTGTACAAAGTTAATGCGTCTCTAGAAAAAATGATAGGAACTGTATAAAAAAGAAACAAATGATATTTGTGAGGGAACAAAGAAAAAAATCTGTTCAATAAAAATAATAAAAAATCTGAAACAATGATACGATGATACAACAATAGGCGCAAGCTTTAATATGGATGAGTGGATTTAAGTAGGAAAGCCAAGGAAAAGCATTAGAATAATTGAAATTATTTCACCGCTAAGGTGAGCTCATAATTAAGATTTTCACCAAAATGATATGTCCTTCTCTCAGAAATCATAATGTTCAATCATAAATTTGTATCAAGTTACAAGCTAGCACATAATGCTATTTTTAGAAACTTTTAAAGTGCAGAAGAATTTAGTTTGCACAATTTGAGCGTAAAGAAAAAGAAAATTCCCATTAATGTTACCTATTATATGTACATATATTGTATTTAGGTGTAAGTAGGTAGAACTATGTTAAAAAACTTGTGTTAACAACTACATTTATTTATTATTTTATATAATTCAAATGAATTTATGTATCTGCTTCAAAGCCACCGAAAGTTATTTTGTTTTACTCTAGGCACTTTCAAGGTATTATAGCTTTGGTCAGATGTGCGTAAGTATAAAAAGATGAACTATCTGTACATAAATACTGAATTACCCCAAAACAATCAGGACGACTAGCTGACACAATGTATACTGAAGGGAAATTATCAGGTAGAGGTTTTGATAGGAGGCGTTAACATTTATAACAATCTCTGGAATGCGATTGAGCCAAATTTTCAGAGATTGATTGATGCAAGACCAGTAGTCAGATTCTGTAAATTTTCGATACAATAACGAACAATTTGGTATCGCAAGACTTGTATTGATATCGTTATGAAAAGTACTTCTCACCTTGCGATATGATTGTGGTGAGATTTTACCTTATCGCTGGTATTAATGAAATGAAACAAATGATCTGTTAACTAAAAAAAAAAACTTATAGTTGCCATATTTATTATAAACCAACAATTTTTTTAAAAATAAGTACAAATGTAAACAGTTATGAGGATAATATGCACAACATACATATTTTTTAGCCAAACAAAATTTTTTTAGGTTGCATTATTAGGTTTTCATTAAATCCAGAAGTTTTCCTTTCACGATTTTCGTCATTTCTCAGTTATAATTTTTCGGTAATATGTATAAAATTTATAAAATAAAAACATAAACAAAAAACTAAAAAGCACGCGCTACACTCATTTTGCCTTTAGCGCCAAATATCACTACACTTAGAGATAATGTTATGAATATCACAAGGCTCATAGGAAAAACTTCTACACCACAGTTATAGAAACACTACCTCGAGATAACTACGGCAAAGGGTTGCATTATGCGATATACTTCATATGACTAGGATACCGAATCGTACCCAGGAAAGCCGCCAAAATAAGAGTGCGAGTTCAGGTGGTTTTGTTAAGGTATATGTAGATTTTAAATTGTGTATTTTAGGAATGTAGGGTGACAGTACCAGAAAGTATTTTAGATAAGTTCTCCAGCTTAATAATTTAAAAAAAAAAACAATAAACAAATTTAATTTATATATTTGAAAGTTGGCTTAACGTTGTTTATTCGAAAACTGTTTTTGTTTTAGTTTATTCTTACAAAGCGTCCACCAAATGCTCTATGACCTCGGTGGGCATTTGGTCCTCCCCTGCCATACTATTCGTACGCCCTTGCTTTCACGTAAGGCGTAATAATCAGAGCAATCGAATAATAACTAATCCTTACAGTGAAACACAAAGTCCTTAGCAATTTCAACTAGCCAAAGAATACTTCAAAAATAACATACTGACCCCCTCCGTGTATACATTCTACAATCTTCTATAAGAGCTGTGAAATATCTGCATGTAGTTTTGAACGCGATGATTGGAAAAATTGTTGCTTTTTCTCAATACTCCCCAATAAATAACTGGCCTCGAGCTCAATAAAATTCAAAATTGCGCGATGAATAATAGTAAATTTTTTAGCGGAAATCTGAAGTGCATATGTTTAGCACATCCGTAGCAATACGAAGAGTAGCCGTATGAATGAATCCGACAGGGGGAGTTAGAGTTCAAATTCTAGCGGAAACTGTATTCGAAGGACTTTATTGGTATAAATGAAGTGGAAAAAAGCTAGAAGCCACGGAAGAGTGCAACGTTATCAATGCAAACAAAAAATATTGCAAGTGCTTCGATATTCAGTTAGATAGCAATACTACAGCAATATGCAAACCACGTTGTTTTAAAAATTCGAAGATACATACATATGTATGTACAAACGCTCAGCAAGAGAAGAAAGGGATAAAGGTCGTACAATAATGAAGAATTGCAATGCCGATAGCAAAATATAACAACAACTGTATTAAAACTGAATTCATAAAAATTCTATACTCTCTACGCAATATAATATATTACAGTATCTTACGGTGCCAGACGGTAGAAATTCAGAAATGATTCACAGCTCCATGTGTATATATGTAAGTATGTACATAAATATATGCTACTATATACTACATAGAAAACTTTATACGTACGACCAAGGGCCGACCTTACATCTATGTATATGCAAAGTCCTGGGAAGGATAAAGGGAAGAATGATGGTGAAAAAGATGGGTATTGGAAACTCTCATGAATTTGAGAAGCTTGCCGTGAGATAAGGGATGGAAGTCTTCTATTCTCAAACTGCACAAGCAAGTTTTATTTGTCTTTACACGGAATATTCATATTATCCTATCTAAAAAGTGGCACTTACAGATGCAAAAACCTATCGTGCAAGAGCACTGCTATTTTTATTTTAAAACAGATTCTGTAGAAAAAATGTATGCGCTTACTTTGACGTTTACCAACCAACCAACCAGGAATATTCTGAAAGTATGTGGTAATTATATATTTATCCCGCTCCCGGAAGATCATAAGAATGATTTTAATATATCCTTTATGATTTTGATTGTGATTATATTGTTGATGTACATATTGTTATTATATCTCCACTCCAACGACACCTAGGAATTCAGTTTTCAAATAAACTATTTTTAATTATGTAACTAATACGTGCTTTGAATTTGAATCAAATCAGACTGTAAATACGGGGTTTAGACAAATACTGCGGCACCCATCGCTCCAGTTTTTAAATAAAATAGTTTTATTTAAGTGTTCCGAATTTGAATCAAATGACACCTTTTAAGAGATATTTCTGCTCCAGCGCCACCTATTTAAAAAAAAAAACCAAACAATTCATCTATATAGTGAATATGTATTTTGAATTTGAGAAGAAGTTGATTAAACAAAAATACTAAATTATTGCGATAGGTGGGACGTTTCTTTTGTCCTACAAATGTACAAAAGTCATATACTCGGTTCGAATCTATGTAGTGGTTGTATTTATTAAGACGTTAATTTTGGTTGGTGCCAAAATTGAAACTAAACTGTTCCCTCGTTTGCTAGAGTCGGTTGAACTAATAATCGTCCTCTGTCTGTACTCGTTCGTTGGTTCGTTGTCTCGTCCGTTTTATATAGGAACAGAGTTGCACTTTGTTACGCCCTTGTCGTGAAGTCAAAGCTACGGCCACTTCTGGTCCTACGTTCGCCTGTCACTCCCACATCTATAAACTATACATGACAATAGCAATACCCGGCCTGTTTATATATCAGATGCCATTATCCATAACTCATAGAGGGAACTACATACGAGTACTATTTTTTATACTAAGCTAACAAAGTTAGAAGTTCAAAATGCGAGGATGCGGTAGTGTACATATTAGTATTTAATAGTAATTCCTAAACAAGAATATTATTAGAAATTTTCAAGATTAAAGTTTTAAAAGAAAATTTTCATAACCTATTTGTCCCTGTGTACAAAGAATACTCATTTCTTATTATATAAAATAAAAATAAATAACTAAGTCTCGTATTACGGTGTTTGTGGTAGAACACCTCCGATACGGATCGAGTGATTTTTATGAAATTTTCTATGTAGTATTATTTAGTAGGTATAAGAATAGGTCGTATAGTGTATCTTACGTTTGAGAGAGGGGTGCCATCTTTATACGAAAGTATATAAAATAGTAAAATATTAGTGTAGAACTGTTCGTCTCGGCTATACCTATATTTTTGTTATATGTGACAGAAGCCGTGTTTGATATGCAAAGGTCAAATAATAAATAAATATGATAGGGCAACGTCTGCCGGGTTTTTATAGTAACTCTATAGAATTTTCTACATATTTCATTCTATTCAAACAGAATTTTTAGAAACTGTTCCATTAAACAGTTTTGAGCCAATTCAATTTTAGTGTAACAAAGTGCAAATTGCATAAAATCATTTCGTGCATTGTTTGGAAGAAAATGTGCAACACCGTTCATAATAAAAATTATTAAAAATCAATAACATTTTTAGAAACTTGAAACTTGCACTTTGCTACAATATACCAAAATTTAATGGTATAGAGACTGCGTACTTGAAAAGAGCTAAACATTCGAAGAGGAAGATTTAAAATGTTTAAAGCTTTTTAATTAAATTTGCCAAGTTATAGTAAAACTTTTACAGGGAACAAAATTTTGATTTGTATTCTTTATGATATTGAAATGAACTATGTTTAAAAAAAAATAGCGAAAAAAATGTAACATACGAACAATGGTTATATTAACAATAATCTTTATTGCTAAGAAATGTGAACAGTGGCGGTACAGGAAATGCAGCCCTGGGAAATGGATGATGTGATTGTGGTTGATCTTCGTTCATAACATTGCGATCTCCTAATCGAAATAAACTAGACTAAATAAATCCCTGAAGTTGAGTTTACATCCAGAGGTAATATTTTGTGTTGAGGACAAACTTGTAAAAGCCATAAACGGTCTGGTCTAAAAAAAGTAAATTAGGGCAGTACTGAAGTATTGTACTATTTAGGCTGGAAGCTGTTGGTAAAAACAGTAGATATGCGCAACTATGAATTCGAATTCAAACGCAGTGATCAACTTGAAGCAACTTTCCAATGCAGTTGACAAATCATTCAATTGCTCGTTGCGTTTAAATTGAAAAATCCTGATGCACGAGGCGCATATAATATCCATAACTTGAAGGCAGTGACAACCTACCGACAAGCCACTGCCACTTTGGCCGTTCTTACTGGTGGGAGTATGTATGTAAATATGTATAGAATGTATGTATTCCATAGTTATGTACTCTGCGCTGATTGCGGACGGTGGTACCACAGAAACAACAAAGCGCATCTTGAATCGGATATTGGGCACTGGGCGAGCACAAATCACAGCAGGTGCATGTCTGGATCCTTAAGCGCGTCTGTACATATTTTCCACATATCAAACTGAAAATACGATATCACAATGCAAGCGTGCGAAATGCGCCAGTGGACGACAGCGTTTGTGCTAGGCAGGGAGCGACGTACGTAAGCTTCACTTCTAAGCACACATAGCGCTCGATTCGCGATTTTATTAGAGTTTTTTTCCATAAATATTACACATGCACGTAGATAAATACATATAATATGTATGCTTGTATTTAAATGCGAATGGGTTTGGGTTAGTATAAGTAACAAATCTAGATTGTAATGAAATTGTGCTTCCGTTCGTTGGTTCGTTGGCTCGTTGGCTTAGTCATGTTTGCGGCTGCGGTTGTTGTTTCAATGGCGAAAGCTGCAGTTGCGGTAGTAGCACTGGCATCTGGCCTGGACCTGGACTTGTCGCCATTTGGATGCGGTTAGCTGCTATCGTCTGGTTCAAAACGTTCCCATATACTCCTATGTACGAGTAGTTATTGTGATTCTGCACGTTTGCAACAAGCTTTTTCGTTAGTTTCAATTGTATTGTACTATGTGTGAGTATGAGTTGAGCTTCTGTGGACATTGCAGCCACTGATTACTTTAATCTTTTTCTATTTTCAATGAATTTGCATTTGAGTTGCCTTCTCTCTACAGGCACTCGCGATATGTACGCAAATGTTGTTTCTATGCAATTTTTCTGCAGCTTATGTGGAATTGGCTTTAACAAATGCATTTACCTACGTATGTACGCGCTTTGACTTTAAATTAAATATTTCCAGTAAAGTATTAAATAAAAAGTTTATAAAAATTTTGGTTGTACTAAAAAATTTATTAGTGAAACTGTATCATCAAATTTGCATCTAATATTTATTAAACATTAGGTGCACGAAAAATGTTCTATAACTCAGAGAGCTAAGAGAATAGCGAAATGGCTGGTATAATGGAAAATTCATAGACGACGTCTATTCTCTAATCATATATTTGAAATGAAAAGTTGACAACATTTATCTTACATATAGTGCATTGGTAATTAAGGGATCAACAGAAACTCATAATTGTATTAAGTAGCGAGAGCAAAACGGCTAGCGAAATTAATGGTCGACCACAACATTCACTGTAACCACATTTCACTTTATTTTTATTCACATTTGTTTTTATTTCATTTAAACAACAACACTATATAAAACAATTTACAAATCAACACGTTTGCCGACCCGTATTGAGTTGCGTAATTCAATAAATGATCTAGTTGGCAAGTGGAAAATGAAAAGTGCGGTTGAACGGGATTGCACAGCTACATCAATGAAAATTAGCAATTAAAATTGTGTAAAATCTCTTAACCGTTCGTTGGCTTTAAAATCGATTTATATTTTGCGACCATGTGAGTAGATTTCTACCCATATTGAAGTTTCATATATTTTGTTCGAAGAAAATTAAAAGCCATGACTCATTTTTATTTTATCATTTACGAAACCAACTTTTTCATTTCGTTTACGTAAATGACGCACACTGTACGTACATGAATACTTGCACATACTGGCTTTTGTTTTTGTCCTCTTTGATTATCTGGCACTTCCACTTTAGAAAATTTAGCTTGTTATGGATCGGTCTCTTAGTTTCAAAAGTGATGAGAAAGACTAGGGTGATTTCGTATTTGACAGTATACTACTCATAAGATGGGAAAACAAGTAATTCTTTTTACATATCGCCTTGCTCATTACATAGCAATCGAAAGTAATCGTTTTTGTTCAAAACTCGTTTCGTGACAAAGAAATTGAGTTTCAGTTCGATATACACTTTTTTATTCATTCAAAGGCCAACGAACGGTTAAAGTTTAGTCTTCAATGTAAAAATGAAATTATTTAAGGAACCGACTGCAAAACTGCAAATTCACTTAACTTATAAAAGTCACAATATGGCGTAATGAGTAGTTAAAATGGAATAGAAAATGTTTAAAATCAGTTTCCAGTCCTCAGGAAACACAAAAAATTCACAAAACTACGTTCAGGTAGTGAACAGGAATATATTTTCTATCAAAATTTCTTAAATCATTTTCCATCATAAATCATTTTTCATTAAAAGAACTACTATTTGGTGTTAGAACCCATTGGGGAATTAACTGCCAACGCGGATGTTAATTTTAGCATGTGGTTTACAAAGTCAGGATGGACGTCATTAATCACAATTAAGTCTAAAGTTATTTCTTTATCAGAATCTCTTTTTTGTAAAAATTGCAAATAGAGGATTTTGAATATAACCATTCGATGTGTTTGTATATTTATTTCTTTAAGAAAATTTGCAGCAACGGCAAAGTACTTTTACATAAAACAGATGTTTATTGCAAGTTTCCTTGAGAGATGAAACCCTCGTATGAGAAAGAAGGAATTCATACAAAAAAATAATTTATCTGTTAATATCAGTTAATATTTACTCACATATGTATATAAAAGCCACAAGAGCTTACTCATCGCAGAAACGTTGCTTCATAACAGTTATTAGGTGAGAGGCATTTTTTATTTAGCCAATAGAAAGAGGTTGTGTAGATTCTAGCGATTATATTTCACGTTGTCGGATAACTGTTATACAGGTGAAATATTTTGTATTTGTAAATAATATTTTAAGCAAGTAAGTAAGTTACTTACATTCGCCGATAGTCGTTGTAAAATAAGGATATTGATGAAGATGGAGATAGAAATGGAGTAGAATAAATAAATGGAAATGAAAGACAAAAAGGTAATAGTAATTTGATTCTTACAGCATAGCTTGATGTTTAGCCCAACTTCTCCCACAATTTTTGGTGTGCGCCTGGATATTGTAACACAAATTGAGAGACCTACAGTTTTACCCCGACTCCGAATCGCAAAAGATTTCTGTGAGAAGCTTTTATGGCAGAAATACTGTCGGTGATTTGCCATTGGCGGATGAAGGGCGACCGCTATTAGAAAAACATGCAGGATTTTAGCCCGGTATCTACCGAATATAGCTCGTTTTAAAAATGTTTGATTTGATTTTTTTAATTACTACCCTCCCTTATTAAATCCTTTATACGAAATTTGAAAGAATTCGGGACATGAGATAGTAAAATATTATAGATTTCCATTTGTTGTGAATTACCACAGTGCGCCCCTTGTTTGTTGATTTGTTATTAGTCAGACGCTTGCTTTTATAGCCGGATCACTTCAGAAGTGCGTTGCTATGCTACTCTGATTTCCGTTAAAAAATAAAATAATCGTAGTTAAGAATTAAGGTGATATAAAAGTTTTCCTTTATAGAAAAACTAAAAATTGTAGGTTCGTATTTAAAAATGGTACGTACTGTGTGACATTTTATTAAATTGCAATGCTCTTGAGTGGAACAATTAATTTAACAAGAGGTAACTCGAATGAATTTTTTTTACTTCGTATAACTCGTTTCACTTTTTTTGATAATATTAAGATAATTCATTCTCCCTAAGATGCCACATTACTAATTGTTACTTGCGGTTGAGTAATGTTTTTTTTTCAGAGAGCTCGACTAATTACATAAATCACACTCCATAAATAAAAATGATTCAAATGCAAAAACAAATATAATAAATTACATGTATATGTATGTACGTATGTACGCACATTTACAAATTAAGAAAACCTTTCGAAATTAGCTGTACAAATGTAAACGTATTTGTATGGATATTGTACTACATGCGAATGTAGGCTCATACGTACATATATACATACATATTCAGGGAAAATAATTTAAATATTAAGTGTGGAACAAAAACAAACTAACAAGTGATGCCTTACTGCAAATTTCAATGCCCTTATATTTCTTTATTTTTTATATAACTTCTCTTATTTTATAACAGATTTTTTATTTAAACAATTAGCGAATGTCAATCCGTTTCTGTAATTACTTGTATAATGTTATGTTTAAATTAAAAACGGTAAAATGCGAAATTAAGTACTAAACTATTTCTCGCTAATTTCCTGATATAAATATCCAATTAAATTGAATAATATATACGCATGTGTGCGTGTACAATATCTGTGTTCGTATGGGAAATTAGGTTATGTCGAAAATGATTGTTTGGAGGTATAAGAAATGTTGTTTAATTTTTCTATTACTTTGTTCCACTAGAAATTTAGAGCTGAATGTAAGTTAGAAGCCTGGATAATTGAAACGAAAAAATTTGCGAACTTTGCTTCATACGATTTTTTTTTACTTTACTATATCTATATCAAAAGCTAATGTCAATTTTACTTATTAAGTTATATAAGAATTATAAGATAAGAATATATAAAAAAATTCAGCGTCAAATATAACTTTCCAAAACGCGCTTAAGTCGACTTAAGCTACTCTTCCATATGAGCACAGATGCGTATGTTTACAAAAATTGTTTGTTTTGATTATGTACACGCATTGCTGTTAGTGACATGGCCGTGGATGAAGTCGAGTTCTTTTCCCCCGTTCTGCACTCTTTTTATACAGCAGACATTGATTTGCACTATGAACTCACTAAATTACATACATGGTAATGAATTTTCACAGCCACGTTAATTGAAATGAATTCAATTTTGAACGCGTTTATTACAAAAAACATATTTTATGCAACGTTTAACAGAAGTCGTTTGTTTACTGTTTTTAATGAGTTATTTTGTTTTTATAAAATAACAAATAACAAACACTATTGGTATTTTGATTGTAGGTGTCATAAACTGATTGCAAGCATAAGGATTAATTCGAACAGCAACAACCAATCGAGCAACTGTCATTTTGTTGCTCTGAGCTGAATTCGAATTACACTAATCACAAGGCAAGATGCAATCAAAAAACAAAAAAAACTGTTGCTCATTGGGACAGCTTCATTTCGCACACCCTGAGCTCAATGTTGTTACAATTTTTTGTAAGACGGCGAAAATCGGTGGAAAATGGAAGCAGTTGTGGAAAATGCGTTTGAATAGTATTTTAAAGGAATTTTAATAATAAAATAATCTCATGCCGCGTTTATTGAAAAACACAAGTTTTATTACATCTGTAAACTTTCAAGGTAGCTTGGAATCTTGATTGCCAACGATCCATTAAGATTATAACAAAAATTGTTCACCCTCCTCAATTTCATTCATAAGCTCTCGACACATTGTAAACTATACTCCTCTAACGATTTCCTCCAACCAAATTATATAGAATGGTTCTTGTCTAAAATGCATTCAGAGGCTAAACTTGCCGGTTATATATTACGCGACATACTCTGGTGTCAACTAGAACTTTTACTGTATGTTTGTAAATATAGTACGTGTGTAGGATTTTTAGTATTTTTTTTTTTAATTCCTGTTAAAATAAAAAAGCCTTCTGATTTTCAGAGAAAGCTTAAAATGGCTGATTTAGAGTGGAAAGTGACGAACGTGCAGTAACACGTACAGTACAACACGACCAAAATAGAGTTTTTCATAATTAAGAAACTAAAGTTTCAGTTACTGAAAAAACACCTTTTGATGGGGCAAAGACTCATTAAATCGCTAAGCTGCAGAAAAACAAACAAATACATAACAAGTTTATATCCTTATATCAATGTTGTCTATTGGACAAGTAACCATTCTCAAAACCATCCACACGTCACTAATATGCGAATAATTTTTCTCAAAATTTATGCAATAAAATTAAACTTTGATTAGTAGTTAGCGCGTCAATCCAATTCCAAAATATTAAAGCATATCTTGCAGAGCGTTGATTTTAGCTTCCGCTTCTTTCTTCGGCAATGTCGAGGTTGTTATGCTAAATTTCGTATATTTTTATTTCGCACTTACTGCTAACATTTTAAAAGTCTTTATTGCATTAATTGCTCATCAGTTGTGATTTTTCTCAACTTCCACATTCCATGAAGTACGAAAGGAAGCCTGCTGTTCCGGACTCAAGGTGTCAGTGTGGCATTGATCCAATAAAGCGAGAAAATGAAAACTCAGTACCACAGCTCCGCAGGTTACCAAAGCGACCTAGATTCTGCCAGCTGTGTAAGGAGAAGCTGCCTTTTAACACTAACTGTGGAGAGAGATATGTATGTCTAAAAAAATTGAGTTTAAAAGATTTTTCTTTTTCTTTTCTTTTCAAAATTTTATTTCATTTACGTATATATTCAAACATCATTTACGTATGTATATATTCAAATACATATGTATACATATGAAATTTTCTTAGAAATGCTCGCATTTATTTATTGAGTGAATGCGTGTGTAGTTGTATTAGTTTTTCAAATTAAAGTGAAAATAATCTTTCCAACGAATAGAACAACCGATGCACATGTACTCTATTTTTCTTTTAGTCTCCTTTGTGGCTACAGCTGACTGAATTAATTTGTATTTGTGCAGCTGTCATGCATATCAATACAGTTGATTGTTCATACTTAAAATAAATTTTAATATCGATCCAAATACACAATCTGTGCACTGTATGCCCAAATATGCTAGTTGGCACTTTTTATTCACCTACATTAAATATTTATTCTATTGATTGCAGCATCCATCAATGTTGAAGGAAACTAAAAAAAAAAAATAACGAATTGATTCAGGGATTGTAAGTTTCTCACACAGTATCAGAATTTGCATTGAAATAGCAAACAGATGGGTGTACAAACAGACTGCCCAATGATTTTCCACAAATTGTCAAAAATTTTAAAATTTCAATACGAAAATAAAATCGTTTCATACAAATTTTCACCGAATTGAAATCCATTCGGGTCGCACGCAACATTTCTGATTTCCGTTACACAATTTTACGCAATGTTTAATATAAGCACCCGCTTGGTTGAGCAAATCGAAGTTAATAAAGTGCAACATTTGAAATTGCGGTCAATGCGGGACCATAAAGTTAAGTAAAATGTAAACATAACGCGGCACCGCCCTAATAACCTCAGATGGGGGCACACGCACACATACACACACACACCCTTTGTATGCGTATCTATGTGAATGTGTATTTGTGTTTGCATGAGAGCAGTTGGCAATTTAGTGAAGTGTAAAACAAAAATCTCTCAGGCAGCAGTGTGTGTCTCGAGTGTGACCTGGCCAAATACCAGTCCGTTCTCCATGGCGTATGATCAACACCAAATTGACTGGGCAAATAATGCGAGAAGAATGCAAGTCCTTCGTTGGTAGGTGAAATGTGGAATGTAAAATTCAGCATTTAAATGGAGCAAATCGACCGAGTTTGCAATGCCATTAGCGGTGGCGACGTAAACACTACTTTGGCCAAACGATCAACCGCGTGACCGAGTAGTCAGCTAGCAACCTGACCGCCGCTGGTCAAACAGCTAACAATTCTCATATGTTATCCAATGCAAACATGTACACACATCGAAGTACTTAGTTGTTCAGTTTTAGTTAGTTTCAAGTGCATATTGTTGAAGGATTTTGTTTCGATAAAATGATTTACACTCATACATAAATATTTACGTATTCCTTATCTTTGGTCTCGCTGTTAAGCGTAAAATTTGAAAAGCACAGTGGAATCACCAATAGATGATTGAAATATTTGAAAATATATTTTTAAAAATTATGGATAATAGATTTTCACACTTATTTAATCAAATCCTTATTTATGCAGATTATATGTAAGACCGCCAGCGCAAGAAACCGAAGTTTATATGAAATCCCCCGAAAAATGGAAAAAAGTGGTCAATACAAAAATTTCAATATAATTTCAAAAATCAACCGAAGTTTTTCACCACTTCTGACAAGCACACTTGTATTCTAATATATAAAACTGCGTACCCAAAACATTTATCAAAATTCTGATTATAATATTTGAAAAATGTATTAGAGTTTATTGAAACTTTTGAAATTTTTATACATGGTTAGATATTTGTATTCGTCTGTTTTTTTGTAATGGAGTGTGTGGTATACTCGCTATAAAATGTTTTATAAACTAACTTTAAATGAATAAGATAAATTTTTAACATTGGTATTATCACCAACAAGAGAAAGACCTTAAAAATGTACGATTGAATTGAACTCATGGACTTTTGTGTGACGTATGACGTTGCAGTTACATATCAATTACTTCTGCGTGTGTATGTCTCATAGCTAACTAATTATTTTTATATTATATGAATATTAAAATAAAAAAATCTTGAATGCGCAACTTCTTCATTTCAAAGGTAAAAGCTCAATAAATTTTTGTTTACTATATATTAAGAAGAACAGTAGGTGATGTCACATGTAATTCCGTTTTTCATTTGGCATATCAACTTCAAATTCATGTGAACTCAGAAACCAAGGCGAATTCAAAGGGGGACCAAAATGTCATGATAAACGGGAATAGAAAGACGGCAGCTATTAATGGATACGGTTTGTGAACAAAACATTTAGTCATTTGCTTTTCCTAACATTCCCCTAACTTTATTATATAATATAATCAAAAGCCAATAACACCACTATATAATTAATTTAATGTAATATTACTAGTAAAATGGCAGGTTGCAGTTCCCAACAAAGAATATAACTTTCGATATAGTCATGGAAACCTTTTTTATCTTTCTCTTTCGTATAGTCTATGGCCGATTGCCCAGCCACCGCATATCGGATTTTTCACCACTGTTTTAAACTATTTTTGCATGCTTTATTTTTCATAAATATTTTACTTATTTATACAAATAACAAAGGCTAGTACGTACCAACCTTATTCAATTTCCGCACTGATACTTAACGCCGTCCGGCCGTTGGCGACATACATATAACCTTTATCGCACTTGCCTTCGTCTGCTTGAATTCACCTGGAGCTCTCCTTGGAATGTTCTGCCACATTTCTTCCGCTTACAACAATCAGTAAGGTGGCCTCATCCGCAATCATACTTCACGTTGATTTATTTGTAAATGGATATGCTTGAGTGCGCAGAAAGCGTAAAATGTGTTTGTAAATAAATATGTGTGTATGGATGTGTGTGCGTGTGTGTGTGTGTTTGCACTTAATACAATACATTTATGTATAATACATATACTGCAAACTTGGTTGCCTTTGAGTTTTTAGAGTGTTTTATACATACCCAGTCGGAAAAACAGGTAAGTTTCATGAAGCAATACATAAAGAAACTCTTTTACTATTTTAATATATACAGTGTGGTAATTTACAACACTCTATGGCTCGTCGTGTTAGATAAATTAGAAGAGAAGAACAATTATTTGTCATCAAAACAAAAGTTATTTCAAAATGACTTTAAAATTAATTTAATTTCCCACAGGGAATGTTCTCGTACGTATGCATAAATTTGTGTACTCGAAAGCGAAAGTTATTTTATAACAATAGCGCAACCAATTGGCTACAAACGAGTACTATTCTATATAGTAACGCAGATAGGGATTAAAATTGGCATACACAAAACTAGGAGTTGGGCACAAACACCCAATGCGTGAGCCGCTTCTGTAAACACCGGTAAGATTATCGCAAGAGGGGATAATCAGTTAACCGTAGAATATGGATTGTGAGCTTCGGTTAATGTCTCTTCGCCAGTGTTTGTATTATATTTATGCCAACGTCGGTTATGGCGCCTAAACCGCTCCTATTACTTCTTCGAAAGGAAGGCAACAGCTGCTACTTTAGCATTGAACATAAAAACTTGTGCAAAACATTTTTATACATCTACAAATATGTGTGTATGTATGCATATACAGGCGTCGCTCGTTAATCCGAACTCTCGAAATCAGGGCATCGCGGTAATCCGGGCACATAAGTGAACTATGTATTTAAAAAGTTGATGTACGTTGGAACGATTTTTCGTCATCCCTTGTCAAGTTTGGTTTCGGCCTTGTGTCATTTTCAGTGTCAGTTGTCGTTCTCGAAATCGGTCCGATATACATTAACTATGCATATATGTACATCGTAGACCTTGTTATATGTGCACTTCTACAATATATCTCCCTTAAGATTAAAATTCAAATGCGGTAGTTCTTGGTAAGACAATATTACAGATATATAGAACCACCCTATCGCCTTCTCTGTATTTATTCCACAATACGATATTTCTTGAAAGTGCAGTCACAATCTACATTTTTATATCATTTTTTTAATAATGCCACGTGAGCCATAACTATTATGTGAAAATTTATTGAGAAATTTTGGTGATTTCGCTCATGAATTAAAACAGTTAAAAATTTTAAAATTTCAAAAGTACTTACTATAATTTTGATAAGCCCTATAAAAATGGTTTTCAATTTTCAGCACCGTATTTGAGTTAGTTTAACGGGCCCCTGATTCAACTTTGTTGCAGCCTAACCTACAAATTTAGGCAATGCATTCTGCAGCCAAATAAGAGATCGTGTTGGACGAGTAGGTTGATTTAATGAAAATGTTACAATATAAGAGGCAACATTTTTTTCGAACAGTAGGAGAAATAAATAACTAACTTGATAGAAATTGGCAAGTTGCGATTTTTTTAAGCATCAGCACAATGACCAATGCCTTTATTAAAGATAATTTTCTTTCAGTTTTTCGTTTGTGTTTCACATGTTACTCAAATCATATTAATAAAAGAGGTTGTTCTCGATATTCCCGATAAATAAGTAATCCGGATAATACCCTGCCATTAATTGTCCAGGTTATCAACCCGCTGCTGTACATCTCACAGCCAGAACAACCATTCGGTTTTGAAAGGAATACACCACTGTTGTTGAGAAATATTTTAATATCGTATGGCGCAGTCATTACAAAGCCAAAAGCAGCTTTTAGATACTTTGATGCCACAAATGAAGTGTAAATAACAAAAAGCAGCTAACCCAAACATTATGCCGATTTATGTATTTCTAGACGTCATAAATGTAGTCACAGAAGCACACACACAGCTGTATACTACGACTTTTGCTGTTGCCACATCCAATGCCGTTGCCACGTGGTACGTGACAGGCGCGCGTATTTTTTAAATTTATATGTTTGCTCCATGGTTTGCAAATATTCATTTAAAAATATTCACACTCATACATTTATTAATTTACACGCGAACGTGGACGTTTAAATTTGAAGGTGTTTTTGTTTTTTGTTTACGTTATTCACTGAGAACCAGCGTTGTCAGAAAAATTTGTTTAAAAATCTGCAAAATGGAGATAAAGTTTGCAAAATATTAAAAAAAAAGTTCAGCGAAACTGGGGAAAATAATTGTTTTTCACTGGATATATCATTTTTAAAGAGTTTAATACAAAAAAATCACTTTTATTTTTAATATAAAAACATAACACATTTTATTTAGGAAAAAATTAAATATTTAACAAGTTCATGAGTTCTTCACAACAGTTTTACTTGCCGGCTAGCATAGCAATGAGTGTCCCTACGTCTTGTGCGTTTTTTTTATTATAATTGCGAACAAAAAATGTAGATAAGAAAGAAGTTACATCCTTGCCACAGTTACGCTATCACAAAATCTCGTCCAGTTTCACCATACGAGAACCAATTCGACGTTTGATCTTAGCATATCTTTAGAGATTTTTGGAATAAGAATATCGTCTTCTCTTTATTTAGCAAAACTCATCAATCTGACAGTTGTAACAAAGAACGTAAGCTACAAGGAAGTTGCATGGCATTTCGTTTTCTGTAGAAAAAATGTTCATCCAATTTCCGGTGAAGATGAAGTTTCGAAAAGAAAATTGCATCTACTGTCGTGCCTGATCTGGTTGTTGAGTCTTTGGGATTATTATTCATTTTTAAATTAAATTTACTTTCAAAAAATTGTACAAGTCGTTGAGCTTCTTCCAAGGCAAAATTGACATTAAAATCACCGCTTAAAATCATTGGCATAGTGTGCAAATCTTCTCCTAATTCTGCTGTGCCAGAGGGAGTATATGCCAATAATGCTCTATGTATGAATTTTATTATATCGTTAATTCTCTGGTTCGGAGTGATGCAAAGAACAATCAATGCCGCACTCTGTCCACTTTGCTACCCCTCTCCCTTGGTTTTTTTTTTTACTCCGAATCTGCCGCGTTTTCGTTTCTCTCCCATGTCTCCTTCCGTCCGACTGTCCCACCACGCGCGCCATCCCCTACCTTTTCCTGTCGCTTTTTCATTTCATTCGATATTGGAATTACAGCCCAACGAGCGCAAAGAAGTTTCACTTCAAAAAATGTCTGAGAGATGCTGGGCACAAATTCCGTTTTCAAATTGTTAGATACTTTAAACGAAATAATTCACAAAATCCAGTAAAAAGTAGTTAAATTTACCAGAGTATCCCAACTATAAATAATTCACTAAATGTACTCATACAAATGCGTTTAATGTTTGTTTAGCAAACGTTAGAGAAATATTTACATACGCCTATAATTGTATGAATATCTATTTCGAATGTTATGTATTGATGATTTTATGGCCAATTATTTACATAAATGATGTAACGAAAATTTGTGGCCCATGCGAATGTGCTGCAATTTGCCAAAATATATTGAAAAACGGAACTGAAATAGAAAGCAACAAAAGTAATAAATTATCGTTGGCGCATTACATTAAACTAAAATTTAATAACAACTTAGGCTATGCATAAAAGCATAAAATTTTAATTGCACTAATTTTAATTTGATTTGCATTGGATAATCATAGGATGCACTTATACCAGAATACCAGAAGCAATCATCAACACACACACACCCACATTCACATAAGTAACTACATATGTACATATGTTTGGAGAGTTTTCATTTAAGCTCTTTGCCCCATTGGAATTGTGAACGCCAGCTGGTATTTAGCAGATTTTGAAAGTTTCTTTGTTGGTTTTGAATGCGAGTTTGTTTGGGAGCTGGTAAGTATTTACACACTCCATTATGTAACTCTCTAGAAATTTCGCATTGGCCGCCATTGTTATGTATTGGTCTACGAATGTATGTACATAATTTGTTTGCCAACAAATAATGTAAAACACACTGAAGTAGTTAACCGCAAACGAGAACATTTGGCCACTGGTTTCCACATGCCGATGTACAACATACATACATAAGTACAGTGGGATCCCTTTAGGCTGCAACGCACCATAAGAATCCAAACAGTGTTCAAAATACCGACTAGTTCGGATTATGATAGTCTGGGGAAAATGTCAAAAAATTATAGCTTACAACGATATAAATAGTGTACTTAATATTTTATTGAAAGACCCTTATATTCCTATCAACACTGTACAACAGGTACATACAGTGACTAATTCAAATTAAATACGTATACAAATACAAATTAAGCAACTCGATTTATTTTAATTTATATTTAGTTGGCGCTATAACCACTTAAGCGATTTTGGCCGAACTTCTCCTACAATTTGTGGTGTGCGTCTGGATATTGTAACATAAATTGAGAGATCTACAGTTTTACGCCGACTCCGAACGGCGAAATGTTTTTTGTGAGAAGTTTTTTGTCATGGCAGAAATACACTCGGAGGTTTGCCATTGCCTGCCGCTATTAGAAAAAACTTTTTTCTATAATTTTTGATGTTACTTGAATGAAAGCGCACACACGCTACACACTCGGCTACGGTGGCCGCAACTCGATTACTGAAGATAATTTATGAGAAACTTCATTTCATTGTCGGAAATAATGAACCGCGGTAAAGTATTTTTTGTAAAGACCAGTGCTATTCGCGACCGAGACTTTGTCAAGTCATGTGAACTTAAGCACAAAACGTGACAAGAAATACAAACAAATCTTCACCTTTGTATGTGACCTGTTAGCATTTAGAAGGTAATTTCATTGACGAAGTGTCACTATTTCGTTTATATGGATTTTAGCAGCTGATTTCACGTTAAGTGGAAACAGAGTACTGTGCTTACGATCGAAAGTTTCGATCTACATACCTACGTTATAAGTACTCTAGTGATAGATTTCTAAGGAAACTTCCCTGATTTACAGAGCAATTCTAGATACTTTCTTTCCACAGTCTTTCGAAAGACAGTCTTTTGTCTATTCTAGCAACTATTTTGAAAGCTCTTTTCTGTCTTTCGGAAGATGAGTTGATAGATATGCGAATGGACAGAACTTTGCGTTGTATTGTTTTGATTATAGCAACTACTTTCAAGCGTATACTTACATATATATAATAAATTTGTAAATCAGGCATTATGCTAAAGGAGAATTCATATTTTTATCAAAAATATGACCATAGGCTCGTGATTCGATGCATTACTGGTCGTCAGGCAATTAACTACCGAGCGGTAATGCGACGCTAACCGGTCATATTTATATAACTAATGATGTTGCCAACTCAGTAGCACTAGCGAAACAACAAACCTCTTTTCACCTCGTAGAGGAATCGCTAGAGAAAGATAAGGTAACGTCATACCACTCGGTATATGGCAATGACATCACCATGTTAAATTGGTTAGGAAACTATATGGGGCTTCTTCAGATTTTTGAGACAGGAGGAGCCGAACTATAGGAGAGTGTTCAGCTGTAGTCCACGTAAGCGAGAAATGGTTAATTATTTTGAAAGCGTTCTCTACACTAAGTCGCACAAAAAAATGTCGAGTCCGTTTTGGAAAAGTGCTGATATATATAAAGTTTCATATGAATCATATTTCACACATAATTTTGTAAAACTCTTATCGCTTTTAACTACTATTAATATCTACAACAAGCTAACATACAACTTCAACATCAGCAACTTTTTTATAGATATATTCGAACATATAATATATGTAATTCTGTGCCACATGTTTGTATATCAACGATTTTCACATTTTAAATACTGATTTATGCTATTGGCGCAAATTATCTGTAATGAAATTAATGTAATTTATATTTGTAGCCGAAATAGAAGCAAAAGGAAACCAATAGTAAAATCTACCGATTCATTTACAAATAATTGCTTGTGTACAAATCTAATTACCCAGGATATGTGCGTGCCTTTGCGGATGACATGTTGCATCAATATCTATTATGCGATATTTTGGCGCAGTTTGTCTTTGTTGATGTTAAAATTAATATTTGGTAGATGTACATAGAAGTAGTCGTAAAAAAATATTTTTAGTTATATATTAATTCTGAAAATTCCTTGTTATCAATATTATTGATAACTTTCAGTACAAGTTCACCATATATTTTGTTTATGAAACAAAATATATTCATTATAATGTTAATAAAAATTGTCAATTACTTTATTTTACATACCTTTGTTTTGAGTCCCAGAATTATCTTGTATAATTATTTTTCAGTACGTATTATATATAGTATAAATAAATTCGAGTATTTTATCGAATTAGCCAAATGTTTCAATACCCTACTTTGACTCTATGGGTCCATCGATAAACTCGTCACCATTATTCCGAGCACCTTATTCGAAAACGCCAAAGTAACGATTTTGTGCTCCAATCGCTGTGGAAAACAGTAGGTACAACTCAAGAGTCGACATACTTAGATTTGGGAAATGCATTTTTTCACTTGCGAGATCTGTAAGTACGTATGTGTTTTTATTATAGAGCGACGTTTTTCGCCACAATCACTTTTATAATTTTTAGTCATTATCTTACGTAATACGAAGGGGTTAGCAGATCGGTAATTATATTATAATATATGGACCGGTGGTTAGGTGGAATTTTCATGACAATTAAAAGTAAACCCTCATGTAGGTGTTTTACAAATTTCATTTTGCTTTATAACGGAAGGATCCAACCAGAGTGTTTGTATTACACACAATTTAATTTTTATTTTTATTTACATAGATAAACACATCTTTGATATTTGCTATCTCTGATTTAAGAGAATTTGAATAAATTTCAATTTAAAACTCTCTTAGTACATACCTACGTTGATATATTTAAATACTAGAAGGAGTCCGCAACAACTAACTGTATACAAATTCGACGTCTGCTTAAAATTCAAAATCAAATGCGTACTTCATTTAAGCCCTTCCATTTATAGAAATGTAGATGTGTCGTGTTTAAGGTGAAACTACTTTTTGTGCACTAGTATTTATTCTTAATGCAAGTGTTGAATGTTTCGTACCAATCATTTTAATTTGGTACTGATTATTGCGATATGTTGCGTGTGTAAATACAGATATATTTAAACTGATTTGGCGATAGTGCAGAGTAATACAACCGGCATAAATTTCTACTATCACCGACAACTTAATGCAAAAGTGAACAATTCGATCGTCTTGGCCCACTTTGTTTAGCAATTAGCGACACCTGTCTTCGAAGGCAGAAAAACGTTTGGCTGGAACCAGCCTCCACAATTATTAAAAACCATTTCATTTCATTGTAACTCTTTCGGACGCACAAATATGCACAGACACATACTTATAAGTACTTGTCTATAAATTCCATTTTTCATGTTGTAACCTTTCAGGGAAACTAAATATTCTAACCACTTCGCTGAAAGCCCAACTAACTACTTCATCTCCTATCTTTTTTCCATGTAAGAAAAGGTATTTTGAACAAAGCCATGCTCTACGAAAATAGCAATTAACTGCCTCTGGATCAGCATAATACCAGTTCACAAAGTAGTCAGCTTCTGCAGCAGTATCAAGCCGTTTGATGAATCAGTTTGAAATCTGAACTTATACTCGTACCTAAGTTAGGCAAAGGTGTAGTTCTGTTAGAAATTAATTTATAATTTTTTTTTTGCTTTAGTATTACCGAATAACTGAAATTTAATTATTGTTCACATTACCTATCAAAGCTCGGAAAGTATTCTTCAAACTTACAACTAGGTGACGTTCAAAATTCGCGGCATCACTATCAAAGTGTCTGACTACCTCCTACAAATATCAGTACAAAAATTGGTATATTTCTTGACTGGTTTTCCGATTCACTGCAGGGAAACGACCCAGAGGAGTCGGAAGATAAAAACACTACATCACACCTTACGTAGATACGTACACATTGAATCATCCGCCCATGTGTTGCAGCACATTGGCCGGATGCCGGATGCCGAATGACGAACTAAAATGCTTATTGCTCTTTCTTTCAATTTTTCTTGTCATTCGAATGTGAGTTTCAAATATTCTAAAGTAGCAGCAGAATATAATGGATTTTCCACTTTAACGTATTTTCATCTCAGAAATGTCTTTTTCAACGCAATGGCAGTCCAGTTGTTTTCCGCTTTGCATTTTAAAGATATGAAATATTTGAGAGCACTTCGAAGAATGTCGACGACGTTACAGTGTAAGTGTATATGGGTGTTTGTATATTTGTGTTTGTATATATGTATATATATGCACCCAGCAAACATTAGATTTGAAACATATTTCAAAATAAAAACATTTTCTCCAATATCAAACGGCTTGAAAGTGTTTGATATTTATTTGAAAACTAATCCTTCCTTAATAAAAAGGAGAATTTATTCTTAATTTGAGAGATGGATTAATTTTTAGACCAACTTAGAAATTTTTTTTAGGTAGAATCCTTACAGAAATTTATGAAAAAAACATTAAAAGTAGATTATGCTATTCAGAATGAATAAAGATATCAGAGCTTGACGATTAGAATTACATTTGTGACTGACTGCACCTAAGATTACGATTTCTTTAAGCATAATTTCTAGCGTTCTCAAATTAGGATTGCTGTAATCGAAACAATCTAAAAGTACAATTTCGAAAAACTCACAATTTTGTTCTTAAAATCTACGATAAAACAATAAAATGCTTTTAAAATTATAACTACCATGATACAAGAAAGAAGATAATTTCATTTGCACCATCAGATATTTCTAGTAGAGGGTAATTTTCAATCGTCCGTTGGGCATTATTTACAAAACCGAGGGTTTCATGTAGTTTGAAAACGTATCAATGAAAAAGATTTGTTTTAAAAGTTAATTCAAAGAATTTTCATAAAACTTTTGAAAGAATAACCGAAGATGTTCAAGGAGATACGTTAAAGAAAGTTTTCCTAGCTTTTCTGAGTTTTTTTATATATTTTAAGATTAGTTTCAAAAATTTGTTAATAATAATTAACCCATTTTTTACAATGAAATGTTTTTTGATATACAATATTTAAACTACAACATAACAGATTTTTTGAGATAATAATAATAAAAACAAAAGTTCCTTTCATTCATTCTCTTGTTCTGTAATTAAAAAAAAAATCCTTCCGGCAATTTCCCGTTTCGTTTTGTTTATATTATTATTAAAGCACCTAGTCTAAAAGCAGTCATACCGAAAAAAACCCGTTTTAGTATTTTCTCACCTAAACAAAGACATGTGTTGTATAATAAACTTTGCATATAATAAGGATCTGCGGTGTATGAATTTGCCAAAGAAATGCAGAGATATACATACCTGTTTGCTCTAAAATGGGCGGGGCCATGCCTCTTTTCAGAATTTTCAATATTTTCCAACACTGTTTTTCGAATCGTAATCGTAGCCTTAAACTATAGAAATTTTAATTTCAGAAACGTTTACAATCATATAGATTTTCTACCTGTAGAGTAAATTTTATGCCAAAAACGAGGTTAAAAACGGGGTTTACCTATATCTCAAAAGCGCTTCTGATTTCGCTGTTTGATGGCATCAGTTCATAAGTTGTCATAAGTTCATATACCCTCTCGCGCTCAGTAAGCTATGGCGTGCCGATCACTGTTTTAAACACAACTGCTCTGTAATTTTACACTTAAATATGTTGGAATTCCTTTTTTGTTCCTTCACAAATGATTTTCATTTTCAGCTCAAGCATTTAATTCCGATAACAGAATTCACGTTTAGAGAGAAATTGAAAAGAAAGTAAGGGGGGTTTAACTTCATCTTTCTAAGTGTAATGTAGCTATCTCTTTCCTATGGCATTTGAATTATTTTTAATTTGTGTATCATTTGAGAAAAAACTTTTATACCAAATCGAGAAACACAATTTTCTAAAACATTTCAAACTTACTGGGCATGTTGGTGCACAAACATTACTGTATTTATTACCGGAAGCATTTTGTTGTGGTCTATTCCATTTTGCAAGGCACTTTCACTTGAAGGCCTGTTATGGACTAACACAATTAAAAGTTCGTTATTGTTGATTGTACTGGTTCATAAAGTCAACAGCCCCTGGCTAATTTTACCAAACACCCCCAAGTGTAATGGCACACTTCCTTTGAAATATTTGCAAAAGAGATTGTAATAAGAAGCAGTTGCAAAAGTTTTCGACAACAAACAGATTGCTTCGCATTTGAACTATGCCCAAAGTGTGTATGTAAGTAGATATGCGTGTGTGGGTAGAAACTAAAGCCAGAATAAGTGCAAAAGCTTGATATAAATCAACTCAATTTCGAAGTTATTATTAAAGCCATAAATTGGAGCTTGACCCTACGACAAATACTTGTATCTGCATTTTAATTTAATTTCTAAAATGACCGAAGAAAAGAATGAGTATCTCCACTGAACTAAAAAGAAGGTAATGCCTCATCTTTTCGAGCGAACAGAGGTAAGCTTGTTTTGTTTTTACTTACTTATATTTGAAATACGTTGATTTGCTATCAGTGCAAGCTCAAAATTTGTTAGCAGCAAAATACTGTCAGGTTCGAGAATTCTTGGAAAAAATTTACATTCAACATTAAAGGTTTGCTGATTAAATTCATAGCAAAAACTAAATAATCATACCCCCAATTCGAAAACAAACATCAAAATAACACGCCTAAAAAGCCACTCAAGTTTCTTGTGCGAGCATCCAATGGTGCGTTAAAAGAATAAGTAATTATGCAGTCGAACCTACACTCCATTTATTTGTCAACTTCATATCCGCTTTCGACAGGACGAGAGGAAGTTTCTTATATGCCGCGATGCCTGAATTTGGCCTCCTTGCTAAACTAAAATGGCTCTGTAAATGAGCTCAGTCAGAATTGGGAAGGACCTCTCCGAACCGTTTAAAAGGTTAGGGGTTTTTTTTTTATAAGAGTGTTCACCTGCTGGCGTTTGACGAAGGCATCGATATCATCGGCCTCACCAACCGTGCCGGTAGTTCTGCCTTTTCCAAGTTGGATGGGCCTTGAGGTGAACGAGGGCAAAACGAAATACCTCCTGTAAGCAGTCAGCATATTCGCATCTTGGCTTCCGCGTCACTGTTGACAGTTACAATTTTGACAAAACGGATGACTTTGTTTATCTTGGAACCATCATTAACTTTAACAATAAAGACAGGTTCGAAATCGAACGAATAGTCTCTCTTGCCAACAAGTACTACTTTGGGCTGAGTAGCCAAAAAGCAGTAAAGCCCTCTCTCGACGAACGAAAACCACGCTCTATAAGTCCCTCATAACGTCCATAGAGTATTCGA
This sequence comes from Anomoia purmunda, assembly GCA_951828415.1. Classification (NCBI taxonomy): domain Eukaryota; kingdom Metazoa; phylum Arthropoda; class Insecta; order Diptera; family Tephritidae; genus Anomoia; species Anomoia purmunda. The sequence continues at coordinate 450,512 of OX639993.1, read as the reverse complement.
GAGAAAAAATCTCCGAAAAACCTTAACGTCTCTGCGACGGCGAGTAACGCAGACAATGAAACGATTGTATTAGATTTTTAGCGACATTGGCATAGTACTGCGAATTAAGACCCAGGACTCCGCTGGTTGTACGTATGGAAGAGACGGCTCCAGCTTTGAAAGTCTTCAATAAGGTATCCGCTGGCGGTAGCAGACGAAGAGGTAGGTACTCTTCTCCTCTTCTCCATTGTAAAGACTTGGCTTCACTTGGGGTCTCCACTTTGCGTTAGTCAACAAAGCAAAGGAACGACCAGTGAGGTAAAATGGAATCGGCTAAAATCGCCTAGGCGGTCATAGCGCCAATTAAGAAAACTATGAATTTTTCATAAATACAATGCTTTGTCAAATACTCCTTGTAGTTTATGATTTCCTGCTTCGAAGAAGCTCGATCGCCATGGCTTGACAATCCTCCAAACTGGAAAAACCTCTAACCTGTGCCTATACTTTGAGTTAATAAAATTTCTTAAAGTTCTTATACATACATTTATATTTCTTTCTTAAGCAGCTCCAGAACTTACACATCCAAAACAAGAAACATGAATGTGTGGTCGCCAAACTTTGGCTTGTTTCTAATTGTCCATTGAAGCGAAGGGTTTGATGGCATTCTGGTTAAAAGTAGAAAAAATTTTCAAAATTTCAGACTAATTTAACTTTTCCTTAACTACTTTATGCAAAAATGGTTACGCTTCCCAGCGGACAGACTTTTTCATTTGGCCATTGCAGATTTCACAAATGTAAAACTCAAAGGGGTTTAGATGGCTTCGTGAATGGAATAAAAACTATGTTAGTTCCATACTATGTATGTATATATGTATGTACTTTGAAGCGATTACATTGTGTGACTTCATCAAAGTACTAGTAATTGCACAAATATTTTACCATCGGCATCTCTGCCGCTATTGGCGATTGTGCCTTTTTTCTAAACTTCTGAGGGCGCACACCAGTCTAATTAGATTGTGTAACAACACAGATAATTAAAACTCAGCAGTTCTTCTTTTACGTTCGTATCAAAAAAAAAAAAACGATAACGACCATGGAGGCCGCAAGAAAAAGCATATTAAACTAAAAAAGCTAGAAGTTGGTAAGATACGAAATGCAAGTAAACTGTCAGGAGTTGCCTTTGGCTTTTATTTTTGTCACATGCCGAATGTTAATTTGTTGGTAAACAAGTGTTTGGCGTTCAAGCAAATTACCGTGGTTTGCTTGAAGCAGAAGCGAGAAAAGTGACGGATTAGTTTTCCAACTTGTAGTTAAAAACGGATGCAATTACCTTTCATACTTTCTACCAGCATAAAGTTATTATATGTACCTATTTGGTAGTCATACACTGCTATAATCTTATACACGGCTTAGACCTATTGAAAACTTAAAGATAATGTTTAAGTAAAAAGACTAAGAGAAATAATTACACTATACATACATGGATAGAAAAAATGCTTTGGAATAGTAAATTAGCTCTTTTATTTGACCAAATGGTGGTCATCGCAACTTAGAGTATTTTTGTCTAAAATAATAACTACCAATCTGAAGGTCGGGTAAAAGACATATTTTTGGTAACTGCCACCTCGATAGTAAATATTTCCAACTTATTTAGTACATTAGAGAGTGTTTTTACGAATAATCTTCATTCAACTAGAGAGGTATCAGGTAAAATTTGCTAGCTATTTAAAAATTAAATACCCACTTATAAATATCATACCGTATGCAATAATCGGCCAGAGAATATTTAAAACATTATTTGTAAGGATAGCTTAACGAAAGTGCATAGCAAAACAGAAGCGAGTGAATATTTATAGTGTAGGTGGAAAAAGAACAAATATTTGATTCATATATCTATTTATACAAAGTCGCATACTTAACACACGCCTGGGAACGGACATGCGCAAATCAAAAACACGTGCCAGGATGAAATATTCTCTAAATGTTACTCAACATCGAGTGAAACGAAATTGCAAAGGAACAGTTTCAGTTATAACAGAATTTAACATTTTTAACTAAAGGAATTCTGGCAATTGGCACAGCATCTCGGCATGGTTGATAAGTGTCAGCGTTATTTGGATTCAGTTGATATTCGTAACGTTTCTGTGAACACTTCTGAACCGCTAGACTCGCGGCGTCTAACGCGCGCGGTGTTACACCGAGTCCATAAATCTATAGTAGGGAACGTACATTTAGTGATTCGGAGGGTGGTCATAGCCTCCTGGAGGAAGAAGAAGAATAAGAAGAAGCGAAAGCGTCACACGTGAAATCTCAGACCCTTGTGCATTGTAATGGTGAATGTTAAATATATTAGAGCCAATATCTGAGGGTGAATGTGGGCGCCTTTACATGAGTATGTAAATATATACGGATGACACAATAAAAATAAAGTGTTTGCCGACAAAAAGCGAGCTACTGGTGCTGGAAAATATTCGTTTTCATGTCGTTATTGTGATGCTTTGGACGATGGGTAGTAAAGTGCAGTGAAACCATGTGAAATTCAAAATAGCTTTCATCGAATTTTAAGCGTGTATTCTAAGCGCTTTAAAGCAAATATTCAGAACGACACATTTACATGAATGTGTAGGTTTGTGTGTGCATGTGTGTGTGCAGATATATTACACCAGGATCTCGGCAGAAATCGAGTTCTATGCAAAAAAGGGAATAAGCCCAAGATGAGAATAAATTAATTGGAAAAAATACAAATTCATATAGTACATACTAAATATGTGAACAGTGTGAATAAATATAATAAATAAGCAAACGATTTCTGGAGCAGCCACATAATTTTTAAAACAACAAAATATTGAAATAACAAAACGAAAATACTACAATATAAAACAAAATCGCCATTAAATATTCACACATCGATGATATAAGAAGCTAAGAGAAGAGATTTATATTTGGCCGGAAATAAAAAAAAATTTATGAATAGATTTAAAAATAACATCTGTGTTTGGGCAAACTAGTGAAATTCAGAGACTAAATTTCATATCGTTTGACAAAGAATTTAACAAAAAAATGTAAAAAAGTGCGCTTTGTGAGAAGTTTTTTTTTTTTTTATTGTGGAAATACACTTGAAGTTGTGTCATTAACTACCGCGAGACAACTACCGTCTGAAAAAAATCATTATAAGTAAATAATTATGCCTGTACATCTTACAAGTTTGTCGCAAAAAATATACCAGGTTAGATGCAAAAAATATTGTGGAATTCAAAAAAATTCTAAGACAGTACCAAGTTATTAAATTTTTCATGAAAGTTATATTAAAAAATTACAACGAAAGTTTAATCATTTGGAAATAGTTTCTTTGTTAATAAAATTCATATATATTTCCATTGAAACAAAATTCTCCCATATGTATATGGGATAAGCAAAACTTATGCTTAAGGAAATATTCAAAGTGTTATAAGGGTATCTTAAACTAAAATGTTTCGGTTCAAGTATATGCGATATTTATATGTAATATAAATTTAAATCTTGCGTTCTTCCACAGATCACGGTTTTCGGTTGTGGTCCAATAAATTTGAACAAATTTTCAAGAGCATTTGTTTACTTCAACCATACCGTGAAGTCGATTAATGACGACTCTTCATATAATAACCGACCGTCTTTAGCGAAGTAATTTATGAATAAATTGTATAAAAGTCTTAAAGTTCACAGAAAATTACAAGTTTCGCACATCGTGTATTTTTAAATATTTTAAGCAGTGACTAAACATCGATGAACACAGAGATATTTGTCTTTTTCATGCCAGTTTTCTTCTTTTTTTTTAGAACAGCTATGAGTTTTTTCATAAATTCGGCAGGCATGTATACAGAATTATAACTATTTTGTTTATTTCCACAGAAATAAAATAAATATTTTCTGTGAGTAACTATTTTTTCCTATATCAGAATTAATAAAATAATACAATAATTATCTTTATGAGACGTCTGGTTAGTGTTTTCAACAGTCCCCTGGAAGTCTTATAAGCAGATGTCACCGCATTTTCCTTGACAATTTTTTTTAGCCATGGTAGTTTTGTTTTTCTTCAATTAAATTTTAACGGTATTGAACACACGTTTTTCCCTTCTCATTAAACAGACTTTACAGAGATGCATTGAGGTTCTGATAAAAATTTATTACCAATTAAGTATTGGGTTTCAATTAAGAATTAAATTGCTGAATGGTAGCTACATAGTCTAGACGTGTAAAAAATGGAGGAAAGTAATTAAATTAGAACGTAAAATATGTATGAGGGAGATATAAGTGATTTTTTTTTTAAATAACGCTGAAAAGACACAGACGAAATTGATATTTTATACTCGTATGTAAAGTAATCAGTTTTGTCACTTCAATGGAAGTTTTAGTTTTCGTCAGCAGCAACAATTAAATCGAGACTTAGTGTGCAAATTGCGAATCTCTCTATATATCTTTAGGTGTCGGAAACTTAAAAAGTAAGAAAAAATTTGACAAGTGACCGAACAACAATTACAATGCAGCAACCGCAAATGCAAATGAAATTTCTGCCCACAAGGAATTATTTTAATAAGCGATATTTGTGCCAAGTTATGAAAAAACAAAAAACACAATACAAATTCACAACGCAAATGTGTCCCAATAGTGTGCGGAGCGAATCAGCTGAAGTGAAGAAGTCAACAAATATGCCAACCTCGACTGCAACAACAGCAACAACCATCAGCAGCTATAGAAATTTTCAACAACTCAGAAGGAGCAGCAACCGCAAATTAGCTGACACCGACGGCAGCATTAACGGCACCAATGGGGCCATTCGCACCAAAAGTGAAGACAGCACTGAAGACAACGCCAACAACAACAACAACAATTCCAGTATTAGCGATAGCAAGAATTCTCCGACAAGAAGAATAATTGCAATCACAAGCGGACATATCCTGCTAACAATGCTTCTGTCGTCCGCCATCGTTCTGAAAGCGAGTAAGTGAAAAATATGATTTAAATCTAATTTCACAAATTACTTTTTGTGCGAACGTACATGTTTTGTTTTGAAAACAGTTCATGGTCAGTGCAGCGTTCTTAAATCGACTTCGAAATTATTCTTGTTTTCTAACAATTCGTATTCCTGAATTTTGACGATTTCCCTGGCACGTATTGAAAAAACTTTGAAATTCCGATTAAAAAGCAACTATTCAAAAAATTGCATTGAAGATGTACATTCACATAAGTCCAAATTATAAGTAAAATGGAACAAATTGTATATTTTTTTTATTGTACTTTTCCTAGGATTTGCACAAATTTTGGAAAAGTGATTTATATTATTTCTTTACAACTCGAACATACATACATATTTTTATCAAAAAAATAATATGAGAAGCATTGTCCACCAGAAGAAAAATGAACTAGGCCATATTGATTGACGCTCGCTGTATACTTTATTTAATAAATAAAAACTAAACAAAATTTTAGCATGTTACAAGAGGGGTACGTAGTTTAATTATTTTTCTATACAGAAATTAAAAATTTTGGTTCGTGTTTTGGGTAATCATTTTCATTCCTTTAAAATACCTTTAAATCTGCTTATAATTAAATTGGGCCCGTTGTATTGAACCCGAGTTGCCAAAGAACGCTCCAGTCCGATAAAATTTCTTTTTAGTTACAAAAGCAACCCTGTTAGCATCTTTCATGAAACAAGAGATTTGTTTAGTGCTATTTAAGAATGGGAAATAGGTGTGTAGACAAATTTATAGTTGATGTGGTTATATATCTATTTAAAAATACAAATGCAAATCAAAAATGAATTAGCCCTTAAACTCAAATTCCCCATGTATTTTCTACCGGCTCATTCACAATAGCGCAGTTTTTCCACTTTCCAACACTACATCTCAGGTCGGATATCATTTTACCGAGTTGGCTCAACAACGCATATTTTTCCGAGTTAGCGTTGTTGCTTTACATGGATTTTGTTATTCTACCTAGTGTTCTTCTGTAACTCGGTTACAAAGAAACGGGCCCAATATTAAAAAGATTTAAAAAAAAAATCATACAATCGATTGGTCACACAGAGCTCTCCAAATTCAAAGCTTGCATTCAAGTCGGCGTAAAATTGTAGGTAGCTCAATTTGTTATACAACATTTAGACGCACATCACAAAATGATGGGGAGCTATGTGGACAACGCGTCAAATTATTTTAACTATTAAAACTATATTAACGGTCATTGAAGGAATAAAAACAGAATGGTATATATTCAACTCCATTATTTGTGGCAAGAAAAATATTGTATATTTATTTTTGATAAAACTGGGCATGAACTTAATGTTATTTTCAACAAGAAAATTGAGCTGTTAAAATTTTGATCACTAGGCTATATAAAAATGCATTTAAAAAAGAAAACAATAACTAGTTAAAGATAAAAGTATTTTTCTAATTTACTTTTTAATGTTTTAAATTACACGCTTGCATTTACCTAGTATTTGTGTGGAATAGCTATCGCAGAGACCATTTATTATGGCGTCTGTTTTAATGTTGCGCTACGAATAGAAATACCTACAGTCTACCTTCTGTTGGCAAATTTTTTTTATGAGAATCGTGAAGACTGACATTGTCTGCTGAGTGACGATAGATATGAGAGTAACTTGTGTTTATGATTTCCTGTTTCATACGCCAGAATGCGCAACGATTAAAGTTGAATAGTAACAGGTAGCTTTACCTATTCTTTCACAGAAGTCACCGTAAAAAAAGCGCATAAGCGGTATAAAGATTTGTATTACAGTTAAAGTAATTTGCGTATATAAGAAAATAATTACACTTGTTATTTTAGACGGGTTTAAACTTTTTGTGTTTCGCATTCATTTAACACATCCGAACAAATGGACTACAATACAAATTTTAAAATGTATTCATCTCGCGAGAATGTAGCAATTTTTTCATAAAATCACTGCTACAAACATTTTACCCGCTAATAGTTCAAAGCCATTCAATCCCTCAATAACAATCAACCACATAGTAGGCTTTTCATGACATTTTTTTGCTTTTTGAACGTACCACATCTTTCATGCATTTTTAAGCGTTGGGCTTGTCCGACACACTTTCTATAACCGCGGTTTGTTGACATTTTCCCGAAACAGAAAACAAAAATATTTTTTCAATCTGAATTGGCAGGTCAATTTGTTCGCACGCCGCAACATACAAATACAATGCATGCAGAGAAGCCGGAATTTGGGGCAGTGAGGACGGGTATATGATATGATAAAAACAGCAATCGTCGATCTGGTGGGACCTCGGTATGTGTAAACACAATCATTTATATATACATGGAGCTGTTTGCAGTTTTTCTTGTAGTTGCCGCGGTGACACACTTTAAGCAGAGGTTAATGAAAAATTCATTATTTGTATGGGAAGTGGACGGAATCGGAAACCGTGCTCCAGCAACTTCTGTCGATGTCACTTTATCGCTATTGATATTTTTGTAATTCTCCACGACTAGTCGCAGTCGAGTGGTGAAAATACAATATATAATTTCACCTCAATTACAATCAATTCAAAGTACTCCCAAGCATTATGTATTTTTCCCACGTTCACTTATTTATTTACATAACGATACATACTTACATTCCTACGTGCATTTGCGCTGTCATGCAGGTGTTACCAAACTAATTTCCATGGCATTTGAGGCGAAAGTTATTATCCACATTCGCACGAAAACTGCAATGACAAACATGTCCAACTAATAAAGCACAACTGTGAGAAAATCGAAAGCCGAAGGAGATGCAATGTAGCTTCTATATATGTATTTTCCAGAAACACCCATATGTACATACATATACAATGCTGCCACCATATACGTACTCTGTTTAAAATTCAGCCAGCCCTTAAGCAGTAAAAACTTTGCCTGTTACATTCATTTGTGTCGGTGAAGTGTTAAAACCTCCTGTTACGAACAAATAAAATCAATCCTCAATATGGGGACACAATAATACGACTTCAGTCCGGCTATTAGAATTTGGTTTATTAATATTTTCGAAGCAAACATATAGATGTGTAAAATGTATTTTGTTTATTTTCTCTGGCGTTATTTGGCAGGGGCTTACAAGCGAAAACACATCTCGGATTTTAATTGCTAAGTTTTATGCCTAAACAATGAGCTGCCACGTTTTGGCATCAAAAGAAAGAACTACAAAGAAAACTGAGTAATATAAATGGGATTTTTTTACTTTAAATTTAAACTGAACTGGACCACTAGATCGTTTGTACTAAATTATACAATAGAAACTTAAAATTTTTAAATCAATCTAAACTCAAATTTTTAAAATTAATTAATGCAAGGCCAGTTCATAAAACCCAGATTGTTCACTTTTTCCTAGTGGTGTTTGTGTTCATTAAATTCACATTAATTTACAAGCAGTGAAATGAAGTTGCTATAAGGACTGTTTCCTGTGTTCAGCGAGCGATTTTTATACCGTTTTGTCTCGAAGGCTCTGCAATGCCAAACAACTTGGAAAAACCGAAGCTGTCAGGGGATTCTCGACTCGCTGATTATTTACTTCAGCGATATCGTTGTCTGATGCGGCAATCATTTCGATATCAACTTTATTACAGATTGTCCCATTGACCACAACACAATTTTTTTGGCGCAGACGCACAAATCAGTTATATAACGCATTTTTCATATAAGGACTTTTTTAAGTGTTCTTTTCTTCAAACTTCTTTATTCTTTTTCCTAATGCTGGATATTGTCGACTTTGCAGCTCCATATTACTTCGCTAAAATGGTAACATTTGCACCTATTTCAATTTCGACTACAATTCTACACTTCTCTTTTAAAGTCAGGTGCTTAGGCCTTTTTAAATCAATTTTAGCTTTAATAATATTTACGCAAAAGTTATAAACTCAGAATGATTAAACGTCCGCGCGCATCTAGCCTCACCACAAATCTTTTACAAATGACAAACATACGCGGTTATATACCTGATTTTCAAATTCGGAGATTACCATTTTTGCAATTGAAAGATTTTTTCACTCCATGAAGCCTCAGAATGGTTCGCTCTATATCACTCTATATCAATATAAAATTTTGATATTCACTCTGCTGGGTTGTTTCCCTCCCTGGGTAGTTCTCACTAGCCAGACTACATTGTACTTATAATATTCTAATTTTAGTACAATATTTATTGCAAAAGCAAAATAGTAATGTACACGCCTATACAGATACTTTTAGTAATATTTTACAAGATTTGCAAAAATAAATTTTTAAAAGCAGAATTTAAGAATAGAATTTTTCGGCAAGTGTTTCGTTGTATTTTGTTTTTCCATTGTCCTTTCTCCACGTTTGCGCGCCAAAGTCTAATGGTGAGCCCATAAATCAAAGTCATTGTCACCAAGAGATGACATTTCTACTCGCAATGCTATCGTCTGCCAGACGAATTAAAGCCATTTCGCACCTTAAGTGCTACATTGCTTTGTTTAGAGGCCATTTACACCAGGCAACTGCTGCATTACAAAAAAAAAATATAATTAATCAAATATCAGTATATTTCCCAGATATAATTTTATTTGATTTACTGCGAAATCGAAAAATATTGTAGGACGTTTACTGGAGGCAACTGAAGGATACCTCTAAACTCGCTTCATGCAAACTTCGTTTTATCTACCGAGCTACCGAGTAATAGCCACTTTCCAGAGTGACTATTTTTGAATACGTAATTTTAATTCACACGCTATTGGATGAGTAAAGTGGGAAAGGTGTGTTTTCGATTATTTTGAAAGTTTTTCGAACAATAGTTCGATTAACCGGTGGAAACTATCGGTTTAGTTTAGCCGTTAAGCGAAAGAAAATAAACCATTATAATTCTTTTTTCGATTAATCGTGTCATCGCTTTATGTACCGTCTTCTGATTTTTCCAGCATTTACATATATCATAATCTGTGCCGAAAATTTGCAGTGTTAGAGTACTGTTAAGAAAATTAATTCAAAATCAATTTTTCGCCCCAATTGTATAAAGCAAGCATTCCCGCTAATGTATTGTTTGTTATGTTGTCCTTGCCATTCGCCACTTTATTAATAAATCTGATAATGATGGATGACGACGCGACTGGCACCTGGTTTCCCCGCTGCTCATATCTGTAGTTAACAAGTGACGCAGCTGTGTTAGCACTCATTAAGTGGCACGTACGTGCAGTGCTCTCTAACACACACTCACACATCCACATATTCTTTGTTAACGAGCACACGGCTCAGCAGCTGTCACGGTCGTATCATCACCTCGGTCTGTAGGTAAACGAGTTGTTGCGTATACGCCGTGTGGTGTGAAGTGCGACAGTTAATTTCAAAACAGCGCTAGCCCGTTATTGCTTTGCTGGTGATCTGACAAATATCCAAATAATCTTGTAATCATGTTCCCGCTCGGTTTCGAAAACTCAATTTGCCTCTAAGCAGTTGTCATGTAGTAATTGTGGATGCAAATTAAAACTTTCCAGAGAAAATGAAATTTCATATACGTTGACTTGGTTTGCAAATGATAACCAATGGCTTGTTTAATTGATAAGCATATTGCATATAATACTTCACTATTAAAAGATACTATTCCGATAGAAAAAAAAAACAATTATGTAAATAATATGTAAGATTTTCTCTATTTAACTACAAAAATGTTTTACACAGAATTTCTCTTATGGAATGATTATTGTTTCACGTTTGAAAGATCATATTTCAGGAAATTTTTAACTGCATCACGAAGGTAATCTCCGACGCGAAGACTTGACGCGATCTTTGTGAAATAAGCGAAATTTTCGTTGGTGGTTTCGGAGCAACAAGTTGTAAAATAACAACAACAAAAAATTAAACCGTGTTCAACGCAAATATACATAGATCAAGACTTTTATCAGGAGCGTATTTAAGAGACCTTTTGTTCTTATCAAAAGTTGATATAGTTAGAATATACCAATGCTTATAGTTGGAAATTAGTTGATTATAAATTGAATAAACATAAATATTTATCTATCTCATGATCGTTATAGAAAACAGCGTTTAAAAGCCTGGGGATCGTTGGCTTTGAAAAAACAACCTAAAAAATAAATAAAATGTTTGTCGCCAGTTTAATCAATTCGTATACCTCTTCTTAGGCACTTTATATATATAAATCAGTACATTTGTCGTAAATAGACGAACACGACATCCGAAGTTTTTATTGTACATTTATTTTGTCGAGTTTTTTGGGGATTACTTGTGAAGGAAATAAATCTATAAATTTTGGCAATGCTTGCAGCGTCATATCATTTAATAAATTTAAATTATTATTTCAACTCACTGATTTTTATTGTTATAAATGAAAATTTTATACCACGATCAAATACCTTCATCATAAATTGTCCAATTCTACCCGAAAGTGATTTGTTGGCGATTAATAAGGGGTCAATTCTTAACCGAAAAAATTTAAATAATGTGGGACACCTCTTTTATTACATAATATATAATGCACAGATATGCAGTTACGTACGTGAATACTTCTATACAAAGTACGCTGCATTCACTTATACATAGTAAGTATGCACCTAATATACTCGCATAATATTTTTAAAGCCACATGTAGTAGAAAACTTGTACTACACAATTTCAATATCGACATTTATAATTATACATTTCTTCGGAACGGTTTCGAGTAAATCGTAATAATGTCACCTTAGTAAATCAGGGCGACCCAATAGCTAGTTCTTTTCCGGAACTGATTTCGTTCTTCAATAACGTAAAACACCACTCAGGTATAGAGATTACAAGAAGCATGTTCTCTCAGAACAATGATCCAATTTAGCCGATTTTGATTTTCTAATCACTAGTTTGTTGATTGACAAATTAAAATAATCGATATTGTCAATACGTAAGTATTCATATCGTACTACCAGAATCAAAATTTTTGAGACTGCTGGGTAATCACACACAAGTTGTTCGTGGTATTTGTGTGCATAATCTCCATATACTTGTTTTTACTAACTCCCATTGTAAATGTAAATGTAAAGTTGTTCAAGTGTGAAAACAACAATTATTGATTATCTGTCCATAAAGCTCACATCGAAAGTACACGATTAAAGGACAAACTTGTAATTTTCATGTTTTGACTTTTATATACATAACTCACTTAAAATTCAAATGAAGAGTTTTATAAATTATGAGTACTTTAGATCGAGAAAATGCAACCAAACAAAAACGCAAAATTTCGAAAAAAAAAACTTCACCGATACATGTGCTAATTTTTCATCAAGGTAAAAAGTGGAGTTAGTTTCACCAAAACAAAAAGCAAAAATAGTTGCTCAGCTCCTTTGGATTTCTCGTTATCGCCTCCGCGACAGCCTTGAAGAACTTAATCCGCCATTTCGGTACCAATTCACGCGTAGACATGCCGTCAAGTGCCAGCCTCCGTTTTTGCTTTACGGAAAGATGACTTGATTGCGGCTGAAATGTAAAACGCAAAAAAATCGAGTGTTGCATCGCAAGCGCATTCGCCTAAGGACTGTCGCGTTTTCGTTCGCTCTCACTATGTAGCAGTGTTGAAGTATTCGTGGCCTTCTTAACGTAGACAACGTCGAAAGAATGGCGATTAATGCAGATGCATTCAAGTACTCTGTCTGGAGTACAGTGGTCTATTGTGGCTAGTTGGGGCACTCTCATGGCAAATGAAAAGGAGGACACAATCAGCAACACTTAGGATGCGCTTTTAATTAAACACTTTCTCGCCGCTCAAGGAAACAAACAGATATGGAAGAAAATCTGTTGGAAAATGCTTGCGAAGAAAGGATAGAGGAAAAGACAATGCGTGAGTTGAAAGTGGAGTTAAAGAAAACATACGCTCGCTAAAGATATTGAATGAAACTGTACTCCTGTGCTCCAGCGAATGGTTCTAAGATACTTAAGTGCACACTAACTAACTACACTTATCTTGCAGTTATTAAAGGTGCCCGTTAAAATTTATTTTGAAGAATAATTGTTTTCATGAAATATAATTAAAAAAAAAACGCCAAATATTTTCATATGTAAATTCATGAAAAATTGTAAAGACCAAATTTAGGTGCCAGAAGTAATTTAAGTAGATGAGAACCAAAAATATTTTCTGTAAAACCAAAATCACTCTACCATAAATCTGCACCAAAAAACAGAACAAAATGTCAGCTCGCTCAAATTTATCTGCCTCCCTCATCTTCATAAACGCCAGCTCGACCAACATTATCCCATCAACAGCGCTAATTCCAGCTCCTGTAACTTTAGCAAAGCGTAAACAAAAAAAAAAAAAAACAAAACGAACTAGCCACAAGCAGCACAAACAAGATATTAAACTAGAAAAAATATAAACAAATATTGCTTAACGGTGCCTCGTATTTGCATATTTTCATTCCTCATGCTGCCTCAGCTCGACCCTTGTGCGTTGGCACCGTTTCTACTACGACATTCAATTTCAGCCACTCGTTCTGTTCGTCACGCCTAAGCTTTGGAATCTACCAACACAACGACGAATAGTATGTAATCGCCGCCCACTTCGCATCATTTTTTTTATCCTTTTGTTGTTTGTTTAGTAGAAATTTTCATTGCTGCCAATGTTACTTTCGAGCTTAGAAACTTTGAGTAGGCTTAGAGACACAATATCCATTTTTCCCCAGAAATTGTTATAGGAGGGTAGGGTATACAGCGAATACCATGACCTAGAAACCTAGCTGCTGTGAGGCTTTTTGCAAAAGAGGCGGGAAAAATACTAAGCAGAAAGTCCTCCGAAATTTATTTTAATTGCATGGTTTAGTATGTACATCTGTATATGTGTGATTTCTTTTTAATTTCCAATACAGTATTGTATTTGGAACGTATACCATTCGAAAAACAATTATTTTCATGCCTGGAATGAGAACTGAAAATATGAAATTTTAACTATTTTAAAAGGGGTATAACGTTTGAAGAATTAGCTGGAACAAGGAAATTGAAAATTTTACAGGCAATTTTGTTGTCAGTAAATTCTGTTACCGGAAATTGTATCCACCTTTTGTGACCGCAACTTTGAATATTCTGGCATTTATCCACTCAAAAAGAGATTCACTGCGCAACGGGGACCTCGAAATGCTCGTTCTCCCCAGAACATCACTCCTGTAGATCATGATGGAAGGCCCAACAATGTCAATCACACGAGGCGCAACACATTTTGCTCTTTGACGATCGTCTCCAAAAAGCAATTTGAATACAGATTTGAAGATATGCCCTTGCCAAGTGCAGACAGTCAGCTATTTCCAGCTCGTGTCATTCTGTGTCTTAACAGCGAAATAATTAATTTTTAGTCAATCCTCTTAATGGCTGATGATGTAGATTATCATCTTTGCTGAAAATTGAACAGCTAAATTTTAATTCCTGAGGCAGAAAAAACTCACTAGTCATTCTACAATTGGCTAAATTGGGAAGGTAGAACGTATGGTTCTAGCTCGAACTGAACACGCAGCACGCGATACAATTCACATCAGAGGAAACGCGAATTTATTTTTATTTTTCCAAAATTATTTTGTTCCGATATTTTCACTTATTTGCACACTACATCTCAGGTCGGATATCATTTAAAGGAGTTAGTGTTGTTGCTTTACATTGATTTTGTTGTCCTACCTAGTGTTCTTTTGCAACTAGGTTGCAAAGAATCGGGCTCAATAGATGTATATCGTATTCTTCGGGTTTCTAAAACCCTCATACATATTTTTTTTCTAAATTATTACCTACTCTAGGACACAGCGAATTTATTTTTACTTTTCCAAAATAAATTTGTTCTGAAATTATCTTAGTTTGTCTCGAAATTTATTCCTCACATTCAGTGAAAATCTTAGCTTAATGATGATAATTGTATGTTACAATTTAGTGACTTTACTAAGTGGGCTTTATTTCACCAAGGTTGTCATCTTGTTAGTTACTAAAACTAGTCTTCAAAGAACTGGTTCGGCATAAAAATCAGATATACGTATATACAGATATACAACTATGTTGTACATATTTATGAAAATAATCCAATATCTGAACTAAAAGAAAGTGATGTGTACGGAATTTTCATCCTTTCTTGCCAAATTTGGTTCGTAGGCAAATTCGTTTCCAAACACATTATTGTATACCCAGTCAAATGAAAAAACATCAAAACCAAAGAACCAAAGTGCGAATGAAGAGTTTAACCAAGCAACGTACCTAATCTACGTTCTTTGGTTTTGCTTTTACTATTGTTGTGATGCAGCATTTATGTAACTGTTGTTTAACGCAATACTCGAACTATTGGTGAAATTTATTGCACTTGCTAGGTTCATGATAATACAATCATCAATTTTCATTTCGACCAGCTGCCAGTCAATGTCGGTTCACAGAAACATCAATTGCTCTTATTGAGTGTAATCTGAATTTGAGCAAGAAAACTTGGAAGAAAATACAGTACTTCTCCACTAAACTAAACCAAATTACGCAAATCAGATTCACTCTTCAATTATCACTCTAACGAGCAATAACCTGTGCCAACATTTAAAAAATAATTTATTTAATCAACCAACGGAGATTGGTCCAAAAATTTGGAAAGTGGTTCCATTGACAGTTGAGAGGAAAGTTATGTTTTCTTATGAACAGAGACTGAAACAAAAGATGGCTTAACCCAATAAAAAATAAGAATAATAGTAACTTGCAATTAATTAATTAAATTGTCTGTCACAAAGTGACCCATTTACATACCGCATAAACGAAATTCATTTAACGCGAGCTTCTTTTTCCGATCTCAATAAATTCAATTATGGTGAAAAGAACTGTAGTTACTTGAGTAAATGTGAGTGCATGAAGAGATGTGAGCACCGAAACAAGTTCCCATCTGCCTGGATAATAAAGAATTACATACTCGTACACGTACAAATGTATTTTTTGTATATAATGGTTCTCATATTTTAGGTTTTAGCTAATGGAAGATGGTCATTAAAGGTACACACAGATTATAGGAAAATAGGACATCTTTCCTTTGCCACTGTTTCTTTACCTTCAAATATTTACTAATATTCTTCTGCTTACATATTCATTTCAATATGTATTTATTTGAATTCGGTAAGCTGGTCAAAAACACAATGAATTTGTTTGCAACTGTCCACCGTTTTGGAAAAAGAGGAGGGTGCTACGCCATACACAATAAAAAATCCTTACAACCCTACAACTCTTTAATGTAGAAAGACAATAATTCCTATATGGATCTTATATATCATTATCCTCATATCTGTCCAGCTTTTTGACATAGGTATATGATATTCGATGTACACATATTTCCTTTAGATAATGGTAGAATAAGCCCAAAAGCACTGTTCAATATATTAAAAAAATATGTCATTATTGGCGCTGCACAGCAAAATGGTTTTGTTACTATAACAACATCTTGAAAACATAAATGAATTTAATTGATTTTGAGAAAGGAAATAGCATGTCTTAAACGTAGGTACTACCCCCATTTTCAACAATTTTGATTTTTACCTATTTCTTACTCGAAATAAATTATTCATAACAAATGTGAACGAATTCGCTCGATTTTCGAAAATATCGAATACTTAGATTTTGTGGTTCTGATTTCCATAATTTTCGAAATTGTACTCTATGATCAGATGTGCAAAGTGTTCACGAAAGTTGATAGAATTTGAACATGAAGTTCGGGGATACGCTATGTATTTCATTTTCAAACCAAATATTGTACATCAAATGCGAGTAAATTACCTTGTAAAATTTTCGTGAGAATTTAGCAACTTTAAACCTTTTGCGGACTGACTGCGATGTGCAGTGTGTGCAACAAGACTAGTAGAGCTTGGTAACATAGTTTCGGTGATTAAGCTTTTCCACTAAAATGGGCGTGCGACGCGCACTTTCCAAAAAAAAAAATTACACACGTCCCCCCCATCCTCAACTCAATCCTATGTGTCAAACTTAAGCAAATTATATTTAATGGTTACTAGAACATTATATTTTTTAGATTTTCGCAAAAAACTGCTATGTGGGCATACATTAATTTTAATTTCAGTTGAAAATTAAAAAAAAAAAAACAACGACAAAAGACACCGGGCTTGCGTTGATGCCGTTGGAAAATAAAAACTTGTATTCTAAACTATTTCTTGATTTCTTAAGATACATATACCCTTCTTTTTTTGTTTTGTCTATTTGAAAAAAACCAAGTGATCGCAGATTACTGATATCATCATATTTTTAACAAATTTTTATTTATAACGAGGTATGCAACACAAAAATTGGTGGAAAATAACAAATTTATATATTTATATAGCTACATTATTACATTTCCATAATTGACTTTATATTTAGCTAAAATAATTAGCGTAGCTTTGATAATTTTTTACCGGTTTCAGAATTTTTAAATTCATTTAATATCAAGACAAGATTTTTTTAAACCGATTTCCCACTTTTTACCTGCTTGCCTTGACCCTGTGCATATCTGAGTTTTGATTTTTAAAGCCGCCTCTAAATATATTTATGTAGTATATAAAACTGTGCTCATGTATTGGTTATTAGGTATTCTGACTTATTTGAAATAGGCGTTGAGAGTTGCAGTTTTTGCGAGTGTGGGAAGTTATGTCTGGTGTAGGAATTTGAACTTTTGCATTCGCGGGCCTATATGGAATAACACAATGGCGGTTGGAATGCTTAATTTTTTATATTTTGTTTTTTATTTTACTGCCTTTGACAATATTGAGATTTTCGTGTTGACAGCAGTGAATTTATATTTTGCAATACCATTTTTAGTCCCTACAATCTACATACAATGCTTTTAGTTGGAGGGCAACAAAAGGCAAACCGAAATGACGATGCAAACAAATCTACAGGAGGTGGCACGTAATTGGTTAAAAGTTGGAGATACATACGCTCAAAGAATGTAAAGTTGCCAACGAAACCAAAAATACCAATTAAGTGCAGAAAAACTTTGGAAATGCACACGTGTAAATTCAGCCATTTTGAAAATTCTTGTTATGCTAAAATTTTCACTCTGTGATTTTATTAACACATGGTTACACGCATACATACATAATATGTACATACATGTATGTAAAAGTGTAGGCATACGCTCACCACTCGGCGAGCAATTTAAATCCTTTCTTTTGGCATCGGATTTGTGTGGAATTTGATATGAAAACGCAAGTACACGTGCGTGTGAATTTTTTGGTTAAATTTTTACACCCGCTCCCTGTAGTGCCCACATACTACGGTTCGCATATAAATGTGTGTTCCCCCACAGTAATAGAAAATAATACCGAAATGTTAAATTCAATAGCATTCAATGGCTAAAAATGGGAACTATCCAAAGATAATACGAGTAGGCAATGTCGATTTACTCCTTTCAGTTTTACATTCACACTTAAATATTTAATTGTTAGCATATAGAATTTTCGTTACCACAATTAGTACCAATCAACAAATGCTCGTGCTCTTATTACGAAAAAACTCAAGTGGTCTTCGAACGACAAAACCAAGACGAATTCATATAAGATGGTGCTAAAGGTATACAAACAGAAAGTGCACTAACGAATTATACGCACAATGACAGTTAGTATTGAAACAAATGTAAATGCCAAATTATTATTGTATTATCATTATTAATGGAACTGGAGTTTTATCCCAAGTCGTATTTAAACTGAAAATTTCTATGCTCGTAAGTTTTAAGGCTGAGGTATTCCGTTGTTTTATCTCAAAAATTATGTATATATGTATTAACGGCTTATAAATGTATATAATACAAATTGTGTACCGATATAGCAAAGAGGAGTGCGAACAGCAAGTAAGTCTAATAAAAATACTTTTTCATGATAGAAAAGTAGGCACACTCGAAGGTTTCTTATTGCGTTTCGAGTTGCGACTGCTTTCTTTTGTTTAGCTGTTGACTTTACTCCATGCCTCTATAACATACCCTTGGCTACGGCTTCTACAATTGCGACGTAAGAATTTCGGGGAACAATTCGTCGTTATCCAAGAATAGTGAGAAAATAAAGCGCAAGCGCGACATCTCTACAAACTCTATTTTAAAGGGCGTTCAGAAAACTTCCAGTTAGACTATACTACTGATCGTCGAAAAATTACTATTAATTTATTCAGAGGTTCGGCCGTCATTCTGTTTTTTCAACCGGAGTTGGCATTTATCGATTATTTAATTTAAAGATGCCAAACACAATTTTCAGATTGGTGGTCAGCAGCGTTCATGGGATCTCTTTATTTGGAAGTTTCTGTTCTCATGTGTTTGGATAAAGATTATCCGTTCACTGATAGAAGTACATAGATCGAAATACATAGTGTTCAGATATTCCAGATGATATCGTCAATGTTTGGATAGGCCTTCATCTGTGTCGATTTTCAATGATAGTGTATTTAATGTTGCCGTTCCAAGATATAACGCGGTTCACATGAATGAATATACGGATCTAAATATTCGGTTAAGCTTCTACAAATAATCTTTATATGCACATTCTCATTCTAATTATTTGCTTTGAATTTTAACAAAGAAACAATAACTGGAGTTTCAACTGTGTCAAGCCGCATTTCCTAATCTTATTTTTGATAAACGATTAATGACTTAAAATAATTCTTGTCGATCATTACATTAACAATAATAACTATTTATCAAAATTATGAGTACAGATAATTATTAAAACTAATCAGATTAACTTTTGGCCAACACTTTTTCCAATAACATTCATTAACATTGCGCGAGTATCTACGTGTCTTTTGTTGAAAATTTTTCATTAGAATAGAATAGATAGCAATATGCACTTTCAAAAGAAAGAAATCGTGATGGAGCAGCATGGTAAGTAAGGAGTAATTTAATTTCTGAAACCACGTTGTAAAGGTAAAACTTTTTAACATCAAAGAAGTAGAGAAAATGGTTTCGTTGCCATATTTGATTTCACCTGCTAATTGTGTCGTTAAAATTCCGCTTCTCATATTTTTACAACCAATAAATTTTTGTAAGTTCGTGTTATCACAATTTGTGATAAGTTGTTGGAAATAACTCGTAACCAGTACTCATAATTGAGTAGATACACAATTTTTGATTAAATATCATTAAAAAATCCAACAACACACAATTCTTAAATTATGTCCACATTACCGCTTAAATTACTTCACATAAATCGGAGGCGTTCATACGTGCCATTTCTAATTAGTCTTGCCAGCTCGGTAGCCACAGAGTTGCTTAGTTGTTTAATCAAAGAAAAAAAGTGGTTAAAAATAAAGGAATAGTTGCGAGAAATGGTGACTATGGGATTATTGCCGCTTCGATTATTACCGATAAAATTTAGGTGCGACACTGTTTTGTTTTTGATTTGGTTTATGGGATATAATAAATTACGTAATTTCTTCTTAATTTATTGACAGATTTTGCAAGGCAAAACTACTTAGTTTCAGCATAATTTAGATTTTAAATGAAGAACAACTTTAAAATTAAGATATGTATCTGCGGTTTTGCATATTTGGTAGTATGCTTAGTGAATCAGCTGCACTACCGGCAGCACCCTTTTGGTTGCTGGTTGCCTGTGTCAACGATAGCTAAGTTCATTGAAATTAAAATTTTTGACAATTATGAGGTGAATATAATTTGAATATAATTTTCAGGTTAATGAACATTTTTGACAACAAACCTGTGCAATCTGTCCCCACCGGCGAACAAAATTTATAAACCTCTGTATTGCTTCGTTGTAAAGTTATTGGTAAAAGGTATAGTCTTTACTTCTAAAACATTTGACATTGTGTCAAAATGTTCCTATGGGTTCAGTGTAATCTAACTTGTAAATCTAACGAAAGCGTCGAAGCGGTAAGTGTCAAGTTTACTTGATTGGCAGTTTGATCGGCAACAAGCAAAATAGCAATCAGCTGTTTATCAGTTGAATTTTGTTGATAGAAAACCACACTGGGCAGACTAACATAAATAAGTGAAACAATATTGCTCACAGGAAATCACTTTTGCCGGATATCGAACTAACAAACTGCCAGAGTAACGAAAATAGCCGGAGTAATGAATAAATGATGATGAAAAGTAATTCATTGAAATAAATTTGGTGTGTTATTTCCGACAAATCTATGCTTCTTATTCGATTTTTTTTTGTACAATTTAGAATTTAATTGCCCTTAGCGCATTTCGGTTAACTTTTTCGGGATTCCGCTGTGCGTGTGTTTAATGTAGCGTTTCCTTGGTCACATAAATGCCAAATTTACGAATCAAAGCGCATGAATAACTCAATACCTTTTTAGTTCTCTTATGTAAAATCAAATTGTGTTCTTCTGCCAGAATCCCCCACGAAGATTGGCCGTGGTCGTGGCTAGCCATCTGATCAATCATTGAAGTTGTTAAAACAAAGCGGCTGCCAGCTTGTAATTTGCTCAAAGGCAAAAATGCAAATTGCTGAAGAATAGCTGCTTCTGTAAGCCATCGTGATGGCAAGAGGGCCGTCCGTTTGTTGCGGTGCAATTCAATTCTGTATCAGAGTGCAAACAATCATTCCGGCCACTAAAATGCAACTGCATTTTCTGCAGATGCCCAATGCTACGGACGTACAAACAGCTGTGGCGGATATGGTGAATTTGCTCTTTGGCTTCATTATTTTTGGCAACTCCTCGTGGTGCTTTGGTTGGCTTCCGTCAGCAGTGACTATTCCACTGACTTCGGAACTTTAAACGGCTTTTACTATTTATCTCTGTTTTTTATTGTTTTCAGTAATGACTGGCGGCCTTTCCTTCTGTATGCCAACTGAATGAATGCACAGGGAACAAGTGGCATAGCAGCGTATGGTTACTAATAGCTGATTTCGCTAAACTTAAATTAATTTAGTTTAGTCCGCAATGGAAAATGGCCGCGGTCTCTCATAAAACATTTTTCCTAGACATTTGGTATAGAAAATACTTTGAACATTTTTTTCCTTTTGCTTTATTTTAGTTCTTCTTAAAATTCATGTTCGCCACGTAAGGTCGTAACTTCATTGGAATTTATTTGTTTTTGTATAGCGTTTTTTGGCATAGAATTGGGGCCATGTTCGGATCACAGTTAAGTTTTTATATATGTACACATACCTTTCAACCTACGCCAACATGTTTGCTAGGAAATGGTTTATATGCCACTACAAGAGAGGGTTTCATGCAATAACAACATAGGGTAGACGAGGCCACATACGCATGGGTCCGAAATTCGTTAATGCTATCGATTTTTAATAACACTGCAGTTCGTAGTGTTTTTACTTTTTTTGGATTGGCTCTAGTTCTTGAGATAAACGAAACTTAAGAAGTTAATGAAAAAAAATTATATGCTCCAGTTCCAGTTGTATTAATTTAATTATGCCTCAATAAGTTTTGTTATATAAATTATTAAAACAAGTAGTTCGTTGATTTAAATATTTTATTTCCCTTGCAAGAGAGTAAGGGCAGCCGGTTAAGTCGGGTGAGTTAATACAACTATTTAAACATTAATTCGACGATTTCGCCTAAATACCTGAAAACTTTAACGGTCCCTGCCATCCACTGCACGTAAGCGTGGACTTGAAGATGGTGGATTTTTTATTGGGCCAACAAAGTGGGTATACTAAATACCCCTGTTTTATATGTTTATGGGACAGTCGTGCAAGAAATGAACATTGGATTAAAAAGGACTGGCCGGTGAGAGAAAATATGGAGGAAGAACAGCAAATGTGGTTAATGACCAACTGATAAGCCGAGAAAAAATCATTCTTCCATCATTTCACATCAAGCTTGGGCTAATGAAACAGTTCATCAAAGCCCTTGATAAGACAGGTGACTGTTTCGAATATGTGTGCAAAAAATGTCCAGTCCTTGGTATGGAAAAATTAAAAGCAGGAGTCTTCGATGGTCCTCAAATTCGTACCCCAGACTATACAAAACTAATTGCTGATATTCTTCTCAATTTTCGCAAACTAGGAGCTAAAATGAGCATTAACTTTGTACATAGTCATTTGGACAAATTCCCGGACAACCTAGGCGATAACAACAAGAGGAACAAGGTGAACGGTTCCACCAGGACATAAAAATAATGGAAGAAAGATACCAAGATCGATGGGACGACCACATGATGGCAGATTACTGCTGGAACTTAGTACGGGATTGTCCTGAGCAACGACATCATAGGAGGTCCTACAGAAAAAGTTTTTTGTAATTTTTTTAAAATTAATTAATGAAAATAATATATTTTTTTTATTTTTGTATTATTTTTATTAAATCCATATTGGTATTTTTAATTAGTTTTTTTCGTGAAATATTTAAAAGTCTTTATCTGAAAAACTAGAGCCACTTCGACAAAACTGATATTATTTTCGTAATCAGCGCCCCCAAATTATCCTAAATCGACTTGAAAATCTCCGACCGCAAAATTTTGTTCCGCAGTGTAATCGATCAATTAGGGCTCAGCTGGTAAATTGAGGATTAATTTACTTTGGCTGTCGCAGTTTGGAAGCGATTTTTCGTTGCTCTGGAAACTTTTTCAAATAAGAATATTTTGTAATAGCTTTGTAAATTATTGTGTCTTAAAAAGTCTTTCATAAATAAAGTGATATCGTCTATATTTTTTTAAGTAAAAATGAAAATAATGTTTTGATGAAGTCTTGGGGAGTGTAACGGAAAGTGAGTTTTAAAACTTCTCGAATGCAGCAATAGGCGATTCATTAGTTATAAATTTTGCAGATCGAATTTAAATACCTAGGTTCTTGTACATTACAAAGAAGTTCCAGGAAGGAGCAGTGGGAGTGATGCAGCTTCTTTGTTTTCTACTTCTTGGGTTTTATTTTGCTCCGCATATCACGCAAGTTTCAGAATTAGCCTTAAAACAATTCTTTCGGAAAAAATACCCTATCGAGGTTTTCCCAACGGGTTGTTAAAGACGCGTATCATATGCACCGTGAACAGATATTGTATTGAAGCCTCCTGAGCCCATTCATCATCATTTGCCGAACTAGCAACGAAACATATTTATTTCGATTGCAAAAATTTTCCTATAGGGTTAAGTGCAGAGTTAACAAACATTTGCGAGTGCTGACTTGCTGGCTTGCTATCGACCCTTTCGACTTGGTGTCGCATTGTTTTCTGGTCCTTTCATATACATAGATTCCTTTGCCAAACTCCTAGCAGATCTGCAGACCACTGATGTCAAAAACAATATTTTAATTAATTTGAGATATTCGTTTCTAACGACTACTTCTTTTTGTGGTATTTTATTTTCAGGCTGTCGAGGAAATTGGCACCGAAATAAGTTTTGTAAATATTTATTACCCTGTTTGTACAGCAAAAATCTGTTCAACAATATAATAAACTGTGTTTTGTCAATATTAATGGAGCCTGCAATTTTATGAGTGGGCATTTTTGATTTCAAGTAAAAATTTATTTAGTAAATTATTTAGAATAAATCGATATTATTTAGTATACTGTGAGCCATTCAACCTGTGCTATGGTACGATATGTATGTATATGTATGTGCATATATGTATATGTATTTAGTCTAGAAAATTACTGAAATTTTTTAAGGTAACAAATTTGTAGTGTGTGCGATGGCTGCATTATTGAACTATTGTAAAGCTAATAAATATAGGTATATATTTACATTGTATATATTGTATATACATATATGTAAATTAATCTTACATATATTTGTATATGAGTGAATATTTTGAAACACAAAGAGTTGATGAGAAATATGAAAATAGTATTTATTTTGAACGTTTTTTTATACCTTCAAGACTTAAACTTTGGTTCAAAAGTGTTCGTCAATTCATTAAGGATTGAAGGTAAATGGATACTCATATGTCTTACTGAGAAAAAGTCGTTAAATAATTAAGATCAGAGATCACTAATAATAATTTGATCATTGAGTTTTAAAGCAATCAAACTAATTTTGATATGTATTATAAAAGTCTTTTGATTGTAATTATGAGTGAGTCAAATTTTTTAACTTGTCGATAAGTATTGTTTTGTGACTAATATTATAATAGGTTTTTTTTAAAAATTATGAGTGAGAGGAGGGTGTGTCCAAAAGTGGTCTAAATCGGGTTACGTACTCACTGGGCAGGCTTGTATTCGTATAAAACCTTACATTTTATACCGTTTTTTCTTACATGCACAAACAATGAACACGTTAGTCGTTAATTCTGACTTAAAGATATAAGTCGGTCAATTATAAGGCAAAAGTAGATATAAATATTTACAAGTACTTTTTGCCGTAAAATGAGTGTACAACATGGCTGAGAATTCAAAGTTCGTCACAAGAAGTGACTACATGGGAATCCAATTAGGAGCTTCAGAAAAATGAGGGTAGTAGCCATGCGTAGTTAGAAATATTTGGTACTCTATTTCATGGTAGGTAGAAAAAGCGGTTTGTAAAGATTTTTCGCACAACGCCTTCATAAGTAGTAAATATCAGCCTATTTCGAATTAATAAATTAGAAAAAACGTAGGATGCAAATGCGGACTAAAGTAAATTCTTACGTATTGTGTAAATAACAAAGATTATCAGAAAAAGTTTTTTAACAGAAACTTGCATTTGACAGGTAAAGTTTTGACAATCAGCTCGTGACATCTATCCATGGTATATTTCAAATTGTACAAAAATCCAAACTGCTTGCAAAATCCGGCAACAAAACATGACAATCAAGGCATGAAAGCGGTTGTACACTCACACATACACTTTCCACATTTTTTACGTTCCATAAAGTGTGCGACTAATTTATTGCACATCAGAAACCCACAAGGTCAGCAGAAAGAAAACAGTCTGCCAGAATGAGTTAGAGCTGGATATGACTGTAATTGAGTTTATTATAAAGTGGCAGAGTACCTGACGTCGCTCGGATACTAATTTACATAAATAAACAATAATAATACACACCTGCGGTTTACCCAAAAATAAAAGCAAAACTATTTGTAGCCACTGTGCTCTTATTTATTTCTTCAAATTAATGACTCCTTAAAATTTATTTGTGAAATATATATCCATTTCTACGAGTATAGTGCGGTACGTAAGCATAAAAGTTATTTAGACTTCCCACACCCACTTCATAAATATGTGCATGTGTAAAGTTGGGTTAGGTTAGGCTCAAGACGAACGGAAATGGGATATCTGTCGGAATCAGTAGAATTCTTAGAAGAAATACTTCTTGTTCTTTGCTACAAGCAGTAATGATTTTTCCTTCAATCACATTTGCCATCATGTCTATTGTTGCATGGCTTGGGCAATTAAAATTAATTTAGGATCTTGGGATTTAGGAACCAGTTTATTAGTTTTCATTATAGTTTTCATATCGATGCTATAATAAGCATCAGTCAGATTTAGAGATTTAGTAAAAGTTCGCAGAAATATTGTGGCTGAGCAATCATTGTGGTTATGTGTTTGACCAAAATTTCTCGAACAAGCAACGCAGAGTGAGAAGTTACAATTCTGCAGCAGAGGAACAAATTTCGCTAATACCCATCTCATGGTCAGAATTTTTTTTTTAGCAAACCTCTAATATTATCTTTCCCCATACTCCATTACCTTTGAAGGTCAGGAGCGAATTCATGCTGGGTTTTATGGATAACTTAATGGGGTGTGGCTTATTTTTTATTGTACGAACTATATTTTTATAATCAATTTAGGAAAAATATTTATCCAGCAAATATTGAGTAATATTTGAAAAGAATTGCAATGTATCCAATTTGGTTTCTTACTGTATGTATTCCTTGCCGGAAATGACTATATTTAAACTATCACTATTTTTTTTGTCCCTAATACCACCAATTATACCCTAAATCTATCTCTTGTAGATATTTCGCATAGCGCCCACAACTTCAACTTCAAAAATTTTTACTTTCACAGTAGAATATATTAGATTTCCTACGCAATATCCTACATATATTATATTTGCTTGTTTTTAAAATGTATATTGCATTAAAAACATAAAAAAACTGGAGCCGCGCTCAATGTGTTTAACTTAGCTCATGTAAAACTCAGAATATGTACTGCGTCTGAAAGCACTTCCATTTGTTCTTTTTTGCTCCAAAAATAGATTAAGTAAAATATGTACATCAAACCGGGAAAGAGAAGAATTTACAATTAAGGAAGTTCAGTATCTATGGAAAAAATAAATCTCTCTGAGGTACGACACGCTATATGGTATCTTTGGCGTGGTGCACATTTGCGACCTACCACTGTAGTGAAAGTGTGCGTCATTTTTATAGCTTCCAATTAATTCCCATGTTTTCAATAGGTTGGTGTCGTCGTATAGTGTCCTTTGATTATGCAATTATTAGTGAAGATATTTATAAGTAATTTTCACGTGTCAGTAATTTCAAGGTTATTAGTAATTAATAAGCTTCCTTTCAGACTTTTCTGCATATTACAACGATCTTCGCACCAATTATCATCATTTCTATTTGTTTTAGTTTATTTAACTTAGTAATCCTTGCTTTATTAGAATTTAGGATTAAACCAATTAATTTAGAATTATATAGCGACACAAAGAATAGTGTAAAATAGTGCTCTTAATTGAAATTAACGTATGTGGGATGGGTAACACCCAACGCCTGCTCATTAAAATTCATCGACAATACTAATAGAAGGCTGAAAGTAGCAGGGAGCGGTGCTCTCAGCAACACCACTTGTGGTAAAAGCCCAGCGACAACATTAAGATATGGAAGTAAGAATTTATCTAAATTTGTAACGCAGTACGTATCGCATCCGGCCTCCCACTGTCTGCTGCTTCGGGTATCCAACCGTGTGCTGTCTTGTATTCAGATAGTCAGCTAGTCTGCCAACACGCTTACTTTCCTAATAGACTGAATAGGAAAATGGATTGACTTTGGAAGGCAAATTAAACGCGCCAGCTTTCTTCAATTAAGTGGTACACAAAAAAAAAATAGTAAGGGATATCATACAGCCACTTATATAATAAATGGATAAATGGATATAATATAATAAATGAATGCTTTTATTATTCGAATTTTTTCCGAAATATAAGGAAATTTCCAAATGCCACAACAACTGAGTTGCCCCGTCGTATGAGTGATATGATTCACTCAAATCCACCGTCCAATAGTCAGTCGTCTGTTTGGCTTTCAGCGAGAGTTTTTTGTGTGTTCACATGTTTCTTTTCGACGACGCAAAAACTCATAGCGTATTTTATTTTGTTGTCTACGAAAATGGCGAGAATGAATGTAGTGAAACACAATCAGTACCCTCTGGATTTTTGCCCGCAAGCCACGGCGCGCCGTAGTTCTACGATTGCAAATTTGTTATTATTGTATTTATTGGTTATTTACTTAGTTGACGCTGACTTTTGCTGCGAAAGCTTAAGAAAATAAGTCTGAGAAAATTTAATACGCAAACAGATTTTGTATGCAAATGTGTTGGATGGTGAAAACTCTACGACATTTTCGGGAATCGGCTTCAGCCCCATTTCTGCTAAAATAAAACTTTAACTACGTAAATAAATTTTAATTCAATTTTTTTACTTTCTTTTATTTTTAGTTTTGTAGAAGTCCTCTACTTAAGTAATGTGCATATATATATATATATATATATATATACCTATAATATGGGTATATACCCTGTCGGACAGAGCAAGTCATTTAACAACAAATGTGAAAACTAATTTTTTGTGAACTACTTTTAAACTAATTTAATACTTATGTTATAAATGCAGCGGAAATCGGTTTCGTTGTTATATTCTCATTCGCCGTACTAATTTGAAACGAATGCATTTTTAAGTTTTTGAATTTAATTTACAAGTAATTAAAACAATAGGGATCATGTGTTACTTGACTGCTTCCCATTAAATCGGCATGTTAATAACGAAGTCAGTTCGTAATTCAACAAAAGTAATTTGAAAATGATCTTAAAATCTATTTAAATAATTTCCCACAGGGTATTGGTATGGCCTAAATTTTCTGAAAATGTGTGCCCAGATGTATGTACATATATCTATCTACTACATTTCATTTTTCAAGTATATATAAAAATTTCGAGTCACGTTGATTGTGGTCGAACTCCTCCGAAAAGACACGGCCGGTTTTTAATGAAAATTCGTATATATATTTGGTTAGTGTGCGGATAAGCCGTAGAGTACATTTTATGCTTAGGATTCGGCTGCCACCTATTTGAAAAGCTAAAGTTAATTTAATTGTACACAAGTTATATGAAATATGAAAAAACGGTGGAGGGATTATAGCATACAGTAAATTTATAAATAAATATATGCAGGACAACGTCTATCTAGTTTTTCTAGAATGTCTATATTTTGCTTTTATCAAATACATACAAACTTCCACGCAAAATACTATTTGACAGGAACATTTTTTTCATATTTCATGGCTCATATTACTGGTGAAACTGCCAATTGTGGTCGAATCTTCAATAAGAGCCTTTCAGGAATCAGCAGACGACCCTTGTCTAAATAATTATGGGTGCCGTAAAAAACTCAACCGAATATGGTTCTACAAGTCAGTTGGACAGAGGGGTTCCCTTTGACAAAAGATGCAATGTTTCATGTGAATATCTCTAAGGGATCTATTGAAATAATACACAAAATTTGCTTTGGTCATACATATTTAATTTGTATATGGTAAAAATAAAATAAGCTTCAAATTAGTAAAAACAAACAACAACAAAAAGATAAACAAAACTAACACTTACAGTTCAAGTGAATTAATTAATGCAATGCAGTCAACTTTATCTGTAATGCTGAATTTCTAGTTGTGTCAATAAATTTTAAATAGGTTTGAATCCCTCCTGCCAATTCTATCGTTCCTTCTATATACATATATAAAAAGGACCAATATGGTTCCTTCTATTAAAGATATTTTTTTTTAAATTTAATTAAGTAATGAAATTGTTTTCTTAAATTTGAAGTCTTCCATTTTGCGAATAGTTTAAATTGCTTGCTTGATGATAGCATTACTCGTATAATTTCTTTTTATCGTAACATGAACAAAATACTGGTGAAAAAAAAATTAAATTAAAAATCGAAGGAAAATAAAAAATTGTGTTTCTAAATCTACATCCATTTGTTATTTAAAATATTTAAACAGACGTTTTAAGAGTATTGAAAGAATCACATTCGTCCACTGAACGCGCGGCCGCCATGCTAGCTGAATAAAATGCAAATTTGAATGTACCTAACTGAAAATACAAAAATAAAAACAACAACGCACTATCTGTTAGATGTTTTTTGCTTTATCCAACCAAATTTTCAGCGCCAGCGAGTTCTAAAACAGTTAAAATATGTAAATCTGTTTAAATGAATTCATATCCGGCATATGAAAAATACTTTAAATTTCAAATAGGAAGAAGCGATGTCAAATTCGTGCTGATTTAAAAAATGCAACCTTAAGTGTATTTGCGAAAATGTAAAACGATTTTTCTGAAGATTTTCAAAAGTAGGTACAATCACATGTATTTTTGACAATGAATTTGGCATCGCAAATAAAATAAAAAACTAAATAAAAATGGGATTCAACCAAGCTTGATTGCATGTTCGCGGATATGCACACATACGCACATACATACATACATACATATGTACATAAAATGGCATATACTTCTCAAGTGGATACAAATTGTATCAAAAGGCAGATTGAAAAAATCGCACAAAGCAACACGCTTGCATTTACAGAGCACTTGTTCACGAAGTTCCCAGTACTCGAGTGGAAGCGCATACATCCATACGAACTTATAGTTTCAATGTAAGCGCGATGAGCGAGCTTCGAGTTAAAGCGGCGGCCGCGTTACAAACAACAACTGCAACAGTTGGTGGATTTTTTTTTTTCCTTTCATAACTTGGCAACTTGGTAACTTGCAAATCCATTTGCCAACTTTTCGAAAGCAACACATTTTTGGAGGTAGAAATACTTAAAGTAAAAAAAAATTCGTAATTTTTATATTAAACCACTAAAGCTATGCCGCTAATGCAGTAGACAAGATCTATGTAAAATATTTGTCAATAAACCGATAAATCTAGATGATTCCTGAAAGTTGATCAAATACCAAGTACAAGTACCAGACAGTCAAGTACCAAACAGGCAGAGGATCTATGAAAAACCGCGGATCGACACAAAGATCTTAGGTTAATTCGTTGAAAGTGAAGCGTATTCCGTCCGTCGGCTGTGCAAATGTCAATGTTTTTAATGTTCCACAGTATTAGACACGATGAGAAAACTGAGAATAGGCAATAAATAGATTTATAACTCAAATTGGTAGTTACGACAAACTAACGAGTGTATTTTGGCCATGAAAAACTGACCACATACATCATTTGTCGTTTGTGGCGTGCGTCTAGCTGTTGGCCACAAATTAAGGGAAATTTAGCCAAACATCGATCTCACCGGTACTCAGTATAGCAGCGGGCTTGGGTTCAAGCGTAATACTTTAGTTAGGGGTTTTTAGGGGTTTGGCTTATGATAGGCACGAACTGAAGTAGACGGGGCAAATGGAAATCATCAAATCACCGTGACCGAATCATTCCAGCCCAACGATTACTCAGCAAGTCCGAATGTGGGATTAACAGCAACAACAGTGTACTTATACTGGGCTTTCTTAATACAAGTGGTTAAGGCGCTGCCTTAAGGAGTACGAGTGAGAGTTTGCCGTGGAGGGGCGGTAACTCGAACCCCAGAAAAATTCTGATAAGGAGATGTGGTCATCTCCGTAATAGCTACATCTTCTACCGTTCCCTTTTTCCTATCATTTTTCCTATTGAAAACGGCCTTGAGCTCATAAAAATAATTGTTGAGAAGTACATAGCTAAAAATATCGCCAGAAATTGATATAAATAGTATGGCAATTGCTATCTTCAATTGACTCGATGAGAAGATATTCAAATTAGAATTTCTTGTACATAATCTGTATCAACTGAGTTAACTAAAACTTTAATTTAATAATTTTCAAGAGACTTGACGTAACTTTCTTTGTATTTCTAGCAAAGCCTTTGAATTAAATTCACAATGATTTCTTCTTGCAGATTACACGGTGGCTGCGCCAATGGATGCAACACAATCGCCAGCAAAAACAACGAATACCTTAGCGACAAACATAATCTCATTTTTTAACACATCAACGGACAACTTGCCAGCAGCAAGAACTGCCGATAGAGTAACTGGATGTAATGCAACAACAAAGGACATAACAGCACCAACTGAGACGGTGACACCAAAAACAAGCTCTACTACATCACCTTCATTACCATTAATTTCATCACCCTCAACAATAGCAAATGCCGCTGATGCTCTGGCTGTTGCCCAAACAATGTTATCTGCGCCTGCTCTCCATCCGCCTTCGCATCCACACCCATCTTCTTACCCGCACCCTTCGCCAGTGCTAACACCTCAACCAACATCAAATTCATTGCCATCTCTTGCAACAACAACAATACTACCGACATGTGATCTGCCAGTGGAGTTGGAGTTATTCACAATGGAACCCGTAATGGGGACGACAGTAACAGTAAACGAGAATGTTGAGAATCATAGTGTTGGTCTGCAGCCGCCTCCCTCTTCCGATGTACTTATAAAAGGATTTTCCATACCGACATTTTTACCGCCATATCCGGCATTTGCCATGGCCGACCTTCCAGCTTACACAATGCCACCTACCTCGGTATCGGCACCAGTCACTCCGACGGTGTCAACAGACTCACAGGATCAGCTGTATTTAGCCGCCTATCAACAGAATGCGCTCCAACACAATCTATCGATGCCATCGATTAATATTACCGTTCAAATGGGCAATCACGCTTACCTGCCATGCAATGTAAGTGACACAAACATACATACATACATACATACATATATGAATATATATTTATATATATATAAATGTACAATGTGTAGATATTTATATACATATGTATAACAGAAAATGTTATTACCAGAATACTCACACATTTATTGTATATAAACTTTATCGAACATTTAGCACTACAAAAGGGCGAAAGTGCAAAAGGAAAGCAGAACCTATTGATACTATTGGGAAAAGTTAAGAAGTTTTATTTTTACTCAGGTATTATTACGTAAACAGCATATATGTAGATACATATACCAGTTCGGAATATTAGAACAATTCTCACTCATCCCTATGTCAAATTTTTGTTTGGAGACAAGCCTGAAGATAACACAACTCCAAAACTTTACGAAGGATGACGAAAAATTGTTCCTATATTCATCAACTTTTCAGGCTGTCGGGAAACCAGAAGAACACCAGAAGAAAAGAAACAGATCATAATATTAACTATGAGTTTAGAAATTAAATGACAAAACTTAAATCAGCATTCAAGCTGTGCAAGCAGTGCTCACAAATGTTAATCTGGTTAATGATTAAAAGCTAACGATTTAAAAATCAATCGCGATCAATTAGCATAATGAAATCTTTAATAAGTGCCCTTTGACACAGTTTGAAATATTCACTCCATATTATAATACTTAAAAAAATTGAATCAAATAAGCCCACATAACGGTTATATAGCATTTCAAAGTAATCGAGATTGATATAGATATACACATACCAAAATGTTTATTTCTAAAACGTGGTCAACGTGAACAGCATATGTGGAATCTTTTAAAGCTTCATAGGAATGTGTTTTGCGATGTGCTTGAGACCGCTATATAAAATACTAGGAGAATTTGATGCGAACAAAGAACACAGACAATACTAAAATTATGACCGTTGATGGCGACTCTTTTTGAAAAATTATGTTTGACATTGTATTGTATTAAAGTACTTGACTCAAGTTGCTAGATTTCTTCGCTTGTTGAGATTAAAAAACATTTATTCTTAAACTTCTAAAAATTTCATCGTCATCGAACAACCGCAAGTAAATGGTTCGAACTACTTAAAAAAACGTATACTAGTTCATTAGTGTATATTCCAATATCTACATAGTCATTTAAACTTTATTTTGTTAATTAAAGTATTATTTCAAGGATCTTTCGATAATAAGCTGGTAGTTATACTAGACGAAGGGAAGCCGGAAGGCTTTATTATTTAAGCGGTATGGATCAAATAATATAAGTTTTCTATTTGATGTTGGCATTTCCAAAACGGGTCGGTTCGTGGTTCTTTTCGAATGTTTGTATGCACATTAATTCGACCGGAGTTGACGAGTTTCTTCTGAGGATCTAAGATCTTCATTGAGTTGTATATCATTACCAACTAGTTTAGCATATAATCTACTTATTTAAATTAACGATTAACGATTAACACAGTTAATCGCGAACACGCCACTACATAAATCGAAATTAGTTTAATCATGATTAATTTTATCATACAGATCGTTTAAGCATCAGCTGTTTCATCATCCGAGTTGGAAAAAACTAAATTTTTAAGCTATTTTCAAATCGGACCAGCTCACGTAAATCTTAATATTTTTTCCGAAAAATTTTGGTGAAACTCTTAAAATATAATAGATTTTAAATTTCTTTCCATAATGTATATGTTCATATGTATTATGTTTACATTCGAGTAGTAAAGAGTATGTAAAACACCACTGATTTTCATATTCACTTTTCTGTGTAGCACCATCGGTTCTTACCATACGCGCTGTCTATTTATTGTAATCAAAGGCAATATGTGTTAACATAGCGAGCGTGACAGCGGCTCGCTACGGCGACAAACCCTGCAAAAAATGTGACGAGTCCGGGATATGACCGTGATGAGTCGCAATGGAACATGCTTCCTTTTGCCCCTTTGTATGGGCTGAACTGTTGTTCCCTTTTGTACGAGCATGTCATTTGAAGAGGTCAATTGTATCATTTTGTATGCAAATGGATATGGATTTAAAATAAGCAAATTCAATTTCTTTTTATTAAATTGCATTTTATTTTGTTCAGAAAAGTATTATTTGTATTACTTAAGTAATTATAAGGCAATTCCACAATTTCCAATATCCAGTCGTACCCATAAGGGTTTTGTCGAGATTACTTCATCTCCAATAACAAACGTTAGAGACTACTTGTGAATGATTGTACCCGATTGAGAGTAGTCACGTAATACTCTCTTTATAAATTATACACACAATTTTTTGCAGGGGGAGGTACTGCTCATAAACAGATACACACATATGTATAATAATATTGTATGTGTAAATAACTGTCACCAGATAAAATCCACATATACATATCCATGCATATCTATGTATACCAGTCTGCACGTTTCTTAGTTTCGAGATAGTATAAAATACATGTTATTATTTTATTTAAAATATGCTTGGATATAATTTGTTATACAAATCATCGCAAGTGTCACAAGAAACTCCCCATCGCCTGAATACAAATGAGTAGCCGGACTCCATCTTCCAATCTGTTTGTACCGCTGCAAAAGATATGTGGTTGTTTAGTACCACCGATGCAGAAATGACGAAGATTGCCGCATAACTGTCTGCGTAAAAATAAATAACTTACAGAGCCACCCTGCAGGCAATTACTAAGCGAGCAAGTAAATAATGATACCCAAAGAAGCAGAAACGAAATGACTGGGGAGTGTTTAAGATACTGGAAACGCTGGCCGAGAATTTTATCGGAATATAAAGGAGCAATTGAACGGTTTCAATACTGGATTATAATAAGACGAAGATGGCATGAACGTCCAGAGTACACCTGAGATATCGACGAAATACCCTTCAACGCTTTAGAGTAATGCGTTTGATGAAGAAGAATCTGTGGCTTGAAACCAGCATAGCCTCTGGTGCCAACGGTTAAGCATAATATCTCTAATTAATACAAAGTTCAAAATATCAGTGTTCGTTGCCTAATCTACAAGAAGGGCCTGTGCGAAAGAATGGATCCCTTTGTGAACAAACCGATTGAGTCTTATCAGTTTGTCTTTACATCTGGGAAATTCACCATTGACCAGATATTCGCTATGCTTAAAACTCTAGAAAGAAAATCGGCACTCACCACTTTTTCGTCGATTTAAAAATCACTTCTGATGGCTCGAAGAGAGCTACATCTAAACTTGGCTGTATAGAATAACGTTGAGTCCAACTTTTAGCCCAGTCCAAATTTGAATGAGCATCTCCGAGCCATTCGCGACGAAACGAGGTTTTTGACGGGGCAGCTCACTCTCGTGCGACTTTTTCAAACGGTTGCAGGAAAGTGCAATACGATGTCTCTGGCCAAAGCAAATAATAAGTATTGCCATCGTTGAATCAACTCTATTGCCGCCAGAGTAGCATCTTCCACGTTAAAGAAGGAGACAAAAGAGATAAGTATAGCGGCGCGCGAAAATAAAGTAAACTATATCCATGCATTACGACAAGAACCTTCGGTTATTGGGACACATGTTACTGTTGTCGGTTATAAGATTGAGATAATGAAGGACGTTGTAAGCTTAGGATCCAGCACAAACACCATCACTTATGTCAGCTTGGAGATAAATGGAATAAGAATTTTTTCCTACAGGTGTTATTTTGGAAAGCAGAGCTCTTTATCGACGAACGACAATGAGAAGACCTTCGAAAGAAATACCCTGCGCAATATCTAAGACGATGTTCGCAAGGGCGACAGGTACTTCCGAATAATGATTTATACGAGCTCTATAATGAGGCGTTTTTTCGATTATTCTACTGCTCTCGCTCGAAGGTTTCTCTTAATCCAGATCAGAATTATAGAATATAAGATTGCGATGTAAAAAAAGATGAGAATAAATGTGTGCCATGTGTACAACGAAAGAACAAGACTCAAGAGGCACTTAAAAGTCGAATTAGGTTGAGATACGAATGAATATTGTGACTCGCACTTGCCTGAACATAATTTGCGAATATAAATAAATAAGCATGTATGTATCTAATAACTATCGTTACCAGTTAACAAAATTATTAAATGACGAAAAATCCCCAAAAGCGATGTGCAGCAAAATTCTCATTTGAAGAAATGCATACAAAAATCCACAAAAACCCCCAAAAACTTGGCTCTCGCGATATGACAACCTGCGTCCTTGTATGTACATGCTTTCATAAAAAAATTTCTCGGATAAAGTGATTGAATTTTCAGCATTTTACTCGGCTCATATTTTAAGAAAGGTTGAAAGTTCATTGGTAAAAATATGATTCCGATAGCCTTGTCCCTTTGACGAATCATATCGGTGCAAAAAGCCTGAAAATTATCTTATAATACTTTCTGTACACAAAATATCGCAGGACTATTGTGACGCCTAAAAGCTTAACATCCCCAGAGAGGTGACATTCAATTAGTATATATTTAGTAGTTATATGATCCGCACTAGGCACAATTGCTTCCTTCGTTTGCCATGATGTAAATCCCACAATAAATACAAAAATTAAATAATCGTCAGAAAAACGTTTGCAAAAGTTGGGGGTGTTCGTATGGGCTCCACATCCCTACTCTTTCCTCGAGTTTCACTCTCACGATGTTAATCACAATATAATGAAGTTGATATAATTTGAGAAAAGTCTACAAATTTTTTTACAAAGTTTCTTCCTAATTTATTTCCATCGAACAGCAATACTTCTTCGTTTTGCATCGGTGCTGTGAAGCTTTTAACTTTAATGTATTCGGCACATTGTGTATATCGTAAGAAGAAACAGAAGAAATTTACATATTTTTGTATTTTACACGAATTCCAGTGTCTGGGCGGCTAGGTATTTGAGTGAAAATGGAAAAATTTCCATTTCACTCACTAACTCTGTCAATGGCTTCTCCTGCTTCCCTGCTTCCCTGCTTTCCTGCTTCTCCGTATGAATCGCGAGTGCTAGAGCGTTCACATAATTTTATATAATGACAAGGATGTCGTAGACGTTACAAAAGTATCAAACGTCTAACGGGACTGATTTGAAATCATAATCTAGTCTGAATTTTTTGCTGTTAGATGAATTTCTTTAGCAATGGTTATCTTATTTGAATACGAGTATAATCATAGCGATTCTTCGAAATCACCATCACATTGATTGGAAAACACACTCGGTCAGGTAGGATTTTGTCTTTTTGTGATCCAGTTAAAACATATGTAGAACCTTCTGCTTAGTTGCATAAATCCATTGAGCATCCACTGGTGTGGTAAATGAATGATTTGCATTTTAGCAGAATGTCAACATTCTTAAATACGACTGAAAAGGTAAACTTTTTATCGCCCACAATTGCCAGCGCCATCAATGCAGCTGACGTAATTTGTTTTGCGTATTGACTCGCCGTTCATGGCATAAATCCTCAAATGTATGTATGTAAATTATTTTGTATATATGTAGTGAAGCATTTATAGCGACTGTTCGATATGCATGTAAAAAAAAAGAGCAAGAGTAGAAGCTGCATACCATACATGGGCATACATATATAGTTAGTGCGTATCTATATGAATAAATTTCGTATACCCGCTGATATCACGATAAGACTTTCCAAAATCCAATCAAGATAAATATCATTTAATCAGCAGCGTTCCACTTACCTTTTTTTGGTTTGGTTGACGGACAAACAACAACGGACCTTTCGGAGAAGCAGAAGCTCTGTATTAAGCCACTGGCGAAGAAAATGCTTTATACATTTTGCGGTTTTGTGTCAGGATTGGAGGGGGGCGATGGTTATGGCAACGATGTGTCCTGTACCAGCGTTTCGACTAATTCCACTATTACGTGGGTACGCACTGCTGCTAACAACAAAGAGGGACAAACTGCGAATATTTGGTATTCACTCGTGCAAAATCAAAGGCAATTTAAATGCATACATCCGTATGTTCTCACAAGGAAGTAAACAATATAACAAGGGAAAAATGTAGAATAAATTGTTGATATGCAAATCACCACATTCTGTACTGAGGCGACACTTAATTTTACAAAATGAACCATTTTGCCTAACATGGGTACAAAACTGCTTTCACATCTTCGCTGTATAAATATCGGTTAGGCTTTCGAACACCCACACCCGTACAGTGCCACCTGAAAATTTACTTTTATTTGCAGTTGTACGTCAGATGCCAAACCCTCACAGCAGGGTCATTAAAAATTATTGGCATACCAGCGGCAAATAGTATGAAAATCATAAGCTATACCTCAAGGCAAAATTAATGGGAGGGGGAGTATGCAAGAAAGATTATCCTTTAAACTAAAATTTAATCCAACTTCAGATAGCTCAACCTGAAGTCAACAGTTTATAAATATGTATTCCTTGATATTTACCAAAGTTATTTTACAATTACACTTTTGATTGCATTGAGCCTTTTTTAGTAAAAAGTCTATAATTTTCTGCTTATTTGCATTAAAAAACAGTTACATAGTATGCTGAACAAACCAATTTCGTGGGTACGTCTTCGCGATGGTCATATACTCTCTGTAGATCAAGCGACTTTCATTGCCGACCAGCGTTTTCAGTCAATATTTCAAGGCGAGGACGAGTACACTTGGTCGCTTCAAATCAAATATGTTCAGGATGCCGATGAAGGCTGGTACGAGTGTCAATTATCCACAGAGCCAAAAATGAGCGCCAAGGTGTATTTGGGTGTAGTTGGTAAATGCTTACCAAACTATAGATATTAATATATTTACGTTTGTAACTTTTCTTATTTTCTATTTAATTTTTCAACATGTCTGCAGTACCTCACACCGAACTGATTGGTGATCAGAATCGCTTCGTTAAAGCGGGAAGCAAGGTGGCACTGCACTGCATAGTTCGCGATACACTTGATCCGCCGACCTACATAATATGGCTCCGAGGTAAGACACAAATCACGAACGACAACAAATGGGGCTGGTATACAGAAATCGACCGCGCGATCTTCGGTAATGCGGACAGCAATCGTAATACGGTGAGTAAAAGAAATAATATTAATTATATATGTAAATGTAAATTGTAACGATTTTCCGTCATCCCTTGCCAAGTTCAGTTTGGAGATAAACCGGTTTCCTTGTTGTGTCATTTTCAGTATTATTTTTCGATAGGATGACAGAAGATCGTTCCAATATACATCAACTTTTCATCCTGTCGGAAAAACAGAAGATAAAACAGAACGCATTAATTATAATAATAATAAAACATTATCCACAGATTGGTTCGTTAATAATACCCTTTGTGAGAAAAAAAGATTCGGGCAACTATACCTGCCAGCCGTCAAATAGCGCGCCCGTTTCGGTGGATTTACATGTGTTGAGTGGTAGGCATTTAGAAGCAACCGAGAAATTCTATGCAATGTTCAAATTTCACTGTGAAACTACCATTTTCTGTTTCTCTCTCTCTCTCTCTCTCTCTCTCTCGTTTTCTTGATTATTTTTAGGGGAGTATTCTGCTTCGGCAATAATGTCGGCTGCCAGCTCCTACTGGGTTAGCGGAAGTTCTCCTAGCCGTTTCCTTCTATCGCTAGTGCTGCTGGTCGTGCCGAAGACGTGACTACAACGCATTTTGACTTAAGTTGATGAGCTTACATTGGCTTCGTCACCCGTTTTGTATTTCCATTCCAAGCCTTTTTCGTTGAGAACAAAGAAATGTAGGTTAAGTTAAGTAAATTGACTTGAAAAAGCTACTTGTAAATAATTAAATATTGTTAATGTGTTGCTGACAAAGATGAAGACAAACGACAAAAATGGGGACGGACCGGAGAGGAGGAGCAGGTGTTTAATTATAAATTGAGATGAACAATTAACGACATCATTTCATACTATAAACTTAAGTGACTTTTTTATTATCGTTATGAGATGTGCAACTGACATATAAATGACGGTGAATATGAAAACAAAGTTGTGAAATATCAATAATTAGGATTTGAGAATAACAAATGTAATGTACATAAGTCACATGAATATTAAATGAAATAACGAAATATTGTAATTATTTAGAATTAACCAGGGTACATTGATTAGATAGTAGCACCAACGTTGATAATTTGATTTTTTACATTTCAGAAATACTTTAAACTGTCAAAAAATTTTCATAACATTTTTTATTTAATCGTAACAACAAAGTGTTTTTACAAAAATGGATTAAGTATGCGACGCTTAATGCTTCTATACGCTTATTTGGCATATTGCGAGGCGAATTGATATAACGTGATGGCAGTAGTATAAAAACAAACATTTACACATTGTATTTGCAGTTACATAAAAAACTACACAACGAAAAACGAAATTAGCGCTAATATTTGTTTGGATTACTTGTCTCTATTTTACAGTACTAAGTAATATACAGATGTACGTGAAAATACCATTGCTTTGTAGACTAATTCTTTAAAATGATCCCTGAAAATAGTTACACCACTTTAATAAATACATTTCGCATCGTAATAGATGACAATCTGTCAAAGCGTTTTCAATTAACGGCGCCATTTGATTGGTTGTGAGAGATTTTATATTGACACTTCGTCGTCTTAAATTCCCAACAAAATACATTAAATTGTTGCATTTGTTCTACTGCTACTGTGCAATGTGCCTTGGAGCTTAAACAAAACAGAAGGCTGAAGGTATTAAAATAATTGAATTATTGTATGTACATTCAAAATATTCATTGAATCAAAGTCATCAATATAAAGAGCCGGTTAGCCCTAAAGTTGGATCCCTATAGCGTGCGTATGTTCTTACATATGTACATACATACTCGAACATACACACACGTGTACGCCTTTCAAAGCTGAACTAAATACACACAAAATATACGACGATACATAACGGTTTTTAAATACATTTATGTGCTATCGATAGTTGACCATAATATTTTAAAGTCACAATTTGGCTACATAATGCGTCGGCAAATTTGTAAAAAAAATATTTCTTCCAAAGTTAGTGAACGTACCAATCTGAAATTTACAACATATGTATATATTTATCAAAACTGTAAAACTTTTATATTATACATTATAATTCAATGAAGAAATCTTTATTTACTTTGTTCAATTTTCATTATTTAAAATCCACCCACGCTTGTGCACGGATAAAATTTCTTTTTTAAAATGAGATTCGAAAATAGTCTTCGCCAGGCATTTTCGCACCGATTCACACATGGCAATGACTAAGAAAAACAAAAAAAGCATGTATGTATGTATGTCTGGAGCATCTATTTGTGTTACTTTTAAACTCGCCTCTTAAGAAGCAGTAAACGACAAAACAAAACTATAAACAGCAAACCATCAAAAATTTCGATAGTATTTAGAACTATCCACGGTGATACTACAGGCAGACCCCATCTGCATAGCAAGAAATGCCTGACCAAATCGAAAATAAGTTATCGATTGAGCATTCGCAAATCCTTGCGAACAATGAGAAAAAATAAATGCATACTGTTCCTGCTTCCGCACGTGCGTTTACATCAAAGAAAATTTGAGTCATTGTGAATAAGTGCAAGTGAAAAATCTGAGCCCATAGATGTCAAAAGTCGGTACAGCGGATGTCGCCTGATGTAGCAAACCTCACCATTCTTGTGTCATTTTTTGGTTGAATTTTTATGTCAGACAATTAATCGTTAATTTATAACACTTCTCACTTGTGCATTCACAATGATTTGAGTTCAATGTTAGCTATGGAGCACTATGAATAAAAAAAGATTGGGCGTTTCTCAAAAAACTAAAGAATTCTGTGAATTCATTTTTATAAAAGCAAAAAAACGAACAAGAAAAGTGGTAATTTTATACCCGATGCCCACACACAACTAACCGCGACGCTGACCATTAGGTTTAGTTAATTTTCCCACTTAAATAACCGGTCAGGCTTCTTGCTGGATATAGAGCCATCGATTGTATCAGATTTATTTATTTTATGTGCTACCTATTTCTAAGCGTAAAAAAAACATTGCAACGCACGCATACCATTGTTGTAGAGTTCCAACTTTAGTAAACGAATGTTGTAAATTTTCTTATTAAATACATTTTACGTAAATACTATTACAAATTGGTAATAAAAAACTGTACATAAGGGGTAGATAGAGGCTAACTAACTTGCTGGTTATAATGGAAGTAACGGAATGGCGCAAACTGTGACTTAAGAAACCTACCTATTGCATGTAAAGCGAATGTGCGGGTATAATTCACGATAAATCGTAGGACCTGTTGTTTCTAGATTATTACATCTTCTTACGAAAATTTGACAGTGATGTAGACAAATATGAAATATATTAAAACATCTTCTGTATCAAACACATTTCTGTAAATAAAAACTTAGTTTCATTCGTTTCAACT
The DNA here is from genome assembly GCA_951828415.1 of Anomoia purmunda. Lineage (NCBI taxonomy): Eukaryota > Metazoa > Arthropoda > Insecta > Diptera > Tephritidae > Anomoia > Anomoia purmunda. Next base: position 407,416 of record OX639993.1, on the reverse strand, counting down.
CGTATAATCCGGAAATTTCTACAGCTGTTATATAATTGAAATTGCACTGTTTTTATAGCTAACATAATATTCTAACATTTTCCATTATAACCAGCGCATAAATTACTGACGAAACTAAAATAAAATAAGTTTATTAAAAACAATGTAAATACTTAATCCAAATGTGTTTCTTTTTCAAAATTAGGGGTTGTGTCAATTTTATTTCAACAGATAGTTTTTCCTAGATGATTAAAGATCGCTTGCTTTTTTTGAAGGGTAAGTACAAGGAAAATGTTAAAATGGCGAACAATTTGTAATTAAATGTGTAAAAATTGCGAATAATCATGGAAATAGCTAATGGCGTATTCCATTGTAACTAGCGGAGCGATGGGCTCCAGAATTTTAGCACGCTATCGAAACTTATGCAATACCGAAATATATTTGGTGATTGTACAAATGTAGAAAAATTAATAAATATTAGACTGCAATATAAATTGTATTTATAAAAAACTCTAAGTGTAAATTTTCTCTCTCTCTTTTGCAATTTCTAAGGTTGATAAATAAGATTTGCAAAAAAGAAGAAAGTGTTCAACGTACTTGCCAGAAGACATCCTTACATACATATTTAAATACAAGTTAATTCATGCACTGGTTTACTTACATACTTACTGATTTAATTGGCGCTATAACCGCTTATGCGATTTTGACTGAACATCTCCTACAATTTTTGGTGTTTGTCGTGATGTTGTAACACAAATTGAGGGACCTACAGTTTTACGTCGACTCCGAACGGCGAGTGTTATTTTTGTGAGAAGTTTTTTCATGGCAGAAATACACTCGGCGGTTTGCTACTGCCTGCCGAGGGGCGACCGCTATTATCTATAATTTTTGATGTTACTTGCCCCGGGCAGGATTCGAACCCGGGACCCACCGAATGAAGCGCACACACACGCTACACACTCGGCTACGGCGACTGCTCATGCACTGGTTTCACTGATAAGTTTAAAAAAGCCAAACATCTTGGTATTCGAAATATTTTAACTGAACTGTTTAAGGAAATGGCTAGCTATGTACGCATTTACCTTAAAGTCAAAATTACTATTTTAGAAACTCAATTACTTCAACTTTTTTCTGAAACAGAAGCAAACTGCGCTACATTGCAGAACATTGGCATGCTTCTCGTATTCACGAAGCCTTAGGTTCGACCCAGTTTTTTAGTTTTAATTAAACCTGAAACTGATAGGGTACTATCAATTATTTTTGCATGCAGTTGAAAACTCCTAATGTATAACGAAAATATTTAATAAAACACTAAGTGTTGGCGAACATACCTTACTGTTGTTTTATTTTTCTGTCATTATTGTGTGACGCATGCAAGTTTTTGAAATATGAAAGTGGCATAGTAGGCTGAGGTAGAGGTTTTGTTAATCAACTAGTCGACTAATCGGGTAATAGATTAGCAAAAGTTGTTTTTAAAAATAGTTGACTTCACCTAATCGACTAACCCTTTCCTTTCGACTTTTTCGACTAACCACCCATAAACAACTAGTCGACTACGGGTTCGTTTTCGTTTTTCGACTAGTTGTTTTCATTCAATATATATTTGTGCTTTATATGTGTTTGAATATTTTTGCTTATTGGCAATACTCCTTTTCACCTATAATACAGTTTTTATTAATTTTTTGCGAGTAGCTGTCACTACTCGGATAACTTTGTTTAGTAAATTTTCAAACTACTCGATGATGAGCGGTTAGTCTATCAAAAAAGTTGTCGACTAAGCGAATAGTCAGATAATCGATTTTTAGACAGAGCTTTAATCTGAGGGCATTTCTGACGTTTTGTTTTCGGCGATGGATACGTTCACGATTTCAGTAGTGATGATGTCGTTTTATCGATACTTTAATTTAGAGGCATATAGTGAGCAAAACGAAGGTCCTAATTATTAAAAATGCAATTTCACGGTAAAAATGTGTGCAGATTAAAAAAATAGCTATCCTGCTTTATTTTTTCACCATCCCCCTCCAACATTTATGCCCTGAAATCGCCATAGTTTTGCCTTACCAATTTCCTGTTCCGAATTTCGGAAAATTCTGCCCACGATTTCCAGTTTGTCTTTGTGTGTTTTATTTTTATTTCAAATTGTATTTTAATTGTTAGCGTGACTAGTGCTGGATATGACGCGATATGACGGGCATCATGCACGAGTAGTGTTTTTATTTCCGAAGAATATTTTCCAGAATAGTTGGAGGGAAGCGTGAGTTCATATTTTTTGCTTGTGCGATGTTTGACTACCCGCCGTCTGTCCAATCCATCAAATGTCCAGAATACCGATGCGCCAGATTGCCCTAAGTTCAACAACCAAATTTCGTGATGAAGGCTAGGACTACTTTGCTTATTGTGTTGCTCACAAACTTTTTTCACATGCTTCTATTTACATTGTAGATATAATATCTATAAACTGCCGTTTCGTACTACTTCAGCTACAATCATATTTTGTTGTTGTTGTTGTCATGGCATTAAGATAATATGTTGTGTGACAGTCGACATGGGTAATCTTAGCCAAGGCATAGCACCGGCAACGTACGTACCATCATAAATTACTGCCTTCTCTCCACTCAGCCATGAACATTCACCAAACTTCAAACTTTACGCTTCGAGGTTGGCGGACAGGCTGTCAAGCATAGTATATCAGAAACTTTTGGCTACAATATTTCAAATATGCAAAACTTTTACCAGATGCAGTAAGCAACCAACAATGCGCGTTGTAGTGGGATGCAATAATTGCAACATTGCAAAACCTGCTCGGCATAAATGAAATGTCACCAACAGGCGAAACTATGCGAACTTCTTGAAGAAGACTACAATTTTGGGTATTCCTTACCAACACTGGGCAGCAATCCTTTGACGTTATTAAATTCTCACCAGCTAAAACTTTTTCACTTTGTTACTTTTCAGATAAAAACAAAAATATAAGACAAACAAAACCCACGTAATTTAACCTGTTGTAGTTGGCATTGCTGTCACTGCTCTGTATAAATAGCAAAACTTTCCAATATGAAATACAAGAGCACTATGCAAAGGCAATTACTGAATGGCATAGAGCTTGTGCAAACAACAACAGTAACAGCCACGATTATAATAACAATAGCAATAAAAATACAGTCTGAATGAATTTTTAAGTAGTACTCGTATCAGGCAAAGCAGTCCACAAAATTTATTATCTTAGCCACCAGCACATTCAGTCGCACGATGCTCTGAGTGGTCGCAACTTTTATTTCTCAACAAACAACTTTTTTCGGTCAACAGCTGCTGGCATTAATTATTTGCTGGCGCACTGTACATACTCGTTGCTGGCCATTCGAGCCTTGATGACAGTCGCACAAATAAATTTTCGTTAGCACAACTCGCCTCTACTTGCGATTACAAAGCCGTTCGCAGATTGATGCGGCTGTATCGGGTATGCTACGTTGTACTTAATATATGGAACTTGCTAAATAGTTTCAAGTCATATGCTATCCTTTCTACCCTACTTGACGATGACACTGAATTATACATACAAGACATCACTCAAAGCAAATAAAGTGAAAGTTTGGAGGGGAAATTAAAGGTTGGGCGGTAATGTGTGTGGCACAAAGTCCGAGAAGAGATGCCTTCGGCAGTGATAACAATTCGCTGGCTATTAAGGTGGCATTTAATTTGGCATGGTAATTACAGGACAATGTGAGCAACGACAAATCAGAGGCCGAGTGCCGTCAATCAATTAATTTCCCCAGGTCATCAACAACAGATATTCAAATCCCTGGTGACTTCGTTAAACAGATAGCAATTGCCATTGGCCCCTGTAATTTCCTTCATTTAATCGCTTCAGCTGAGGTAAAACACGAGCCACTGAAACTGTTAAACGATTTCTTCTGTGGCTAGCGCTGACGGCACTAAAACTATAGGGGCAGTTGCCTGGGGGTTGTATAGTTTGAGTGAAGTTTAGAGAAGTTTAATTTCGAGGTAAATAATTTTTAGTGGCGAAGTTTCTATATAGAAATTATATTAGCCAAATTAAGCGCAATAAGGCGCTTAGATATCAGATAAGTTATACAATCGAAATGGCGAACATTTTAAAATTGCATAACAGTATTTTCTAATGTTATTACCTGTTGTCACTAAAAAAAATTGGAAACATGGTTTAAACTGCACACCGTACAATGGTAGATATAATGAAATGGATATCAAACTCAAAAGGAAAGTAATGGCAATTGAAGTCCTACCTTAAAATTTTCTGATTATAAAACTACAGCAAAATTAATTTTAAAATGTATCGTTGAATATTCTTGAAGGAACGACAAATATTTTTGCCAACAAAAAAATTCATTTTAATATATAGCTGCAATTTCCTCTCCGTCTATAACAAAACTTAAAAAAACCATAAATGTTTTTTAAATATGTATGTCTCTATACTCTTATAAATAAAATTGCTTTTTTTTAGAACATTAATTTGGCTATTCAATTACTGAAGGAATTTGTATCATTAGTTTTTGTTTTATAAAATATTTGAGCAAAACAATTTAGTTGCATGCTTTTTTTACGTGCAAAAATTAGACGATACTGATTTTCCATCGCAGTATAATATTTATTTTATTTTAAGATCCCATCCAAAATATTTCTCAATATAATTCAATTGAGGAGAATATGGGAAAATTAATCGGAGATTACTGTCTATATTGTTTCCAAGTTCCAGGAAATGTCTACCAACTTTGGTGTACACTTTGCATTTCAACCCTCTATGCTTAATTTCGAAAATTATAGAAATCAGGCAAAAGCCATCTTCACCTCTCATAAAACCGTAATTTAGGCATAGTAAAATGTTCGGTACGAATAATTTAATTAAAGGGAGAATTGTGTAAAATGGGCGTGGTATGTTAAAATCATACCAATTTCATTTTGTTTTTATTTAAATAAATTAAACACAAGAATTATATATCAACTACTGACTGACTGACTGCAGGTCTGAGAAAAATTAAACGTCGTTTGGTAACTGAAAAGGGTTTTTATAATTGAAGTTGTACGGTTCAATTAAAGTGGAAAGCAGTGAATTGTTCTTTATACACAGCTATTTCGAATGAAAGAATTGTTCAAGAACAATTAAACAAAAGAATGATTTGTGTGCCAAAAATCTACGAAAATCACAGCAAATCAACATTACGTATCGTGTCCTATCCGCTAAAAAAAGTAATAGAGTATGCACTTAGATGGGCTATCAATATTTCTGCGCCCAAAAGAAAATTCTGAAACAAAATATCGGTTACCTTTTTTAATTTCATCAATTTTGTTTATATATATTTGAAATTAACCTAAAAGTATGACAAAAACTCTAATTGCAACATCTGAAGTATACATCATGATGTATACATTTGAAAAAATTTGATTGCTGAGATCACGCAAAATCGCGCTGAGTTAATTGAAATAAAAAGAAAATATTAAATCATATAGATTTTTTTCTTTTCTCTTTGACTTTTATACACTGATATTACAATTCACCGCAGATGGACCCTTAGAGTAGGTGTGCAAACACACAAAATGAATCAAACAGGGTTGAATTGTTCCTGTTATTTAGTAGTGAAAATCAACAACCGGAAACATCTCCTCAGCATGTATGTACATACAAACGCAGAATATGTCCAAGTATTTTTTCTGAATTTAACAGCCATCAATTGGGAACAATTTATGTCGGAGTTGTAGGTTGAACTGCCAATTCTTTTTGCTTTCATTTGACTAAATCCTGCCTCACACCACGACAGCTGTACCAATGTCATGACTGGCAGTAGGGGGGGAGCACTGTCATCTCTTAGGCGAAATTTACCTAAATTCGAAAATTGTCAGTAATGGCTGCATGTAGGCACTCAGAATATGGTGGGTTGGACAATATCGTCCTGTTTGCGCCTATAATCGGTTTGCCATGACTTGCACTTGGTTATTTGAATCAATGCTGTTGAAAGCCAACCACCACTACACACGTTTTCTCAATTTAACTATACTCCATTTGCAATGCTCTTTTTTCTCTCAAGATGACAGAAGTCAATTTGCTGTCTCAGCTGGCACTAAAGCCTGCTGCTGTTAGAAGTTCACATGCGATGTAACTTTTTCAATCCAATCAGCAATTGATTAAGCATTTTTTCTTTTCTTTAAAACAGTAAATTGAGAAAATTGAAATTATGTAATATTGAAATTTGTAATTTGTATTTGATGGAAGTAGTTAATTGAGAATTGCCACTGCTCCATAGTGTGAAACTTGTATGAAGGGCGTGACAGGCGAACAGAGTTAATTGTGTCAGGCAAAACTCAAAGCATGCACGCGCACAAAGAAACGTTAATGTGTTGAAAACCTGCAGGGAGTGAAGTCAGCTTGTAAAACTAACTTAAATCTTTTTAACGAAAGCTTTCTGTGAGAAAAGCATATTACTTTTGTATGGTGTTGGTCGAACAAAGCCAGCCTTGCACTAATTGACATTAGCTAGCTACTCCCTCATATCAGTTATCCCATTCGCTTATTAATATCATTTGTGTACATCTAGTAACTGAATTGAAATTTTTTTTAAACCTTGCTGTATTTCATTTAGCTAATAAATTCAATTAGAATAATATTTTAAGCCTGCTTCCTCTGAATTCCATACCTTTCTTCGTTTGAGACCAATATCGCAATATTTAGCTTAACTTGTTACAGTTGTAATTAAGTTTTTAAACCGGCGGCAACCCTCTAGATCAGCGATTCTTAACCTCGGGTCGCGACCCAAATTCGGGTCGCGAGAGGTATTGGATTGGGTCGCGGAAATCCCCCAAACGACTTTAAAGCAGTGGTAAAACTTCACGTTTTTAATTGCGACTATTTTTATTTTGTTTTGGAAAGAAAAAGAAACACAAGCAAAGCGCATGAGACTTGATGCACCATCAAGTTCAGTAACCGTTTCGTTAGAAAAAACTACCTACGCTTCTTTCGAAGTAGCTTTAAAAGTAGCTCAATGTAAAAAACCCGATAGTATTGCTTAGCAGTTGATTAAACCAGCTGCAGTAGTCATGGCAAGAACTGTCTGTGGAGATGAAATTGCGAGGTGGTGCCAATTTCAAACGATACTGTGAAAAAGAGAATAGATTTAATGTCATTAGATATTTTAGAACAATTAATAACGGATCTCAAAAAAGCCATCAAATTTTCAATTCAAATCGACGAGTCAGTTGATATTGAAGATACAGAACTCCTCAAAATTTTAATGAAGGGTTCCTGTTTTGTGAAAAACTCTCTGGAACTACAACTGGGGCTGACATATTTCATTTAATATACAAGTTTTTTGTGGAACACCAATTACTGTGGGATAATTGACTCGCAGTCTGTACAGATGGAGCACCGGCAATGATAGGGAACGAAATGCAGACGTTATTTTAATACACTACTTATTACATCGAGGAAACTTGGCTACACGTGATATGCAGCCAGATCTACATCAGGTGTTAAAGGACGTAATACAAATTATAAATTTCATAAAGGCACGCGCTATGAACTCTCGGATATTTCGACTGATGTGCGAAGAAATGGGTTCAGATCACCAGAATTTATTATACCATTCGGATATCCGCTGACTATCCCGCGGAAAGATTCTAGCTAGAGTTCTTTCTCTTAAAACAGAAATAGAAATATTTTTGACAGATAAAAGACATATTCGTGTCGCTTCAGTGACAACAAATGGATGGCTAAATTGGCATATTTAGGTGATATTTTCCACCACTTGAATCAGTTGAACACAGAAATGCAAGGTCAAAATCGCACTGTAGTGGACATTTGAAGTAGATGTAATGGGCGTTGAAAACGATTCAGCTGGATACAAGAAGAATTGCTCGAAATGCAAGGTGATGTAGTTTTAAAAGAGAGATTTGCCAGAACGAGTCTCACAAAATTTTGGGCACAAATATCTGGGAAGCCTGTTCTGGGCAATGAAGCTGAAAAAGCCCTGCTACCTTTCCCCAACTACTTATTTATGTTAAGCAGGATTTTCATGCCTTGCTGTTATGAAGAATAAGTACAGGAGTAGGTTGACATGCGGTGTGAACTTTCTATAAACATAACTCCACGTATACATGATATTTGCTCAAAAATACAACACCAGTGTAGTCACTAATTATTTTTCTGTAAATTTCGCGTACTTCAAATATATTCGTTCTTTGGGTCGCGAGCCAAAAAGGTTAAGAACCACTGCTCTAGATACTTACATATTTTTTAAATTAGACATTGAAACACATACATACATAGTGCCAGAAGACTAATGCATTAATATAATTTACGTTTAAATAGTTCAAATATTTTGAAAAGATGCTTTAGGATGCTGTAAGTCATATATCCCGACCCGCCCAGTACTTTCTAGTAAATTCGCATTTTCTGAGATGTTTATAAATAAACATTACATGCAGCCATAAATATGTGATGATATAGATTTCGAGGAATGTTTTTTTCATAGAGAAAATATCACCTCTAACGAATCTCAAAAAACTGATATTAGTATAAAATGACTACGTTAAGAAAGGGCCGACTGATTTAATTCTCCATTTTTGTGGCAGTATCTTACGGTTGTCGAGGCCAGATAGAGCATACCTTATAATTTTTTGTGTATTCGTCATTTATCGATTTCGCTTTGAGAACATAAATACATATAAACATACAGCCAAACATATTTTACTAACACCCACTGTGTTACTTTTGTTTAATGTCGTGATTTTAGACGAGTTATTTGCAGGCCATTACACGGCGACGCAATCAAGCTGCAGTGTCTTTTCAGAGGAATACACACATACAGATGAACATATGTGTATAGCCGGCGCACCTTAAGGGGGGTTTTAGCAGGGTGCAAACAGCCTCTTTCTCATATTCGTGAAACTAAGGCAACTTTGTCAGTACCAAAAAAAAAAAAAAACAAACCAAAGAGTATTCGTCAAAATATCTGATTGTAAGAAAAACGTGACAACCGAATTGCAAACATATTGCGAAGGTAGCCTTAATTTTCTTTTTACTTACACTAAAATTTTGCCTCAGCATTAGCTGGGAGGTAGATATGGTACATAAATGCAAGTACATATTCGATACTCAGTCAAAATATCGATAAGTAATTCTGATGCTTGGTTTTCATTCGGTCAAATAATCGACGACAAAATATGACACGAAGTGGTGACACGTAGCCATTTTATAATTTTGCGTGGACGTCAAATCGAAATATGTAAAAATGTAGGCTATTTTTATTCACCTGACAGCATTTGATGCCAAATTTGACTCACAGAAAACCAAAAGTTAGGAAAACACGAAAAACTATTTGCGAGAACTTCGGTTCTGATTTTCACCAGAAGTCACACCAAAATGTTGCTCCAACTTTTGCTGGATCGAAGATATGAGAACTGTGAATAATGTTGGGAAATACAATTTTTGAGTTAGCACTCTTTTGTAGAGTATGTGCGATTTATTTACTTATTCGGAAATATTATAATTGGATATGTCTAAATGCAATTATTTATAATAGATAGTTAAAGATATCGCAATTATTATCAGATAAAAGATTAAGCTATTTTTTTAATTAAAAAATTAATTTCACACAACCACCCAATGGTTAAAAGAATAACACATGCTGATTATCTTTTATATATTCCAAGAGTGTTGTATTTTTTGTTAGTCTTGATGTTGTAGCACACATTCCCCCGAAGAAATTTCGTTATCACATCAATAGCCAGCCCAGATAATAAAACCAATACCAACTTTTAATCATTTTGCATTAAAAAAAAAAACTATATGTATGTATTAAACCGTCCCCAAAACTTTTTCTGGTTGCGCTCATGTACAATTTACGTATGTGCATACCCAGTTGGAAATTAACTACTTTAAAGCAATTTAAAGGTTACTCTTTTACCAATTATACGAATTCAAGATATAAATGATAACAGTTATTATTATTTTTTTTTTTTGTTATCAACTCAAATTTATCAAATTTATAAACATGGCGATGTCCTAGGAGCAAGTCAATTATCCGACTCTGCATTTGATTTTAACTACTTTCAAATGAATTTGTTTGAGAGAACATTAAAATGAGTTTCCTTCCAGCAGCAATAAAATATTTTATTTCCATCTGGTCTAAATCTTTTTTGTATAATATTTGTAGGCAAATAATATCGATTCGTTTGTGGTTTATGTAAGGGCCAACTGCAGTGGAATAACAGAGGAATTTTAACGATTTCATTTATGAACAAACTTTTTTGTATTCATTGTATTCACCGATACAGTTAGTAAGCGAAATGTGGTATCATTTACTTACAAACTTTACTAGAAAAAACTTAATTAATTTTCACATAGCTTTTCTTCTCCAGAAGTTTTGCAATAATTTTTTCTCACTCTGAGTTAAACAGCAATTCACAAAGCAGTTGATTTTCAACAAGGAGAATTCATATTAGGCGGTGTTGAGCAAGCAGCTGTTTGTTGTAAATCTCACCCCCCATTACCCCCTGGTATGAATTCACCTAGATTTTCAACTACTTTTTAAATTTTAATTTTTAAAACAGTCTTCATTTTCCGACATGGTGTTTATGTGTGCTCCATTTGTTAGCGTAATTTCGTGAAGTAACTCTTGTGGCATTTACTTTGCAGCTAAATAAAGATAGAGAATATGAATAAGCTATTTTTGGAATCCGTGACCCTGTCAAATATAAGAAGCAATACATACAGAGTATATATATATAACAGGTGTTTGTGTAATTATCGATTTGACATTTCACAAATAGAAATAATTTTCCAATATCTTTTTTTAGATAACTTACTAACCAAATTAATTTATTTTTTATTGTAAGAGAAACCCCCTCTGAATTCCCTCAACAGGCGCTAAACCATAGTCTTAACATTTATGTTCATATTAATTGTATGCTAAATGCATTTTGTTTGAGTGTAGTGGATGACTGCTAGTGCTGAGGTTTCCGGTGTTTTTCTGATTATTTTATGAATGTCGGGATCCCGAAATATATGGCATGTTGAATTAAAAGAACTAAAAGGTTGAAACCTTATTTACTACAAAATTGTATTACATTATTATTACTTTTATAAAATGCAATATTTGATCACAATTAAGAAACATCATGAAGCTATACTTACCAAATATGTAACAACATGAGTATTTTTTTGAAGAAGATTGAAATGAATAAAATCACAATGGCATGAAAATAAACCAAAGGTAAAGTTTGAAGGACAAGTTGCATACTTTATTAAATTAATTTACGCAAGCATCTTCAAATCGAAAATTGAGATAGAGTTCATTATCTTCTGCTTATGATACCACCTATTTAACACATCAGCGAATAAGTGTTTAGTGGAAATATTATATGTTTTTCATCAGCAGGTTTTATATGTAGCAGGTTCGGAACAGACTCCATTTTAATATTACTCTCCATTACTAAATATGTGTATGATTTTTAAAATCAGTTTGTCTTTAATTTTAAATGTTTTTATTTTATGGTATGCCGAATTCCGGAAAACTTTAAAAATATCTCAAAATCCGGTATCAATATTTCCCGCTAATATTGGTATCCCTAGCGTCCTCCTGTGTGGCAACACGCTGCGTTATAATGCATATAAATTCTAAGCATTAATATTTCTTCGCCAACTGCACAAACGACCAGATGTTGGAAATAACCGTTAGCGGAACACTTACACATCAGATTAAACCAGTGACCTGCTGTTAGTAGCTAGCAAGGATTTGGCAATAAATTAGCAATATTTTCATGTCAAATTGGTTTTCGCAGACATTGACTGTTTTGTATTGTATTTTCTGCTTCTTTTTCGTACTTGCGTGTAAAAAGTAAAAAACAATATGACTTGAAATATGTATGTACATATTTGAGCATAAAATGAAAAATAAAATGATTATAAGGACTCCTGACCGCGTTTCTTAGGGATTGGTTCCGTTTTGACACCAACTCGCACAATGTTAGTGGTTACTATAAAGAACGCTTTGGCCGCGATCGCATTGATGATTTTTCTGATTTGGTTGTATCACTTTTATCCCTCATTCGTCTACCTCCAATATATACCAGTTCATATACATACTATTATTTTTGTTTACTAGTTTGGCTTTTCACTACAGGGAATACATAGCACTTTTCATGCAAACAAAAGCTCGCAGCCTATACATAGCTACACATTTACAAATATGACATACAAATGCGCATATAAAAAATTTATACTTAAAGTTCAATTCATCTTAATACAAACAGAGGAATACGCAGAAGTAATAAGGCGATGCACGGAAGTATTAGCTGCAGGACAAAAGGATTATTGAAAACAAAGAGCCGTCGCTTCATTAGGGGCCGTTTACATAGAACTTTCCTCGCTTTGCTTGACAGTTCGAAATTTAACAACAAAGCGTGAGGCGTAGAAGGTCAGCTATATACATAGCACGCTTTGACAGTTTCTGCGTAAGTAGTTTGTTATGAGTTGCGATTTATGTTTGTTCAGAGTGTTTTCTTTAAAGATAGAATAAAAAAATTAATTTTACTGATATGGTGGAAGTAGTAGTAGTTATGCTACTAATGTTTGAAATTCGCGAGTGTCTGTAGTGTGTATACGCACGCAAAAATAAAAATAAAAGGGAAATGATAACAGCTGATTGCCAAAGCGTACAAACGTTGAGAGTTGCCCATGATTTTGCTTCGCTTTGCTTCGCTCTACTTTTCTCGCCTTGTATTTAGCAGGACTCATATAACATCATGTATTGAACTTATCTGTCAAAGCGAAACTCTGAAGCAAAGCAAAGCAAAAGTCCTATGTGAACGGCCCTTTACTATTTTCTTATATTATATTATGATTATTAACTCAAGACAAACAATATCTATATCTATGTTCATACTTATAAGTGCAAGACTTGGCTACACACCTCCATACACACAAAATTGCGTAGTCGACGGCATCAAATTACATTAATAAAGTAGGAGAGATTAAGTTAAGCACCGGACAAGAATATACGGGACGGAGAGAAATCCGAGTTGGAAAAAGTTTTAAAGGCGATAATAATGAAAGGAATCGCCCACTACTGAATCTTATGCAGATAAAAAGCAAACAAATGGATAGCGAATATAAGCGGAATAAAAAACGTAAACGACTGGGAAAATATCAGAAAATGTATAGAAATGAATGGCAGATGAAAGGAAGCAAGGACACTGGGCAAACCTATAGAGGAAAAAACGAGACAAGAATATAGGCCCTCAACTCAGGGCTTAAATTAACAAAAAGTTTTCCGCCGCTGGCACAGAAACTACCGTTATTATTTATGCTACCACATTGTTGCCCATACCGTCCACAGAACAAAAGATAAGCTGAAATACTCGAAGTGTCTCCGAGGACGAAAGGAATATAAAATAAACTATTTAATAACTCACTACTAAATAAATGATATTATGCGGTATATGTACAGAGGGGTTCTCGTGTTGATGTTGTTTTCCGTCGATTGCGAACGCCAAATGATTTAAGTGTGAATTTTTTTTTCGCGGAAGAATTACACTTGGAGGTTTGCTAGTGGGTTATAAAAATTTCCTTTAGCTGAATAAGGCATTGTAAATATGTATTTTACCATACCAACAATTAAATAGATTCTGACTCCTTGAACTACGAGAAAATAAACAATTAAGAGCAAACTTCTGCAAAGCCTAAGACAGGCATAATTTTCTTGCAAATTTGAGATTTTGGTAAAAGTGTGAAACAAGTTTAAAGAATATATCTTAGCCTTAGATATTCGTCAACTGCTGGAATAAGCCGAATATTCTGATACTTAAGCGAAAAGTGCGGATATTCGGAATATCCGAATATTACCACTGATCCAGATTTCCTCAAGTTACAAATCAATATAATATTTGAATAGTCGGATATATGAATTTAACGAAGTGCAACATAAGGAGAATAAATATACCGCGGTATCATTTCTTGCGAAAATTATTATCATTTTGGGTATAGGTGAATAACACGACATGAAAATATTCAAGTATCCATAATTCTCAATTCGTTGATTTTTTGTTGGATATCCGGATAATTGCACCAATGAATATTAATCGCATCTCCGAAAGGATAACCGGATATTCGAATATGCGGATAGTCTTACTATAAAGTAACACGGAATAAATATTTAGATGACTTCAAATATTTAATTTTTTGTTGTACCCATTTTTTTATTAAAATATATTTAAAATTTAGTTTTATAGTGAACTCTAATGACTCAGTAATAAAATAACAATAACAAATATACATATACATATTTGTTATTTATAACGATTTCATATATTATAAATAAAAATAAAATAGATTTCTGTTTGTTCTATACAAGAACAAAACACAAAAAAATAAATAAAGCATAGCAAGCCTTCTTTTTAATTTTTTGAAGATTTTTTTTCGCTTCAACGACTTGGCAACCCTGGATTTGAGCGCCAAATTTTCTATAAGTAAATCATAATTAAAATGGTGTAAATTTACTGATGCTATTTGGAACTTAAAATGAATTGCTTACAAAGGAACTCGGTGGAACACGGTGAACAAAAATAGCTCTGAGGAAGGTAGAAAGCAATGGTGCCTTATAAGAATTTGAGGTTTGCATTTAGAACCCTATAAAAATTTCAATAATCCAAGTCAAGTGAACGTAAAATCAACGGCCATCACAATTTCAATTCCCAATATGATCATATTTGCTTTTACGTTCATATTTGCATGGAAATTGAAGTGAAAAATGGCATTTTATTTAAACCTTTAAATAACCACCATACCAGTAATGTATTGATCACTCTTGTGTCCGTGTGATTTTTGATGATTAGCTTTCTTAAATTGCTATATGGCCAACAATTTTACTTTAAACGACTAACATTTGATGGGCAATAAATATCTGTCTCGAACTTATTAAATATAGAAAATATATTGCTATTGATGGTGCTACTCTTCACACTACTCACTTCATTCAATCTAAGAAAAATTAATTTTCTGTCTGACAACTTTGGCTCGGTCATCTTCCATATCCATGTCCTCAGCTCACATAAACAACGTCTAGCTTATCGTTATATTGAGTTGACTTAATGGTGAATTAAATAAATGACTCTTGTCCTGCTCAATTTAATTCTGATTCCTTTCGTATTTATTGATACAAATGTTGCCAAAGTAAAATCAATCCAAAGAGAAGGAGAAAAACTGAAATCAAAAGCAAGTGGGACGGGATGTCATGACTGGTATTGTTTGAAATATTTTTAATATGACTGAGCCACTTCAAGTGTACGTAGAACAAAATGCAAAAGTGATGATTGAAAATGATATTAGGTAACCAATTATTTATTACTTATTGTGCTACAGATAAAATATGATGTTGTGTACAAAATGAAATTGATATGAACAATATTTATCGCTGACTTCACAGTTGTTTTGTTATTTTTGGAAACAAAGAGGTAAAAGTTATAGCTGGTATTTCGGAAATTGTGTAAATTAATACTAATCACGTTTTTGTTATATTTTCCATATTTGCTAATATTTTGCGACATCACAATTGGTTTTCTTAAACCACTCTGATAAGTATTATCAAACCTTGGCTAAATGTTAAACAACAATACTAGTTTGATTTAATGAAATTCTTTAAAAACATTATTCATGATAATTTATTGGATTACCAGAAGTTTGACATAAAGTGTGGTAAAATACACTGCTAAAAAGATTTTAGGTAGCCTTCTTTGAAATTCAGTCTGACAAGTGCAGTCTTTATAATAACGATTTTATTAAAAAAAAACACAAACATACAAATTCACACTATAGTTGTAATTGGTATTCCATTAACAAAAGCATCTGGCACAGGCTATTAATTTAGTCGTAGCTATGTTAATTAGATATAAATTAGACATAAAGTTAGTGTTATTTTCAAAATGCAGGCTCACCATATCGATAATAATGAATTGTATAAATCTTCACCGCTTCAAGATAAAAATTTTTATAGAAAAATCTGATTTCGATCTAAAGAAAGTTTTAATACTTCCACTTTAAAATTATTATTATCTTATTGCGACGTTGTGAAAGTTTTTTTTTCATATTTGCTACTTATTTACTAAAATCTAAATACACTTGCAATATTAAGTATTCTACATATGTAGGTTCATAAATTTCCAAGTCATATCTTAACCAGAATTATATTTTCTTAAGTGTAGTTGAAAATTGAAACTACAAATGGAGTTAAAATATAAACTTATAATTTATAACTTATTATCGTCGACTTTAATTACTACTGAAATAAAACTCCTATTAAATAAAATAAGCAAATCGAGTAAATTAAATTCTAATTTGCTTAAAGTCACGAATGGATTCATATTGTAATCTTAAGAGATTCACTGCATATTTTCACCGTAATTGCTAGTAATAGCGAAGAAAGGCGATCAAATTATAACAAATACAACGGAAATGACAACAAAGCAGAATGTTAACGAAATATTAATGAGCTATAAAAATAATTACTTTTAGACTTTACTGACAGCTACAAGCCAGTAAATGACAACAGCGCAGTTTACTTATAATCGGCAATTTCATCGCTTTACAGGCAATTGGATTTGGCAGCAACAGCCTCGAAGTCCACCGAACCAATACCACCACCACCACCACCACCCCCACCGTCATAATCTCAAGAAATATGAATATCTGCCTGACCATCTCAACTTAGCACATCCACGTGCCTTCAATAATAATTAAATGGTGCTCTAGTTGTCGACTTCAAAAGTACCTGCAAGCATTCCGCTGAATACAATAGCAAACTTTCAGCTCCTAACCAGAAGCTCATCGTCATGGATCCTTAACTTCCGTTGGCTATTAAACTTTTACTTTTAAGCTGTTCAACTAATAAAAATGGCAACCAAGATAATTCGTAAATGCCGACAGACGGTTTTCAACAACATCAAGTACATTTTTAGACATTTATACACACATACACACATACATTTATACATATATACATAAGTAGATGCATTTGTCCATTGGCATTTGCTCAAATTTATAAATAAGAATATAGGTACAGTATTTAGTTCACTGCCCATCATAGACAATATGGTAAGTGCTTAAAGAAAATTGAGCAAGAAGTCGGTAAAATTTCATATCCTTAACACAAAAAGTTGATTTTATTTTAATTAACTCTAAAGAGAATTAAAGCTGTGCTTAGCACTAAATGTACGACAGTGCGGATGAGCAACGTAAAATTGCACTTTATATTTAATTTATACTTGGGTTAGCGTTAAAATATTTCGAGTATTAAAAGAGTACCAGCGAGAATTAGATACTAATTTAAAGATACGGCCACTAGCACTAGCTAATAAAAAAAAACCGGCATGACTCTAAGAAACCCATTCAACTTGGCATCACAATACGCACAAAATTGATATTGTAATGGCACTCTCTGATGTTGTAGTAATGAAATGTAACGGATTTTTTAATTGACTGGCGGTCGAAGTGTGACGGCCGCCGCAGCCATATGTGCAGCTTCATCCGGAGTGTCCCAGGTTCGAATCATGTCCAAGGTAAATAGCATCAATAAAATTAAAGAAAATATGTTTTTCGAAGAGGGGTTCGCCTCGGTAGGTAAAGGGAAACCTCCACGATATTGCAGCCATGAAAAATCCTCTTACAAAAATCGTCTATCCTTCGGAGTTAAAATAAAACCGTCGGTTTATCCACTTGTGTTAAAATATCAAAACGCGGACCGGAGATACTGTAAAAAGCACTAATATATATGAGTATGTAAGTATGTTGACCGATTCCAAATAGCTTTTAATTATCCATTTATTGAGTCTGGTCTTTTGGTGAATTTATACATCACTCACTTAAAAAACTTACGGATCCAATAAGTTTATATCTTTCATCTGATAGTCAGCTACACATTAATTTATAGCCCTCAGCGGCAGTTGTAGCTAACACTTGACTTCTAAACTATAGGTTTTAACATTTATTTATTTTTTTTTGTTGTTTTCAGAAAAGCGGCTTTGAAATGAAAGTTTTAACATTTTCTCAAGAATATTTGCTTCGCTTTAATTTGATGTAATTCTGTGCTTTGGCTATTTTCTGCCATCTGGCCTCGCATCCATTAGTATCGATTGTTATTCAAAATTATTCGCATGTCAATATTCAACAAATTGTGGTATCGTACTTCAATGGCACTTTTGAGCCTACGATCGATGCCTTCTGTTGATGGTAGTTAAACTATTACGTCTTGAAAAAGTATAAATATCAATACATAATTTAAATGTTCACTTGCCAACTAAACCTGCACCAACATCTAGCATCATGTAATTGAATAAAATTTAACTCAAATACCCTTTCGATACTACTCGATAATAGCGGCCGCTGAGGGCAGACAAAGATTAGCAGTAAAACGTCTGCTTTTAGGGAAAATGATGAAATAAATTTTGTGCAGCAACAAATTTCTGTAAACAAGTTGAAGAATCAGAATCGAAGAGATGTCGTACTATGATAAAATAGCATTTGGGCAAAACTGAATCGGAAGCAAAAGCTGTTGTCCTGCGACGACCGCATCAACAACACAGCACATTAGGCCATAGCTGAGTTTGATATGCGGTCAATTCTAGTGGAAAAGCCCAATGCGCAATGCTAGCATAGATACACAGCTGTTGCACTTCCTGCTAGTCGAGTGGTAATTTAATAGAAGACCATTTGGGTAAAAACTGAGTTAAAATTTAAAGTGTGACCTAAACTGCTAAAATTGCCTAGCGTTTAGGTAGGTAGTAGTAGATGTATAAAAAAATAAAGCGCATCTAAAAACCTATGTAATGAAACTACACATCTACATTCAAATCTACTTATGTTTGCACTCGTACTGTATTAATCTAGTAATTTAAAGTATGCTTGGCCTGGGCGAATCTTAAATATGCAGAAAATAGTACGTTTCATGCACGCATGTAAAGTGCACTCCAAAAGAGACACAGCGTATTCTAAAATTATCCAAAATAATTGAAGTAAATTTGGTCCATTAAACAAAGCCAAATACTCCAGTTCTTTATTACATCAGCGTAACACAAAACTACTTTAAGAAATTACTCTAATGAGCATCTATATGTGATGAGCGGATAGCGATATCAAAGAACATTGATTTCCCCTTGCCGAACTGAAATAGACTCTTGGGTAATTGCCACCTGGTTTTGGCATCATGATTTTTGCAACCCTATAGTTCTGTGTTTACTTCCACTCACTGTCTGCTTGCTGATACGAGTATGTATATAGTTCGGGTAATCGTTTGATTGCTTGCAGCGAGATCGGCATTTTCTCACCAATTGAGTATTCTAGAAAGATACCCTGTTTGGCAAGGATATATGTCCTTTCATGCGCTTCTACACCCTTATCTCAGCGAACCCAATAAAGGCGCACGGTTTTGCCCAGAGCCAACCTACTCAAGTCTCCTTAGATCTATCTGACTGTCGTGGTAGGTGTCAATTTGCCCGCCAGCTGATTAAATATTTGATATCAACTCAGTAGGATTCTTCACGGTCAGGATTTCCGCTTGAAAAATAATGTATTGATCCGGCAGCTTGTAAGACTTACAGAATCTGGCTTTGTGCAGTAAATTGCAGCCCCAACTCCTTTTTCCATTTTTGATCCATCCGTGTTGTTTTTCTTGCCATCCTCGCACCCCTGCGCCACCCAAGAACCGCTCTTGTAAACCCAAGAGGCCTATCACGTAGTCAGTTTGTCCAGTCAAAGAGGCTGCTATTCGGTTTTGACTGTATTCTGAACTCAAACAGCCACGAGGCGTAAAACCTTGCGTTGGTTGGAAACGCTAGACTCCTAGCTGTTAGATTTGCCGGTTGGTTGTGCTAATGCATGCAATGGAGTAGGTGATAAAAAAAAGGCGAAGCAGATATTCAAAAGAAGTCGAGTAATTTAAGCAACTGTTTAAGAAAATTTGCTCAATTTGACATACGGGATTGGGTTGGAGACAGGAATATACGGGTAAATTGTGGTTGTTATAAGCGATTTAAAGCTTGAAGCGATAATAATTCAATAAAGAGACAATGATATAGGATGTCAGAGTGTTTTCGTTATTCTCAAAAAAAAAAGTATTCAAACAGTTCTTTCTGAAAAGAACCTGAGTAAGACTTGAATTTTATAGGAAGCATAAAACCAAAAACTTTATACAATAAAATTCTAGTTTTGTTGATAAAGTAATGAGTAATTTCACGTCAATCGGACAGAAAAGAGGAGCTATGTTTAGAATGTAAGTCTATAGTTTGGGTAATTGTACTTCTGCTAGGTATGAAAGTGTATACTTGTTTTTATATGATGATTTTTGATCGAGTTAGACTTCTAAGGAATATTAAAAATTAATAGAATTTTTAAAGTAACTGTTCGTCCTGAAAAAAGACTAGTGATTTGAATAGATTATATTTTCATTTCATTAGCGCTCTAGTTCGTAGTATCAATGAAAAACGGAAAATCTTTGGGCAAATTTCAATTAAAAAAAAATGGCACATTTATCCGAACCATAAGAAATAAGTGAAAAACATATGTATGTATGCGGAATCACTGAAGAAAGAATTTATTCGGCAAAACACTATAATTATATATACATATATTTTAGCTATTAATGCAATTTTTTATAACTATTTTACTGGCTTATTATATAATTAAATTTTCATACGATGGTATTAAATTCGAAAAACTTGTAATCGCTCCATTTTTTATTTTTTTTTATAGCGCCAATTAATTTGCTGTATGTCTACATATCCATACATAAATTCATAAATTAAAACAAATTTTGAGCAGCAATAAGCGCAATTATATTTAACTACGAACTCCTTGCAAATAGTATATACAATATGTTTTCAGTATCTGCTTTTCTTTTAATATATATCACCCCAAATTACTTTACTTCCTTCAACGCCGGCCTAAACCTAATATGGAAGTTTAGTTTATAAAGTTCGAAATAATTTGTCAGCAAAAATAACACTACTCGACAAATTTTGATCAACTTTAGTCTCCAAGAATAAAGTAGTCCTTTCCTAAAGTGAAATTTTCTCCTGATTCCGAATATGACTTCCATTTTCTTGTGGCAGATCTAGTTTCCGAGATATCGGCGAAAATATGAAAATTCCCATTTTTGCAGAACACTACTTCATATAGGTACGGCAAAAATTTGTATTTTTCATTTTTTCGTTTTAAACTGTTGAATTATGCATTATACTAATTCCCATAAAAATGTCTTGCCTTCACCTCCCTCAAGTATCTTCAGTAGTTTGGCCACTATGCCAAAAAACGTTCAAAAAATGTTGAAAAAAAAACGAAATTTTTTACACAATTTCAGATTTAACCACTTTAAAATCGGAAAAATTCTATTGACGAAAAAAAGTTAGCCCTCCTATGTTGTAGGTAATTTAACTACGAAAATTTTAAGCATACCAGCACAACAATCGGACGTGCCATTGAAACTATAGCCCCGTTAACTTGCAAGCGTCTATCCTACAATTTTTTTATAGAGAAAATTTTTATTCAAACTAGGTTTTTATTTTTTTATAACGTTTTATTATAGACATATGTTTGCACGTTAAACTGTATTCAATTGAGTAATATGAGTATAAATCAGCAATTCAGTAAAAAACAACAACGACAACAACATTAAATACATACATATCTACATCTAAAAAAGTCAAATTGAGCGATTTTACCGTGGTGGTCAATAGTGAGGGACGTGGGTACTTCTAACTACCCGTTTATAATTTTCTGGGTTTGTCTCCCGTATTATTGTCCAGCAATAATCTCCCATCATTTCTTCATTCCAAAAACCTTGGTAACGCTTTTCAAAAATCATGAGGTCTTGGTGAAACCTTTCACCCTGTTCATCACTTTCAGCACCTAGGTTTGCGGGAAAATTATCCAAATGTGAATGCAAAAAATGCATTTTGAGGGACATGTTGCATTTCATAGTCACTGTAGACCATCTCTCTATAGTTGGGATCTTTGTTGTTGCCAAGAAACCCACTAACGACTTGCTTAAAGCTGTCCCAAGCCGCTGCTTCTACTGATGATAAATGATTCGCAAAATTTTCGTCTTTCAGCAACTTTCTAATTTGCGGACCAACAAATATACCTTCTTTTAATTTGGCTTGAGTTATTTTAGGGAAAAATTTCGTTAGGTACTGGAAGGATGGCGCGTCCTTATTTAAAGCCTTTACAAAATTTTTCATTAATCCTAATTTGATGTGAAGTGCTGGCAAAATAACTCGTTCGGGATTTACTAAAGGCGGGTTTGCGATATTGAAGGCACCTGGTTCGTACTCAGCTCTTGGTGGCCAGTTTTCCTGAATATAATGGGTTTCTCTAGCACGGCTGTCCCAAAGGCAGAGAAAACAGCAATATTTAGTGAAACCTCCTTGAAGTCCGAGAACTATAGCTACAACCTAGGATATATTTCATATACTATTTATTTTAAACTGTACCACCGAAACTGCTTACCTTTAAGTCCGCACAAATTTTCCAATTAAATTGTTTATATTGAATGAGCTGAAGTAAATTTGATATGCTTAAATAAGTTTCTTTAGTATTCTCAGAATGTGCCACTGGTATTGACGGTAACGAATTTCCTTAATGGAGTAATGCTGCTTTTAAACTATGCTTTGAACTGTCTATAAACAAGCGCCAATCATCCACTTTATTTTCTAATTTTAGTGCTTCAAATAAACCTTGAACATCATTGCAGTAGCAAATATTTTCACTTTTAGTAAAAAAAGAAGAGAAAGTCTTGTGTCTATTTCGAAATTTGGAAGTACTTGTCGAAGGGCCCAGGCTGCCCCATTGCTGCAAACGAGATCCTAGAACTTCGCTATCAAATTTCGATAATTTCAAATCTCTGACCAAGTCATTAAGTTCGGCTTGTGAGACTCGATGTGGGATCTCTCCTTCTTGTCCACTTTCTGAATTATCTGCTTCGGAGTCACTTTCGCTTGAGGCTTCAAAACTTATAGGCGGTCTAGGTATGGGTAAGGTATGGTCATGTAGTTTTGGTTTTTTAGCTGATGCCACATTTGGATAACTTATTAATTTCCTCTTTTTTCTCGTTTTACCTTTAAGGTCTATCACGCAAAAATAGCACTGGTCGTGGTTAAAGGGTTCAGTCCACATCATTGGAACACCAAACTTCATGTTATGACCTTTACCCGATACCCATCTCATTAAAGTTAATCTACAGGAGGCGCAAATAAAATTAGGTGTCCAAGATTTATCGAGATTTTTTACACGGAAACCGAAATAATGAAAGTATGCATCTCTGACAGAATTAGTTATTTTCCGAGCTGAGTTTCCGAAAATATAATGTCCGCAAATAAAGCAAAAATCATCCGGATTATTTTTACATTTAAAATCTCTTTTGCAACAAGCCATTTCGTAAACACATCTACCGATATAGTATGTATAAATTTGCACTACAATTTGCAAAACAAAATTTACAACAAACAGTAGTGACAATTAAATACTTGATGTCTTTTTAAATTTATTAGACCCTAAGGTAGAGTGACCAAATGAAATGTCTCGCCAATTTTATCAGAGTAATACTAAAATTGTAGGATAGACGCTTGCAAGTTAACGGGGCTATAGTTTCAATGGCACGTCCGATTGTTGTGCTGGTATGCTTAAAATTTTCGTAGTTAAATTACCTACAACATAGGAGGGCTAACTTTTTTTCGTCAATAGAATTTTTCCGATTTTAAAGTGGTTAAATCTGAAATTGTGTAAAAAATTTCGTTTTTTTTTTCAACATTTTTTGAACGTTTTTTGGCATAGTGGCCAAACTACTGAAGATACTTGAGGGAGGTGAAGG
This sequence comes from Anomoia purmunda, assembly GCA_951828415.1. Classification (NCBI taxonomy): domain Eukaryota; kingdom Metazoa; phylum Arthropoda; class Insecta; order Diptera; family Tephritidae; genus Anomoia; species Anomoia purmunda. Next base: position 383,558 of record OX639993.1, on the reverse strand, counting down.
CAAGACATTTTTATGGGAATTAGTATAATGCATAATTCAACAGTTTAAAACGAAAAAATTAAAAATACAAATTTTTGCCGTACCTATATGAAGTAGTGTTCTGCAAAAATGGGAATTTTCATATTTTCGCCGATATCTCGGAAACTAGATCTGCCACAAGAAAATGGAAGTCATATTCGGAATCAGCAGAAAATTTCACTTTAGGAAAGGCCTATTTTATTCTTGGAGATTTTTTTTGTCGAGTAGTGTAATTAATGTTAATTCTCCCACAACTCAGATCGATTAAACGATTAGACGTATTTCGAATCACATTATATACATTTGGTTGGATTTATTCTTACAATACAAATATAACCTAAAAAATTATTTTAGATTTTAATAAATTCATTAACACATAGAATTTATATATTTATTATTGTTGTATTATATAAATGTGTGAACTTGCTAATATATATAGTAAATATCTATGTTTCCATATAAAATAGGTTGCATTCAAATAAGTAATCGTTGCGTATATGAAAACTTGTACTTGAAAATCGTCTTGTGTAAAATAGCCAAGGATTCGTTAGTTTTAGCACATCATAATGTACGTTTGTATGTCGAATATGTCTATGAGTGAAATTCGTTATGTTAGCAACTTTCCATATCTACTCTTAATAATACGTAAATTTATATATGAAGTATATGTTTAATATACAATAAATTTATTAATATTTTTTTCGTTGCGACTACGAGTATTCGGTTCGATGTAAGAAGCTCAGTAGTTAATAAAAATATGCATAGAGTTCTTTTTTTCAATTAACAAAAGCAGTAAACTAGTAATAAGGTTTGGCTTTGGGCTATGTCGTTTGAATACATTAGTACTTAATTTTCCGTGTTTATATAAATATTGTGCCAGGTTAAATACATGGGATTCGCAACGGTTAGAACGAGAAGTTTTGCATATTCATCTCTCGATGAATGGATATTTATTCAAGTCACAATGCTGGCATTGAATTTATATAGTCCAAACTTGCACTTTTTCAGCTACCACACACCAACTAGCCCGTTCATAGTATGACGATACTATGTGGAGATTTGCGACATGATGATTGATCAACGCATCGAGCTCGCCCTCCCGAAAAACGTGATAGTAGCGATGGTGCGTTGTTGCACCTCCCTGGGAAGGGCTTTCCAGAGAACCGGCTGAGCTATTGGAATTACCCCACGACTCTGTTGATTGTCGATTGTGGAGTGACGTTTGTTTGTCTAAGTCTTTGTCCTTCTCTTTTGAATGGGGGTTTTCTTCTTTTAGCGCAGCTACTTCCGATTCCCCAGAATCGTATCTAACTATATTATCGTTAAAGCGGGCATTTGTTTGAGTTCGGTATTTCGGCTTATATCGACTATCATCTTGCTCCATTTGAGCAGACAAGTGGTTATCTTCTTCTTCTTCTTCTTCTTCTTCTTCTGCAAAGATGTCGCCATCATCTTGCAACAAATAAGCTGTTTCTGGATTCAAATTATATGGCCGATTTCGTTTATAATTAATTTTTGATATTTTACAATTTTCATACAGCTGCAGAGAATAACTCCGTTCGTCGCTCTCTTCTTCATTCTCCTCGTGGATTGTGAAGCTACGAGTCTGCGACGACAACGATGATGTCGAGGAAGTTGGCGATTGCTGTAAACTTGGTTGTGTGGATAGATTCGCTAGCATTAAACGACGTTCTCGCAGTTCTTCACGAATTGCCGATAGATCTCGCAATTCGTTGCTACGTTTTTTATTTAAACTTTCTCCCATTGCACTGATATGTATTTCTAAATTATCACCTGATTCGCAATTAACTTCCGAATTAACAAATTCATCAAGAGTATTTTTTTCCTCGATTTTTCGTAACAATTGCACATGGAGCTGCTCTGCAAAATCTTGTTCCGTTTTACCCACAGAACTAACATTTGCCACTACGTTACACCTGACTGGCGGTATAGGGCAACTGTCGTTTTCATTTAAAAATATGTTTTGAGAAACAGCGTTATTGATATGCAGCTCTTCATTGGAATACTGTGGCTTTTCCGCTTTGGCAAATTGTTTTGGGTCGAATTCATCATTTTTTTCGCGATCAGATTCTTCAAGTTGTTCGGAAGTCGGGGATGATTTCAAATGTGCTTGTTCCATTGTTACTGCAGTCATATTAGATTTACCAGTACTAATAACACTATCAATGGAGTTGGGTGTTGAAGCCTCGCTAGAGTCGCTGTCTAAATCGTCAGTAGCGGGGTTGAAAAGTTCCAAAGACATAAGCTTTGGTATGCAGGGTGTAGATGAAGTGGATGTTGCCGAAGAACGTCTTACTATTGGAAAGTGTTGTCGAATCGCTTGCAGAGACTGCTGTTTTCGAAATTTTGGTATGGGGGGTAGGTTTTTGATAGTTTGTCTTGTAATTTTACTCGTACTTTCAGTTTTCACCTCAATCTCTTTTTGCTTCTTGTCCAGCTCACTATCGTTTGCATGTTGTTTGATGTGGGCTTCATCGAAGTTGAATCGATTATCGGCAGTTTTCGTATTTTGTTTCCCATTGGCGTTGAAATCTGAATCATTTTTCGAACCACTCAAATTGCTCGAAGGTGGAGTCAATATGGCCATAGCAGCAGTTACAGTCGCAACTGTTCGGGGTGGTGAAGTCATTGCCGCTTGTACCGCTGCTGGAGAATGTGCCGGAGTAGGTGGGCATGGCATAATCAAAGGTGATGTTGGGACTGAGGACAATCGTTGTTGGTGTGGATGTTGCTGATGTTTAAGGCATGTCATACAACTGGCAAGATTTCCATTAGATTGTATTTTGCAAGTGCCATTCTTATGTTGACAACAACTCCCATATGCATGGCATACTCCTCCTCCACCTCCGCTGCTACCTCCACCATTGCTCGATGATGAATTGCTCGAACTGGAATTGGAGTTTTGGTGCTGCTGTTGGTAGTTAAGTTGTTGCTGATGCTGTTCTGGCTTTGGAATGAAAATAACTGATGCAAAACTATCCTCGGATTCGATACTAGTATCCGATTGCAAGCTACTGTCTTTGGAGGAGTCTGATCCAGACTCGCGTGAGTGTCGTCGTGCCTTCTCCTCCTTATTCTCGTGCCCTTCGTTAGTGGTACAAAATGTGTTGCAACCCGTGTAATGATATGTACTACAATAGCAAGCCGAAGTGGTACATTCCGCGTTGTTACAATATGTTACAGGGCCAGCATATTTATTAACGCTACTGCCGAGCGATAGTTGTTTCTGTAAATTAACAGTAGTCGGTGAAACTGTTTCGAAGGTGTGAATGGATGAACCTTGTGGGCGATGATAGTTTTGTAGATTTAATGATTGTTGTTGCTGCAGCTGTTTCTGAACGTAGTGATGGTGATGGTGGTGATGGTGATGATACTTATTGCATTTCGAAGCTACTGCAGGCTGCTGTGCTGTATTGCTTAGCTCTGCCTCGCTAACTGTATTTTCCGATGTGCCTGAGCCTGTTGCATCTGGTGTTATGTATGAAGAAAGGTTTTGCACCAGCTTGTTCAATCCAGTTTTGGTGGCTCTCTCAAAACTTCCCGTAGAAGTTTTCATTTTCTTTGTAAAACTCTCACGAATTACATGCAGCTTTTTAGAGAGCATTGCCGTTCGACAAAGGAAAGCCTCATTTAATGAGGTCTGCTTCTGAATACGTTTGCGAACCCTTTCTTTTTCTCGTAGTCGATTGACGGCCATCAGTTCTTCATTCAATGAACTTTGTTTCCGCAAAAAGGTGCTCGCCTGCATCATCTGGCGGGCAGAAAGAGATGATTGATGCTGCGAATTCTGCATAATTTCTGTTTTTAATCCATTTTGGTTATTCGCATTACAATTGTTGCTATTGTAGTAAAAGCCGTTGCGCATATACAAACTACTGCTGACAATATTATTATTACTATTATAGGTGCTTATTATATGAAAGGGATTTTCTGGCAGTTGAAATTCTTCATCACATAGAGATTGTTTCTGTTTGATTAACTTAGGGCGTCGTCCTAATGGAGTTAAACCTTTTGCATTGGTTGCCTTCATTAATTTCGTTGGTGAAACGTTATTTGTGTTGGCAATACCAGTGGTTACATTGCCATTGTCTTGTTGGGAATAGACTGCTCCGGCCTTTTGGCTTACGTCCAAATGAAGAATTGTTCCACCTAAACTGGGTACACTGGAACGCGAGCGCACAATTTGACAAGGTGGTGGATTGAGAATACTTCCAAGACTCCGTGATTTCAGTCCTGCAGAAAGGGGGGGATCGTGAAATTCCTCAAAGTCTTCAAGACGTCGAAGCTCAATTGGTAAATCCTTCACATCCTCAAAGTCTAGGCTGCTGTCATTTTTTGTTTCTTTAGATGCCCATGAGTCCAAAAACCATGGATGTCTTCGGCCACTAGCTAGTTTCTAAAATAACCACAATAATTAAATCTAGCCATAACCACTTGCATAAAACACTTACTTGAATAGCACGCCTGACAAAGCTATAGCACGACTCGCCAGGCGATGATGAGGATAGACTGGAGCTATCGCCATCACCAGCTGATCGACTAGAGTTGGTGGAGTCCTCGGTATAGGCATGATATGGTGGTAGGAAACTATCATCGTCTTCCTCATCCGAACAGCTAAGATTACGAACCTTTGGGGGCTGCCATGGGATAAGCACATCTTGTGACTCGAAACGCCGATGCCTTTGCTCAAGTGCCCATACCGTTATAATAACACGCCCACCAATCCGTAATATACGTGTGAGCTCTCGGAGAGCTCTTACTCGCCGCTCAGTTGTGGCGAAGTGATGAACAACAGCCAAAGAAAGAACCGCGTCAAATGATTCATCTCGAAATGGTAGCTCCAAATTGTCACACATCGTAACCTGAAATATGAAAATTAATTAATTGAAAACTGAGGCTAATCATTTGCGTATTAAATTCAAAATGGAAACCAACCTCTCCTCCTTTTTCTCTGGCCATCTTGCTCAAACGATAGCAACGATCGACGCCAACTGTACAAATAGCTGGGTTACCATGTGCAAGATAACGGCCGCTACCACAGCCCACATCACAGACAACTGATCCCGGCTCCAAATTATTGAGAAATTGAGCTATGCGCGGACGAATTGGCCCAGTTGGCTCCTCGCAATGTTCATAGACGTCGTGAACGTAGGCGCGCTCCAACGCCGCCGAACGCCCACTAGTATCACTGCTCGCCTTTGCTGAAGAAGCCGCACCATTTGCTGAATTTATGACACCCACACCCACGCCACTGGTGGCAAGGGAGTTTGGCAATAAAGTGATAGAATTACTCGTGCCACTTTGCAATATTTTTATTTCATTACAATCACTCGTCTCCGTAGAATTTACATCGTGGTGAGTTTGTGTCAATGTGACATTTGCAGCGAGCGGAGAGGAGGGCGATATAATGAAGGCATCCACAGAATCGGCTTTTGCGGTAGCAGATGGTTGAAGGATACAATTCGTATTCGTTGTAGGAGAAGTCGAAGTTAGTTGTTTCGTCATCGATGTGTATGATTGTGTGTCCAATGAACCGCCGAACGCAATAGAGAAACTTTCATCTGAAAGAAAATCCTTTTAATTTTTCAATAATGTACGAGTATTACGGATTGACGTCCCTACCATTTAGATTTCCATTTATGGCTGCGAACCCATCACTTGGGGATTTAATCGAAATCTTTCCAGTCGAGGCAATTGCTAAGCAACCTGCTAACATTTAATGCAGTTGTATTTCGGTTTATTTTAAACTGAATAAGTTTCCGACAAAATATTTCGTCTGTTAAACGTTGAATTAAAACAAATATTTTACTATTTCTAAAAATATGTAGTTTATAATTTTAGTGAATAAGTTATACAGTCCAACAAATTTAGATTAATCAGGTACACTTGTGAAAGCGGGCATCGTGTAGATCATGTTTGCTGAACAAACGTTTGAGTTCATCTTTATTTGCACTTAAGAGTAAAGGGGGTCGCAACGGGCCTTTCTACCGCAAATACTAAAACTTGAAAAGTTACAGTGCCTCCTTTCACCATTTTTGACATGTTTTTCGGAAACCATTACTAATATTTTGCTTAGAGTTGGTACCGCTTTAGAGAGATTCGAATAAAAATACGGAAAAATATCGTAAGGGGTTTCCCCTATAGCTTTATACAGCAAAAAGTATCCATACGTTTCAGGAAAATATCATGATGGTTACTCCGTTGCAAGATTCATGGTGTACGGTGTATCATTTCGGAACATTGCTAAATATAGCGGTTATTCGAAGCAAGAGATATACTTTCTATTTCTTTTTTATCAAAGCAACTTTAGTTTAACAATTTGTTAACTTTAATTAATTCCGTCGTTGTTTTATTTGCAGCTAATGTATATTTAATATGTAAGTACATATGTATGTACATATATACTTTATATATAATATTAATGAAATAAAGTGCACGTACGAGTACATATGTTATTGTTTGTGAATGAGTTAGTTTCGATAGGTTCATGTAAACAAAAATACTTTCGCTCGCGTTGTATTTCCGTACAACAACAAAATGTTCCACGTCATGAAAGCAAATTACTCAACAGCACAAAAGCTCTTAGCTGCCGAACAGCTCACCCGCCTCTTTCCTATAATCACACTTGAGAGTTTTATGAATGAAAAGCTCTGCCTCGGGTATACAAAACATACGAACATAGAAAACTAGTCACATTTTAGAAATATTTATGTATGTAGAAAGGGGTCGTTGTGCTGGTTCCATTTGTCTAAAGTGGGAATGTCGTATGACTAATACTCGTTACATGTCAAACTCAAATATTCGGCGTCAATAGCGCTTTGTCCAAGCCCTATTGCTGTAATTACATTGATTTCAATTTGAAAATCTTTCGAAATTGTGTAAACCAAATGTGCTAATATTAATAAGTTGTTGCTTTAAGTTTCAAATTTTACAACTATCTGTATGCAAAGTTTTACAAATACATGTACATATTTCTTCAATAGCTATTATCTGGACAACTTAACGAACATTCAGCTCACTCTCGGAGAGCAGGTGAGAGCGAGAAAGTATACAGGATATGTACTAAATTTATTTTTTGAAATGTGTCAAGTTGAATGGAAGCGCGGAGAGGTGAACGACGGCAGACCACGAGGACAAAGGATAAAGGCTTTGGAAAAAAGGGGGTTGAAAGGCAAGGCGTTTTTCTGCACTGAAATTTTCTAAAAATAAATGTAGTTAGTTTTCTGATTATTGAAGTCAATTACAATTTTTCTTTCAGATATTTCACACTTTGAACTGAAAATGTACTGGCACATTTATGTATTAGGTATGTATATTAAGTTCTCAGATCGCAAAGATTTCTGTACATGTGAAAAAAGGTTTCACAAGCCACTGTCACAATCAAAGGAATATGTTTTGTTAGCAATTATTTTCGAAATATTTAATGCGTAGTTTCTTAATTAGCTGGGTCAATTAATATAAACAATTAAAGCATCACACACGTACGTTTTTCTTTTTACTAAAACCTGCTTTGCTTCTCACAAATCTATATAACTATAGAGATTTTTGGCAGGCTACGTCAAGTTTGACTGTGTCTAAATTGTTCGGGTTAACGTCAAAAACTAAACTGGACGAAGTGAGTCAATCAGCATTAAACCCAAAAAAGCTTGGCTAAAATAAATACTGGCGTTGCCACATAACATTAAATTTTGTTTTAAATACAACTCTTGTCCCGCACAATTATTTCTAGGTAGATTTGTATTACATCACCAGCTATATGCGCGTATTTTAATTATTATTTTAAAATTTTAGTTATCAGGTTCCCTGGTATATATTGAGCAAAATAATTCCCAACTGCACATATAATTTATTTATGCAAAGAGAAGCATCATTTTTGGCGTACAAACATTTTATAAAAGCTTTTGCTACAAAGCATTACTTGGCAAGCATTTAATCATAAAGCTCTCATGGCGTCGCTTTTTGACGAATATTTTGCCAAAATACAGACAGAAAGCTTATGGAATTGACAGATTCTTAAAAATTAATTTGAGTGAGATATTCAGATATATTTGCTTTATGTTGTGTATAAATGTCATATATAGAACAAAAGTAGCTCATTCGTTTTCATTATGGTAGCAAATGAAGTTTAAAAATTGTTAAGTAGTTTTCGATTGTTTAAAATATAAATAATACTCCTACAGAAAATGCGCGATATTTGTTCCAATAAGGTTTTAAAATTTCTTTATTACAATAATTTATTGTACATATGTTATATGTTTGGAGTTAATGTGTAGAATTAAAAATGACAGTCTTCAAAAGACAATGACTAGATACAAAGATGTTGTAGCATTAAAAATACATAATGTGGTAATATAAAATTTACATATTTCCATCCCATTAGAATCGAGTTATTTTACTGCTTTCGGGTGAATCTGGCAAGGAGGAGCACTCTGATCGTGTGGGACTTCCCCGTTGTGGGCGAGGTGGAGGTCTCTGTGGGTTTATATTGGCATTCGCCTGACGTAGGTTGGCAAAAAATTGTTGACGTCGCGGACCACCACCGCGCAATGGAAGTGTTGGGATTTCACTTGGAGACTGAGCCATTTCTGGTTGCGAACAATTACGCATAGCTGGATTAACACACTCGTAAACGCTCTGTTGAAAATAAAATAGTTAAAAAAAAACAAAAACAAATACAAATGCACCCGTGGTTTTAAATTTAACTTCCTTTCAATATTTACCTGCTCGGAAGAGTACTGATTATTCTGCGCGAATGCCAGCGAAGTTAGCGAAGGCAAAGCCTGAGCAATATCCGAACGCTCAATGCCGCGTACAATAAGGAATGTACGTGGAATAAGTACACCCACCAAAATGGCCCAACCGGTGGCCTGAAGGCCTAAGGGAATGGCGGCATCGCGCATCTCGTCGCCGAAGAATGACATCCCAATCCAAAAAATCCAAATAATAAATGTCAATACTGCACCAATGACAATGAGGATTCCTTCACGGTAATTTCGCTGTGATCGATAAATGAAAGGAACAAGACCGACAATGCCCACAAGCAAGATGAAATCGTATGCGACCAAAACCCAGAGCCAATGTCCATAATACATATTCTCGCATGATATGCTCTCCGTGGCGACCTGCATTATCACCAACAATTGAATTGACATTCCTAACTGTACAAAAATACTAAAAACGCAGATTACTGCCTGAATATAGCCATTGACATGGGACAAAAATCCACCTTCTGAACCGATCGACGCCAACATCACGGCACGGCAAAGCAACAGCGAGAAGGTAAAACAGTAGACGAGCGTCATAATGAAAATTCGTACAGCGCAAATCGTATTCAGGGTGGCAGCATCTTCGAATGTCACATGCGAGTTTCGATGTTCACCAATGTACTCCAATGAGAAGGGCACAAATGAAGTGAATAACAAAATCAAAGACAGCAACAGAAGAATTGAAGTCACAGGATTTCCTTCAAATACGTCACCCAAAGAGATCCGGACAACAATAAATACTAAAATGGCCAAGGTAATTATAAGGCCGAGAATAGCGGCAGTCATTCCGGTTGCTACCCATGCATCTGGTTTAATCCGCCAGAACATCACCGATTCGCCATCAAATAGAAATGGATATCTCGTGTTTTCTCCGGCGCTATATTGACAATTGAAGACTTGACCAAATTTCGGTTTCAACTCCAAACTAGTACTATTGGCTCGATTGTAGTGATAGAAAGTAGTTATGTTGGTAATGAAATTTTGAGATGCGACCTCCCGAAGTTCTGTCTGATCCCCTCCAGATGTAATTGTTGCAATACCATTACTCTTTTCGTTGACTTTCTGATACATTTGGAAGTTCATAAGAGAAGCAAATCGATGCATGTGTAATAATTCTAGAATCTTTGAAGGTTCGTAATATTGACGATACTCAGGTGTTTGCCAGTCGGCAATGAATGTGAGAAAATTGAAACATGACTCGAATATGAAAATGTTCTGTTCCCGCTTACAGTTACGCGTCAATGAGCCTTTAAGCCAACGCACAAGCTCCAGCATAGGTCGAGCAAAAGCGAAAACTCGCGACGGTTGGACCGTTTTGCCCATCAAGGTTTCATCCAATGTGAATAGGGTAGAATTTCCGTCAATTGCATCTGCATCTATTTCGCGTTCCATGAGTACATATGACTTATCCGGTAAATCTTGAATTAAAAGAAAATAAAAAAACAGTTTTATAACATCCACCTGTCTCATATTTTATGTATAGTGCATTGACGTTTCCGATCTCAGTAGTATTTGAGTATGCCATATAATTTCATGTTCTCGAAGCAATTTGAAAATAACTTTTCAGTGAAAAATAATTGTGAAAGGGTTTTGATCTTTATTTCACTAGCCGACATATTAGCCGTTTATTTTGAAAATCGAGAAACCCCATTTTTTTACACATAAAAAGGTATAACCCTTTTTATTTTTAACTACCATTATCTCAATTTTTTACAAAAATTTGCCCACACTTTCAAAATAAGCTGCTCATGTTTGCGATACTTTGAAAACCCATCGAAAATCTAAGTCTAATTGTTGGTGGAGGCCCTAATTTTGGAGATGATAACATTTCGACAGTTACTTATTGAGAACTTTCTACACTTCATTTGGTGCTTATAAAATTTTAATTTAATTCTTTATGGTAATACTTGTTGAAAATCGCGACTTCGTCTGTGTTGCTTACTATGTTTCTATATACTTAAAATGCAGCTTCAGTGAATTTCACAGTAAAGACATAGTCGACTCTGAAGTCAGAAGGTATTTTTTGGCATAATTTTCAATGGGATATCTGCCAAAAATAACTGCAACCAACTTAAGGGTCAAATTTATCTCGACTTTGACTAAGAGACATTGTCTTGAACTGCACAAAGCTTGTTCGATTTGAACTAAATCGAATCATGGATATGGATTTCATGGAAATCGCGACTACAAAGACATGGATTTTTTTTTGCAAATATAGTATGCGGTACAGTATACATACCTATGTGTGTTTTCAATGTAATCGCACCTGTAACATACTTTTCTAATATTCTCAGTATTGGACCATAAATACGGATTTTTAGCGCTATCTAACGGATCGATTTTTCTCAAAGGTACTTCTCGTCGCACTCCCATTATACGTTTCTAATTTTATCAAATTCGGCTTCGGGATTTGTAAAATAACTCGCCTCTGGCACCACCTAGCGCATCAATTTTTCATAAAAGTATTTATTATTTCACCAGCTCCATACTTGTCCAAAATGCGGCGTTCCGCATTTTATTCTTATAACAAATGCTCCGAGTTTTGATTGTATGGAAGTAAGAGGGTTTTGTCTTCAGCGTCAAATCAAAGAAATAATTTTAATCTGGATCAGAAGATTGTCCGCTTTCAATATTTGAGGGACTTAGAGGAAAATCTAGTTTTTCCGAGCACAAGTGGACAAAGTCTCAATTTACATACCAGCAAATTTTTGTTTACATCCGAACACAGAATTCTCAAAACAAAAAAATTGAAAATATCACACAAATTTCTGAAAACGTAGGCATTTGTCATTTGTATTACCAGCATATGTATATGCTTAGGAGAAATACAAGAATGATAGAAAATAAGATTACGACAACGCCGGCAGCGTACACGTCACAGCGCTTGCTGCTACAGGAATAGCGAGGCGAAAAAGACGGTGATAACTGCACTTGGGCGTTTTATTTGCACAGCAACTGCTAAAGTACAAAGCTCGGTACTTGACATTTTTTATTCTGTGTTTAACTTTTTGTAAAAATCACTCAAAACTCTGAAAAATCAACTTTTTAAGAGCCATCTCTGACGTCAATCCGTCAAACGAGGCAAGTACGAAGTAACGGAAGTGCTTTTGTCGTCACCTTCTTTTCTCTGTAACTATTTACACACACAAGAAAAAGTCAAGTCACAAATAAAAGAGATATGCCCAATCTAGGCACATTTTTGATACTTCGCAAGAGTGTAAATTGTTCTGTCCTCTAATTATTGGATAGTGCAGAACAATCCGACTATCACAGCATCGCTGTGTGTCAACACGATCTAAACAAAGATAGAAAGTGCAATTCTCCACCACCACAATTTACCATGGTGGCAGAAAAGTATAATTTTTCTTTGAAAATATTACTTGTTCTATTATTTATTTAATTTTTGCCATTATTACTCCGTATATGCTATGCGTTACACCCGTGGCTGCTAGGAAGGTGAATTATCACATAATAGTTAGCAGAATTTGTCCTTTTCCAAAAGAAAATTGCAAAATTACAATTACTTAATTGATTTTATATGTTTTTTCTGGTCATAGCACATCCAGCCCTTCGCAAAGCTTACTATGCGTACAATTTAAGTTCTACCATACTACTTATATTCAAATCTAAACAGATAAGGTTTCAATATCACTCTTTAAGAAATAATCCCATAAATAATATTTTGAAATTGCATTAACACACATCATTGAATTAGTCAAGGCATTAATTCCAATATTGAAATCACCTTATACACAAAGACATTTGATAAGTGTGTGCATACAATTTCTTTTTAAAGAAGATAAAATAATATCAATTACGCATTAAATTTACCACCATATTCATTATGTTTTTACTTCCATTATATGTAAACTGGCACAAAATAACGAATATTACTTTTTTCGGAAACATGAACTCATGTGAAATATACTTTGCGTATACTTTTGTTTTTATTTTTTGTTTGTAATAGTTAGTATAAAATTTACCTGATATAAATGTCCGATCAGCACGATCAGTGGGAACTGCGAATATGGTACCATTTTCTTCAAAATGATGAGCCATTTTATTTCCAAAGAGGATGTAGATATTTTTATTACTCTTGAAATGCATTAAACACATTTGTTCATGGCGCACTGCCTCCATGAACTCATTGTAAGTATCCAAATTTTCAGTGAGAATTTCCACAGAAGCTATATTTTCTCCCCAAGGCATCTGGTGTAGCAGGTGCGCTACCTTGGGAAATAGAAATAAACGAGGCGAGAGTATTGGCCAAATATTATACTCCAGATCTTTGATGATCTGCTCGGTGTTTTTGTAAACATCATAATCGACAAAAATTCCAATGGCGTGTGTTATGCACTGTTGAAGGTATTGTACCTCTTGCATAAGTAAGTTCTCGGCTGCAGTATCATCTTCGACTAGAATGGCACGTACTCCTATAAAAATTAAGAAAATATGTCGTTACTTTAATGTAAAAATATCAATAAATCTAATTCTCCACTAGTGAAAAACAGGCAAAGCATGTTTATATTCGTTCTTGTATTTGATTTAGTGTTTCTTTAATATTTTGTTTTATATGTACGAGTATATACGTATTTCGTCGTTTTGATGAGTAAGACTTAACCAGAATTATTTTTTTGTCATGAAATTTTTCCCCCTCGTCTGAAAACTATATTAGGAGTTTTTCACAGGTAAAACTTACCAATTTCAAAATCTGCATCTAAGAGGTTTGCTCGGTTAATTCGATTTACAACAAATAACGCCGAGACAACATCCGTTGTCAGTATGCTAAGCATCGCATCGCCTTCAATAACATGAACGAAGTCTCGTTCGTGATGCACACTCTGAGCTTGATCCTTATCGGTGGACACTATTTTCAAACCATGAATGCAAATCTCCGGTATAACAGGAGACGATGTGCTACTCTCGATCATCTCGGTTGTCGACGAACTGGGGAGTGGGGTAGTACCTGCTACAGTCGCCATAACTCTCGTTGATGCTCCATTATAAATAGTTCTCGGTGTTGGTTTCGTAATTTTCAATAGGCCAGATTTCAAAGTAGATTCTTGCGCACAAACATCAATTGGTTGAAGCAAAATTATTGAAACCAACAGAATTGGGCACATGGCAACTGGAAAGATGTATACTGACATTTAAAAGTAAATTTTTTTCTTTACTAGGTATAGGTGGCTTACCCGCTTTCTTCTTTCTATCCATTCTACTTTTTTTATCCCGAAACTTCCAGCTCATTTGCAATGTTTCGTTATTGAAGAATTGGTCAATGTTTGTGTCAAGTTGGACCTTAAGGAATAAATAAAGTAATTTTATAATAAAGTTCTTATTTACAGCAACTAGTCCAAACTAGATCTGGGACACTACTAACTGAATTATGCAAATTGTGCTGGTTATTCCGTAATTTTTGTTTCCCCATTTTCTGTTTTTCTTTTTCTGCAAAAACCCTCCCCATCCAGGTGGTATTTACATAGTATGTAGTACAAAAACGCCGATAGAGAGGTTATTTTAATTTCCTATTTTACTATACCTTTCACATATGCTAGGCTATTTTTTGCATATTTACTATGTACTGTAATCGCATTAGGCCTGTAGCAATTATAACAGCAATTCAAATGCAAACAAACACAAAAAGAAATATATTTATATTCATATGCAGATACAGACGTATCTAAATATATATACTTTAAATGTATTACTTATGTATGTACTAGAGCCACTTGAGTAAGAATGAAATGTAAAATAATGTAAAATAATAGTATTTCTAGCAGACCCACAATACTTCTCAGATATTTTTTACCATTAAGAAAATCGCCTCTAAAACATTCACAAAACATTTTAACATATTAACTGCAATTGTTTCGTCAGGTATCGATCACAAACGAACATTATGAGAAACTTTCCAGAAATGGGGTGCGTTTTCGATTTTGTGTAAGGCTCGTTCTGAGTTCAATTGCGTAACAGCGATAGACAAGCAGATACAGTTGAACCTTTTTTGACTTTCTTAATATAAAAACTACGTATATTCATTAAAAGATTTGAGAACCTGTTATTATCACAATTTTGTAAAATGTAAATAATTAATTGAGCAAACTAATGTTTTCAACCAGTTTTCACTTTGTTAAAGGAGTTCTCTTTATGCCACATTCATCCGCTTGCAATATACTCTTTTTTCAATACAAAAGTTAATAAAAACTAGATTCAAATGCGTTGCAGTTTACAAGAATAACTGAGCCGATTAGCGAGAAATCAAGTGCAGATAGTCAGAACAAATTGTTTTAAATGCAAGAAGAACATATAGAATGTGAATACCGCAAAACCGACATATTCTGTAGCCAATGGTGGGCGTTCACACCATATTTTGAAAAGAATAAAAAATGTATTGAAACGAGAGTATCAAGTCTAGCTATTCTGTCCCTGGAACGACAATCAGCTAAACCAATTGAACTTCAAAAAGATTTGTTTGCGTAGGGCCGTAAAAGACTATCGTCATTTTGATAATCATTTTAATGATTGTTCTAAAAGTTGGCCAAAAAATCCTCTAAGTGGAAAGTAAAACTAAAATTTATGCAGAAATACTCGAAGTACGAAATAAATTTAATGTTCAATAGTTTGGCCAATATCAATATACATTTTCCTAATTTTAACCCTCAACACTATCGCCAAGTAGTATTTAATTTATAATTTAAAACCAAACAGCACAGGTAACGTTCGAATGATGCACATTGAGCATATCTCACATGATGTACTGAAATCAAAATTTGCATTTTATTTTTACATCAACTTCTTAGAAATTGTTTTGATACTTACGAGTATATTTCATGCAGGATTAATTACAAAATATTTTACCAACATTATATACCTTTTATGCATCAACCGCAGTAGAACGGATTGTCTCATAACAATACAAATTAATTTTAAATGAAACTATAATGTTTCACAATACTCCGCATTAAACTGCGAATGGAATTTTTAATAATAAAATAATTAAGTGTGAATGAAAAATAAACTGCCAAAAAAATTATTTTCTCTTAATTAATGGGAATATTTTTTGCAGCAATCAACTATCTTATTACAGAATTGTATTAGATTTTCCTATCCTCCAAGGTGGCATGAATAATTCGGCGTTATCGTAATTAACAGCTGAATTGAACTGTTTGCAATGATAAAACTTTGTTTGCGGTTTCTCAAAAAAAAAAAACAAATTTTAAAATACTCAAATGTCAGTTAATTCCAGTCCATAGACATTAGTTAGTTGCGACCCCGGATTTCCTCTGGACAGCCCTGCACTCGAATTTTGTACATTTATTTAAGTGTAGGTTAATGTGTTGTTCATCAAAGTACAGTTTTCTATTATACATACATTTATGAATTTACAAACGTGAATAAAATATTATTTTATGATTCAATAATGAAAGGTTTGATACGTAAACAGCTTTGCTCATCACTCTTCACATGACGTCTCCCTTAGCTAAAACAGTGTTACTTCTTTGAAAATTTATGTACGAATCTTATCAAACATTTTTTAAATAATAGTAAAATAAAAAAAAGCAAAGTTTTAATTCGCTGATATTTTTCCTGAAAAATTTGAGTAAGTATTTTATAAAAATGTAAATATTTTATATGATGCAAATTAGGTAGTTTGTGCATCTAAATCGTGATTCGTATACTGAGTGATCGTTTCCCTGCATCTTAGCTCGTTATGCTCCATGTCCTAGTTCATTTTTATCTCCACCCGTGTGCGAGCGTGAGTTAGCAAGACCTTTGCTGTTCCTTATCTTTTTTTATAGGATTTCTTTCCAAAGCCCATTGCTCGTTGTTATCGTATCCCTACTCTTTTTCACCTCCACCCCTGTGCCATGGTTTCCTTGCCAAATCGAGTGTTCATTCCGAATTTCGAGAATTTAAATTAGTATTTAAAAAAAAATCAAATACTCTGAATAAAAGTTAATATATATCTTTAATTCGGACCTTGGAGTGTGTATGCCATTAGAACAGATGATAAGCAGTTCTGCCCAAGTGAAATATTAGTGTAAATATTAGTTGTTTCTTAGTAGGTTGATAATAACTTGTGTTCCCGAACTTCACTGTCGCCGTTTTCGAATGGTTTTCTGCCCAATTCGATCTATTCTATGTAAATTGTTGAAACGTAATCCTGTGATTACATTGTTATTTATGGTTATATACTTTTTGTATCATACATTTTTCTGTACGTAATATAATAAAAAAAAGTACTTAGTCTGTTTGAAACCATTAATAACCTTGTTTTTGTAATCATATGGAAGGCTAAAAGTTCGATTTACGCCGTTTTGTCTTATGTCGCGATTTTTCGGAGCCGACCAAAACGTAAATCAAACGTATAAGAGAAGTCTCAACAATTGGAACGTGGGGAGTTTGTGTGAGATTTGGTGAATGAAATAATATGGCTCACCATATTTCATGGAGTGCAAACGAATTTGTGTTGCTTGGTTTTTATAAGAGCAAGGAACTCAATCACATGTTTTTTTTTTTAATTGTGAATTACAAAAATTTGAGTGTACCAACAATTTCATATATCTACCACTAAATGTATAAAACTCAATTTCATTTACTTATAATACTTACATTTGTTAATTAAAATCATTGTTTGCATAACGAAAGAGTTTCCAATCAGAAGAATGCATCAAATATTTGGATTTTATGCAACTTAAATTCTACAACTAGTTACATATTTTGCGTGCTTGTTAAACATTTTTTTACAAAAAGGGATTACATTCTTCCCCTTTTCTACTTCCTTCGCAAATGCAACCTTTTGTACGGGAGGGCTAGAGATTAGCTGTCATTACGTATCAAACCTTTAATAATTGAATCATGATATCATTTAAAACAACAAGAATTGTTTTTTAAATAATTCATTTTGTTCGGCTGAATTTTTGGCATTCCATTTCTATCATATTCCATACATTTTGAACAATATTTAAATCTGTATAAAACGTATCTTTTTTTCGCAGAGAGATACGCTGCGGCTTCTCTTTAAGTTTAGCATAAGTCCACATTTTTTAGAACTTTGCCAATATTTTTCAAAAAACTGTAGCTGCACCTTTACCTTACCTGTACATATTTACATATTTATCACCTGTATATTTATTTACGTACATACATATGCATATACTATGTAGGTATGGGCGTATACCTGACCGTAGATTACAGGAGAAACTTTTTCACAATTTTTTCACTTTTCACATTTGTCTCATTTTGTAGGCCACTTGTTTCTAGTTACGTCTAAAAATCAATAGATAACATTCGTTTCAGTAATAAGTTGCTACTGGCTGTCGTGGTGCTACCTCCGCAGCTGTGCGATTTAAGTCATTGGTAGTTCAAATTTCGATAGTAGTATTATTAAAAGCTAGTTGGTTTTAATATGCAACTAATTTCCGTTTATAAATTTTGTTCTTGTACACTTAGTACATATGTATTTGCAAATATGTGCAAGTTGGGCAAACTGCAGTTGTTTGTATGAATGTACCAAGTACATACATATGTACATATGTAGTTACCTTCACAAATTTTCAAACGAGCGGGACCTCTACATTCAGATACTATTTAAGCGGGAGTAGAATTTAAACTGTTGTACGGCTTGATTTCACTATCACTCTGTGCTGTATTCACCAACCAATTTGTTTTGTTTGAGTGAGTCGGACTTTACGCTTCAGCAAGTTTAAGCTCAATTAAAAAGTGTGAACACAGGCTACAGCGCATGCTCCCTTACCCTTTGTAAGGTCGTTTGATGCAAACAAAAAACAGAAAATAAAAACACTTCATGCAAACAAACAAAAATGAGGAAATAACAATTGATAAGTGCGCGCAGTTAAAATATGGCCAAAAGGGTCAGCCGTCGATAGTTTTTATTATCCGTCACTCACCAAATTCACCACACGAACTAATATGGCTTGTTATATTGGATCAATTTGCAGTTTCTTGCTGGCCGGGTGCAATATATTTTGCTGTTTCAAGCGTTTGTGTTGAGTACTCTTTGACTTTCGTTGCGTGGGTGACAACAGTGTTTGGCTTGGTAAATCGTTGCCATGGCTAGCCAAAAACGCTTTACATATGCACACACACATACATACAAATGCACCATTAAAGGTATCTATGTTTCGACCCTTCCAAATGCACAAATATGTAAACAACTCAAAATGCATAATAATTATCACTTTATACGCCCAACTTAAAGTCTGATAATCATATTTTAGTACTCCGAGCAGAGGATATGTGTCCCACTGTCGTATACAATCATTCATATGGTTGAGATGTGTAGAATTTAATGTTTTTGCAAAATATATTCTAAATTTGAGCACCCCTTAGCAATTCTGATCCAATTTTCAACAGAAACAAAGCTTCTTTTTCTCAAAAGTTTAAATATCATTTTTATAAAAAGTTGAGTTTTAGTTTTCATGATGGCAGTTTGAGTTCGAGTATAGTTGGTAAGTTTGTTAAGAAAGATGAATAAATTGAATCAAGTTTAAAAAGCTCATCGGTTACGAGTAGTTAGTGAAGTTTTTTTTTGGTTTTTTAATTGGTACATTAACCAATTGTAACAGATCAGATATGATGAAGTTTTACAAACTGTGGAAAACAAAAGTACAAACAGATTTTTCCTTTCCTTTTTCTACCTACATATATATCTATATAGTATATCCCATTCCGTGGAGACAGGTGTAACTCTTCAACCAGTACTTACCTTAGTGGTTTGTTATTGAAAAAAAGGGTTGTAGAAATCCATGTCCATGATTGTTTTGACTTTATGAAATTTCATAGAGTTTGACTTAATAATTAGTTCAAAAGTAAAAATACAGTTTGTGCAAATGAACTTCTCCAAATAGTTGATTACTTTCAATTAATTCTATTATAATAATTGTTATAAAAGGACGAATTACTATTATATTGAAATTTCTTGTAGAACTTATTCCTTAAATTCATTAACTTTTTTACCAGCATCTGAGTAAGGAAGCAAATCAGCTCAGTTTATCTGAAAGAAAATTTTACACAGCAGCTCCAAACTCGTAAAATTCGAGTTTAAGGAGAAGAGTTTGTGATGCATATCCGTCGGAATGCTTGGCAGATGACATTTCTTCTTCTTCTTCTTAATTGGCGCTATAACCGCCTAGGCGATTTTGGCCGATTTCAATATTGCACGCCAGCCGCTCCTCTGCTTTGCTGCCTGGCGCCAGTTAGATATCCCAAGTGTAGTCAAGTCCTTCTCCACCTGGTCTTTCCAACGTAGAGGAGACCTTCCTCTTCCTCTGCTACCACCAGCGGGTACCGCGTCGAATACTTTCAGGGCTGGAGCATTTTCTTCCATACGTACCACATGACCTAGCCAGCGTAGCCGCTGAATCTTAATTCGCTGAACTATGTCTATGTCGCGGTACAGCTGTATGAGCTCATCGTTCCATCGTCTGCGGTATTCGCCATCGCAAAGACGTAAAACCAAAAATCTTTCGGAGAATATTTCTCTCGAACACCCCAAGCGCCATCTCATCCGATGTTGATAGGGTCCATGCTTCTGCGCCATATATTAGCACGGGCATGATGAGGGACTTATAGAGCGTGGTTTTCGTTCGTCGAGAGAGGGCTTTACTGTTCATTTGCCTAATCAGCCCAAAGTAGCACTTGTTGGCAAGAGAGATTCTTCGTTGAATTTCAAGGCTGACATTATTGTTGGTGTTGATGCGTGTTCCAAGATAAACAAAGTCCTCTACTTTGTCAAAATTGTAACTGTCAACAGTGATGCGGGAGCCAAGGCGCGAATGCGCTGACTGTTTATTTGATGACAGGAGGTACTTCGTTTTGTCCTCGTGCACCTCCAGACCCATTCGCTTCGCTTCCTTGTCCAGCTTTGAAAAGGCAGAACTAACGGCGCGGTTGTTGAGGCCAATTATATCGATGTCATCGGCATACGCCAGCAGTTGCACACTCTTATAAAAGATGGTACCTGACCGGTTTAATTCTGCAGCTCGAATTATCTTTTCTAGCATAATGTTAAAGAAGTCACACGATAGGGAGTCACCCTGTCTGAAACCTCGTTTGGTATCAAAAGGCTCGGTGAGGTCCTTCCCAACTCTGACTGAGCTGGTGGTGTTGCTCAGTGTCATTTTACATAGCCGTATTAGTTTTGCAGGGATACCAAAGTCAGACATCAATGGGGTGTGGTAACTCTTCTGGGTCTGCAGTTACAGATGAGGGCTACAATCAATCCCTACTCTTGCGTCCTCGTCGCGCACTCTGGGCAACGTGAGCAACCCTTGTGTGAGATATGGTAACCAACCCGTGTGGAGCCTTGGGTCACGGCAGAAAGAGAGGGAGCTTCAGTGGGGCCACTCCGACATATTCGGTTTAAGGGCTCACTGAAGTCAGCAGCGTCTGTTCACCATGAGGTGCGGCTGCAAGCGGGCGTCTGACTTGGAGCAAGCGGCTCGCTATATAAATGTGTCTTCAAAAACAAAACAACCCTCCAGTATTTGGTTGTGCGCTGGGATTGGGACCCGCCACGTAAAAAACTATACCCAATGAAAAATTTCAATGTGCCTCGGATGAGATCTCCCTTTTTTGATGACGACCACAAGCAATGTTTTAAGGACTACGATTTAAGGGCATGCACCTGGAATATCCGAACCCTTAATGGGGAAGGTGCCGCTGCCCGGCTGGCTGATGTCCTCGTAAGAGTAAGGGCTGACATCACCGCCATCCAAGAAATGAAATGGACGGGGCAAGGTAAGAAAACCGTTGGGCCTTGCGACATCTACTACAGCTGTCATGTAAAGGAGCGCAAGTTCGGTGTAGGATTTGTGGTGGGAGAGAGGCTTCGTCGCCAAGTACTGTCGTTCACTCCAGTGGACGAGCGTCTCGCCACGATTCGCATCAAAGCGAGATTTTTCAACATCTCGCTGATTTATGCCCACGCACCGACAGAAGAGAAGGACGATGTGATCAAGGATCACTTCTGCGAGCGCTTAGAATGCACTTACGAGCGCTGCCCCCGTCACGATATCAAAATCGTGCTTGGTGACTTCAATGCCAGGGTGGGAAAGGAAGGGATCTTTGGTCACACTGTCGGAAAATTCAGTCTCCACGACGAAACCTCCGCCAACGGACTGAGACTGATCGACTGTGCCGGGGCCCGAAACATGGTGGTCTGTAGCACCAGGTTTCAGCATAAAAAAATACACTTGGCTACGTGGCTGTCTCCAGATCGAAAATCGCGAAATCAAATCGATCATATTGCGATAGACGGAAGGCATGCTTCCAGTATATTAGACGTACGTACACTCCGAGGACCGAACATCGACTCGGATCATTATCTTGTCGCAGCCAAGATGCGCATACGCCTCTGTGCATCAAAAAACGTGCGTGTAAATACACAGCGAAAGCTTGACGTCGGAAAGCTGCAATCGCAACAGACAGCTGCAAACTTCACCACTCGACTCTCACACCTGCTCACTGAGAGCACTTCTCAAGAAACCGGAATTTGCGAGCACTGGGAGCACATTTCTCGATCACTGCGTACCGCCGCTGAAGAAGTCGTTGGCTTTCAGCGAACCCGAAAAAATGACTGGTATGAGGAGGAATGCCGCGCCGCTTCGGAAAATGAAGATGCTGCCTACAGGGCCACGCTGCGATCGGGCGCGACGCGAGCTGTATGGGAACGCTACCGGGAGTTGAGAAAGGAAGAGAGAGGCCGAAATACGTGAGTGTGAAGAGCTTGAGATGCTAGCCGACATGAAAAGCGCCCGAAAATTTTACCAAAAGGTGCGGCGACTTACGGAAGGTTTTAAGATCGGGGCGAATTCCTGTAAGAACAAGAACGGCGATCTGGTGACTGATGTCCAAAGCGCACTTAGATTGTGGAGGGAACACTTCTCCACTTTGCTAAATGGTGACAGCGAAAGCGTCGACGGAGAAGATGAAGATCCCGAACCCCAAATCGCTGATGACGGCATTAACATCCCGTCACCCGACCTCGATGAAGTTCGAATAGCAATTATGCGGCTACGGAACAACAAAGCCGCTGGAGCTGATGGGTTACCAGCTGAGCTATTCAAGCATGGTGGCGAGGAGCTGGTAAGGTGCATGCACCAGCTTATTTGCAGAATATGGTCGGACGAATGCATGCCCGCCGATTGGAATTTAAGTGTACTCTGCCCAATCCACAAGAAGGGTGATCCTGCAATATGCGCCAACTACCGCGGGATCAGCCTTCTTAACATTTCGTATAAGGTTCTATCGAGTGTATTGTGTGAAAGACTAAAGCCAACCGTCAACGAACTGATTGGACCTTATCAGTGTGGCTTTAGACCTGGTAAATCTACCATCGACCAGATATTCACGATACGCCAAATATTGGAAAAGACCCATGAGAAGAGGATCGACACACACCATCTATTTGTCGACTTTAAATCAGCTTTCGACAGCACGAGAAGAAGTTGCCTATATGCCGCGATGTCTGACTTTGGTATCCCTGCAAAACTAATACGGCTATGTAAAATGACACTGAGCAGATGGCATTTAGAAAGATTAAAACTAACACAACTCTTTCATTTATCTATCGATTTTATCCGTTATAATTGTAATTTTTTCGTAGAAACATATAATTTAAATGTAAAAATAGGATTTAATAGAAAGAAGCCCATTGACAAACATTACTTGTATTTTTTTTATTTTTTTCTTGTTAAAGTTATATGTATATACATGTATATATATATATACAATATATATATAACTTTTTCATAAATAACACTTTTGAATGATAAATCATTATTCAAAAACAGCCAGGCCTATAAAAACTAAATATATACACGTTATGTGAAATTTTATTACCTTTCGTTTTCTACATATATTCGTGAGATCTATTTGATTAAGTGGAACCTATATTTTTACCTAAATAACGGTGAACTGCAAATATCTCGGGCCTCGTTTTTGTTGTAAAGCAGTGTAATTTTTTTGTTGTTAGATTTTCATTGTTTAACAAAATCTCTGATGAATAAGTACAAACCCCAAATTTTTTTCATAATTGTGGTTTTAGGATGAAGAAGTCAATTAAATAATCTGCTAGCGCGATTGGCATTGTCTTAAAATAAAGTTACCAAAATTTTCAGAACGATGCTTCATTGATTTCATAAAAACGGAAACAATAATTTATGTAAATATTAATATAACAAGCAAACTACTTAGGCAAGTATGTTTAGCATAAATACAAACTAAAAAAACATGTTTTGAAAAATCGGGCAGTAAGCACGTATTTTAGCGATATATCGGCCCCAGTGCCACCTATGTATTAGTCCAATTTCCATATAAAATATTTATATTTATTAGCATAATATGAGGTTTGAATTTAAGTCAAATCGGAGGGTAAATACACCTCTTAGAAATATTTCGACTTCAGTGCGATTTTGTGTTTGCGTTAGGCAGAACAGACGCCATTAAATATTCATCCTACGAATTTTAACGCAATCGGTTCAGTAGTTTTCCAGTCTATAAACTTCATACCTTCAGACACACACGACGTGTTTATATCAGTCTTTTATTTAGCAACAAAATTCAATATAATGCTGTTTGTCCCTTACTTTTAATAATTAACTTGTAATATTTTTTTATAAAAGTATTTATAAAAATTCAAAGATAAAAAAATGGCATAAAATTTTTAAACTTTTGACTTAAAATTTTTAGTAAATTTTCAGGGACGCAGTTTTATAGCGCATTAATAATGTGTATTTCTGAAGTGACTGAAAATTCGGATTGGTTTTTGACAATTTTTCTTGCCGTCGGCGTTGCGCGTTTTCTTTTATATAACGCATCAAGGCGAATTCATTACAAGGTGATAGCATCCCATGAGCTGAATGCTTGTTTTCTCTCCGAATTCGCTAGGTTGTTTTGTATACACAAACAAAATACATAAGCAAACTGGGCGAATTCAGTTTTTGACATTTCACTCGCAAAATTACACTAACAAAATACATGAGCAAACTGAGCGAATTCAGATTTTGGCATTTTACACGCAAAATTACACAAACAAAATACACATCCGATTCGCTTCGTTTATCTTGCTATCACCTTTTATGGATACACCTTGATAACGCATGAATAAAATTTATTTTCATATGAAACAGCGAAAGGAGTTGATATTCAATCATTTGAGTTTATTAATAGATTAAACCCTATAATGTAATATGACGACTGGACAGATTTGAACACAATTTGGCACACAAATATATTATTAAGTTAAATTAAGTAATACATCCTATGATTCAAACGAAAGGCTTAATAAAACCTAATTACGACAATATTTTTTAGAGGGTTGCCTACTGATGCCGTGCTGTAGGCAGGCGAGGCCATTTTTAGTTCAAACCCCCCCATTACCCGTAGAGAACAACCTTTTCGATAAATATAAATAAGAGCCAATGACAAGAGTATACAAGCTGCATCAGGACTCTCCTTTTTTCGCTGGGGCAACGCTACTTTGGCAGCTCGCAAGATTCGATCACCATAAATCCCTTGTCCCGTTCACATAGAAAGCATTAAGTTCCGGAATGTTGCGCGATAGATTTCTATATGGGAAATGAAACAAAAATAGCTGCATTTAGCGAAATTACACTGTATGCTCATCGGGCGGAGCCGCTAGTGAAAGTTAGTACATACATTTAACTATCTTAAACCTCAGTGTTGCCAATAAACAAGTTATTCTCGTTATAATATACAGCAGCCTAGATAAGGCAGCTACTCTGAGAACAGTCAGTTCGTAATAAAGCGAAATAATTACCATGTGAAATTTTAAAATAGTGGCAGGTTACTAGTTCAATTCGATGTTTTCTTGGGTCGTTGTGTAAGATCGAATGGCAGGTAGGTGGAGTAATCAGAAAAGAATATTGAACTAGACGTCACTTTCGAGATTATCCAAAGTTACCCATTGAACTTAGATGGCCATGTATCTGTCATATATGTATGTATATGTGTACGTACTTTGAATTCTTCACCTCAGTGTATAACGTTTTTCGGGCACATTTCAAATAAACGCAAATTGATATTTTCGTCAAAAATTAAAAAAACTTTTATTTTAAAGTCTCATAATTTTTTACCGCCCGCATTCATCTCCTTTCTAGTAACGTACCATTTTCTTGTAATCAAGCAATCGGGTCAGCTACGGAATCTTATTGGCAAGGTGCTTTGTGTAGAGTGTCAGATTAGCAGAAAAATTTATAACTTCGAGAAGATAGTCGCTTCATCCTCGACCATTATTAGCATACACATTGTCATATCAAAATGGTACGACAACGACCACGGAAGTCTGTCGAGGAACTGTATGCGTCAAAATTTGAAGCAAACTCAATTAAATCTCACGTGAACAATAATATGTCGAAGAATTTGCGCGATCGCGGAGAATACGGAGGTTACATTATCACCTCGAATACGCCATACAATACTAGCTGCCAAGCGACATCTGGAAATACAGCGATTTTAAATGGTAATAGCGCCGCGATGGGCACTAGCAGCATGGCGACTGGAAGACGCAAAAGCGCTCGTCCGGCCAGTAGTGGTATGAAACCGGACAAATATTTTGGTAAGGAAGAAAAAGTTTTGAATGCAGACGAAGTCAAGAAAGAGCACAATAGCAGTACAAAAGCTAAAACCGCGCGTCCGGAGAAGAATAATTATGGTGCGACGACATCTGTGGTGTATAACGTGCCGAATATTTACGACAATAAGAACTATGTGAATTTTGCGGATGGTAATGGCCAAAAAGATGGGCGTATTCAGGAGCATACTAATCATCATCATCATCACCATGCCAATAGTCATGACGATGATAAGGACGATGACACTGAGGAGTTTTTTGAACTCATACGTCAAACTGTTGAAAGCGCTATTGGGGTAAGGGTTCGCAATACGAATCAAAATGTTAATTTTTAATATTTTCCCTTTAGAAATCTATTTCAGATTTACTGAATAGAAATTTTCGTGAATTGTCGGCAAAAGTTGATCGTTTTTCAGCTGAACTAAAATCCACGAACTCGTTATTAAACAAACTTCAAACTGATATTAATAACAGTAAGTATCACCTGCATTTTTAATGTCGACTTCAAAAAGGACATTGAAATGACAAATATTTGCCGGCTTTTATAAAATGTGAAGTGGGAACAAAGTTTATAACTATTATCAGTCAATTAGTGTGTCCAACGCTGTCACTAATATCTTTGTCATTTCAATGCACAGTGGAGGTGATACTTATAACTTTTCTCCAGTCTACAGTTCTATTGTAATTCTCCTCCATAGAAGTCGTCCACTACGGCGAGGAGAACTCGCGCCACTTCAGATATCTTTGTATGAAGTCGGAATATGACAAAATGTTTTACCAACACCATACGATGCTAGCATCTACAACAACTACGCAACCAAACGCTGTACCAACTCAGCCATTAGTGCAACCGGAAAAAAGGGGTAGCGGTTCAAAACAAAGTACCTCGACAAACGACTGTGAAAAGGGACCAAATACTTGTTCTTGCCGTAGCACAATTAAAACACCCTCCTCTGATCCACACAAGACATCATCAGAGGAACGCAGCATGAGCCAAAAATCATCCGAGGTGGGAATGCGTGAGGTGTTGGAACACATCCAACGCTTTTGCACTCAATTTCAAATGAACGAACTAAAATGTGACGATCAGCCATTACCCAAAAGCAACAGTTATCGCTTAGAGGAAGCCATGAAAATCAGCAAACCCGTTTTCGATGAGGATGATGATGACTTTCAAATGAGCTCCGATGGCATGACACCACGCAGTGATGAACACTTGCATCACAACAAATATGGTGGTACAACAATGCGTAGTTGTAGTACGACACGTGGCGGCAACGGTGGTGGGGACGCCTAAGGGATGGAGAGTGGCGTTACGAGTAGGCGAGTGTACGTTTGTCTATCTATCTGTTGTGCTTGTGCCCAAAAATTAATCAAAAATAACAGCAAAGAGGAAAACCAAAAAGAAAGGGAGAAAAATAATCTAAAAACGAAAATAAGAAATTTTATGTGAATATTGAAGGTTCTGAGACAAGTGGTCAATGAAAATCTACAATTCAAATATCATAGGTATTTTAAGCTTAGCTCTAAATTGGATTCGTTACCTGATCTATATTTCTTAAAGAATTTAAAATTTTTATCCATACATCCATTTTATAATTTTTTTCCTTGGTTCCATTATATTATGGAATAAAATATACATAACTATTTCTTTCACTTCTACTGAATATTTCGCAAGCGCTTTGGATCTGATATTTAGTTATGTAGTATATTTACAAGCTGGCGGTAATTTGACTTCAATAAACATTATGAGGTATCAGTTTGTAAAAGGTTATAGTGAAATTTCTCTGTAGACTTAAACATACGCAGAAATCTCAGTTTTTTTAAGAAACTTTCATACATCCAGAAAATATTTTGTACATAATAGGCAATGAACTCTTCTAAAATTGCGTCTTAAGAGCGTAGACTCAAATCTACAAACAAAATAGTTATTTCTTCCGGAGGCATAACTTTTATAGGAAACAAGAATCAAAGTCGATAACTATTATTTTGCGGCTGCAATTATAAAATGTTTGTCGATAATCGATAAATATTATGTGAGACTTATGAGTATAAAATTATTTCCCAAATAATAATGAGTAAGAAAATGAATAAGGGAAAATTGTGGTCGTTGGTATATTTGCTACTTATAACGCAAAACAGATAACCTCTGAAAATTCAATCGCTTGGCAACTCATAATACAACCCTAAAGCTTTCGCTTCCTTGAAAGGCGGCACCATTATATCTCGGTCTAAAGATACTAGGCCAATACGCCCTTGATTCACTTTCTTTGCGTCAAGAACTGTCAAAAATTAATACAAATGTTCTGAAATTAATTAGCGCTTAAGTCGGTTCAAAGTTTCGAAGACAATATAACTATGTTTCGAATAGCGGAATATTCTACTATTTATTCGCTTTGACAATGCCAAAAACGGTACAAATATATGCAAGAAAATTAAAGTCTAACTATTTTTGATTTCAACGACTTTATGTAAGCTCACAAATGAAAATATCACGTGGACATATAAAAAGCTTTCCACATTTTGTTGCTCCATTTTGCTTTTGAACAGATAGAAATGAACAGACTCACAGCTGGTTGCACTGACAGCATTTGCAGCTACCATTTAGACAGCGAAGCTTTGAAAGTAAAGTTAAGCAAAGCAGACCTGAATTGGTCCTTAAAAGGTAGAACGCTACCCGTACTCGTAACGGCTTTAGCGGTATCGCCTTTTTGACATAAGCGTTTGACAAAATCAGCCAACAGCTGATTAGTTATGGTGGCACATACTTTCGATGTTGCCTAAAAAATCATTGATTATTATAACATTGATAAGATCTAACTAAATAACGTTATATTTATTAAAGCATTGAAAAATTTCATCTGCCTTACAGCCAAGATGTGTTGTATTTATAATTTGACACCGTAGAAGCGTTTAACAGCACCCCCACAGTTGGGTGAGCGAAATATATGTATAGTGTTTACATTGGCGTGGATTACAAAAAAACGAGCGTTACGATACAAAAAGCTCCCTTTGATATCAAAATCCAAAAATTTATTCTTATGAATAAAGGCTACCAGCATTTGCATTGCATTTACTGTTGTGTTAACAGTTACTAAATAATTGTGGATTGATACAGGGTTAAAAGGTTTTTACATGAGCAACGACCCTTCCACTAATCAACTAACCAGCCAACTTTACTCCTATTCGAGTTATTTTTCATGCAACTCTGTGCTTCGGTACATTGGGTTTGTTCCCTTATGCGTAGATTTGCATTTTTGCATGATTTAGTTCGTAAAGTACAGGAATAGATCATTGTACGTGCGAGCAATTTGCGTTCAGCCAAAATTGCTGTTTATAAACAGATAAAAAAACTTGTTGATGTTCAACTTCTCATTCAACTTATCTTCCGAAAAGTTATGTTTAAAATCGCTTAGTGAAAAAATGTGATTTGTGGGAATAAATGATTTGTGCTCGAGTCGCCATATTGGGAGAGATATTAATTATTAAATTGCTACCTGAAAGAGTCCATTCTATATTTAACTCTCTTAAGGTGCAGACACATGCAAAGAAAACCAAATAGTATATCATTTTTGGTAAAAAGTTACCAATGCGGCAACGCTGTGTGGCAACTACAGTTTTCAAGGAGAGTTAATAATCACCGGCCGGTTATAGACTCCAGATTGTTTCACACATTTCTCTCATCGTCATGTTAATTTAGCATCAGCAATCCTCCTTGAGCAGTGAAAGCGCTTTCATTTCATTTACGCGCATGTACAAATACCTAGAAGCTTTCTGTTATTCACAGAATGTGCTATGTATTTTGAAATAGCGTATTCATTGAGAAGGTGAAAATAAAAAACAACATTTTTATATACAAAATTAAAAATTAATATTTCGGACTTATCTTCACCATTCAAAACAGCGAAAGCACGAATATTTTAGAGAACGTATGTACGTACAATAAATAGATATAACTCTGTCCTTAAAAAAAATCTACTCGTACTCTCAAATACAAGTCAAATAATTAGATAAACTTCAAATATATTTATTTAACTATTTTATTTAATCTGTGCATCTAATTAATTGCTAACGTCAAGTGCTGTAAATGGGTTGTCAATAAATGATAGCGCTTATCAAAAATTATGTTTCGCGCCAAAAGGCAACGAGTGGCGGAAACAGATTTTTTTCTTCTGTTTCTCTTTGAAAAGACAACAACACGTTTGGAAGCACCAAAACCAAATAACTACATATGTACAAAGTGCTACTGTTGCTGTATTGGCAGCAACATCAGATACGACACAGTGATTTGTTAGTCTGTCGCCGTAACTCGAACGAACAAGAAGCTCGATTCGTCCATCATAGTACGAGTATTAACTATTTTTTAGTTCATGCTCCCCTTTTCGTAATTAGTACGGCGTGTATTGAGACGTTGGTTGAAACGCGAGCGGTACAAGTTAAAAAAATGTGTAAATATGCGCATACAAAGTTTAGTCATACAAAAATAATATACTGCATAATCTGTTTCGAGATCGAATTAGATATATCGCACGGAAGCTGCACATAAAGTGATGAAAAAAAAACCAAATCGCCAATAGTGTTTGCGATTGTGTCAGTGAAATTCGTCGTATGTATAATTTAATTGTAACAAAATCCAAATTGAGATCCGCACAAACAATTTAAATATGAAATACGTGCAGATGACATTAATATTTACAACGGCTGCTGCTGACCTTCAAAGTGTCTGCGTTTACGGTATTATCAGAATAATGAAAAAATGTGCTTATGGCATAACTGCGCTTGAAGTTGCCCGCAGCGCATCATAAGGAGTTGACTGCATTTCGTGTGAATGGTTGTGAGAAATTGCAACTAGTTGCCGCTACCTGCTTCAAGACGTAACTACTTGCAACTGCAATAATTTGTTGCTCAAAAACTGGGTACACCAGTTTATCCACAAACAGTGATAAGGAAAGCGGTGAGGATGTTATATGCAATACATATAAAACATACATACATTAGGGTGGCTGGGCACGTTCTACAAATCGTTAAATTATCCGACATGAACTGTTGTCAGGAATAAAAACAAAATTGCCCAAAACTTTTAAATTATAGGAATATAGTTAATTTTAACTAAAAAGAAGCTTGGTTTGCCTACACATCTGTTATA
Organism: Anomoia purmunda; assembly: GCA_951828415.1. Classification (NCBI taxonomy): domain Eukaryota; kingdom Metazoa; phylum Arthropoda; class Insecta; order Diptera; family Tephritidae; genus Anomoia; species Anomoia purmunda. Next base: position 351,991 of record OX639993.1, on the reverse strand, counting down.
AATTACATAATCTTTTTCCCGTCGCTCATAATTTTTATTTGCGATTTTTAATGCAACGTTTTCTCCGTTTCTCATGTGTCAAGAAGATCCGACAATTATCATTTGATTATCCTGTTAAATATCAATTTTGTTCTACCGAAAGTAGACTCAGGCGTAAGCGTTTTAGTAATTAAGTAATAATTTTAATTTTTGTGGTACGTCCACCCCATTGGAACTTAGGGCGAGGATACTACTAAACATAGTAACCTCGGTAATCCCATGGAACTCATAAGGCGGACAACACTTTGCTTTACCCTACCATATAACCAAAAACCACGACAATATTGTGTGTAATGACAATGTGAGAATCGGAGTAGTTAACCAGATAATCAGTACTGGTGTTTGCCGTCTATAAAAATAAAATGCCAATGCCTGAGTTTCAAATCTAAAGTACTGCCGCCTAAAAGCACATCGATTTTCCACCTGGGCACTCTAATGTACATACTCGGATATTTGCACCCATACAAACATCTGCTTACATAAAGATGTGAGCTAAAGTGGATAAAAACTGTAACAAGTTGATGACCTACTCTTATGGGATTCTAATATGAAAACAAACATATATCTTCTCATTGATATCAGTTATATTTAAATACAAATTGATTGCAAAATTAAATTATAACAACGAGTAAATATCATTTTTATATCGCTTTGCATTTTAGTGTCATATGTAATTAATGTCTACTGTTTTATTTACATATGAGTTTTAAACTAAAGCGCATATACATCTGTACTTATATAAGTATACGCTTATATCTTATTCATTAATAAGCATACACAAACATAGATATGTACATACATGTGTACATATGTTTGTTAATACCCGTTTGCACATCGTGGAACAGACTTTTGGTCAATGATCTGGCTTCTTATTAATTTGTTTTAACACTTTTAATGCGACTAAAGCTACGTTCACAAATAAATAGTACAACAGATTCACAACAATAAAACAACATGGGCATAAGCTTCGAAGCTGCAATTACGAACAACTAAACAGATATGTTAGATTTGTTTTTCCACCGCGAATTAAGCCAAGAAAATAAACTGAAATTTTTCTAAATAATAAGTCAATTGCAACTACATATTTACATACGCATCTATACATATATATACAATATATAAGCTAAATATCTAAGCATATTCGTATAGAAGCAGCCCGACATTGTCACACCCTAAATATTTAAGGGGTGTACACTTATGTATGTATGTACATACGTATATGAAATTAGAGTCTGGAGGAACTCATCTTTACACATCGAAAAATTTAAAACAGGAAAAACGGTTTTTACTTTAACTAAATCATTTCCAGTTAGATTTCAGAATTGTCAATTGGATTCAAAAAAGAGCCAAACATACACTATAAATATAATGATAACCACCGCACTTAAAAATATATGTAGAAATTTCAAAAAATTCACTGTACGTTTTTTAAAAACCTATTGATTATAATTTAACTGCCTGTTCTGAAATCCAACAGCGGCATCTTCTTGAATGGATAGCATAACTCCAACGTCCGGGTCTGGCTTGGCGTCGGCATTTTCTTTTTCCTCCATCATTTCGCCACGATAGATATGCACAGCCGAATGTGTAGTTTGCGCTGCAAAGTCGGACTGTTACGTGTTGACTTGATTGGTAAACATGGCGAATGCTAAAACTTTGTGAATAATAGGGGTTCTCCGACGGAGTTTCATGACTGGTATCCGGTTGTATATCCTGATGTTGTCACCTTCTTTTAAACTCTTCTCTAACTCTTCCAAGTACTCCTTTTTTACACCGCTGCCAGAATGAATGTTGAAGACCCTTCATCTTCCGCCATAGTTGAGTTCTTGTTGAGCTCGACTCAGGTCAATAAAAGGATTTAGAGGGAGGATTTCGCTTTTTTTTTAGGCGAAGTGCTATCACACCCTGTGTCGTTGTAATGATTTCCTTTGAATCTAGGCAGAGGTGGCAGTGCATATCAGTGGAAAAATATTGCATAACTGAGCTTTTCAATAGTTCGTCCATCCAACAGATTTTGCCTATGTACATCATAATGCGGTAAGCAACCCCGAAAGCACCTCTATGAGGGTGCGGATAATGTTTAACTCAACAACGTGAATCCCAAAAATGAAGCAAGTCGCAATGCTATTTAGCTTCCTGAATCAATCTTTCAAAGCGATCGGACGATGTTCGCCCTACGATGAAGATTATTTAAATTCGTCTATGGCAACGATATTAGAAAAATGTATCGCCAGATCCTAGTTCAGCTTTAATAGAGGAAATTGGTCAATTTAAATGAAATACTTTCGGCGCAAATTGAGTTCTTATCTCGCAATAACGACACTTACAACTTGCTCGCAATGTTCACAAAACACTGCGGGTCACTAAAATAGTTATAAAGTAATAAATGTACGTTCTAGCGGGTGGACATGACTTCTTGAGTCCACCCCTCAAGTCTGGGTCGCATTACTAAGGCAGTGAGCTCAGCGAAGATCCCACTTTAGAATAGGGCAACTAATAATAAACAGGTATTGCACGATATTCCTTCCCCTGTTACGGTAAGATGGAATGCCTGTTCGGACCAATTCTCTTCACTCCAAAAACATTATGTAGGTATACTTCAAATAGCGACAAATCGTAAGATTTTTCTAGTCATCATGAATAGCAAAAGAGCCCTGGCGATGGACGACATCGAAATTCCACGATGAGTACAGATGGAACTTCATGGATTCTGTTACGCTTTAGAAAAAGGGTATACTGCAGTACACAACGCCTAAAAGAAAACAAATTTTTAACATTTGTCAGGCGTTCTAGACAGCAGTTTTCAAAAATAAAAAAAACATAGTTTAATTTACTTCATGCATTTTGTTTAATGGTTTATATATAATCTTCACAATTTTTAACAAAAACAACCTTAGCGTATTTAAAGACATTAACTATATATGTAAATATATTAAATATTGCATAGCAATATTTAATTAATCCCATTGGAGTTATATATCTGGTATTGTTTTGGATTCAATAACACAATCTGTTTAGTTATGTTTGCATTTTTAAGATACTAGAAAACCAGGTTTTTTTATCGAATTATTACTTGCACACTATTGTATTAAAATTATACTAAAAATAAAATTATGGTGACCAATTAATTAATTAATTATTTCCCATTTTTCCCCCACTTCCGAAATACAACGTTGAGCTAAGACAGTAGCAAAACGAGCTGTTATTACGTACGTCACCTTTTTATTTTTGCTTCATGTAAATATCATGTCTGGAAATTATCGTATCGAGTTGCCAAATTCGTACGCCTGAAAAAGTCGCAAAATAGTGAGGGGAACGCACCGAATTTTGGTGTGCTGATAACATAGCGGCAGCGACAGAGTCGGTATCATAACAATTAGTTGGCGGAATTCCGTTACAATTCCAGCTGTTACTACAAATGCCTTAAGGCCCGTCCACAATAGACTTTTGCGTTGGCGTTGACAATGAATGCACACAATTATATGGGCATGTCCATATGACAACGTCAACGCCAACGCCAACTCCGAAGTTAACCCACACGAAAAGGGCCAGATTGCGCGCCTTGAAAATCAGTTGAGGGTTATATATGAAATTTAATATGAGCAGAAATTAATTTATGGCATTTCCACTCAACGCACATAAGAAACATCTAACAATTTGTTTATTACACATTTAGAAAAACACAATTTAAATTTTTGTTTCACTGCAAAATTCCCGCTTTGGTGATGAGAATGAAAATAGTAGTTGTCAATGCGCTCATTGTAGCAAGCAAACTTCTAATGTGCATTCTGCCAAGCCAATGTGAACGCTAAACTCTTATTTGGGCCGCCCTTTATGGTTGAGCTCCATAAACAGAGTTATAGAACTTTCTCTCAAACAATAAGTTGTTATTTTGTAACACAAAAAGACGATTAATTCATTAATTAATATTTTTCCACACCAGCGCATCGATGCCTGAAGCACTAGTTGTATCCACCGTTTTCAGTGATTATTGGCATAGTGAACACTTGATTCCTGTATTATATTTTGGTACACTGCTAGCAGAATTTAAGTGTTGCCAATAAATTCTATCATAATGAAATTATGTGTATCACAGTAGTTACTGCCACAATTGCGCTGCAGTGATGTCAAAAATGTATGTCAGCGCCAATAGTGCAATTCTCGGTATCAGCGCAATAGCACTGCGCCACTCTGCGCTACCCACCACTACCGCAAAATCTGAACAACTTCGTTAACCACAATGCCTGAAAAGGCTGGTGCGGAGTTCTAGCTATTCCTTTTCCTTCTTCCTAATTGTAGCTATAACGGCCTAAAATCAATATTGGCCGATTCCTGTGCTAAGACTAGCGGTTGCCGCGTTGAATACATTTCACTGAACTATGTCAATTTTGTTATAAATCTCACACAGCTCAGCATTTCACCGTCTGCGGGATTCGACATAGCAAAGACGTGCATAAGTGACCAAAAATCTTTCCGATATTCTTTCCCTCGAAGACTCCAAATACCATCTCATTCGACGTTAACAGCGTCCGTGCTTCTGCGCCATACAATACACTATGCTATGCATAATAGCACAGGCATGATAAGGGACTTATATAGAGTGGTTTTGGTTCTTCGAGAGAGTTTTACTACAAAATTGCCTGCTTTGCACAATTTAGTACTAATTGGCAAGAGAGATTCCCCGCTGCTGATGCTGGTTCCAAGGTAAACAAAATGCCCACATTTTCAAACTTATAACTGTCAACAGTGATGCTGAAGCCAAGGCGCGAATGCGCTGATTATTTAATGTCCCTCGTTAACCTCCAGACCGATTCGCTTCGGTTCTTTATCCAAATTGAAAAAGGAAGAACTAATGGAGCGATTTTTGAGGCCGATGATGTCGATGTCTTCAGCATAAGCTAGCGGTTGCAAATTGTTATAAAGGATGGTACTTGATCGGGCAAAGTCTTATCGTACTACCGAAAGCTAATTTAAGTGGAATTTTTTTATCGATCACTTGAAAATATACCCGCTGAAAAATTTAAGTGAATCACGATGTGAAGATCTAGTTGAATGCACAAAAACGGTTTGTTATTATATGCTTATCTTATAAATTGGTTTGATGTTCTCTTGAAATTAACATTGTGATCAAAGGGAGTCAGTCACCTAAAATCAACTGAATTTGCTTCGTCACACGCAGTCGTTTTTCAATTCACAAACGCGACTAGAACATTTACATATATATTTGGAGATCGAGAGTAGAGGCTGTTGCTGAGCCAATAATTGATGAAAAAATGTTGAAGCAACACCTTTTTCGAGACTATGCTTGTATCTATGAAGGAAAGATTTCAACAAGGCACAATTTTTTTGGATCATTTTTATTGCAACTTTTTTCTGCATTGCACGATACATTAAGGGTCAACTTAAAATAAGACAATGTCAGACAACACCTTTCAAAGAATTAATCTTTATCAGAAAGAAGAATCTTCAAAAGATAAATCCCTCCAAGAGATAGGCCTGTGACTGACTTTTATTTAAGTTCATGCTCACTCATGGCGAGAATTTTGTAAATCACGTTCTTTCTTTTAAGTATTTAGTTGAGAATTTAAACTATATATATGTGCGAAATTGCGTATATATGCAATAGATTCAAAAGCATTTCTATTCATATTTTAACAATAATATTCCCCAATAAAAATCTGTTTATTGTGTTGAAATAAACAAGTAATAGCATTTGCAAATTACAAGGCATTTTGAAATTGAAATTGGAGTCAAGCGCGGGAGTAAATTTGTCGTGTACTAAAGTAAAAATGTCTGTTCTAAAAAAAATAATAAAAATAATAAAACGTTAAGTGAATCAAGTGATCAATTTACTATCGGCTTTCAAGCAAACGCCAGAAAATTTGCCTTTGAGCCAATGGCCATCAAGGAGTGCTCAGGAGTGCATCCATGCATGGCGTTTTATTCATTTATTTCATGCATGGCGTTTTATACATATTTTTATATCATTTTCATTATTGCAATTATACAGTTGATTATTCTTATCATACAAAAAACAGCTAGGATTCACAAGTTGAGGTGGTGTTGAAAAACAACGTTGAATATATGGAAAGTATGTTAGTTCTCAACTTGAGCTCTAACGTGACTCAACCCTAACGATTATTGAGTGGTTTCTTTTTTTGTTTAAAAACAATATGTTTGCAAGTTTTTCACCCAGCAGTTGTATTCGTATCTCCTCAAAAATTCTGCATGAACCCGAAAACGAACTTTCGCTTGCTGCAGGGCGGCACGGAATATTAAACATTTGTCTCGAACGATTTTTTAGAAGAGGATTTATCAAAAAATACTTTCAATTAAAAATAAAAATTTCCAGTTTGACAAAAAATTTGATTTTTACCTTCAAATCACTTACTTTCACGCGATTTCACGCCAAAAAAAACACTATCACCCCAACACACTGATATCTTGTTAACTAATATCTTGCTTTCTAAACTAAATATTTAAGGCTTATTTAATTTTTGTCTAATAAAGTGCAATTTTGAAGTGGCTAGAAACAACCGCTGCTTTTTTATAATTTTTTTTAAATTTTGGCTTTGGAAACTTTTTCCATATATAACCTATACAAGTACATAATTTATGTGGTAGAAAATGTCGGCATATAAATTTATTAAAAATCAGTGGGAATTTTTATAAAATCCATGCATTTGATAAAAAAAAGTTCGCAAGACCAAAAACTCAAAAAATTATAAAAAATCAGCGGTTGTTTCTAGCCACTTCAAAATTGCACTTTATTAGACTAAAATTAAATAAGCCTTAAAACTGCATACCAGAAAGGTTTCTAAACATTCTTCCAAAAAAATTTAAAATTTTGATGAAAATTTGTTGAGTTTTTATAAATTGTGTATAAAGTTTGAAACATTTATTTACATGGGTTTTGTTATAGTATGAACTATATTTGTATATAAAATTATCAAAAAGAATTTACTATGAAAACCCTTGCTAATATTGTAAAAAGATCAACATGTACTCAATTCTGCTCACCACTGTAACTCGCACGGGATGCTTGATTGGTTAAAGCAAGTACTGGGTACATACCATAAGTATACACATTCAGCTCTTTGCGCTAATATCTTTTTTGTGTCAATTGAAATAGTAGGTACTTTTAAGTTACTGGCCTTCAAATTAAAGTTATGCACATTTTCAAACTTTTTTGAGAACTGTCTTTTTTACGAGTCTTTGTATGAGTAGTTGAAGGTATAATACAACTTATTTTGAGTGTACAAATTGATAATGTTTGGTTTTTATTGATGGGCATAAAAAATTTGCCCACGTCGTTCTACACATGCTTGGGAGTTCCATAAAAACAAAAAATTATAACATATAAAGACTTTTAGTCAATAGAGTCGTGTGGCTGAAAAAAATAAGGTGGCATTCACACACAATTATTATAAATTTCGGTTTACGAATTACAAATTCATTCAATTGGATTTCTTACAGGAATTCAGATACATATTTTTAACAACTATTTGCATGAAAAAACCCAATATTGCTTAAGAAAAACGGCTACTCTTCTACAAGTCACTTTTAATCTGATAATTAGTATCATACTCCGATCGGTACTGGAACTGGGTAATAGCATGTGCACGTTTTGAATTACTATACTCGAACATAAGTATGAAGATATTTGTTGACGTGTTGATACTTTTATTTATGATTGAAATCTCGAAATTTCGACCTCAGTTTGAATGAGACATTCTTCTTTGTAGCATACGCACAATTTGTATGTATCCGTCTAAATGTATAGAAATTTTTAATTAAGTAATGCAATTTACAAATATGTAGCAAAATTTTAATGATGTCTATTTTCAACTGTCACCTTTATTGGTATTTCCGAACATCTTGAAATCATATCGCCATCTGCTAAGTATTTCGACAAGTCTTGCGAATTATATTGTTTCTCTTTTCACACTTTTCCCTCAACAATGAATTACATATGTATGTAGACACAATTCTGCGCAAAATAGAAATAACTCCAACCAACGAAAGCTTTTAGAAGCACAAAATATTGTAAATATAATGGAGGTGATGTCACTGTCGCCGTCTTGCTGCAACTGAGAAGAAAGCAACCACTAACTTCAAATATGTTACCAAGTGCACCTGACGCCAACGTGGTTTTGTTGTGCTGATTTTGTTAATGAAATGTCTCATTGCCACCAACATACATACATACATGCATACATATATATGTATATATATATATACATATATATATGTGTGTAGTGTATGTGCGCACATGTGGTTTATACCCTTAAGTAAAGATAGTGAACATTTTTGTCACATCAGACGCAGGCTCGGCACTAATTTTGATGTTAAATTGTATCGATTTGAATTACCGCAGAGGGTTAATGTTAGTAGAATAATTAGGATGCACAAAAATAGAGGCGCTAAATTAAAATAAACAAAATCCCCTTGGTCTCCGAAAATACTTGCCTGAAATGGGGCGGGAATTGGTACTACTCCAAAATAGCCAATATCCGGCTTCACCTGGAGATGGATCCATTTTCGCAGGATACATCCAACGTACGTGTTTACATCTCTATATGTACATATTCGCATATATTAGATGTAAATACATATATACATTAGGGTGCCCCCTTACTTTTGACGTTCAACTAGGCAACATCCCTCCGCGTAGAAGTATTCCATTTATTTAGTTTAAAACCATTTTATGACAAAAACTAAGAATGATTTATAGCAAAGGCACAGGTTGGAAATTTTATATTATATTATTATCTACTTTCTACAGATGTATATATTTTCATATTCACAATATCTAATAATCTACCAAATTATTAATGACATCCCTTTTATTTACCATATTCAAACTCGTATTGAAGGAAAACCCACACTTCCATTCTTCAGAACTTTTTTCTAAACTATTGGTTTGTATACTGAGTCTTAAAAAAATGTTGGTTTTTGTGATATACATACATATGTGATTCGTCTATATGCATACAGATTGATATCACCTGATGAACTCTAACTTTTTTTCCTCAGTATTTTTACGACTTTCTAAACCTGTTACCCTTCGCATTTTAGCCATTACTGATTTGTGAGTCAAACAAAGGAAAGGCAGCAGCTTCTGCGGTTAACCATCATAAATGGTTACAAAAATTTTCGTAGCAAATACTGTTTAGGTATTCCATCTAAATCTCTGTAGGTATACAAATTTTTATTTTTGAGCAAAGTTAGATCTTTTTTCTCATATAGCCAAAGTGCACCCTAATATACATATGAACATATCGTATACACAAAGGGGTCTGAGTATGGTATAGCATGTCACCTCTTATCACCGAAGTGAGTGCATCATTCAAAACCACTTCCTTTGACATCAGCGTTAAAAACCCATAGTTATTTTCATATACACACATATGTAGCTTGATACATTCTACACTTACTGCTTGCCTCCGCATTTATCACGGTACCTATCGAAATCACTAAAAATTTATTTGGCAAGAAGCGAAAAATCCTACTTGTATTCTGTGAAGAGGAAAATGCAAAAATGGTTTGACACTCGATACAAAATTTTTGCTTTAATTTCGCATTTCAAGTGATTCTTGTTCGTACATTTACGAATAATGAAATGATTGTCGAAATCCATAGAATTTGCATCGCCTTTAAATATCCGTGAAATTGCACCACATTTCAACGACAAAGTTGTAGTCAGTTAACGCCCTGACAAAGCTCACAATATCTTGATAAACACATTTGCCATTTAAAATTGTTTTAGTGTTATTTATTACATTTAATTTCAAGCGGCATCTTTTTTTCCGGGCGCACTCTTGAAATTTATGGCTATTTCTTATTTAATGAGCTAATTACGATGAAAATATATAATTTCGCTTCATAAAGGCTGTAAAAAATTGAGATTAAATGATCATAAATCAAGAACGAAATTACGAAACAATCAGTGTCGGCTCTAAATGTTATCGATAATAATCGAAAAATGTGTTCTGGATGATGCATTTTGAAATATTAGCATTTCATTCAACTCAAGGCGAATTCATACAAGGTGATAGCATCCCATGAGCTGAATGCTTGTTCTTCTTTCCAAACTCGCTGGGTTGTTTTGTTTACACAAACAAAATACATGAGCCAACTGGGCGAATTCGGTTTTTGACATTTCACTCGCAAAGTTACACTAACAAAATATGTACATAGCGGATTTGTTTTATTTATCTTGCTATCACCTTCTATAAATCTATCTTGATTCAACTGTTCATTGATTTTTACTGCCTCTTGAAGCTTTTTTTCTTGATCGTAAATTTGAAAAACGAAAGTGTCACTATAAAATTTAAATATATTAAAAATGTACACAATCTCTCACGATTCTTTCTTTGAACAAAGTACTCATCAACCCAGTGGCGTACTTGGATTATGTAAAGTAATTTGGATGAAAATAAGTAATTTATGATGACTGCTGTTTGCTATGCACTTTACATTTTATCATTTAAATCATACAAGAATTTATTTCAGATATTCAAACTGGAAAAATACAAATTACAAAAAAACGGGCATATCATGTGTCACGGAAAAAATATTTCTTTTTCATTTTGAAAATTATTTTAGTTTGAAAAATTATTTAATGATAAGAATGGAGCAGAATGGAGTAGAATAGGCCCGAAACCAATCAATTATTAATTGGGTTTACCAATAGTGTACACATCGCCCCCTCTTTCATCAAAGTTTTGTGTCCCTTTATTGCTTGGAGTGCACTAAACCGACAAAGCGCTTTATTTGACGACATGTTCGAATGAAAAGGGCGTGCGTTCAAATGCCTACGAAAAATGTTCACACAAATATTATTTCGCTTGCGAGAAAACCGTTAGTTCTCCTGCTGGTTTACTAAAGGACCACAAGAATGGGGCTAAAAAAAAACCTCTACGCCTACCCGATTCATCAAATCATTGAAAAAAATCCATTATTAAAAAGAAAATTGTACGAAACTCTTAAGTTATGAGTTTTTTTTTTTAAATGTACAAATTTTGTTCGGCAACCGCATCAGAGCAGCCAAAAAATCTACATAAACGTCAGAAGAATGCCAGGTTATTGTAGCAACCCACGGGCTCACGAACCCGCAAAAGGTTTGAAGCACGAGCTTATGTATGTATGTATATACGTATGCACTATATGGTTTAAAAAAAAGGTCTACTAAATATTTGTGGAAGGTTGCAGGGTGAAAAGAAAATCCCAATTCATTGATTTATTGTTACTTTTTGTTAACCTCGAAAGTGTTTTCAGGTAGAGTAAGAAATTTAGTTTTTCGTTACTCAGCAGATTTTAAAGTGAAAGTGTATGTATGTATCTATGTACATATAAGTATATATATGTACGTGAATATGTATATATATACTAAATATGTATATGTGAGTAACACAATTAACGCTAGTAGACCTACTGATACCCTACAGTTCGATTAAGCTGCTAGAACTCTTCACGCCCATATAGTATTGTAAATACATAGTATATAAAGTTTGTTAGCATTTACGTTTTTGCCATTATTCAAGAACAATCAAATTTTTGCGGTCTCCAAAACAAACTTTTGAAATAACAAAGTAATTTGGGTTTTTTTTTGTATAACGAATTTTGCTAAAATTTCTATTACACAAAAAAAGTTCGCTTTTGCATCTGAAGAGAAATGAAAACGGGGTTGGTTGCACAGGCATTTTCTGAAAAAGTTAGCTTTAATAAAATTTTATTCTGTGCTGATAAGCAAAAACAACAAAAAACATAGATATTATTTAAAAAATTCATTTACCACAAAGCCTAGGCTTACAATTAAATTTCGACTAAATTGCCCAAATTGAATACGGGAGTGTTCATTTTCTTTAGTCAGCTAATTTTACTAAAAATAAATTTTTCTATTTTCAAATTGTATTTTTCTTCAATTCATGCACATATACGCACACTATTTAGAATGTCGTCTTTTTTTAATGGAAGTTTTTGCATTTTTCTCTGAATAATTATTTACATGCTCAGAAATTTGGTTTCCTCTTCATTTATTTATTTCGCTTTTGCTTTTTATCAGTTGCCCTTTTGTGCAAGATTTTTTAGACTTAGTTTCGGCGAGACGATTTCCTGTTATTTATTATTGTTAGTTTAGCTCAAGGTATTCACTTCATATCGAGTTCGCTTGTTTGGGTATTTACTCCCATTTACATAAATGTACATATGTATATGCATATTTATGTGAATGTATATGTATGTATGTATATATGTTTTGAAACTTTTTGGCATAATTTGTATATAAAATTACGAGGCTATTTTTGACAAGGTGAACTTCACTCGTCGTGGTAACAAATATTTTTCATAGGCTATCTTAGCATCAGAAGGTATAGTACATGAAGACAATCCTAAAATTATCGTACATTTATGTACATATGTATGTATGTATGTAATTTAGTATCATCCTCAGTGGTGCTCTCTCTTGTAAATTATTCAACTTTTCAATATTTGCGCATTTATAAATGCACATACATATGTCTACACACATACATATATACTAGAGGAAAAAAGTCTCCCCCCACCTAGCGCAATATTTTTGGAAGTTGAATAAGTCATCAACTTTTGAAATAGCTTTAGTTTACTTGGGATACATGTACCTTTTAGTATAAGAATAATATTACCAATACTTAGATTAAGAAAATGGAAAATTTTTTCGCCTCAAGCTTATCGAATTACAGCAGAAAAACGTTTAGTAAAAGGAATAACATAAATAATAACAAACAAAAAACCGCAAAATATTATATATTTTCAGTAGGCTGTTGCCACTTTATTTTAAAACCTCTAAAAAGTGTTTGTGAACGAAATCAGTTAGTATCTTTCATAGAATAGTTTTCGGTCAAATATTTAGGTTAACCTTACATCTTTGCGACAGCGAATACAGCAAGCCATGGAACTACAGCGAATTTAAATTCGACGGCTCCTCTGGCCAGGTCATGTTGTACGTGTGGAAGAAGCGGCTTCAGCCTTGCAAGTATTTGACGTGGTACCCGTTGGTGGTAGCAGAGGAAGAGAAAGCAGGGTGGGTCTGGCGTGCCATATTAGAATCGGCCAATATCGCCTAGGCGGTTACAGCGCCAGTTATTGATTGATTTTAGTTTTCGAGTTTTCATTCAAATATTTGCATCAGTCTTAAAAACTTATATATAATACCTGGAGTACCCATTAACCGATCAAAACAAATGTGAAATCAAATTAAATTTTAATTTTAATTTAATTTTTCTTTGATAGCATAATTTTACCAACAATGGGTCAGTTTTATTGTAACCGAGCTGCAAAAGATCGCTCCAACTCGGCTAAAATTTGCTTTAGTTGCAAAAGCAACCCTGTACGACTCTTTCATGAATGTTGCGATTTGTTTAGTGCCTAATTCCCCATGTATTTTCTTAGGGCTAATTCACAACAGCTCAGTTTTTTAACTTTCCAACACTACATCTCAGATCGGATATCATTTTACCGAGTTGGCTCAACTCGGATATTTTTCCGAGTTAGTGTTGTTGCTTTACATGTATTTTGTTGTTCTACCTTCTTTTGCAACTAGGTTACAGAGAAACGGGCCAAATTGTAACTATGTTATCGGAACTTATGCAAAACTGGTATGTCTAAGTTTTTTGTAACTATTATTTGAACGACAACGTGAATAGTGGGACATTGAAAAATACCTATTTTGACCTTAAAAGCGAATATTTGATCAAATTGTTAATTTTCAATCTAGATTTTTTTGTGTTGTGAAATATATACAACGTTTTTGTGTTTAATAAATATTATATAGAAATATTAAATAAATTATAATTACACATTCAATATTATTTAAAATTATGTCTGGTGAGAAAGTACAAAGTTTGGGGAAATTATTGTTTTGTACCTTACTAATTTAATTATTTATAAATTTAATCATGAAGTTCAGTTTGAATTCGCTAAAAATTCGAGTTGTTTTTGAAAGTTTTTAGGCACTTTCGTTCATATAAGGAATGCTCAAACATATTTTGTATGGCAGAAAATCGTGAATAAAAGAAAAAAATATAAAATATCTACGTAAATTTTCAGTCATTTGAACATTACATTTTATTGCACTGAAATTTAATAGGTTACACAAATACTTTCCAAAGTTTTCTACAAATTCTAATTAAAAGTTTGATGTTCATTTCATAATTCATGTGGTCATTTTGCAAGCCATTGATCATAGTCTGAGGGGATTCAGTATCTTTCAGCTCTTCGATCGGCGGGTCTATATTGTTGCCAAAAAGGTTATACGTTTTTTTTTTTTTGGTTATGAAATATTGAATCGCATTCGGTTGATATAGATCTTTTTATTCATCTGAATTTATTACCTCATTTATTTATTTTAAATTAAAAGCCACAACAAATTGTGGGAGAAGTTCGACCAAACATCGATCTAAGTATGTGATGTAAACACCCAATCATTACTATTGTTATTAGGTTACAGGTGAATTTTAATGACCGCAAACAACAGTAACGTGGGATATTTTACTATGCTTCCTTCAATTGCGAAATGCTATTAAAACAAAACCATCTAGAAAAAAGAAATGTCGCGAGGAGCCTTGTTGCTGTATGACAACGGCCAGAGTCCATACATCGGGTGTTGCCGAGGCTGTCGTTAAGGAACTAGATTTCACTAAGGTCGACCAAGTTAGATAAAGTTTCTACTTGCCCCCAAGCAATTACCAAACATTCCCCTATCTTGGGATAGTTTGATCCTAACTATTTTAAGTTTTAGAAATGCGAGTAGAGCGCTTTGAGAAATGTATGAAAATAAAGTATTTTATTGGAAAGAATCCTCTTTTTTTTGTTTTTTTTTTTTATAAAAGTCATTTGTGGCGTTATTCTCAACCAACATAAATGGTTTAAAGGGATTTGTTGTACTTATCCGGTGAACCGATATTAATTTGTACCTCAGTTGAAAACTCTAAAAAAAAAATTAATAACAAAAAATTAACGTCGGCATACATACATTGATGCCGTTAAAAAAATAAAACTTTATTCAAAAGAGATGATTGTAATTAATTTCTGCACAAAAATGTGTTTTTTTCATTCAATATTTTTTGATCAAATATGCGCTAAGTTATGTCCGAGATTGCTGTCTAGTCAATCCAGTAGTTTAGAAGTAGTCAGTTCAAACAGGCAAAAAAATGGTCCCTCGGTATTCTGTTTCATTCCCTTCATTACCTTTGGCCATTATTTAAAACAAAGAATTTCAACGTACAGATACGACTTTTCTACTGGTTTATTACATTTAGAATAGAAGATAATAATATTGATTTAAGAGTTACTCTGTATTTTTAAGTTCAAGCCAAAAACTTTTGGACCTTACTACGTGTAAAAAAATATCAGTCATAAATGAAAAAGAACTAAGATAATTTCAAACGTTTTTTGCGAATATGAAGAATATTTGAAGAATAACAACAATTGGTTTTGTATTGATGATACTTAAAACCGATATCATTACTTCGATTTCCAGTAACAGGAGAACAGTAAAAAGTTGTTAAAATTTTTTTTCTTACACACAAATACAAAAATGGAAAAATTCTTCTCATCACTAGCCCAGAAATAGTAATTTCTTTATTTATAGCTCCGAATCAACTGAAGGTCCATATATGAGATTTTGTTTTAAAACTTCTGAACTTAGACAGCAAAAACCATGTACTTTTGTGAGGTTTTTAATTATCCGTTGTACAAAGTGTACTGAAAAAAATCACCAAAGGTGGTGATCTATAAGTTATAGAGAGCTTCCATACCAGTGATCACTGATTCAGATATGAGCTTTTACTCCAAAAATGCTTCATTTGTATTGTAATGTATTTTAATTTGTATGAGAAGAATAATGCTTGAAAATTTTACAAATAACAAAGTCAATAATTTTCACAAACAACTAATATAGCATTTTTCAATGTCGAGTCAAAACCCAGAGTATATCAAAAATAAGACCACAATAGATTGCTTTTTGCCGCTGTCGCTGACTACGGCAATAGCAAAAAATCTAACGCCGCGAATGATCGTCGGGCGAAATGTTCGTTGTTCGGTTCGTTTGTGTGCATTCTATATAAAGGGTCTTGCAATAGGGACGCTACAAAAGTAGACCGATAGTGACAGCAGACGACGCCCTTTTGACATTTCTCTTCAGTAAGGTTTGCCATTTCATCATGGAAAGATATACGCTCCAACAACGAGTCGAAATTATTAAAATTTAATACCGAAATTCGGAGTCAATGGCCTCAACTTTAAGAGCGCTACGTCCAATTTATGGTCGTCGTCATTTCTGGCTGAATGGCTTCGTCAATAAGCAAAATATGCATTATTGGACAGGCAGCAATCCACACGTGCACCCCGAAAAAATTACGGTTTGGTGCGGTTTATGGGCCGGCGGCGTCATTGGGCCGTACTTCTTCCGTGATGATCAAGACCGGCACGTTACTGTGAATGGGAAGCGCTACCGCTCAATGATAACCGAATATTTTTGGCCCGAATTGGATGACAATATGTGGTTCCAACAGGACGGCGCCACAAGCCATACGCGAATGTCACAATTGATTTATTGAAAACCAAGTTTGGGGATCGTGTTATCTCACGAAATGGCCCAGTCAATTGGCCGCCGCGGTCATGCGATTTGACGCCGTTAGACTATTTCCTGGGGGGCTACGTCAAGTCTATGGTCTATGCCAACAAGTCAGCGACGATTGATGAGCTTCGTACGAATATCGAACGTGAAATGCAGCAGTATCGGCCGATTTATGCTTGAAAACCGTCGAAAATTGGGTTCAGCTTCTGGACTTCTGCAAGCGTGCCCGTGGTGCCCTTGCAAAAGAAATCGAATGTACTTTCACAGGTATAAAGAATTCATATCCCAAAACGTTTTTGTTTTATTTAAAAAAAAACTTTTGTAGCGTTCCTATTGCATGATCCGATATATGGGAGTTCCGTTTAATTTCGCTCGTTGTGACTTTAATCTTTTCAATTCTTAACTAACTCTACTAATCTATTTGCCGATTTTTCTCCCTCAAACTTTATGGCTAAAGATGTCTTACTTCGTACTAATCCGAATCAGCTGCACCTCAACTCTCTTATATGTCAGTGTGCTCTATTCTTAACATTTTTTGTTTCGAGTTTAAAATTAAAATTTAGTTTAATTAATTTGTTTACGCTAAAATAGCAGCAGGTACTCAGGCTACAGCATAGCCACTGACAGTCATTTTCTTCTATCACAATTTTTTATGTTTTATGACTTTCTTCCATATTTAAGTTATAATTAAATTAAGTTCTCGCTCTTCAACATCGATATCCTTCCAAGATTAACATACAACATAGAGAGCAAAGCATACTTTGTCATTAAAAAAACAAAAACTTATTTATTTACACAAAGCGTAACCGAAGACTTTTTTTGCCATCGCCAAAATGAAAAAAATTGAATATAAGCTTTTTCTGTTTGTGTTGCGCAAACTTAATGAAAAAACACTGCAACTGTTAACTAAGCCATTATGTCAACGAAATTTCATGTACGCGTCGCAAAAAGAATGAGTAAACCGAGTAATCTTAAAAGTTATATATTTTTTAACTTTTCTTTTTAATAATTTCATTTAAAACAAAATGTACAAAATCATGAGAGCCCAGTTTATAAATGCGTGCTGTATGTTGATGTGGGTGTATGCATGCATGTATGTATTTGTGCATACATATGTATGTACATAAGTATGTATGTAAATATGCAAGTAAAGTTGTCATTATTTCAGGCTCAGACGGAGTTAGGAGAAATTGTGTATATTTATTGAGGCTATAATTTGCCGCAATTCGCATTCTGCGAAACCATTGACATCGGCAAAGATGTTGGAAAAATAAAAAATATTGTCGTGCAAATTCTATGACTTTCCTTAAAAGCATTTTCCACGCCTTTTCCACAAATTGACAAAAGTCCATCGTGAAGAATTTCTGCGATAGAAAGTTCATCAAAGTCATTACGCTTAATTAAGCATGTCGATGTCTCTACTACAACCTCTCTTACAAAATGCTTCGAGCTGTCTACGTACAGACGGTAAGAGCGGGTGCATATCATTCCTATCTTTACAGAGAGAGCATAGTATGTATGTATGTATGTATATAACTACTCCAAAATAGATAAATATGTATGCACATTCAAAGCCTGCAGTTATTATAGGGTGTTCCAATAAATATGGACTACTTAATTTTAACACCCTAATGTCTCCTATACCCGTATATTGCAAAGTTCTTTTCTGTCGTGAGAAATCTGCCAAAGAAATCGACCAACTTTTTAGCAACAATTCAATATGACTAAACAGCTAGATGATTCAGAGGTAAATGGTTCACTTTCCATTTATGGTTTTTTTACTCATATGAAGCAAAGAGCTAATTAATTACTAAAACCAATTTGAAAATGTGGCCAAATTTTATATCGACTTAGAGGACGATTTTAAAGAATTGCATATTGAGAAGTTAAAAGTAGCGACTTTTAACTTAATTTGCGCTATAACCACATACGCGATTTTGGCCGAACTTCTCCTTTAATTTGTGTTGTGCGTCTAGATGTTGTAACAAAAATTGAGAGACCTACAGTTTTACGCCGACTCTTAACGGCGAATGCTTTTTTGTAAGAAGTTTTTTCGTGGCTGAAATACACTCGGAGGCTTACCATTGCCTGCCGAGGGGCGACTGCTATTAGAAAAAACTTTTCTATCATTTTTGATGTTACTTTATACGCTCGGCTTTTGCAACAACAAAATTGTAAACAGCATCTTATTTCCTCTCTTTATTAGGTTCCCCTCTTTAAACTTCACTCGGTGCATGTGGAACAGAATTCCCCACTTTCGATACCAGCTCGATAACAAGTTGAATTTTTTTGTGAAAGCAGGTCTGATGCAATCTGCAGTAATAGGTCACAATTTCAAATTGAACTCAAAAAACGACTACAAAAGATGTTTGATTTTTGCAGAATACTTTGTTGCTGGAAAGTGGAAAAATTATTATTTGTTTTTGAATACAGAAAAAAGTGAGAACACATACCCGATGCCCGATAACCTGAATGATGTAACCTACAAATTTCAAAATATTTTTACTGAAACTAAGTGCACTTTTGTTTGAAATGACGTAAACAACAAAAACAAAAAATGTATTGTATCGTCACACATGTTAAACGAGAGTTTCGACCAGAAAATCGGCTCAAATTCCCAAAATGATGTGGTAGGAAAATGTTGGTTTTCTGCTCAGAGCCAATTACAGCATATCATTTGGTTGTGTAACAAATTTCACTATAAAGACGGTAAAATTTACTTAGCTCTTTATAATATAATAACTGTTGATAACTTAATGTCACCAAGGGATCTTACTAAAAAATGTTCGGTGAATAATTTTCTAAATTTCAATTACTAATACATCAAGACTCATAATTTGTTTAAAAAAAAAAAAGCGTACCAAGCACAACTAGAGTGAATTTATAGTATCTACAATAATAAATAGTTTTAATATTTAAGCTGTAATTGTGGAAGAAATTTCAATATTACTTTTTTTAAATTGTTTGAAAGTTGTTGGTTAATTTTAATTTATCGCTTATAATGCACTAAAAAACGAAGAGAAGGCAACATCAAATTTGTTATTTCGAATTAGGAAAAGGTAAATCGTTGTCGTTCTAATCGTAAAAGCGTGTCCACTTTCATAAAACCCATTCGCTTTCATCGTATTCATCTTTTGCTTTGCTTCTGTAACGCAGCTCAAATTCTTGCCTCTATTCTTATAATCTTTATGTGAATAGGGGAATGAGGGATGAAAAGTTCAAAGCACTTTTTAAATGTAAACTATCTAAAATAAGTAATTGGTTTGCGAGCTAAATATATTTTTAATTAATAATTATTTGATATACACTTGTATATATAATGCATAAATTTGTGTCTACATATGTACATCTAGCGCTATAAGTAGATTTTAAGAAATATATTTGCAGCAAGATCTTCAAGAACATTAATATTTTTATAAAGCAACATTTTGCTTAAGAAGATAAGCGCACAGTAACACTCTGAGTGTTTTTCGAGAATTAGTTAAACCACTTCAAGTCTTTAATCCGTCTTTAGTCGTGAAATATTCTCTTTACTGAATAATTTAATTATGTTGACAGTTAACCACAGAATACTTAGTAAAAATTATGGAATGGCATACGCAAAATTTATTTTAGCATTGTGTTGGCGTTGTATTTCCCATCGTTTTACTCTAATCTGATTTCTGCGATTGTCCCAATTCAAAATGCTGCTTTCACCTGAGGCATAAACCGTCTGGCATTTATTTAAATTTTCACATGCAGATTATCTCCAACATCTACGCAAATACAGTGAGAAACGAAAGTGATGGCCTAGTGTTGTTTTTACAATAATCGTAATGTTTTTTACGTCAAGCCTTTTTCGTTAATTTTAGAAAAATTCAACAAACAAATAATTTCAACTTTTTAATAAGAACGTCTCAATATGCTCTATATTTATAGCTGATTTTTAAAGCTACAGCTACAGCTTCGATGCACTGTAGTCGCAGTAGAGATGAAACCGACTCTAAAGTTAGTAGCAAGCTTTTGAAATAATTTTCATTGAGATATATGCCAAAAATAGCTGTAACTAAATATACAAATATATTGTTACTAAGGGGCATTATTTTTAACTGCAAAAAATTTATTAGATGTGAACTAAATCAATCAACAGAGATGGGATTTCTTGAAATCTCACCTACAGAGCAATCTAATTTTTTTTTATTATTCGTATTTTAAATATTTTTTGAAAATAGTGAACGCATACGTATTCATTATACATAGCTACATACCCACCATGTGCGTATGTTTTCAATATCGTTTAAATCGTACTACAAATTTATTTATAGTCGCTGCTGCAATATACTTTTCTATTAGAGTCAATATTGAACCATAAATACACATTTTCCGAATAACTTGATTCTATCACCATCTAGCGGATGAATTGTTCATAAAAATATTCTTAACATAACATCATCGCACTTCTCTGATATCATTAAAATCGAACTATAAATACGGTTTTTTTTTTTGAATATACATACTTATATACATTTTGGAAATGTATTTCACTTCGCACCACTTCGCGCGCCCCACCTAACGGATGAAATATAGGCTATGTCCGTGCGGTTGATCTAACAAATATTCTGTCCATATTTGGTTGAAGACCATGTATAGGTTTCTGAGCCAAGTGTGCTCAGAGAAAACAGAACATATGTATGTATGCCAATTCTTCGGTGATGCATTGAAAAGAGTTGGCGTCAAAATATTCCGAATGCTTTGAACAAATCATCACTTTAGTGACTCACTGTACCAAATATATGAACGTTCAAGTTGCTTTAATACCATAAAGGCCATAACTCATCAGTAAAAAAAAAAGGTTTTTGTAATTTAGAACAGTTTTTGGTTTCCCCAAAGTTACATTACGTTTCCACTAAAGTAAAACCCTGGCGCAGGTGGTGGCAGTTTCCAGTACTTTAACAATTCATTCTACATAAAGAAAAGGAAGCAAATGAATGACAGTTTCAACACAATTTCCAACAAACACGCAAAGAAAACAGTTAACAACTCTCTACGATTAATGAGAGCTAAGGCATTTTGCACATTGAGATAAAGATTTACATTTTCTTATCTGCCTATGAATACTATCTGACGCAAGTGTTGAGATATTAAAAGAAAAACCAAAAAAAACGTTTTTATAACCCGATTTGGCTAACATTCATAAATACGATTTATCTATTGCATGTAACTAGCAATGAATATTCTTTTTCTATACAACGCGATCCAATCGCCATATTGTGGCTTCAAACAACTTTTAAAATTCAAATAAATTCATAAATTCAAGCAAAAAACGTACTTTAAATAGATGCCGATGGTCAAGTTTACTTTGACTAAAATAGCAAAAGTATCTGGGATCCGACAGACAATCAGAGCTTGCTGGAGACGTACCAGAAAGAAAGGGTGTGGTGTTCAATTGTATTATCTTAAAAATTATTATTTCTTTACTTGCAATAGTGAAAAACATTTATTTTTCTAAAACTTAGGCGAGTGTCTTTAATATTTGAGTGTTAAGAGGACCCAAATTTTTCAATAACTACATCGCTAACTCAAGACTTCCGGAATTCA
Source organism: Anomoia purmunda (assembly GCA_951828415.1). Taxonomy (NCBI): domain Eukaryota; kingdom Metazoa; phylum Arthropoda; class Insecta; order Diptera; family Tephritidae; genus Anomoia; species Anomoia purmunda. Next base: position 329,757 of record OX639993.1, on the reverse strand, counting down.
TGTTAATAAGGTGCACTGCTATCGTAAATGTTCAAGATCAGCTGCTACTTTTACAACTTTTTACAAAATTTAATTTTTTAAGCACAAAGTCGGCTTTCAAACGAGACCCTTTTGTAAAATTGCACGATAGGTAAATTTCTTCCAAACAATTTTCTGCTATGGAAAAACATGGATTTGCTAAAACAAATTAAAAAAGTAAAACAATCACATTCGAAACAATTACATAGCTATTAGAATTTTTTTTTTTTAATTTTAAATGTATAAATTATCCAAAAATATCGTTTGTTCATTGTACATACCAGCATTTAGTTGCTTTGCATGAAAAAAAAATTGATGGAGTGTTCTTCCTCTTGAAGATACGAATTAAATTTCGCTAGGTTTGATGATTTAGACCACTGTGTGACGTAGTAACTAAGGTAATAACGTGGAAGTTGACACGACCTATTAAATGAAAACTCACCAACGTGGGATTTTTTGTGTTAACGGAGACGTTGATAACCAGAGTATCACATTCAAGTACTTGAAAGCAATTGTTCGTCATCATTCTCGTTTTTTAGACCCTGGAGATGGTAGCATTTTTTTATTTTGTTGCCTAATGAAATATGAGAACATACATTTCATCCGATAAGATGCCGGATTTTCTGAATTAAAAGCTTAGGCAAATAAATTTAAGCAAATCTAAAAAAACAAAAATACTTTATGAGAACTCATTAGGTAATTTGAATGAGTTTTACGTGTTGCCCTAACCTATCTACCTTAATATGTATACACATACCCACACATACATTCATAAAAATATACCTACATTGTAAATCTAGCACTGAAATATGTAAGACGAGTAAATCTTTGGTAATTTACAGGTTCGCACTGCTATTAAAGTTGTACAAGCTGTCCATGCCATTTAAAGATTGTTTGGCTATGGTACAATGCGCCTTTTATTCGTTTTTTTGCACACGGATATCCTCGTCCACAAACGTAGCCTTAGTGAGAAATTGGACGATAAAGGCTACAACAATAAAAATCTTATTTGTATCAACGGACCTTTTCATACTCACAGGGAAGTAGACGAATTAATAGCTGAATCTCTACACAATAAATGTCAAACTATAGCTCACGGCAAGTGGCCACAACAAAATAGCGAGAGAACAACGCACCTGCCTTCCATTGGACACAAAGTCCACCTACGTAAATCGTCTTCTCTTTCGGATTTTAGCTGTGCAGAGAAACGAAAGCAAATATCAAAGTGGATGCAACGTGCGGTAGGCTTTGTGATGGCTAGAAGAATGAGCGAAAATGCTTATGCATCGGAGTCCCCAGCTGTGCTGGCCTACGAACGTTTACCGGCACAAACAATTCTGGATAATCCAGAAACAACTAATGCCAGCTTAAGTGGTTTGCTAACCGCTGCTTTCGACAGTCCAAATGGTGTTGTGAATGATTTCAATTACACAAGGACAAACAACAACAGTAGCTCCAACAGTGATTCTATCATACAAGACAATTTTACTTTCTCCTATTTCATACCTGCCGTATCACACGATGTCCTTGCACCTACATTTCAAACAACGACATTGGCAATGGCCCACTATAACGTCCAATCAGCTTTGGTAGGGCAAAATGTCACTGTACCACAAAATATTAGCATTGACGTTCGGGATGATATGCTGGGTATCATCAATATGGACTCACCAACGACACCTACAGAAAATTCGAGTGACAAATTAAACTCGTTCTATTTCTATGAGGTAAGCTACATACACACTTAATAAATATAATTGTATTTACTATTAAATTTAAATATATTTAAATTTTCGTTAAATAAGTTGTTTGTAATGAAATTTCAGAACAATATTTATAGCAGCTTTTACCGTACATTGTATTGTCCAATTTAATTAAAATATGGTATGTTTTCAGTTTACAAGAACAAAAATTACGAAGCAAGCAAAACAATAAGCTAATTTGTACCACAATATGGGCTACATTTACAGAATACGCCAGTTAGCTAAGCAGTGAAACCAGCTCATCTGACTCAAAGCATGGTGATGTCTACAAATTCACTTATCACAGTTCCTAGGCACGACCGATTTCTTGATAAACCTATGGTGAATGAAAATTCCATCGATCCAACAATCTACTATTGACTCCTTTCCCAACTTCATTTCGCTTGGCTCAACTCGTTTAGGCTTCGCCTTAATGGGTAGAAGCTAAAGGCTGTGAGTTCGACCATTGCAAGAATTCTGATGAAGAGATGTGGTGATCTCCGAAATAGTTATAACTTCTGCCATTGTTGTTTTTTCTATAATTTTTTACTATTAAAAATTGCCCTGAGCTCATAAAAATTATTGGTTGATATAAATAAATAGACCGAAAAATATTAATATATGTACATATGTGCCAATTGTTCGCAAAAAGTAGTTGAGCTTTTGCTGGCGATCTTGAAAATCGGCAGGGAGTTGTGCCAGTTTCTTTAATATGAGGCGTGGTAATTTATTCTTTAGTTATTCATTGCCTTAGGTAGAGTTGAGAACATGTTGTGGAAGGCGTAAAATTCTGGATTTCATTAGAAATCCCTCATTCTAATGTAATCCTAAAATTTACTCCCATTTCATATGATGATTTATCGAACCATACAGAGAAAATAATTCGATGTTTGACCGAGCGAAGTGGTCACGCTTTGTCTGCCGTTGGTTTCTATTGGAATGAGCGTTAGTGTGTTCTTCATAGAAACCCTGGAGTTCAAATTGTATTTTAAGCTTAAAATGTGGGTCGCCTGTTATAGACTTGAAATATTTTTACTTTTAACAACTTAATAAAAACGATACTTAATTGGCAGTTAAGCAGTAGAGATTTCAGATTTCAATAGCTATCAAAATTCATTGCCCATTATATTATATTACTTGAGAATTGTTACCATGATATCCAAAGTCTTCATATCATAGTCTGTAGACTTACTGGCCACATTTTTAGTTATAAATGTGTTTATAAAGACCATTGTTAAAAATTTTAAATTTCAACTTATTGAAACTCACTTAGTTCTTCTTTTCCCTTCCTTTGTACATCATTGCCCATACTATTCATATTTCACGGTATTAAAACTTAGGGAACAATTCCGGAACAATATCACCTACAATTTAATCATTTTATCAGAGACCAGACATAAAGGTCTAGTTTATTGAAAACGCCACCATTTGAGTTGAACTTTTCCAACATCAAATAATTACGTCAATATATTTCTTAACTGGATTGCACCATTACTCATTTGTTAGAGGTTAAAACGATTTACTTAATTCTTATTCCCACGAATGGCGAACACATTATTCCGATCCGAGCACGCGTCGCCAAAACTTTTTGGCTCTTTGCTTGTAACCAGTTTTGCCAACATTTTCTCAGCGATCCATTAAAATGGAAAAATAAGGTTAAAAAAAGTTAAAACTTCACACTTCGCAACTATTAAAAAGGCTTAGCGGCTATCGCGTTGAGCAAGATCTAACCATTTGAAGAGACTCCAGCCTGCGGTTTATGACACTAGATACAAAAATTACTCGAGCTTGTTTCGAAGCAATCGAAACTGAAATGTAAAAAAAAAAATTTAAGACTAATTGAGCTGCGTTTGGTTGTTCTTTTGCCTCTAACTCAGTACCATACGCTCATTGCGAACTATTCCTCTAAGTTAGATTTTCCGGATGTGCTTATTTAGGATGTGCAATACTTCATTTACACTATCGGTACTTAATCATCTGCAAAAAAGAAAATTTACGGATTTTATGAATCTCGTATTTTTTTGTAAAAGTCCACACAAAACCCTCCCTTCTATTTTTTAAGTTATCCTGTTTGGCTTCAATTGAACACCCATAATAAATTTAAACAATTGAGATATAATAAAGCTACGTTCTAAAATTTGCAAACTTTACAGGGGTTATGAAGGATTTTTCTTTGCGAAATATTGACTTACATATAAGTAGTTACGTAAATTCTGTTTTTTTTTCGAAGAAATTTAGATGAAATTTGTGAATAGTTGCTCTCTTAAGGCATTTTGTATAATAATTGTATGTGTGTTAAATTAAAATGCGTCCCTATTAGTGGTATAAAATAAAGAGTACTTTTTGCTTTTCGATTATGATCTATGTCTTTTCGATCTCCCCATCATTCTCAGGATGAATTTGATTTGGTTACGATCGCGGAAGTAAAGCCGACTTATTTTTTGGTTATTTAGGATAGGAAATATAAAAATATACATTACTTTCGGTCCCAGTTGCATATTCTTATCAACAAGATTTTATGATACTATTGCTTCTTAAAAAGTTTAATTATTTGATGACGAAATTTAATTGCAAATAAACTGAATTTTCAAACTGTTATCATACATTTTTTATAACATGATTGGTTGTGTGTTGTTTACGTTAAATAAAAATATGCATACAAAAACTTAATATTCGCTTTGCTTAGGCTGTTGTGTAACGAAAGTTTGTCTGTCTGTAGCAGTTAAGTGCAATCGCTGAATTTCGGCATTTGTCCCATCTTGGTAATCATCATAATATATCTGAAATTCCTGGCATGCTCAAAAACTTTCGACAATGCATTTCAATTATCTCTTTTTTGCGGCAAATTACATTTACCAAACACTAAAACTACTTTTGCAACTAAATAGATTAAATCGCTCATAGCGATTGCTTGAGCCACAATAGTTACAGAAACGTAATTTTTACAGCTGCCATGAATTTGTATCCCGAAGGCCCAGTGAGAATATTCGTCCAAGCATAGAAACTAAGTAACAATTAAAAAAAAAAAACAGTTCAAAATTAATTTCGCTATTTTCATCAGCTAGTTACGGATTTTTACATTTCTAAAAATGATTTTAATTCTTTTTAAGAAACCCAGGGCTTTGGAAAATATCTGCTCTAATTTTCTTTAAATTTTTTATAATTGTTTGTTACGGTTAATAATTTCGTATAATTGAAATTACACCAACTTGAATTTTTGAAATTGAAAAAAATAATAGCAATTTCTTTAAAAAATTCTTGCATCTGTGTATACAATTTTAGGATGAGATTCTCTTTTTTTAAATCAATCAATATCAAACGAATTCGATTTCTTAGAAATGTCCCAATTTTAGTCCATAGAAATATAGTCACCGTAGGTATTTTTATATGTATATATACATACATCCTTGATTTTTGAAGAAATATGGGCCAATGATTCTCTTTACCCATAGAGCACACCAAACAATGATATTTTGGGGCTGTAACGGCGTCGCAACAAGGGCTTGTGGATTATGAACACCCCAAATGCGAAAATTTTGTTTATTAACCCTTATGGGTATACCAGTTTCATACACCTTATACCGTACACCATAGGTCTGGCCAGACCTATGTGCAGTTTGTATAGAAAATAATAGAAATTTAAAAGATTTTTGATATTTTATTAATAATTATTGAATAGTTTTTAAAAAAGAAATGCTTACAATACTAAAATATTATTGTAACATATTTTGCACGATATTTTTGCATTTGATGCGCCACTTGTACTTGGAGCACATACATAAGAAGCAATATGACCACCGAAATATGCCTCCACTTCCACTTGGCGACGACTCGTCGTGCATCTGTCGTTTTGCTTTTGTCAATTTGATTTTTGATAACATAAGATGCCAATGCAGCCACATCCCACATATTATAAAAAAAAAGCCAATGGCCACCGCTGAGTTCTCCTTTTGCATGTATATTTACCTAACATTTGGTCCATAACATCTACTCCACATTTTGTATTTTTATAAAAAAGAATCGCATCGGGTTGTTGTAGTTGACCACTGGTTGTTTTGTCTTGATGAAGCGAAGATAGCAAACATACACATTTATTTTTTTTCGGGACGTATGATACCAGACTCACATTTTCGAGAAACCCATATTTTGTAGATAATACCGGACGTGAACTATTAGCCAGCATTTATTTCGGTATATATTTCTTGTTACTTACCAATTGAGTATTTAGCATCATCCAAATATCACGAATAGGTGCAGCCTTGTCTTGTTCTTGGCGTGCAGTACGCGTTCTTTCGTCGTCAAATCTAATAAAGCAGGTTACAGATTTGAACCGTTGTATGGACATAGTGGCTTTATAAATAGGTAAGGAATCTGATCGCGACAATTCTGTGCAGTGTTGCACATTTGCATGGTTCAATCCAGCTGCAAGCAAAATCCCAATATATGCGTACAGCTTATCCTCATCTACCATTTGCCATTGTCTTGGTTTTTCGGCTTTTTTTCCACACTGAATTTTTCAATCATTTTTAGTGCTTTGCGGTTAGTTTCCCGCATAATAAGAACTATCATATCTTTTGTTATTATTGATCTGAAGATGTCCATAGGATTAAAAGATAAAGAGGGTTTGACAGTTCCACTAACTTCGCGCAAAATATTGTGGCTGCGCAAACGAGTAGGTGGCAAAAGCGTGTCACTCCACTTCGTTCCATCAGGAGCCACAAAAAAAGTTGTTTGATTTTGTAAAGCTACTAGATCTTCACGCTCTTCATCGTCATCGGAATCCTCAGGTTCACTTTCCACTTCTAAAACATTTTCGTACTCTACATCTGAAGCATACTCAACGCAAACCAAATCATGATCGTCGTCATCATCACGTTCCGATAATACATCGGCATCACTGTTTACTTCCGGATCGGCAGCTGTTACATGTTCTACAAGACCCTCATAATAAATCACTCGCTGTTCCTCTGACATACTAAAGAAATAAAAGCATGTGTACACATACTATACATACGTATATATTTATAAAATAAAAATAATTATAGTAAAGCTTACCGGCTCAACATGGATGCCGAAATGTATTCAAAATTTTCCGACATTGTGCTAATTTATTATTTTGTAGAAAACTCACACGAAACCAAAACTGCAACACCCGTGACCTTTCCGCTACCACACTTTGAAATGAACTGAAATTATTGCGAATCGGTATAACTAGCGGTATTTAGTTATTGTTATTGTCCTCACAAAGTTTGACAATTTTTATCGTTCTTTACGAAAGCAGTGGCGAATAAAAAACAACCATTGCAATTAGAACGAAATTTGAGGCCATATAGGTCTGGCCAGACCAATGGTGTACGGCTAAAGTATAGGTTTTGTAATATTTGAATAAAATTTAAAGCAACAATTATTTTCAAAATATTATTTCACTGGGAAGCACCTAATGCAAATAGGTCTGGCCAGACTTTGGTATACCCATAAGGGTTAACGTACCCATTCAACCCACAGTGAACTTCATCGCTGAACAAAATTTTCTTGTGAAAATCTAAATTGATGACCATCTCGTTTTGGTAATAAAAATGCGCGATTTCCAAACGCTGTTCCGGAGGAAGTCTGCTTATTATGAAATGACAAACAAAACTGTTTATAAATGAAGTAATAGCTGTCAAAAATACAAACTCGGAAAAAAGTATTGCCTCGTTAAAAAACACACGTCTAAAAAACACCGTTTACATATGTACATACATACGAAAAGCGTATTCAACTAAAGAGGCAAACTATGGAAAAAATGGTTTCTTTCTTTGCCGAGAATAATTTATGTATTTTCTTTCAATAATTCATATGGTTTAAATCCTGGCCGTTGCAAGTAGCATCGATAATTTTTTTTTATTAGCGGTCGTCCCCCGACAGGCAATGGAAAAACTCTGAGAAAAAACCTCTCACAAATATCACTAGGCGTTCATTTGTAGGTCCCTCAATTTTGTCTTACGGAATCAAGACGCACATCACAAATTGTAGGAGAAGGTCAGCCAAAGTAAAGTCTAAAATATACAAAATTTTATTTTATTTTATTTCAAATTGTGTTGGTGTGGCCATATATTTCCAACAGCAAGCTATGCCGTCATATCAAAAAGAAGACAGTTGCTGAATCTTTCTCATGTGCTGCACATGAAATACCCATGACCCAATGGCGTGTACGGTCGGTGGTAGAGTGAGATTTCACATAGTTTACCACAGTAAGTTTGATGCTACATGAAACATGGAAAAACAAACCACAATACATAAACAAACTGTTATTTACATATATGTATAAGTGGCGACCCTCTACACTTGATTTTCACTATTCTATGCATATGCACGTATGTTTGTATGTCTGGGTGTATGGGTGTATGGGTGTATGGGTATATATGAATGTCTTTATTACCATCTGACATTATCAAGTATCTTGCTCCTTATTATTACCAATGTTTTTCATAGTATGTATCATTGCCATTTCACATTATTGTCAGCGTGACATGGTGTGAACCACATCATTGCATCTTCCTACGTCATTTTCAGTTTACCATTTACCAATGGAATTTGCGCCGACAGTAATGTAGGTTAAGCAAATTATCGTCAATAAAGTCAATGATCCATACAACAGAAACATAGTTGTAGTTATAAGCTAACGAAATTATAGCCAAATATTAGGAAACGATTTTTAATTAGACTCAAATAATTGCGTATAGAAATAAAATATAAAATATATTTATGATTGTCAATTTTACTTTATTTCGCATTGTCAGTGAGCGAAAAAGTGGGCGTATTTCTTTTTTTCTTTCCACTCCTCCCCTATAGGAGAATTTCCTAACTGTAAGAGATATAGGGTATAATCACTTCATTTTGCGCATTTTATTTCACAAAATATCAGCTCTTAGAAGCATCGTCATTAGACCAAGTCTAATCGAAATATGAAAAAACTTCCATTTACATAAAATCTGATTTTGTATAATAAAGGTACACATTTTTGTTTTTAAAATTAATACCAAATAATGCACGTGTACGGGAACAATTGAAACAAAGTGCGGGGCAAAGCAATATTTCAACAAGAAAACTTCTGAGAGACAGTTGGATTTATCAACTATTTTCAAAAAAATTCAAGAAATATACGAATCGTTAATTGATGCTGATTGCCGAGCAGTGCTGACAAGGCAATGACTGCACTCATTAAAATTCGAATTGGCAGCGAATCATCAAATAATAACTGCAGTACTGCATTAACCCTCCGATGGCCACGTGGTTTATTATTACAACAATATTCACGTCGTCTGCGGTCGTACACTATTTTTGTTTTAAAATATGACAAATCATTTTGATAAATTTAATTAGAATATCTATAGCTTCAAACATATTTTTTTTGACTTTTCTCAATCACGCGAGCTAGGTTTTGAGACAAACTATTTGTAAATTTCAAACAAGGAAGCAAACTGTATTTATTGGTTAGTATATTTGAGGTCACACCTACATCTTATTAAAAATTATATTTGTACATATATTAAAAACTATGAACAATAAAATTTTCTCGTAACAAAATATTTTGAATATTTACCTAAGAAAACCAAAACGAGGTTCTACACAAAAATAAGTTAATTACAGATCATGCAAAGTACATACGTAAATTTTATACAATCAAACGAAGTATTCACTACTTTTACTGCAATGGCAGATATGAATTCTTCCGTCATTATTCGGAAGGGAGTTGTGGGAACTAATCCAAGCAGCTCTCTTCTCTACATGACAATTCGTGGAACCATTGGAAAAACACTTTGTTTGTGTACCGTGGTTCAAACCTTGGTAAAGTCAAGAAAGAGAAAAGTCTGACGAGAAGATGTGGTGATCTCCGAAATAGCAGCTATCACTTCTACCGCTTTGAAAAATCGTTGTTTTCTCATATTATTCCCAAAATAAAAATCTGACCTCGAGCTATGCCATTTGCCAAAACTAAATTCTGCGTATCAATTTTGAGCGAATTTGCCAAAAGATTTAGTAAAATGTCAAATATTTTGATGTTTTGTAACATAAGCTGGATATTTAGGAACTTCAAAAATTCTAGAAGCAATTGCGAAGAAACTGGAGTGCAGAGTAATTGCAGATACATAACCCAAATTGGCCTTTCTTTATTCCGACCACTTTTTCGTGAAATATTTTAACCCTTTGAACGAACGCGCTTAATTGGAGCGAAGTATGCCCATCGTTTAAATACTTAAAAATGATGATGCTCTCTTGTAATTTTTTTTTGTTTTTCTCATATTTAGAATTTCGACAAATTGTCAAACATGTATTTCACAAAACCCGATTGATCTTCGAAAAAATTGTAGCCAACTTTATAAATTTTTACTCTACTGAGAAATGCAACCAGCTGAAGACAGGAAATGAAAAGACTATTGTAGGATTAAGTGAGGTGCCAAAAGAGGAACAAAATGTGATTTAATAGTGAATTTGTTTTTAAAATACAAAAAGAGGTTTTTGTTACTTTTTCAGTTGTTTTTTTTTTTATTCCTTTAAATCCCAACATACATACAAAAATAAAAATTTAAGAAAGGACAAGGAGTTCATTAAAAAGGGGAGAACCCTAAAGAACAAGTCAAAGGTAATACGACGAATGCTTTAGTTGTATACGCAGATTTATGAAAAAGACATCTTATCGTCAAAAACTCGAAATTAACCAGACAACATCATATCGAACTCGAATCGTAATTGGAGAGTTTTCCTAAAGCAATAACCAGAGTTGCGAATTAAAGCTGTTGAAGAATTTCGAAGACTTTTTGAGCAAAACCATTGCGACGAAGGTAAATAATCTTTTTTTTAATGTGTACACATATTTTAAATTCTATAGAAGATGTTTAGCATTTTACCAAATTGTCAGATTGTTGATTAAATATCTTTGGAAATATTCCCATTTGAATGGCTTTCAGTATATTTAATAATACATACAATTCTTTAATTTCCCGACTGGATACCTTTCAGATATAATGTAATATATATTTACAAAGAGGGTGTATTCAATTATTGTATATACGTGCATACATACACACATATGTACATACACATACATATATGAACGGCAAAACGTGTTTGTGCTTTTTTTTGTCTGACAGTTTCCTTTAACCAACAGCTTGCACATTTAGGAGGGAAAATGCGCACAAAAGGATGTAATGACCCATATTTCGGCAAACAAACCAAACTCCATTCAATGTCATTGACAAAGTCGACAAAGTGAACAAAGCTTACTCGAACGAAAAATAATAATGTATCAGCTATTCCGTGCAGCATTATTCCACCATTACATTTCCATGAAACTCCACAAAATGTTAATAGGCAAAAATGTCCGTTAACGAATTTATACCACCCTGCTGGTGTGCCTCGGCCTCAGTCAAAGCAAGTGTTGAACTTCAGTGAAATTCCGGGTCAGCGCCCTACAGATTTCCAAATACTTTTGTATATAAGTTAACAAGGCAAGTTGCCTTGGTTATATTAAGAATATATTGAATCTTTACTCAATAAAATGTTAATATCATCAATAAGTACAGATATTAAGATTCTTGAAAAAAAAAATTAAAAAACCCCACCAGCGCACTGCGGTCGATCTGACAATATAAACTGTGGTCAGAGCTAGTGAACCTACTTTAATTTGGTTGAAATTTTGTATTAGGTGTACTTTCACTAAGATGAGAGAAAATATGGAAAAACATCAATCGATAGAAAGCACAATAGGAATGAATTGACGGTATAGAAATATTTGCTACTTTTCAAGAAATCAGATTTCATTTTATATATTTAGGGCTTTTTTTGTCATTTGCGATTGGTTTACTAGTATTACCACCTTCCGTACAAAATTTGGTTCAAGAGCTATGAGCTGGTTTCTTTGTAATGAAATTTGATATACACACCATTATTGAACTTAAAGAACTTTAATCCGAAAAGGCGAACATTATTCCACAGCCATGCCGCCTCGCACACAGCTAATTAAAAATTATGAAACTGGGTTTAAATTTTCAAAATTAAATAGGATTCACTATTCCAACGAAAAATATGTATTAAAAAGTTGCTTCGGATAGGTTGAAAAAAAGCGATGTTATTATGAGGGAGTTTTCAATGTTTACATAAAATCCAGCAATTCCATTCATCAGGAATCAGAATTAAATCTCATCGTAACACTGTAGTCATGTCGAATTTGAAGAATCAATGTTTGAATTCGTCAGCGCATTTCAATTTATCGGAAATGCCCGTTAAAATTAACCCAAAGAGGTTTTAGTATGCGGAATCAATATGTTTTTTAAATTTTGATAAGCAAAAAGCTTTATTTTGCAAAGTTTCTATAAATTATTTAGTTTGTATACCGAGCAGTAGTTCTAAAATAGAGACTATACTTGATTTTAAAATTTATTAACCATTCACAAACTTCTACAAAATTAGCATTGTCTGCAGCCATTATTTTGATGGTATCGTGAAATATTGAAGCTTGAATGTGCGCAAATTTTAGCTGCAGCTCCGAAAATTCATTAGAGAAGAATGTATGTAGAACTGGAGAGCTTCTTTTTTTGTAATACAAATATGACTTCAATGGCAAATAACAAAAAGAAAAACAAAGCAAATGTTTCGGGCTATAATCCAAACATGCTTGAATAACCATTTGTAGAATGCGGTACTTGCGGGGCCTATTTGGCGTTGCACAGGACAATCTAATGTGGGATTATAGTACCTACTTAGCAATTGCAGGTCAGTCCCGCTGCCTTAATCTACTATATTCACTTCTATATTTTTACTTACAACTTCTACTGTATAAAAAATGAGAATTAATTAAGCTCGCAATCGATTCACACTAATTGAATCAATCAAACACATTCTCTCACTTGCCATGTAATAAAATATTTGCAGTTGGTAAGTTTGTTTACTTATTTGTGGCAATTAAATTTTGACTTTGATTTTTTTTCGGTCTTTGGCATCGGCCACTATGCAGAAGTTGCGAAGTTACTTTCTGTAGTTGAACAACATCCCTGACTGCATACATACGCACACATATATCTACATACGTACGTACATATGTTAGTTACTATAGCTCATCCACGTATTACTCCCTTTGACTTATTGGTGCATGTGGCGTCATCATAATTTGTTCCATTTGAAGTTAAGTGTTGCGTTATTTGTGCAAAATCATCACATAAATAGTCTGGGAACAGCAGATGGTTGTGGGAATTGGAAAATAGGTTAAACAGAAATCGATGACTAATGCTGATAAATATTCCCCTTTTGACACGGACTAAGAGAATAAATAAAGTAAGAAATCCAAGTAGAGATGTAGGCGGTTGAGTGAATATATTCGAATACCAGCCTTGTCCAGCAAAAAAACCCTGTGATGCATTCTAATAGTACGACATATGTGCATATACATATTACCTTAATATGAGCAAATCATTGACGTAAGCCGTTACACACTATTAGTAAATTGCGATATAAGCGATTGAAATAAGCATTAGACTTGGCACTCTCATCAAAACCAAAGAAGTGGTATGATTGAATTACACAAGTTCAAATTTGATTACGCATTACGTGTATGTTAAAAAAAAAATCAAATTCAAATAAACTCTTTGCAGGCTTCTGGTTTGATAACTATTCCTTCGGCCTTATATTTTCTGGTATAAAATACCGTGTGTAATGCGAGAAAGAAAGAAATACATACATACATACAATACTATATATGTTTTATTTTTTTGGCACGACAAGTGTACGTACATTAGTGAAGAATCGATTGAAGTATCGAATAAACGTGCGTGGTATACAAATTGTACCACTGAAAACCACGGGCAATTATAACGTCAAAAAGTATTCAGCACATCTATTCCAAACTAAAATGTTCAACAATCTGGAATGCCATATATTTGATATCCATACGTCACTTGGTCGAAAAATGAATTTTAGAGCAGTTTACTCTTATCCTGATGTCACATTTGGGTGAACAAAATCATAAGGTATACTTTGATGATATTTTCGCTTCCTACAACCTGATTCCGCCACTGAAGAAACAGTTCATTAATAGGTGTGTAATAGTTCGACACACTCGAAAATTTCACCCGGCCAAGTCTGACTGGTAAATTAATTCATGTCAAGTTACATTTTTTTTTTCAGCCCAAGCCGTAAAAGCAGTAAGAAAATACATGGGAATGTTTTTGTTAGGCATTCGGCATTAGCTGATATTAATTCACCCTAGTTTAAAATTATTAATAATGGGAGTTGATAAGAATTTAAATGTCAGATGTGCGACTGCATTCCAATCTTTGCCTGTCTTCAGTTTGGAAAATAAATTGTGAAAAATGCAGGAAATATGCGCTCTTTACAACTAGGGGGGTTATAGAAATGTATCCACTTAATATCTTCTATCTTCGGTACGTGCAATTTTAATGCATGCTCTTGGTGCCATAAAAGATGCGCTAGTATCGATTAGTGAGCTCTATGAAGAAGGTCCTGGGCCAGAAATAAATGCGAAGAACAGCAATTTAATAAATACAAATATTACATTAAACACAAATCATTTTATCACGGGACAACAAAAATTTACAAACATCAATAACGAAATCAGCCTCTACTTATTTTGTTTTCAATATTTTAAGTTAATAAACTATATTTTGGGTTTGAAAGCTAAAAAGATGCACAATAATTGTTTCACTTTAAATGACCCAGGTACTATTGTTTACTTTTTATTTAAACAAATAAGAAAAGTTTACATGTAGAAAATGAGATTTAGTTGCATTAAAATTTTTAAATTATAACTATATGCAGTGAAGAAAAAAAGCGTTCACATTGTTATTTTTTAGGGACTCAAAATTACAGATCATGTTTGAACAATTTCGAAGTTTTCACTTTGTCAGTTTTAAAAAGAAATTAAACAAAATATATATGTATATAAAAATCAACGCGAAGCTCATCTCAATTACAACTTCCATTTTATTATATTAAAATTGAATAGGCTATAAAAATGCAAATTCAAATATTTTATAAACGTCCTTGGTAAAAAATGATACCAATATTTTTGAGTTCTTACTACTTGTAGGTATACTATATTTGCAAAAAATAAATGAAAATCTGTTTACAAATCCATCAGATGGATCTGTAGTCGAGATTTCGAAATTTCGGTTTCCATCGCTAATTGTTTTATATTGAATTAAATTTTTTAACGAACAATTACGATAGCTAAAACTCTTAGTAATACGTTGAATGCAGTACGTGTATGTATCTATAATGGTTTTCTACAAATTTTTATCACTACATACCAATAAAATGAGCATCTTCTCGACCACTACGCAGTCGGCGGTGAAATTTGCTAACCTGGAAATTCTCCTGGGACTTTCTTGGCTATAAATGCCGCGTTGTGCCGCATTAACTCCACCTTTCGTTTGTGAATGAAGAATCAAATGAAGTACAGTAATCGGAGGTTAAGTAGTGTTTTACTGCATTTTACATTTTTCTTAAAAAAAAAAACTACATACATATTATAATTTATTACCATAACTCGCACTCGCTCAAATACCACCAGGGATGCTGGTCGTAATTAGTTTTCTATCGTTTCGTGGTTTTTACTTGTACTGGATTTTAAATCTTTTAATTTGTCAGCAAGAAAAATTGCCCCTGGTATACTTTATTTTTATTTGAGTTATTCTCTGTCCTTTCAATTCAATACCGGAAAATTTAATAATTTACGCAGTTTTACTTTTTAAAATTTTACTGGCATTATAAGAGGTGTTTCTATAGAAGTAGATAGTAGACTATTTTTTTTTACCGAGTTCGTAGCTTTAAGAAACTTCATTGTTTTGAAAAAAGAAGTTAGCTTGCGCCGAAAAACATGAGATGCAATTTTCGAAAAGCGGCTCATTTTATTAATTAAAGAAGGCTTCACTTTATTTTATCTTTAACGAATTCAAGCTGAACGATATTTAGTTTGATATTTGCTTTATGGCGCATTGGAGAAGATCTACTCTCAATTCAAACCGTGAGTGAGCTGCAAATTAAATCAATTGCATTGAAATTCTCAGGATGGTTTTAATAATAATAACATTAGTAAAATAGTAAAAAAAAGTACCACTTTCCACAAAAAAAGCGTGTACAATGGAAATAGTCTTTTAAAGCTAAATATATTTAAAGGTCCCATATAACAGTCTGCTATAAGTAAGTATGTTATGTTTGATCTGGCTATTACGTATCTCTATTCTCAAAATTGAGTCCATATGGGCTCACCTCTAAATTTAATTGTTTTTATTGTTGATGCGATATTTCACTAAATTAAATAATATACCACAAATAAAGCGGAACATTCTATAAAAAACATGATGTGAACTTTTATTGACAACACAAACCCGTCACATTTCTCGTTGTAGTTCTTAAACAGAGATTACTATATGTCTGTATTTTTCTTCTCAACCAATGTACACAAAATACACCCTTTATGTAAATTCTTTTCTCATCATATCTTTTGGGATTCTTTGACTTTTGCGGCAGACAGATTTCGCTTTTATTAACGTGCTATTTAAAACCATTTTAAGGTGGGAAAGAAATGTAGACTTGAGAAGCTGTCACGATGATTTGGTTGTTATAGCTACATCCATTCAAAATCTACGTACATATAAAAGCTGACACAATCTGCTGTCTCGACACGTTGCTTTATTTGCGCCTCAGCCTCGAAGGCTGTCTTTTTGTTTCATTTTCTTTATTATCCTATAATAAGAGTACAATATGGGAAGGTGGAGGCCAGTGTCCTAAGAATAAATTTCTATTTTTCAGCATCGCGTCACTTATTTATAAAAAAAAAAAAGAAAATAGCATGTTGACCGTTCAAATGTAAGGGTGAACATACGCATCTTATCAAATCAAGGTCGCAATTGCTTGCAATAATTGAATCAAAATCACATTGAACTGTTATATATGTAAATAAATTTATAATTTTTGGAAGGACTTGAATCGATTTTCGTCCAATTTGTACATAGTATATATTTACTTATACTTGCACATATTAATATCTGTACGTGTGCAACATTTTACAGTTAATTAATTTTGAACAGAGTCTGCGAATATCTACTCGATCTATGTGTATAAATTTGTTTTGATAACAATTCGGAGTGATGATGCGCATACATACACACATACACACATACACACATACACACAAACATACATACATACATGTGTAACTCTTGCTCTGACCGGAAATGAGGCCAAGTCAATTTGCCAAACGCCATCAGTATGGTCATTTTGTCGCTTAGGAGCAATATTGAAAAGTCTGTGGTAAAATTGTCGCAAGCACTTTAACGGAAGCAAACATTACATATGTACATATATACGTACACTTTTATATTATGTGTCAGCATATATGCACATACATACATATCTAAATGCACGCACATACAAAAGCACGAATCTATGAAAGCAATCCTTTACTTACAACCCTGCAAAAATCGTTGAACCAAGTGGCCTAAAGACAACATACTCCGATATAATGGAGTAAAGGACCACCTCATGCCACTACGCTACGCGTTAATTGCTCGTGTTTTAACGACCGTAGTCACAAGATTTTTTCAATATGGGAAAAATGCAATTATTTATCTCCCAGGTTCCCATTTAGAACGAATTCATTCCATACTTTTTCATTCCTTACTTTTTTTGCCGATGTTGAAACCTTAAAAACTTAAAAATTGAGCACAGCTTCATCCGTTTATGAGAAATTATTTGATCCAAATGGTTTGAAATGTACTGTCTGCGGCCGATTATTAGAGTATCCGGTTATTAGGAAGATATTTGTACGAAAAAACGAATGAAAAGTATGTGTACACGAAGTTTGTCTAGATATTGAAACTGATCGATTATAAGGACTGCCACATTATTTGCCCAAGAAACTGATGTAATTAACTAATTATGTCAAAATTGTTCATATATTTCCGTAAAATTATTACTGTTATATGCAAGTAATTGCTAAGATTCATTATTTTTTCGTTTCGAAAATCCTTTTTATAAAACATATATGTTAACGTTTCTATATCACTATTGTCTCCTTATCATAAGCAAGTGACTTACTTTCAACCAAGGCTGCGGATTTAGGACAATTCGCTTTGAAAGTTCGAAGTGTGCCGACTCATACTTGCGCTCAAACCGGTATAAATAATGGCGCTTTGAGTTAAATTTCAATTTTAATTTAATTTTGATTACTTGTGATTAAGAATACAGTAATTTTTATTTCAAAAAATTAATTGCAGTAATCATAAAAATTGCGATTTCGAATAATTTAATTGTAATTCTAAATATATAACTATTACAATTACTATAATCGTAATCAAGAAAAATGCAGCTGACGTCGTAGTCTGACGACAGATATTGCAAATCAAAATATCGTACATAGGTTTTGTAGAGCTCGAGATTACGATATTAAGCGATGAGGTTTGTAATAGGTTTATTAATTATAAGAATTATTGGTGATAGAATACTTAGTTGACAAATTTTTCCCACACCTTACATAATTTGTTTACCTTATTATATAAAATTATTAACATAATTTCTTTGTATTTTATTTATTTCATTTGATCAAGGTTGATCTGAATATGTTGGGGGTCATAATTTATATAATGAATTTAAAAAAAAATATTCCCATACAAATTTTTTATACAACAATATTAGTTTACACATTTTTTTAGTAGCTTGAGGAAAGAGTGTAACACTGAAGCTGTTAAGGTAATTATTTAATTTTTGAATATAGTTAGTTTTATTTAGTAAGTTAATAAAAAGAAATTTATTTTTGCAATGAAAATGTAATTTTTTTATTAAATTGTATAAACAGAAGTATAAATTCTTAATTTTAGAATAACCTCACTTCCACCATTAACAGTGATAAGTCTCTTCAATTCATTGTTCACATATAATTAATGGAATAGGGGTATAATTTACCTAAAATTAGGTTACTTGTTACCTTTTATACTCATGATTATATTCCCCTCAATGCGAAAGGAGCGATCGTGGACAATATAGGAGTGTGCAGTTATGTGTTTGTGATACCCACACGATACAATGTCATTGTGATATTTCGTAATGTCTTACAGAGCAGGTAAAGAATATTGTAAAATTATCACTTAGACTTAGGCAGAAAATTACCTCAGCCACAATGAATTGATTCGAAAGAACTTCAGCCGGAACATCGTTTAAAAACAATGAGCAGTGGGTGTTGTTGCTTCAAGACTATTTATTCCGAACCTCTCTGCGATAACTACCACGATAATCTTTAAGATTGAATAAGAAGTTTATACATAAGTGAGGTTTGCTAGACTCCTTGTCAGGTATATTGTTAAAATTGGAGCACATCAGTTGCGGAGCATTAAAGAAAATATGAATTTTTATACTTCAAAATGGTTCTGAAACAACGTTATGAACCAACGTTTTTGTTTTCATATCCTACAGATTCGTGGTCGCAATGCTTTAAATAAAATAATATTTTGATTAACGGTATTACTTCGACTTTAGCTCAGTTTACTTATTTTACAAGTTCTGCTAATTTTTACCAAATAATGCTAATATTCATGTAATTTATGTTATCGTAATCCAAAGTATCCTGCTCTGCTTTCCACGGCAAATCAGTTTCAAAACGAGCATGTTGTAGGTGTTCCATGGATTACTACCATAGATTGGTTTCAAAAGTACTATACCGTTTAAGCTCCAAGAAGTCGTTTTGTGTAACTTCGAATATTTGGCGCTGCCCTAGGACCATTTCATTTCATTCATAAATATCGTTTAATTTGGGAGCACTCTCTGTGTTTTATGGAGCATACTTTCCACCAGTACGTTGTCCACTCGCAACTTTTCCAGGGATATGCATACTTATATAAAAGTGCATACATACATACATTATAAGTGTCGTAATACACTGCAATAATTTCATTATGCCAAGTAATTAGAACACTAAAGGCTAAATAGTAAATGTTATCATCAGTGTTCACATGCGTACAGCATACAGAGGGTACTGCAATTTGTTCCTGTGTCAAAAGAACCGACAATGTAGCCAGATATTTGTTAAGTATTCGATTTTTATACTCTTTATGGTTATGGCTATCTCTTTTAATATTCGTACAAAAGGCTGTAGGAGCATTTAGCCTATTGATATTTTTTTTCTGGCACAAGCACCAACCCTGACCGTCGACCCCATTGGTATATTTTTCTCCCATTGACTAAAAAATTTTATTCAAAATAAATAAAACCTATATATCCTGTGTGAACGTTGTTTTCTCCAAAAATAGTAAATATTTCTTTCTCATTTTTGTTTTTATTTTTTATTTTTTTTTTTTTTAGTGTAGTTTTTGCCCATGAATTTTTGGACCACCCTATTCAAAACTAAAGGCAGGAGGTGAATCAAAACAGATGTTTTCCCACCTTTTATAGCTATATTTTGCTCCAATTGGACTCAGATTCGAATAAATTCGATTTTGTAAGGATGTTCCTCTTTTTAAAAATAGTGTTATTTAATTGTATTTATGCTTTTCATATATAGCATGCAATACGAATAATTTCATTTCACAAAATATATCTGCAATATTTGGTTCTTATATAAGCAATTTTATTCCGACGTTGTTATTGGAAGCTTAGTGTACCCCTCGCTTGTAATTCACGGCATATTTGAGCTTGCGAAAGTGGATTTGTCGCCGATATTTTGCTTCAATTCTCCATACAACAGCTATGCATTATAAAAAGAATAATTAACATGAAGTATGAAATCCTGCTTTTGTTTTTTTTTTTAAATAAGTATGATCATTCTCACATCAACGAATGTTAATATGGCATTCATATATGGATGGTTTATAAATACGTTTTACATATACATAAATACCACGTTTAGGTAAACTGAAAATAATTTCCTATTTCCATTATCTTCTTACAGACCGAACAGTTCGCAGTTTTATGGATATTATTCACAGTTATAGTTCTGGGTAACTCTGCGGTGCTTTTTGTAATGTTTATAAATAAAAATCGAAAATCACGAATGAACTACTTTATAAAACAGTTAGCGATTGCAGGTAAGGATGTTCAGTTGTATGACCATATTTTTTATTTACTATCCACTACATATGTATCTGCAGCATTCACGTACATATTTATATGTTTTCCTATAAGTTTGATGTAGCAATGTACATACTTATATGTAGTAAATGTATGTTTTATATTTCATTTAAAATAAGATCTCTCTGTCGGCTTACTGCACGTGCTGACTGACATTATCTGGCGCATGACGATTTCGTGGCGAGCCGGCAACATCGCATGCAAACTCATTCGCTTCTCCCAAGTCTGCGTAACCTACTCGTCCACTTATGTCCTGGTTGCAATGAGTATCGACCGCTACGATGCCATCACCCATCCAATGAACTTCTCTAAGTCATGTGAGCTTAATTTTTACTAACTACATACCATCGGGAACAATAGTACGCACATTTTAATTATGTTTCCGCTTTATTGCAGGGCGAAGAGCTAGGTATCTCGTTGCGTCGGCATGGGCTATTTCGGCGCTTTTTTCTTTGCCTATTCTGGTACTTTACGAAGAGAAGCTTATACAAGGACAAATGCAATGTTGGATTGAATTGGGATCGCCAAAAGCATGGCAGGTTTACATGTGCTTAGTGTCCGCTTCTCTATTTGTTGTTCCTGCCCTCATCATCACCGCCTGCTATGCGATTATCGTTAAGACAATTTGGGCGAAGGGAGCCATATTTATTCCATCAGGTGGATATAACGAAAATAGACTGCAGTTTCTCTTGTTTTATTTTTTTCTTTTATGATCTTATACAATTCGTTTCAAGAGAGGAATAACTATAGCAATCCAATACCCAGGAGAGCGAGCTCTCGCGGAATTATACCCCGTGCCAAAGTGAAAACGGTCAAAATGACTTTTGTAATTGTGATTGTATTTATAGTCTGCTGGTCACCATATATCATCTTTGACTTATTGCAAGTATTCGGACGTATTCCGCAAACTCAAACAAACATTGCCATAGCAACATTTATTCAGAGTTTGGCGCCGTTGAATTCTGCAGCAAATCCACTCATATATTGCCTCTTTTCATCGCAAGTTTTTCGAACGCTCAGGTGAGTGCAATTTTTTTTTTTTTTGTATTTTAATATAATACTCTGCTTACAAAATTCATCCTACTATTCTTATAGCCATTTCCCCCCTTTCAAATGGTTTACATGTTGCTGCCGTTCTTATTTGAACAACTCGACACAAAATCGTTGTAGCACAGTAAGTCGTCGTCTTCATCATAGCTGCGATTCAATGCGGACTTTGACCACTTCTTTGACTGTTTCCCGTCGGTCCAATAAAACCACAGCCCGTGTAGTTATATGCGAGAGATCAAAAACTCCTTTGGCCGTATCGGAAGTTTGATAGCAGTAGCGACTACAAATAGAAGCCATCCCGAATACTAAAGATAATTTTGTACAAATCTCGCATACGATAAGAACTACTACATGCATGCGCATATATTTAAGTAAACATACAAGCTTCTACTATATATGTACATATGTATTTACATTTAAATATACATACATACATAAATATTGAAAGGCAAATATGATAACAAAAATTGTATTTTTACTAAGCAATATTATTTGCTGAGATACCGAAATCTATACAAATATTTACCTTTGTACTCGTATGTATGTATGTATATACATAAGTTCGGGTGTGCTGGGAAAAACATTTAAGTTGGAATGTGAACTGCAGCATGGTGATAGTAAATAATGCCGAGAATTGGATAAGTTTCGAGGCAAATTTTTAGACAATACCTTTGATCGGTAAGTATTCAAAGCTATGAAAGACTTAAGGTTGGTAGATTTTTGAAGGTTAAACTATCGCGATAGTAATTTGTGAATACGAAATTGGGAGTACGGCTGAGAGAGTAACAATAACCATACAAAACTCGTTATAATTGAAAACTGTATCATTAATATTTACAAACTTTAGATTTACAATTTCTCGCAAGGGCAGCTTTCTCACGAGCTTTTCGTGTATCGTGAAGTTCGTAAGACTAGCGAGAATCTCAATATTTAATTCGATAAGATAAATGGATTGGTTGGATATATATTCCGATTTGCGGTAGTACTTTTTATAAAAAATAGTAAAGAAAACTTTGATATGTTTCGCAAAGCAAATCCCATAGAAGAACGACAGTACTCGAAATTTGGTCAATGTCGATGGACTTAAAATTTCTTTAGAAATATACGTGTTAGGTATTGAAGAAATTTTTCTCCGAAGAAATCTCTGTTGGGGAATATGTTTCCGTTTTTAAATAATACTAATACTAAAATAAAACTCTATATACTATGTATATAGGACGGCAACACCGCAGTGGACTAATGACTTAACAAAACCCTGACCAAACGAACTTGACGAACGCATTGAATGCAAAGCGACAGTTGCAAATTGAAAGTTGAATCGCCAAGAGCGAAGTCGGGAATGTATAAATACACCACCGGAATGTTAACCTATTAAAATACTTTCTATTGTATAAATACACCGGAAAGTGTCTATTTACTACATATATACCTGGTCCAGGAAATTCTATGCGCAATGAATTTTGAAATCAATAAGCGGTTTGACCCAAAAGAAAAAAGGAATGAAATGACGCTTAAGAATTTGTATTATTAGTGTTAACAGATTTCATTTTATGTAGAAATTCAATCGGAAGAAAAAATTACATCAAAATGAGGAACATTTTTTTAGGTTATTTTGTTTTGTCGGAGTAGCAATAGCGATTTGCAGAGGTTTACAAATTATATCAAAACTGTCTAAAACCAAACTACGTATTGAGTCCTAACCGTAAAAAAAACGTTAGCAACACTTTTCCCAAAATTTTATTTTCGATGCAGAGATGCCCCTAGGTACTTCAACAGTATTTCAGCATCAAAGAGAAAATTTAAAAAAAAATTCGCTAAAGTTTTTGTCGAGGAGAGCTCGATATGTTTATTGTGTCTGATTTGATCCATATCAACAATAATTTTGGAGTCAAGGCCTTGAGCTCAAAAGTTATTGTTTTACATTTTCACATTTTTGATAGACTTCGAATATTATACGTAGTCTTGATTAAATTCTTCTCTTCAATTATATTTCTACAGACGCATTTCAACAATGTTTGGATTAAATATATATTTCCAAACCATAAAGAAATAACCTCGAGTAAATCAAAAGAATTCATTTAACTACTCAACACACCTGTGTAAGTAAATAAATCAAATAAAATCAAACCTATTCAGAGTCTAGCGTCTCAGCAGCACTTCCAACATATTGTAGTAGATTCTCCAAGTCTTACACGATTGCAGGCACAATTGCAAAAATCTAAAAATATATTTTTTATCAAAACAGAAACATAGAAAACAAATGTTTTCGTTTATTTCGGGGTTGACTTTTGAAGGATTATATTCGAAGATTTCAACTTTCGTTTAATTTTGCTGGTTCAAATTACATATGTTTTTCTTTTACTCCATCTAATAGAAAAAAACGGGTCTTTCATCCAGTAAGCTGGCCTAAAAGCTAACTGGACAAAAGGTCTGTGTCTTGCATATCATAACGACAACGGCGAAAAATATCAAATTTCTTGTTCACTATCATTACAGTTGCACATTGGAAATGAATGTGTCGCTTGGTCTCGTTTTCACATTAATATATCTGCCGCCTTCCATTCGATTCACGAACTGATCGGCTTTATAAGCATCATCCGTCTTTAATAGTTCAGAATTCCGACGTTTATTGCCATTTTCGAGGGCAGTTGAATCCGAAAACTCACTCAATCGTCTAACATTTCGCCGAATGTCTTCGTTTCCCATGTTAATACTGCTGAGTGGTGTTTCTCGCGTTTTAGTTTTAGGTAACGGTAACGGTAATGACTTTGTGCAGCTCGTAATTGAAGGATCAGTTTTTGGTTCGGCGTCGGAATCCCGATGGTGTCTGTGATTTTGTTCACTCTTATAAACATTGGCATTCCCATTACGACCGTTATTAAAATTAAAGTTACCATTACCATTACCATTACCGGAAAGGCGACGACTTTTCGACAACACTTTTTCTCTAGCCAACGATACAAAATCTTCTTCGGTACATGAACAATTCGGGCAATTGCATCTTTGGTTCTGTGCTCGCTCTTCACTTGCTTCTTTCTGTGTTTCGGCAATGAACTGACACAAACATTTAAACTGTCGTAGACTTTTTTCGTTTTGCTGTGATAATTCTGTAAGAAATGGCTAAAAATACAAATTTCTTCTGAAATGTATAAAGTAATGCTCACTATCTAAAATATCCAAATACATTTTGCTTAGCAAACACTCGTTTCTCATCATCTGTGAACACAACGTTTCGATTTTTTCCATGGTGTGCACGAAATAATTACGCATCATACAATCGACCGAACTCTATAAAAATAAAACATGGAAGAAAATGCTAGTCATAACTTTAAGATGTTTGTTGAAAAGTACGCATGTATAATATATCGAGTTTTAAAGATTGAAAGTAATAAATTTTTTAGCTTTAAACCGTCCTGATGGTATTAAAAAAACCAATTAAAGGTCACCACTATTGAATGCATTGTCTACTAAATAGACACTCTTCAATATCCAAGCCACTTCTCACCTGCACCGTCTCTAGTACAGTGTCATGTACAATACTGAGGAAATCAGCACACGAGTTCTGTATCTTTTTGCTTCCAAAATGTTCATCTTCATCGGAATCGTGTTCGGCCTCCTCGCTTATTACTTCCATGCGCTTCTTCAGATCCTGATACTGGAAATTTTGTTTGTTTTTTGTCTGCTTGGGATCGCACTGACATTTTAATTTACCTTTGGGGTCTATACTTGGTTCACTAGCAGTTGGAAAACTTATCCGCTTTCCGTTCTTCATCGGCGGTACCCGTTTTCCAGTTGCCTTAGGTGTCGTAGGTTTAATAGGAGGCGGTTTGGACTTGTTCTTTTTTTGCGGTATTTGCATATCTGGGACTAGCCGCGTAGGAAAACAATCAATACAGGATCGATTTCGACGTACACTGCAACAATCCCCCATATAACTACAACAGGGCGAACAGGACGAACAGCAGCAACAATCCGATTGACGCGGGAAGCAATTCATAATGTATTTAAATTTTGATACTTGTATTTTATTTGGATCAGACAGCAATTTTGCTTATTGTAAGAGAAACGTGTGTCCAGATTGTGGGTGATTCGAAAACAATGTAACGAAATGTTTGATATATTTTCACAAGTTATATTGCTCCAAAGCTGATTTAGACATTTTGTAGTGACAATAAATATTTTCCTAGTCAAGTACTGACAATAATTTCCAATAAATCAGGAACTTATAAATACAGTAATCGCATACACATACATACAAACATACATACATATTTCTAAAGCAGAATACACACGAGGCAACTATTAACGAAACGCGTTGAAGGAAGTTCCCCAACAAAACCTGCATGACCGAATCTCCAACACAATTACACAATTTTTGAGGTCACCAATTACAGTTTTTAAATATGATTTTTTTTCCTTCTGCCACCTAAGAAGAATGAGTGAGCAGCCCAGTGAAACGAATGTGTTTGTAAGAAAGAGATGGAAAATCACTAGTGTTCAAACAAACCGAATGCGTGCGGTCATGTTACCTGGAACTGTTTTTGATGGGTCTTCAAGTTTTGTTCAGTACAATAAATCCGCGTATCCACTTTGCTAAAATCGTATTAAATTTGCTTAGATTTATAACAATGGACACAATGGCGAACCTTCTAAAAGTCTTGGAATTACCAGGTCCTCCTAGGACTAATGAAATGTAATCTTGACGCACCGACAATGGCGCCTGGTTCCATATCACAGAGCTGGTAAAAAAACATTCTAATGACAACTATTTTTACCGGAGCTGCTAAAGAAGGTTGATTCATCAAATTCCAATTATCCCAAATAATTTTTCATTTAAAAAGCTGAAATTTCCATTCAAGTTGGCATTTCAATGACATAGTATTGTACTTATAGAAAAATATGTGTGTACTGTGTAATTGACTTTTTGGTTGTCACATGAGAGATAATTGTACATCATAGTTGGAAATATTTTTATGAAAACAGCTTACCCTTCAAGCTGAACATATTAGTTCATAAAAAAAAACAAATTGAGAAATAAAATAAAATTATAAAAACGTGGGGTAAACCCTTTACTCAGTGAATTTTTCTAACATGGAAGCAAAAATATCTCCAGGGGCATTCTATTATACCAAATAATTACGTAGCAGAACTCTTGTTTTTAATATAATTTAGAAAAATTATTATATGGAAATTTATTATATGGAAATTTATTATATGGAGAATGTTTGCAACTCTTGCACTCCTACGAAGTACTGAACCAATAATATTAAGATTTTGGTAGATTGAAATTTTCTCTATTTTTTGGCGTTTTTTTATAAATAAAAACAGTTTCTTAAAATGTTTAAAAAAAAAGTCGCCTCGGATTCAAATTTTTCTATAAGAATTTTTTTTTAATTTCTTCAACAGAATTATAATAATATAATTTTTGAAAATTTTACCGATTTAGTTAGATTAATAATACTAATAATATGCAATTGGAAAGATGTTTTCTCACTCTGTTATTATGATTCCTTTGAAAATTTGAACTGAAATTCAAATTTTTTTATCTGACCTTTTCACTTATTTATAAAATATTTTTTTTTTTTTTCCACTGATTTTGGTCGAATTCGTAAAGCATAATGTTAGTAAATTGTATAATTTCGGTTGGAAAATCTCATCTTTTTCTGATGGGGCACTCTAATCTACATATACAAATTTTTAAAGTCAAACCCCATTTACCCCAATACGTGGTCCTCTTTGAGGAGTAACAAAGTACGCCGATATTAGAGCATTCATTTTCCACAGCAATTAAAAAATTTACGCGTAGATTTAGTGTTACCGTTGTTTGACTACAGTCGAGATTAGGGAGATAGAAACTGCCTATTATTTTCGTTAGTTTTTCAAATGCATCGAATTGTTCCTCTTTTTAATATGACATTTTGCAAGATACCTGCATTCGATTTTGGTGCTCAGAATACTCAACGATTTCCCCGTTTGTAGCTCCCAACGGATAAGTGCATGCTTGGAAAATAAACTAAATAATAGATAGAAAAGATATTTGCTTTTTATTGCTTGTGCGTATTTTTCTACGCATTTTTTTCATAAAAAGATAAAACGACAGTGAAACATAAAATCGAACGTGTATACAGTGTTATAAGGAAAGTGATCATAGATACTTAAGGACGTTAATACAATATTTAGGTAATTCTCGATTAATTTGATTCTATGACACAATGTTCAAAA
The DNA here is from genome assembly GCA_951828415.1 of Anomoia purmunda. Taxonomy (NCBI): domain Eukaryota; kingdom Metazoa; phylum Arthropoda; class Insecta; order Diptera; family Tephritidae; genus Anomoia; species Anomoia purmunda. The sequence goes on along the minus strand of OX639993.1, from coordinate 301,609 downwards.
CTTAATCAGGAATTAACGAATATTCTACGTACAAATTTTTTTTAGACTGTAGTGATGAAACATTCAGCTACTTAAACTACAAGAAAAATTCGCTTAATCAAAACTGCTACAATAGTAGACTAGTCGAATATCACTAACTGGTGGATAACTGGGCAGGCGATTCAAGGATGTGATTTAAAACTTTCAATTCAAGCTACTTTTTATGTTCACTATTTGAATGTTCAGTATTACTTCTATTATTGAAAAAATCTTCTAGGCTAACACTAAAATATTCCCTTTGTTGCCGTGTTGGTAAAAAGCGTCGCATAAAAGGTGAAACCAAAGCTGGATCCAATTCTTCTAAATTAGTAGTGCCAAATACTCGCGTTGCAATGGCCGCGACGATAATCGATATGAACGCCCCAAAAGCCGTATACCATAAAAAGGAAAGGTGATATAAGTTTCGCTGCTCCGAAGTTGACGGCCTGTGGATAAATTTTCATCACAATTAGTATGGAATTACTATATTCTTTTAACAAAACAACTTACCTGTAGTCATGAATGATGTGCCAAGCCGTTTCATTGTCAAAATTATACTTACAACCATCAATGGATACAGGCATTTTAGGATATGCAATTTCACCATTCATTTGGGCAATCTGTGCATTGGTGCAAATCCAACCAATAACCAAAAATGCTGCCACACAACCAGTAAGCGCACTTTTTCCATTGATCCATGGTAATACGACACCCATTGTGTACACAGCTAAGAGTGGCCCCATTGTGACTGCTCCCGTCATTGTTGCCAACTGCAGAACCATGCCAAGCTTCTCAACAACATACACCAATCCTATGCAAGCGATACCGAATACGAACACTATCAATCGTAAAAGTATTGCCGTCTGACGTTCGTTTAATGGTTTCTTAAGAAATGAACCAATGATATCTTGAGAAATAACGCAAGCCAACGAGTTCAAACCAGTAGACAAAGAGCTTAACGCCGCGCTAAAGACTCCCGAAACAAAAAGGCCCGGTAGTCCTGGTATATCTCCCACCGTCTTCATCACCAGCAACGTAGGCAGCTGATCACTAGCGGATGCAAGCTAGAATTTAACGACAAGCAATATTAACACAGATTTTGAACAGCATCATGGAATAACTTGAACTAACCTTTGTGCTAAGTGGATCACAGTCGTAGTAGCTGGCATATGCTAGTAGTCCCATATAACAACAACATAACATCAAAAATATTAGCAGGATATTGAATACAATTACAGTCTGTTTAGCTTTTTTGAAAGATGGTAACGAAAGATAGCGTTGAATGGAAATCTGATTGACAGCAGAAGATTGGATTTTATGAAGCGATCCACCGATAAATACAGCCAAAATTGACAGACGTACTGTAGGATCCCAGGTCCATCTAATTCATAAGGGGATGAATATTTTATTATAAAATACCTAGGCGATTTTAGTCAAAAACAAAACGTTAAGTAACTCACTCTGGTGCATTCAATCGCCCACTTTCGCTATTGCGTTGCCAAACGACACTTAAGCCCCCTACATCGAGTGTTCCTTTTATGCAAATAGCCAGTATTGAGCCATACATAATGAAACTTTGTACCACATCGGTCCAAATTACGGCTTTTAAGCCGCCCTTTGCATAACATAAATATTTAAGAGTTAAGGCAAATGCGAGTACATAAAATACGGCTCGAATAAATAAAAACTTACCACGCAAGTATAAAAAGTGCAAATCAGGCACACAACTGGTGTTATGATATGTGTATCGATTCCAGATACTGCGAGTAGAAGAACATGATATCATATTATGAATTCAATTTTCTTTTTTTGAACATAGCTTTTATTGACACTTATCTCACCTTGGTTGAATGTCAATGCTGGCACATAGACAGCAACAGGTAGCCAAAGAACCTTGGATTGATGAAATTAGAAAACAATTAGGCGAATCATGATACTTGTAGAATATGAAAGATATGTAGATAAAAAGCTCACCATTCCCACGATGAATAAGACAGATCCAAAATAGCGTACCTCCCGACCAAATCGCATTTCAAAGTACTAATTAATGAATGGAAAAGATTAAAGAGTTACAGTTGTTTTGAAAATATTTCGACAGAGTTTTTGTAAATAGCCAAAAATAATAAAATATTATAATATTATCATTATGTATGTCATTAAAATTGCAAAACCGATTAACTGACATTTGTGCCAAAAATGAAATATGTATATGTAAAGATATTCATATATATATATATATATAGATAGATATCAATATATATAGAAAGTTATAGATTTCCCGCTTAATGAAAGTGGCAACGAAAAATTTAAAGAAGTACATTTTCAGCCTCGTATAACAATCACATATTATTCAAGTAATTCTACAATTAAAACACGTGATGGATTTAATTGCAGAATTCAAAAATATACAAATTTTTTAATTTGATTCCACTTCATCCATATATCAACAGCGGCTGCATAGATCGTAGTGTGTGACTTCGAAACTAACAGGAATATGGCTAACGGCAGAGAGCAATTTGGGTAGCTCGGAACCTCTTTGGGAACCTCAGCAAGTTCCATTCGTCTACAAGTCAGATAGCTAAATTGTTTAATAATATTTTTGGTTGTAATATGTAAATCAGCGAGAACAAGGATTACAGTCTAGATACAGTCTACTACTATTCGATCATCACAAGTTTCATAACTTAGACTGAGTGAATCGTAAATGCTAAACTCTTTAGTGAAGACTGCCATTAGGAGTTTGGAGTGATATGAAAACGTACGAAATGTGTTTTTTCATGTCACCAGTCTCTCAATGCCTGATTATGGTTATTAACAGCCAAACATCTGCTGTTAATGATTGAATAAATCCTCTTCATAAGTTTGTGTACCTTTTTATCCTCGAATTTCTTATTATATGAAGTGCTTATCTTTTGGAAATCTTTATACCCTAGATGTTTGAAATTATTCTTTATAATAGATATATTATGTGGGTATATATGAGGTTTTGGGCAATCATCAGGGCATGTATAAGTGAATTTCATTAATGCCAGAAATAAATAAAAATTAGTATAGATAAAAATACGTACGCTGGATATTTGTACACTTGGTAAATGTTAATTGAAATACGAGCTAGTAAAACACAACGTTCTCGCTGAGACCTTTTTTTAAGAACAATCGACTTTATTTCCAATTTTTGAATTCAGTACTACACTCAATATTCGACTTGCATCTCTAATTTTTGGAGAATTTCAAATTTTCATAACATTTATAGGAATTTCTTCATTTGGTTGTCGCACTTCCAGATATTGTTTTCGTGTGAGGAGTTTCCTTAGAAAGGGGGCATATAGTTCATCCTTCATTTTTCTAGGTTCATTGTACCCCAAAAAGGGTGTCACCAAACCAGCAAATAGCACTGTTAAGAAAGTACCTAGCGCCACATATAACATAAAGGTCATATGATAAATATATTGCGAAGGGTTCTTTAAGCTAAAATAGAAACAAGTTTAATAATAATAAGTCTTTCTACTATTTAAAAACATAACACTTGCATCTCTTCAGCAAATTCTGTATCCGTAGAAATTGTAGACATATTGAAAATATATTTGCAACCAATTGTGGTAACGGGTTTCTCATCGTATTTTATTTCGCCTTCCGAAATTGCTAATTGAGCCCAGAAGCAGATCCAAGATGCCACACAAGTCGAAGCAATACCTCCTGCCAAAGCGCTCTTGAAATATACACAGATATAGGGAGGAGCAATTAACAATAATTATTCACATAAAATATTCCTACCTTTCCATTGATCCAAGGAAGCAACACTCCAATAAGAAAAACGCCTAGCAAGGGCCCGCTAGTTATCGATCCGACTGTCATTGATAATTGCAGAACCGTTCCCATCCGTTCAACGACAAATACTAAAATCACACTCAAGACTCCTACCAAAACCACTGATAGTCGCATAACAAATGCAGTTTGACTCTCGGTCAGAGGCGTTTTACTGAAAGGTCTAATGTAGTCCTCAAGAATGACAGCAGCTAAGGAATTCAGACCTGTTGACATCGAACTGAGTGCAGCACTGAAAACACCCGCTACAAACAATCCCGGCATTCCAGGGTACACACCCAAGGTATCCATCACAAGAAGCGGCATCAACTGATCCTTCACTTTAGCTAACTTTGTGCTCAATGGATCGCAATCGTGATATGTAGCATAAAGTAATAATCCATTATAAAAACAAGCACCCATAAGTGCAATAATGCCAATGGTGAACCAAATTAATGCTCCTTTAACTTCCCTCATTCCGGGAAGGGAGAGGTATCGTTGCATAATTACTTGATTCCCCGCGGTAATTTGAACATAAAACATTGTAGCTCCCAATAGAACTGATATCATAGATACGCGAACTGTAGGATCCCAAGTCATTCTATAATTTTTGAAGAAATAAATATATGCAGCTCTAAGTTGCATTAATCTGAATTTAATAAACTTACTCAGGTATTTCAAGACGACTTCCATCTAAATTTCGTTGCCAAACTGTGGAAAATCCTCCAACATTTATCGTACCCTTTATGATAATCAATATTATTGATCCCACCATAACTACCGTTTGTAGAACATCTGTGCACACCACAGCCTTTATTCCACCCTGCGAAAATTATAAAATGTTTGTTTATATTTAAATTTAGGGAATCTTATATTCTGCTACCTACCACACATGTATAAAATATGCAAACAACACAGACCACGGGAGTAACTACATGAATATTGACAACAGTAACTGTAAAAAGACGTAGCCGAAAAGCAAGATATCTAATATCCTCGCGGATCCAGGGACTAACTAACAAAGCAATTACCGTGAATGTAACTCACCTTGATTGAAAGCCAACGCAGGAACATAAATCACAATAGGCAGTCAAAATATCTGCGGTCGATGGCATAGTAAAATGTACGAGCGATTGTTTTTATGATAAGATGGTATGGAATTTAAAAAAAAGTTCACTTTTTAAATTTATAGAATACATTAACCGTATTTCGACGTTAAAGGAACACTTACCGTTCCAATACTGAAGAGAACGGAGCCAAACAAACGATTGCTTCTATCAAAGCGCATTTCCAGATACTGTAAAATTTGTATTATTACAGAAAGTAAGAAAGGATTCAATAAGTTTGCCAAATGGGGGGAAATAGGACTAAAATGGATGTATCTATGTGCCCACATGTGCAAACATATTTACACACATATATACATATTTACTATGCCTAAGCATGTTAAGAACCAACAAAAAGTCTTTCTAAAAAATGTTCAAATTATTTTTCAAATTAATTAATTTTCGAAGATGTTTGCAAATTTTGCTGTTCCGATTAATAGTTTATTTCAAAAATTCTTTTCGCGAGTTATTTTGTGTTTTTTTTTTGTGGCATAGCGTAATGATACTTACATACATATGTATGTCTTATAGATCAAAGTTTGTATCAGACTATTTATTACTTGTTGGGTAAAAATACGGACGCCTACCCCATTTACAGAGAAACTACTACATACATCTTCTCAGCTATTTGACGTAGATATATATTATTCGATATATGCATACATACATATTTCAAAATTTAGTTAACTGACTTAAAATACAATGTTCGGTAGAGTTGGATCAAGTAGTTTCGAAGTTAACTCTTCTTCTTCTTAAGTGGCCACGCCCATTTTCCAAAAAAAAGTTACACACGTATTCCTTCCCCAATCCAGCTCATCATTTGAGAAAATTATCTTTACTGGTTACCGAGATATCGCATTCTTTTGATTTCCACAAAATACCGTAACGTGGGCGTGGTTATTGTTCAGGTCAACATTCAGATATCTCAATATTTACTCGAATTATCCGACTGACGGACGGGGGGACGGACAGACAGACATGGCTTAATCAATTTCGCATTAATTCTAAGATTGTTGGTATATATCTATCTCGGTTGCTTTACGCTGTTAGAAACAACCGCTATTTGAACAAAATTGTAATACCATGGGCCCCAGTGCGCTTTGGTATAAAAAATTAAGTTTATTTTCCAAATAAAGAATTAAACCCAAAAAAGAAATTACTCAAAAAATAACTCTTATTTCTTGAATAATATTAAATAAAGCTCAGAAAATAACTTGTAATGAAGTTAACCCGAATAACATGGATTATGCCAGTGTCCTCCTTATGAACGCAGCATTTCTCTTTCAGTATGGCTTCTTTAGTTGAAATTTGAAAATAATTATTATTTTCGGTCCCTGCCTGAAACTCCAAAAATATTGTTCCGATTGATGAAAAGTATATATCTATTTAAAGAGAACAACCCACAAGCTTGCAACTTTAGTTCGTTGATTCTCAATACACAAAAGAAATCAACTATTTCCACACATATTAATCTAAATATATAATTGATAGAAGCTTAAGATTATTTTATTATTATCCTTTTAAATTTGCGACACAGAAACTTACCTCATATGTAGATGTCAGTTGAAGATTGCAAAATACCGGCAGAAAGACGTACCACGATATCAATCCGGAAATTACCAATGTAATGAGTATAAAAGCATACTGAGTACCGTAGACATAAATTTCAGTTGACGTACCAAGCAGCGAAATTCCCGATATGAAGCTGAAATTATAAGAATTGTAATAATATGACGTTGTATCATACTTTCATAGAAGCATATGTATATGTATATACATATATATATATGTATGCAGTGGGCTATAAACTAAATAATATAAATAGTGAATGTGAGTTGTCGGTATTCACAACGGACTCCAAATACACTCAAACAAAAATGTATATGGATTGAAGAACAACTATTTTTAGATGCTTTGTTTGGCCAGTTAATTTTTCTTAGGTTATTTTTTTCAGTAGTATTTTGCTTCCAAAAACAAAATTTTCAAATGGCAGAGGTAGTATATTCTGGCAAACCGTTCCTTATCAGTTTGTTGTTGATTCGTTGTTGACGTATAATCGGAATAAATTTTAAAAACTTGTACCTACCCTCTATAACTACCGACAGGGGCACAAGAGTAGACACTTCAAGTATGCGGATTTAAAATGTATGTTTTTCATTCTCAACAGTCGGACAGCCAACCCTAAATATATCCATTATAAAATTTCATTTCCAACGATACATTATCCACAATTATTTTATCGGTGGCAGTAATGTGCCGAGTACCACTTGTAAAACTTGATATTTATGTAGCCCAGCTTACGACAAAGTTGAAAAATGTCATAACATAAACAAAACGGCACGATGCGCATGGCAACACATGAGGGCTACCTTAATGCACCTTAATGTACATATGTACATATAATATAGGTATGTTTATTGTTGTAGGCATGTACAATTGTTTTATGTGTTCACTCCTGGTATTATTAAGTTGTCCGTATACTTCGATAAAATCTTGTCCAAGTATTTTCTAAGAATTAAAAAAAAACACATCAACATTATAAAACTTAGTTTCATTCAGCTCGGTAATCGAAGACTAGAGCGAAAGCGCCTAAAAGGAAACAAACATTGGCTAGCGCATTACACATCGCCGTTACGCATTTTATTGTTATTCCTTTTAAAAAGAGGCAGACTATGTTTGCACACGAATATAAAAGACACCAGACATTCGAAAATACAAGAAATTTCATCAAGTCACCGTTGGATTGACCTTGAAATGGAAAGACATTTTGTTGTGCATTTTGGTATTGGGATTTTGGCAGCTCTAAGTAAAAAAGATACATTTAGAATGTTGCAAAGGGATGGCTAAACGATTTAATGTGTTTAGTTCAAAGTTGTAGCGAGATTGAAGTTAAATGGGGAATTGTTTAACTTTGTGTTGTAGCAAAGCTTCCTGTGGAATTTCTAATAAAACCACTAAATGAAATTGGGTTGTAAACGATTAGTGTGCATATGTGCATACTAACATAAGTACATAAGAATATCTGGTACATACTTATACTTATGCCAATAAGTAAATATATACATACATATGTATGTATATACTTACTGTATAGAAGAATGTACCCAGCAAAAATTTTCCGCAGTTCAGTAAGTGCTTTCCAATGTAATCAATTATATACTCACTCAATATTACATTTCACTAATTTTGGCTTCTGTTTTCACAATTTCCCTAATTATTTTATCTATTCTCTTAAATTCTCAATCTATTCTCATTCTAATTAAGTTTAAGGATACTTTTTTTAAGGTTGAGCCACAGAATATTATTGTTTTTTTCTTACATATTTCATTAGCCTTGATCCTTGATTCTAGCTATGCTCGCGAATTTTCAATACTAAGAGAATAATCAAGACTTTGAAGTCATCCATATGTTTATATTTTGATTTTGTAAACATTCGGTCATAATTCTTACACTATCTACACATATCAGTATTATCACAATTCTAAATAAATCATTGAAGTGGAAGTTTGAGGTATATAGTGTAGAGTTGTAAAAATTAAATTCTAAATCTCTATGCACTTGTGCTCTTCCTAGCCTGTAGAATACCGAGACATATGCAGCATTTTGCCAGCTTTTGAGCCAAAAGTATATTGCCATTGTAGAATTTGATTGCTTTGTATTTTTTTTTTTAATTTAAATCAATTTCATTAGGTGGTACTCGCTCGCCTACATACAGCACGTATATTATTTTCGTTTAGATTGTTCCGGATTGAACTTAAAGACAGCGCAATTTAACTTTCTGATAGTTAATAGCATTAATATGTTTTAAAGCCTAAATAGAGATATTTATAAATGTTACCTCAACGGTTTCTCCAATAAATATGATAGTATGTATGTATATATGTACTAGCTTTAATCTGTGTGCGCCGCTGCTCTTTAATTTTGGGTTTTTTTTTTTGGTCAAAATCATGTTCGGCATTCATTGACCGTTCTTATCCATAAAAATGGCATTAATTTTTGATTTAGGTTTAAAATTAAAAAACAAACAATCAACAACAAAAATTAATCAACGGCTAGTGAAAATAAATTTACAATAAAAAACCATATACTTTTTCTACGCTCCATTAACATAATGTATTATCGTCTTTCAAAATACCAAAACAAATTTGACTTTTTGAGATAGATATTTGATCCAATTGATTTTTGATATGGCAGAGTAAAGCCAACTTTGCTCTTATTTAAAACCTTTTATTTGAATATTTGTTAAATTAAACTTCAAACCTCTATAAAGCTTCCATTATTTTAGGGTTATTTCATGTAAAAGAGAAAAACTAAATAAATTTGTGAATTCCATTACTTATCCCTCTTAGTAGTAATCTTAGATAATGAAATAAATCTTTTGAAAAATATTTAACAAAGATAAAAAAACTGGAAATTTTAAGGAATTGTTATCAGTTTGTCGTTTCTATTATTTGCATTATTTTTTGTAGTTGCTGATTTTTTTTTAAATGATGCATGGTGAAATTTCCGTGAAATAGCAGTTATAATTCACAGTTGGCACAATTCTTGAGTCAAATGTCTATCTGTATGAATAATTGATGGAGAACTTTGCCGACTACCCATATCTTGAATTTAAATTTATATTTCACTTGTGAGTTTCAGAATATTGTGCGGCCTTCTTTCCTGGCTCCTGTTATTCGAATGTGAGCCGCAGAAGCAATCAAATTGCCGCGACGTGTTGGGAATTCGTAATTACACAAAGACATTTCGTATTTCGCGATACTGTCTGTGTGTGCAGACCGTTGAGTAACTATGACATTTACTTCAATTACATTCACTGTTATTTAATTTCTCACGAACCAGACACAATAAAATTACTCTATGAATATGCTTATTCCAATATATAATCAGAAATAGCGATATTAAATAGAATTAGTCTCCATTGTATATTGGAAACACTTCCGCTGAATGTGGTGCAGAGAATTACCTGGCAACGAGTGACATAGCTACTGGAAGCACCTTCATTTTCCTACCGCCCACCAAGTAGTCCAACGCCTCCGATCCTCTCCGCTTTTCCACGCCGCGTTTATTTTTCTTCTCAATAAATCCAAAATATAAACCAATTATAGCACATACCGCCAACATAAATACAAACACCAAATAATCAACGATGCCGAAATGTTGTAGTGAAGAGCTCAGCTCTGCCACATTCATTGGATATTCTGTTCTCGAGGCCTCATCATCTTTGCCATCAATCAATAGGGTAGGCTCTGAAGGATTCATTGTTTTAAAATACCACTATCACTAAATCAAATTAACTTATCACAGCCTTTCGGTTTAATACACTTATAATTTCATATAGAGCAATTCGTATTTTCAATTATCAATTGCATCCAACCCTAAAGAATGCACAGCTCAGACTAAATGACCGTCGCCAGAATAATTTTCTAAGGAACAAAGTTTTAGCTTGGGCAAGATGCTTTATTTATTTACTGTAGTTAATTTATTATTTTAGTAGTGCATATCTATGTATGTATGTATGTACCCATTTATGAGCGAAAGATGTGGGGCATCTAAATTAGTAGCGATAAAAGCAAACTACACTAACTTTTCCCGATAATAGGCGCGACAGAGTATCACTCTCATATTAAACCGACTGACTCTAAAGATGCTTTATTGCGGCAAGTGTTTGTGAATGGTTTCCGCCCCTGTCATGCCGCATGCCGCAATGTTCGTAACTGAAACTACTTCTGTGGGTGAACGCCTGACGTTTGACTCTCTATTACCAGTAGGGGGTGCACCTGTTAGTTGTACATATTATCTGTATGTGCACAACTTTTCTTAGATAAACGTTTATATAATTACTACTTGTACAGATATAGAGTTCGAGTGAGTGATGAATTTCCTACAAAATTACCTTTGTATTTGCCCACGAACTTCTCATGAAGTGTTTGCACTTAATTGATACATCAGTTCAAAATTTCCACAGCGTCCACACAAATCTACCGGCAGTTGATAAACGCAAAAATCATGAAGTGAATGCAGACTGTGTTAGAACCCCGGAGTTTATCCAGCACATTCTCAATACAGACATCAGATACAGGGCTTACGCAATGAGAATGGGCTAGTTTACATCGAGAACATTGATTCAAAGCAAATTAAAGTTATTCAGATCAAACATCCACCTAATTATCTTGACTCATTAAGAGCAGAAATTAACAGAATAATCATCCTCTTGGCCAAAGAACACTTGACAACTTGATAAATGAAGCTTGGATTGGCGCTGAAAGAGATTTTATTGAATAAACCTATAATTCAGTTACTTAACATACAAAATTTCAATAAAATCCAATGAATTGTTTGTGAAAATACGACCTAAAATCAATATGTCCTCAAATCGACAATCCGACGCACCCTGTTCCTAAACATAAATACGTATGTTGGATTTCATTTCATTCATGAATTGATAATGTTAGGAAAAACTCAACGCCACAAAAAGACATCATCCCTCGGTTAGCTCAGAAGGAATGTTAAATGCTTCGTTAGAGGCAAACCAACATTTATTTACGCAGTTACACCCAGCCAACGTTGAGTCGAAAACTAAGGTTAGACAAAGACATAAGAATTCGAGTCGAAGTTGATTAGAGGAAGAATGCAAAGAGTCAAATTTACATATCCACATAAGAAATAAATTTTGGAATAAGGTTAGAATGCGATTTGACAACTAAGTCGGCATTTTGTGTAGAATGATATAATTATCTAATGTTTCTCGAACAATTTTCTAAAGTTCGAACTCTGGTTTGTCTAATAACTAACGTTAATGTTTGCTGGGCAGTTAGTTGTAGTGACATTGTACTTGGTATTTAACACGTGCTTAAGGCTAAGCATCTCGAAAGCAATTGAATTAAATTATGTTGCCTTCTGGCATCAGCAATCAACGGGATGTCAATGGTCGGCCACTAATACGAGGCTGAAGTAGCTTACCTTTGACGATAAGATAAACAAAAAACACAATAACACGTTTTGAATTCAAACAAATCTACGTTTTTTCTTAATAGTTACGGTTTGCAACAAATGACGATGCAAACAACGCAAATAAAACATTAATTGTTTGTTGAATCGATGTTTGAGTAAAAACCATCGTCAGTAAAAATTAATAGTCAGTTGTACCGAAGCATCGATGTATTTTCAAATTTTTCAATTACAATCCATAATATGTGAGGAAAAGAGGCTCGTTCTGAACAAGAAAAAGAAGGATTTCGAAATAAAAAAAAATATTTATTTAGCACAGAATTTAAAAACAACAACTTAGAAACTCTGTTTCATGTCAAACAGTTTTGCTGCTGCGTGATAGTTGCTCCTGCTTTAGAAAAAAGGAACGACTTTGGAACTGAAGTCGCGACAATAGATAAATATTTAGAAGCAGCTTTATGTCGCCCGGCTATACATTTTTCATATCGTCCTAAATTTCGACAGGATTTTGAAAAATAGGAGCAACAGCTGATCACAGATATGTTTTTACTTCAGCCCCCATTGTTGTGAGGGTTGAAGAAGATATATATTAATTAAAAATTGTTTTACTTTTAGTGAAGGATTCTTTTAAATTTAGTAATTTGAATCCTGGGTCTAATGTAGTTGACAAAATAGAATTAAGAGGTTTGAAGCAAAATATATTTATCAAAGTGGATTAAATATTTGACGTGTGCTTATTTGACAACGTGAAAATAAACAATTTGTGTATTTGTACACATTAATCCGTTAGTATTTTTTAATACTTGAAGTATAATTTTGATCCAACAGTCTACAAAACTACTTGCTTTATATACATATGTATATTACATAGAACTGTAAACTAGTGGTAAAACTTCCGTTTATTCGAATTGAACTTTTGTGCTGTCACAAACAGTATTAAAAACGCATGATTCTCGTTCCTGTGCAATCGAAACATCTACCGGTTCCACAATAAAAACTACGATTACTCACTTAACACTTAAAAACACTGAAGTAAATTTTGAAGAAAAGCGACACAAAAAAATTTTACTATACATTTCCGTAACGGTCGTTGTACATGTCCTTCATAATGGTGGACTCTAAGCTCTAATTTCTTACTCCACCATTAAGAAAGACATGTACAACGACCGTCACATTTACCAACGTAATTAGATAGTATGTGCATTTACAAGAAGAGCTTAAGCTTTCAATCCGTAATTATAAAAACGGATTACCCAAAACGCATTCTCCATGCGTATCTATTTTATTGTTAACAACAACTATTTACCTGAATATTAGTTAACTAATCTGATTAACTTAGCTAATGCCACATGCAAAGGTTTCTTTCTTATCTGCGACGAATAATAAAGTTAATCAAAGTGCTTTATTTTCCGATAAACACTACTCTCCTGTACGTAATAGTTTTGAATGGTTGACTGCTAGTTTCATATTTACATTATTTATCTCTCAACCCAGTGCACTGTGGGCCAGGAGCTCGTGCTATCTAAGCACATATAGATACAAAGTAGTTTTATTTGAATTTTTATACCTTTCATGAAGATGAAATAGTATTATAAAAATTTATACATTCATGAAATGTATGAAGGTTTCGACACGATCGTAGACAGCACCTTCTGACCACTATTAAAGCTTTACCGGTCAACTAAAAATTTTAACTTTTAAAGTGGGAGTTGCAACATATTGATTATTTTGAAAATGAAATTAAAAAATGATAGATTTTTGACAAGACCCTTTTCTACTAAGTTTTATGAAAATCCTATAACTTTATATATTTTATGTCGGCAATATTGGATACGCTATTTTGTAGTTTTGAAAATAATAAATAACGTAATTATAAACTTAAAGTTTATCTTATTTTATGCGTTATTAATTTTGGTCAACTCAATTAAAATTTCAAACTTCGTACAAAAATTATAATTGGATTTCTGGCAAAATTTTGGATATTGTTCATCCGTGCGGGATGAACCTGGAGGGGCTTATTCATGAAATAAACAGGTATGTATTTTTTTTGCTTATGAAAACACGTTTTCAACATCAAAATTAAAGAAAATTCAAAAACATCCCAAAATTTTTCGCGACCTGGGACGTTTGTTTTTTTAAATTGTTTGCAATTGTGTAAATTTTTTGTTATATTACACACTAGCCTATTATAAAAACTTTACAAAAAAGAAATAATAAAAAAACATAGCAAATATAAAAAAGTGATCAATTATTTTAGTCACTGTAAATGTGTAAATAGCTATATAATTAATATTAAGTGGCATTTCTTGGTAGAACTACTCTGATAGACTTTGTTTTATTAGAGGCGACTATGTATACATAAAGACATATGTACATAAATACATAATGTACTTATCTACCTACATATTTTAGTATTATATGTGAGCTAGTTTTAAATCTATGTAAACATGCTTTCTACGGTTGAACCTTGTGGTCCTAAATTACTTTCCACTAGTTATTTAATTACTAAATTTTGCATACTGATTGTAGGGTTTCAATTTGTTTAGTTAATATCGTGTTTTGTTTATTTCAAGTATGTTAATATTAAAATTTTAGATTTAAGTATATTACGAAATGTTGGAATTTCTTCCAGGCAATTTCATATAAGGTTCAGTTGATCAAACAGCTGATTGAATTCGCTAATTGAATTCGCTTCGAACGTAATGAATGGTTAAAATGATGTGTTTCCTGTAAATCATACTGGCACTGTGCGTATAATTTGTTAGTATAAATTTTTTTGTTTGTACATATGTATGATACCACCCAATATGAACTCGCCTTGAGTTTTGTTTTTAATATTTTGAAGTCCAGGCGAAAATCTTTGTTTTGGCCACTTGTCAACAAATGCAAACAACGTACCAAGGCAAATTCATATAAGGTGAAGAGTTGAAGAGTTGTCAAATTTACATACATTTTGTTACGCAATAACAAAAACAAAATATATATAAGTGAATTAAAAAAGAACAAATAGCAACCGCACCTTATATGAATTCACCTTGTTACAATGCGTGTTGTGCCGTTTTATATATCTACGTTCTCTGATAATAAAGGGTGGTTAAATTTTAAGGGCCGATGTTGAATGTAAACCACACCTAAACGTCCAGTTTTTTACTGCATTTCATTTGACACTTCTCAAATTCAGACTAACTCAATTTGAACATGGAAAGATACACAATCGAGCAACGTTGGCAATGTTGGCAAGAAATGGCAACAGTGGATGATCAATTTTCGAGGAAAATCATCTTCAGTGATGAACCACATTTTCACCTCCGTGGATTCGTAAATAAGCAGAATTGCCGTATTTGGGCGAATGATAATCCAAGAGTGATTGTCGAAAAACCAATGCACCCACAAGAGTGGCTGTTTGGTGCGGTTTATGGGCTGGCGGCATCAAGGGGCGTATTTTTTTCAAAATGAGACCAGTCAGGCAGTTACTGTGAATGCTGTTCGCTATCGTGAGATGATAACGAACTTTTTATGGCCCGAATTGGAACATATGGATGTGGACGATATGTGGTTCCAACAGGATGGTGCCACTTGCTACACGGCCAACGAAACAATGGCTCTTTTGCGGGACAAATTCAATGGCCATGTTATCTCACGTGGTGGCGATGTCAATTGGCCACCAGAATCATGTGATTCGACACCGTTGGACTACTTTCTTTGGGGTTATTTGAAAGAAAAGGTGTACGTCGATAAGCCAGCAACAATTCGAGAGCTAAAGGATGAGATAATTCGGCACATTAACGACATAGAACCTCAATTATGCCTCAGCGTCATCGAAAATTTGGACCATCGGATGGAGGTGTGGCGCCGAGGTCGTGGCGGACATTTGGCCGATATTTTGTTCCATACATAATTGAACCACACCATATTATCATAATGAAAAGAAATTACAATAATTTCCAAAATAATTTGTGTTTTATTCAAAATCAACATCGGTCCTTAAAATTTAACCACCCTTTAGTTTATCAAACCAAATTAAACCAATCAGAATACAGATCCATTTGACGTTTGGGTGTCGCGGCAAAAAAAAAAACAAATCAGCTGTTGTACTAAAGACCTATACATATACCTATACTGTACTCTATCGCCTTTTATGCGTGAATTTTGTTTGCTCCAAGAAACATCGCTTGGTCAGATTTCAGACAAACAACGTATAATAAAGGAAAGCAGAAGTTCTCCGACATCATTAGGAAAATCCTCTTTAAGTTTGTTGTATATTTCGAGTATGTCATAATCACTTAAGCGGAAAGCCAACAATCGCTCAACCTGGGCAACCTACCAGCAGTAGCATAATTTTATTGATGCGCAACGTTTACTGCAACAACAAATCAACATGAGCTTTAGTTATATCAACAACAATGCAGTCAAACGGCTTCTTCCTCAACTAGAAACAACAATAGCAGAAGTAGCAGCAACAGCACCAGCAGCGTTAGAAAATAAGTATCAACGTATTTTAATAAAGTTTGATAGTAACTTTTAAGAGTTTATTTAATGGTATTTATGTTCCGCCCACCACAACATTCACGCAAACACAAAATTTAACACATAACTTCAAAATCCGCCGCAAAACAAGACACTTTCAGAGTTAAAAAAAAGTCTTGATTGAAAAACAATATTGAAGTGAAAAAACGTTTATTTTTTTCGAATAAAAGAAATGGGCGATCGTAAACCTTCTGAATTTTTAGTTACTATGATGAAATCGGAAGACAGTTTTTTGTTAGAGGAACGGTGGGAGTGATGTAGCTTCTGTGTAATCTACGTTCTTTGTATTGTATTCTTTAAAAGCTGTCATAATGAAGCGAAATTCTGCACACGTCGTCAGCACGATTTCGGTGACAAAGAGTGCGTTAGTTGCTCAACTAGCGGTAGTGTTATATAACATTGTAATATTTGAAATTAAAAAAAAAAAACAAATTAACTTATTTTATGATATGCAAGATTTTAAAAATGGATTTGCATTAGTTTCAAACGACCTGATCTCATTTGCAAATTTTCTCTACTTTTTTGTTATCTCTTGTCAAATGTTTGCAGTCCCTTTCGCTCTCGGTTTAGATACATACATACATACATACTAAGTTCATATTTATCTAAAAGAAAAGCATATCAGTATAAATAATCCTACATAAATAAATTAAT
Organism: Anomoia purmunda; assembly: GCA_951828415.1. Classification (NCBI taxonomy): domain Eukaryota; kingdom Metazoa; phylum Arthropoda; class Insecta; order Diptera; family Tephritidae; genus Anomoia; species Anomoia purmunda. Next base: position 284,549 of record OX639993.1, on the reverse strand, counting down.
AAATAAATATAGATGTTCAAACTTGCGTGTCCAACAAACATAGACCCATTCGAGTTGCATTGTGTCCAAATATACTTACATACGTACATACATAATTATATACAGTATCTCTCGGTTATAACAACCCCTCTAATGAGGACTGAAAACTATTAAAATTTAATTTTGTTTTCCATTCGATATTATGCATTAAACTTATTGGTTTGAGCATAGCTTTCATATTATAATTTTATATTTGAATGAGAGCACGGGTGGTGGGGTTGAGGACCTTTGAACCTCTAATTCGTCGAAATAGTAAATTGAGTAGTAAATCCAGAATTCGAACGAGAACTAGACGAGTACGCGTGCGTATGTGCCGATGAGGAACGTTAGTTTAAGTTTCCTTGCAAAATTAGCTATCTTTTAAAATAATTTCTACTACATTTTTTTGTGACGTTTACTATTTTAAGTTAAACTTTAACTTTTATAAAATCAACTTTTTATTAAAATAACTTCAATTACATAAGTATAGCTTTTGTGAACTTTACATTCCTTCTGCATTTTACAAAATGAGGCCTGTGATATCAACCCCTTCATACATAAATCATAAATTCATTAAATCATTTTATCCGAAAAATACTGTACAGAAATTGTGTTAAAATTGGAGAGTCTGAAAACGAACATGTACCTAAGGCAATTAACTAAGTCAATCACCATGAAAACCATGTCGAAGTCATCATTATTAAGAGTGTGCGTACATTTGTATCTCTAGCCTCTGGTAAATTTGTGTCAAATCAGTTGTTGGACGGCAATTTGTCAAACTGGTTGTTGGCACGCTTTTCAAAATAGCTTAAAGTTTTACTTAAATTATGGGAAATACTATTCGACATTTTTGGAGCATTTTTTTTTTGTCCACAATTTGTATTTCTGGGTATGCAGTTGACTCCAATGGAGCAGCAGAAATCCGTGCGCGCCCTAGCGCGATTGGCTCCAATTCTAACAAAGAGCCTGCAGAGGTGGTGAAGGTGGTGTCCGGTACTAAGGTTAAACGTTTGGAGCGAATGACCGTCCCTCTTGGTGCCCAATTCAATCAGCATCCAATATATTTTGGTGCCAATTTTGTCAGCGTGAGTGCAAGTGGATACTCCTGAACGAAATGTGTACTCATTGTAAATAAAATACATATGGAATGACTAACAAATTTTTTTCTATGTACATATATCCATACATTTACTTAGGTTGCACCTAATTGGCAAGCTTCTGCAAAAATTGTAGGAGGTGATGAATCCGCTGTGAACGGAATGGTGACATTTCAGCAAATGCCCTACAATAGCGACATTAGGGTAACGATCAACGTAACTGGATTGCCACCAGGCAAACATGCTCTACACATACACACTTTTGGTGATATCAGTGATAATTGCAAATCTACGGGTGGGCAGTTCCCAAATAATTTTGTAAGTATCAGAAGAAATAGGCAGGTGTGCGTACTATTGCACTATTTACTATGTGCTTAAATAGACTGAATTTAAGAATTTATCTTACCTTTCAGATCGGTAATATTGTCACTAAAGATGATGGTAGCATCTCGGCAGCTTTTCGTAGTGTATATTTAAATTTATTTGGTTTTAATGGAATAGTAGGTCGGTCGATAGTTATTCATGAAAAACCCATCGACCTAAATACAGCCCTAAATGCCGAAGTATTTTCCAGTTCACTCCAAGCGATGTCTGATGCGCTGGCCTATCAGAATGAGGAGAACTCGGTGGGTCCGGCAATTGCATGCGGCATTATTAGTATAACGAGTAGCATGATGGCCACAATGACACCCACAATGGCGCCACAGGTGTAAAACGATAGCCTACAGGTATCGATAACTTTACTTGGAAGTTTTATCGGTACCTACTACCTATGTATGTATATTTAGTGATACTTATAGCTGCATATGCATATTAGAAATGAAATACATATGTATGTACAAATAAAACGCAATGTATGACGTAGTATTTTTGGTTTGGAAGAATTAATCATAGTAGTTTTAAAAATTACCTAATGAAATATGAAATTATGTAAAAAATAATATAATATGTAAGGCATGGACAAAATTTATTTTCATATTGGTCGCGAATAACTTTAGCCTACATAAATTAAAGAAAATTTGTCCGGTGAAAGAGTGGCATTGCTTTTTCGGTCATCGAAGCGAACGTTGGTGCTTTTTATTAAATCGGCGAGTTATCACCTGACTATAATGCAAAACATCATCAGCAAAAAAATTATAAATTTCCGTATATAAGCAATCTTGCTTGATTTTCACTACTTGATTTCTCTTACCAAATCTCTCCAAAACACTTTTCTTTTGCGGTTTTTTCACTTTACTCGAAAATCAGCAAACGGCAACATTGTAATAATTGGGGTTTAATCAAAGAACGTTGATATCTACAAAGAACGTATATATTTACACCTTCATCAAACAACGTAGATATCTTCTGTATACGTTCTTTTTAGCTACGTTCTTTAGTGGATGAAACATTTGCTTCGATTCACTGCCACCTAGCGAGTGAATGACAAGGTTGCTGACTTGACAATGCGCTCTCAGCGCTATCTTGAGGCAATCGTCCATATCTTGCCTATTGTGAACAGTTTGCTATTTACAAATATTCATTCCTGTTTCAAATGTATGTAGTGTTAATATGCATTGTCCGATTCAATATAAGTTTGTTTTAATGGAATTTGTACAGAAATAATAAATAATTGTGGTTATCTCCACAGAATATGTGCATAATCCGAATTTCAGTTTTTTTCACTACATATAATGAAGTTTTTATGAATTTATTGTGAGTAACTTTCACAATTCGAAGAATTTCGGTTAGTCGCAGGTGAGTGGTTAGTCGAAAATGAGCGGCTAGTCGATTACTTGCCATTCGATTCAAATCGATTATTAGCAAAAGTTATACAGCTCAAAATGTTAAGTCAGATTTTAAAAATTTCAGTAAACAGTGGTTAAGGAAAAGCTAAAAAGGGTATAAAATATAAGTAAGTGATGGAATGGCAAGAATGATTTTCAAAAATGTCGAACCAAATAGCAAAAGAAAACCATTGCCCGCTCTGTAATCGGTTCACTTATTTTATTTTAATTTTTTTTTTTTTTGGTTATAGTTGGTTGCAAAATGAAAGTTTTAGAGTTTATTTTTAATGTGAGTTTAAACACATCCAGTAGCTAAAGTACAGAGAAAATAGTGAAATATGTGAATTTTTTAATTGGTGTATCTTAACTTCAATATCGGCGAATGATGGATTGCTTGAAAAATATACATATGTATGTCTGTCTGGGTTTTCAGCTATTCTTTAAGCGGAGGTGTTTTGTTGCGTAAATCCGAACTAAAGGATTTGGGAATTATTTTTGACACTAAACTTACCTTTTCTAAAACTTACCCGACGGTGGGTGGAATTAATTGGAATATGGGGTTAGCATATTAAACCCTTATTAAGCAAAATCCTCCGACAGAATAGACACCATACAAATTATTCAACTGAACGGATATTCCATACGCCTCAAGAAAGAAACTTCTGGACATCCAATCTTAAGCGAGGAAGGGGCTAATTTTTTTCGCCAATGTTTCCATATATTACTTACATATATATTTATTTTCTTAAGACCAGAAGTCTAATATTAATCTTAGAAAACACAAATTATTCGCAAAAGGTTTGCATAAGTCGCTATCTCGTACATTAAAACTATATGTAGAGTATTTAATTTTCCTTTGATACAAGCACGCTGCGCTGTTTAATTTGAACGACAGCCAGTCACGATGCAAACAATAAAAGAATTTCTGTAAAGTTTTTGAAGATTGAAGCTTTTACCTCAGTTTTTAGCTCATGTTTGGCTTTCATTAGGTCAAATTTGACGTCAAATGTTGTCAATTGAATGACGCCAATGCAAAATTATAAAGTGGTATTGTGTTGGTGTCCTAATGAAAACCAACCATTCAACCAGTTTTCGCAATCAATGTAGATTTTCGGCCAATAGGAAGTGTTAATATGATAATAAAGAGTGAGGAGTTGTCTCGATAATTAGCAACTTTATATTAGGCATCACGCACGTTTTCCATTTTATAGAACTAAGAAATCAACTACAATCATTTAATTTGAATTAATAAAGTAAAACTATTACTTTGGCATTAAGACTAAGGTTCTTTAAGTATTTAACATGATAAAAAAAATTGTTTGTTTGTTCCATTGCTTTGCGGGTATTTTCAAATTTAGAGTAAATTTGTTATTTAGTTCGCTTTTTCAATGCGCCTTGTTTTGAAAATGTTACTAGAAACACTCGTCACATTTAATTACAACCCTGGTTTCCGCTATCTGTTTGTCAAAAAAGTGTCAAACTGCAGTGAGAGTACAAAAAAAACTAATTCATAATTTCGTCGCATGAACTGAATATTTGTTCTATCTTCACCTTGCACGGTTAATATCTCAAACTGGTGTGTTTTGTTTACATTCCCAATTTCTATTTACGTTCGAATTGTAAAATTCTAACTTTTCTTCTTTCTTCACTTCCTTTTGTTTCTGGTTGTCTCTCTTAGTTTCTCTGTCGTTCACTCTACTCGAATGCAAAAACAAAAAATATTTAGTAAATGGAATTCTTGTAGTTGTAATGTCGAATGTAATTTTGTCAATAACTCACAAGGCACATTTTGGAAAAACTTGAATAATTGATCACTCTGGTTATTACCCTAATCTTCTTTGAAGGGGGGATTGAGTGAATTCAAATGCTTTGAATTGTTACAAATATATTTGTATGTACATATGTATGTATGTATATCAAAGATCTATACGGGTCACATTATTGTTAACCACATCAAAGCAAACTTATTTTGTTTGCTGTAGAAAGAAAGTAGTCCAAGGTTCGCATTTGAACCAACATACTACATATTCACATAGTACAGCTCCAAAAATCAACACTTTGTATATATAATAGGTGTTAGCTTGGTTGATAGAGAAATTTAGTAGAATCCAAACAAATTAATTTACTGATCAATTGCGCGCAAGTAGCTACGTACATGTCCTGCTCAAATTGGTCGTCGATTATGAATGTTCATCGATTGCAATAAAACTTTATTTCATTTCTAAGCATTGCCGTTTACCCAGGTAATAACATACATACATATGTGCATATTTAAACGGCTTTGAGTTGGCTTTTGGAAATGGATACCAGAGCATGGAAAAAGCTTTCTCTTAAAAACAAGCAAAATCAACCGTCGAGTAACATTAAGTAGTTGAGAAATCTAAAGGAAAATATAACTAGAGAGCTCTTGAGATTCGCAGAGCGCAGCTGAGAAAAAAGTGGCCAGGCGAGAAGACTTATGCTAACAACCACGGGCGCTAACGGGCAGTGTTGCCAAGTATTGAGGACGAGAAATCGTCCCAATTGGTTTAAAATACGTCATTGTACTTTGTTTGTTTGAGATCATTAAAATTAAAAAAATTTGTAAAATTGTGAAACTATTTTTGGCTAAATAGCACAATTTTCGCAATTCTGAATATTATGTTGATTGAGAAAAATCTGAAGGAAGTTAAATTTCATATTTTTTGGTTAAAAAATCATCTTGGGGATACAAAAAGCGCCCAAATGGCGCCAAAGGCATTCAAATGGAAACGCTGCTCACGGGCGCCCTTGTCCATACATATGTATAAATGTGTGTGTGTAGTGAGAGTAAAACTTTGCGCGAAAATGTGCTGGAAACTTTTACGCAGAATCGGCTCTCTTTGTATAAAAAAAAAATACACATACTCATATTCCAGGAATATATTGGAAATTTTAGCGCACAACTCAGGGTACATTGAGCTCGTTATTTTGTTTTTTTTTTTCTTTTTTTTATTCGTATAACAACGTAAATGCTCTCCCTCTCACTTTATCTGGGGCAACTGAGTTGTGCACTCCCTTCATACGACTGTTAAGTTAAGTTTTTATTTCCAATTTATATTTTTGACGGTAATGTACTTTAATTGCTTTGGAGTATTGGCTGTCGTGTCAACAACTCGTGGTCACCCCGAAAAAAAAATTTTTGCTTCCCTGTTTTTTTCATTTTCCATGCAGTGCCTAATTAATTTCATTAACAGTAACTCACTTAATTCTTTTTTTGTTTGGTTTTAATTATGTATATTCAAATGTAGAATACAAACCTTATTTTTAGTTTAGTTTAATTATAAAAAAATGAGGATGTTTGATATTAAGTTGGGAAACTAAATTTCTTCAAAAATAACAGCAAGATACACAGATATTTGAAACATTTTTTCAAAAGTTAATATACATATATTCATATATATTTGCGATTTTGTGGTAGAGATGATGTAAGTTTTTATCCAAAGTCTTTCAAATAAAGTCTGCTAAAATAAACAACATTAAATATATTCAGAAAATACGGCGGTTTGACTTGTCCTTGCTCTCCTTTTTTTTTGCTAATATACTGAACCACTTGAATTTCACCAAACCAGCGAATATCTCGTATTTTGTTAAATGCCACTTACACCTTTCGACCTTGATAGGCATACGCATTCCGGCTGACGTGTAAAGTAACGGGGGGCCATCAATCACAAATTGTTCGCAACTCCATAACTGCTGCAAGTTGAGAACACGAGTATTGCACTTGTACATTCCGCACAATCATGTATGTATGTATGTACATATGTACATATGTATGTATATGTACATATATACTAACACAGTTGCAAGTTACGAACTTCTTTAAATCGACGAGAATAATAGGCGAACAAAGCTTCACAAAAATACGAAAATAATAAGCCTTCATGTATGCTTGTGTGTGTATATACATACATATGTATGTAGTTTACATATGTACATATATGTGTATATAGGCATGTAGATATATTTACATATATATGCATATATAATGAGAATATGTCTGTTGATGTAAATATTTATTTGGTTGATTTATCGACAGAAACCTGCATTTTCACTCGAATTTCGACGAAAGTTCTCGACATGTATGTACCTAGTATTTAAATTACAATATAGCTGATTTGATTGATGGAAGTCACCATATTTATTTTTTTTTTAACAAAATTATAAAATATCTTAGAAAAATCGACATAATTAATAGTAAAAGTTTACATTACCTCCGCTCAGCGTTGATGTACATTACGCCAAGCATAATAGTGGAAAATTAAATACGAAGGATTTCACAAACGTTAGAGTAGAGAATGGCAATCGTACATATTTTACATGTTCGTAACGAAAGGATTTCACTCGTTCTAAAAATTGCGTAAAACAGTTTTTGTCAATTACCCATCGGAAAAATATCCACAAATGTGTCCGAAAATAAAAAGAAATATTGATAAAATATATGTATGAGCTACTTCAACCGTTTAGGGATTACACATTCGGACTTTTTGCGAATAATTTCTCCAATTAGAATGAGAAGTGAGGCCGGGCATTGTAAACGTGTTATATATTCTTTATTTTGTATTCCTGAGAACAAAAAATTTGCACTTTTTCTACGCTGATATGAAACAGCAAGTAAAGATGAAACGTGACCAATTTGATGGTATTCATTCTCACAACCAAACAACGTTTAATACGATTAACAATGGGAGCAGGAAGAGAGTAGGTAATGAATTTCATAAGCATAAATGGCGCCTCAAAAAAATTAAACAAATTCAAGAAAATTTGTCGATTCACATTAGCACGTAATATTTAAAAATGGAATAAAAAAGGTACAACCAAATATTTGGCTATGTTTTTATTTAAATACCCTTCTTCACATCCCTAAACAACAAAAAACACAGGCCGGATTGGACCAGGTACCACCCGAAAAAAATTATTTACTTAAATTTCTTAACTTTATTTTAAATTATAATTAATTACATTTTTTGGTTTAATTAGATGAACGTGGTGGCTAGGTTACGTATTGTTGTTGTTGCTTATATGTTGTTGCTTATCCTAATCTCCTAGACGGTCTAATTATTGCACTGCGCAAAATTAATTAAGTTAAGCGGTCAATTTACCATTAAAGACATATGTAGCATTTTTGCACTTTATGTTCGGAGAACGCGAACTAGTCCCAATTGCAGTAAAACCCAACCCATCGATTTCTTTGCAGCGGGATTCTGAATTAATGAGCATATCTAAATTCCCTATGTATGTATGTATGTATGTATGTATGTATGTATGTATGTATGTATGTATGTGCGCAGATTCTCACAAAACTTAGCTAGTAGCAAGGGAATAATTGCCACCAGTTTTTATTATTAACATGAAAGTTTGTCTCCTTATGAGACATATGGGACTACTTAATTTATTCAAAATTTATACAAACTATGGGATTATACTACATACATATATCTTACTTTATAGCAAACAGTACAGTAATATCGCAACTAGTATTCTAAAAACACCAAAATGTTAGTTTTGCAAAATGCAATAAAATTCAATGCCTTAAAAGAAGTCGCTGCTATTTTAGAGATCCCCACACATAACCAAACTTTTCTATTATTGGTGGAACAGTGCAGTAGGAACAAAACTGGCAAACATAAATTTATGCAGAGGGTAGAATTATACATAGTAGTAGTGATGTAAAGATGCATTCATTGCACATTGGATCGCTGAAAACGAAAATCGGAACCATTTACTCGTTAAAAAAAAAACGCTTACTTAGTTTTTAACACTCATTTTTCTTTTAAACTCGAAACAAATATGAAAGGATTTGAAATTATGGTTGGGTTATGTTCTACTCCTTAAAGTAAAGTGGTATTTGAATTACCACCCTCGTAATATTGTGGACAGAAAGCTTTTATACTCAATCGCCCAGGAGCATACCTACTCGCAACGGAATTTTTAAATTCCTAGCCGTTTCCTTCCTACTTTTTACAGGTTAGGATGCTCACATTCTCAAATTTTGCACAGCAAATATTTACATTTGTACATACGTACATTAGGGTGTATTATCACACCCATACAAAAAAACCGATTCTGTTTTTCCATCGATTTATGTAAAATGGTCCGATTTAAAAACATGTCCAAAAATGGAGTTTTTTTATATATGTGCATATAATGTAAATAAAAATTACCTTATATCATATAACAATTTAAAATTGAAACACTAGCGCTCCATTCCTAGGTAGAGTGGTGGATTGTCACTACTTTTCTAATATATAATAATAATAATAAAAATTAAAAATATCTGCAAAAAAAATTCACAGGAGACAAGGGGAATCATAATAATGAGATTTTTTTTTACTGTTTGGGAAATTGGTTTAAGAAAAACTTGAATAACTCAGCCAAAACAAGTTTGATTTAGACTTATGATATAGACTTATGAGGGCGTGGGTGGGTTTATTTATATGTATGCCCCAGTTTTTCCGAAAATATCATTATTTTGACTCCGAAGAAAAAGTTTTAAAATACTTTTATGCATATCGTTTAAGCTTAAACTACATATGTTATGATCTGAGGTAATTTTTTGGAAAAATATTTAAAAAATCTTAGCACAAATATTTTGATGAAATTCTTAAAGCACAGTAAATTTTTTGGTGAGACACCTTAATATGTACCAATTCGGTAAATGCCAATATGGCTCGTTTTATATTTAACGCGTATTGTGTAAGCAAGTACAATAGCTAAATATGATTGCTAAATATGTTTGCTATTGTAATGACAGTATAACAACACTTAGTTAAATACATACGTAAACATGCAATGGACGGCGTATGATAGATCATCGCAAAGCACAAAGCAGTCGGCAGGTCAATTCACAATCTACGTTCATAGCAAATTCATAATTACAATATGTACACATGTAGGGGTACTAATGCCTAAGAGTTCAGTGCACAGAAACATTTAAAAACCGTTTTTTGAAAAGTTCCTGGTAGATTAATTTTTGATAAAATTATTATTAGTATAAGTGGTATATTTGAGTATGACGTAAACTGAGAAAAAGGAAGTTTCCAAGAAAATCTAAATAATTTCGAATGACTTTTCAGGTGTGCATTTGGGATTTTAAGAGATATTGAACTAATTGAACGGAAGAGTAGTAGATGTAATAAATCTCTTAAATTAATCGAAACAGTTGGCACTGATTGAAAACACTGCGGTACAAAATTTTGCGGTCGGAGATTTTTAAGTCGATATAGGATAATTTGGGGGCGCTGATTACGAAAATAATATCAGTTTTGTCGAATTGGCTCTAGTTTTTCAGTTAAAGACTTTTAAATATTTCACGAAAAAAACCTAATTAAAAATAACAACATGGATTTAAATTATGTTTTTATTGCGCGCCTGTATAAAGATAATACAAAAATAAAAAAAATATATTATTTTCATTAATTATTTTAAAAAAAATACAAAACACTTTTTCTGTAGGACCTCCTATGATGTCGTTGCTCAGGACAATCCCGTATTAAGTTCCAGCAGTAGTCTGCCATCATGTGGTCGTCCCATCGATCTTGGTATCTTTCTTCCATTACTTTTTATGTCCTGGTGGAACCGTTCACCTTGTTCCTCACTGTAATCGCCTAGGTTGTCCGGGAATTTGTTCAAATGACTATGTAAATAATGTAATTTAATGCTCATTTTAGCTCCAAGTTTGCGAAAATTGAGAAGCATATCAGCAACTAGTTTTATATAGTCTGATGATTTATGATTTCCCAAAAAATTTTTGACTACATTAACAAAACTTAGCCAGGCATCAGATTCAATTTGTGACATATGGTTTAAGAATTCAGTGTCTTTTATAAGGGTACGAATTTGAGGGCCATCGAAGACTCCCCTTTTAATTTTTCCATTCCAAGGACTGGACATTTTTTGCACACATATTCGAAACAGTCACCTGTCTTATCAAGGGCTTTGATGAACTGTTTCATTAGCCCAAGCTTGATGTGAAGTGGTGGAAGAATGATTTCTACACGGCTTATCAGTTGGCCATGAACCACATTTGCTGTTCCTACCTCCATATTTTCTCTCACCGGCCAGTCCTTTCTAATCCAATGTTCATTTCTTGCACGACTGTCCCATAAACATATAAAACAGGGGTATTTAGTATACCCACTTTGTTGGCCCAATAAAAAATTCACCATCTTCAAGTCCACGCATACGTGCAGTGGCTGGCAGGGACTGTTAGAGTTTTCAGGTATTTAGGCCAAGTCGTCGAATTAATGTTTAGGTAGTTGTATGAACTCACCCGACTTAACCGGCTGCCCTTGCTCTCTTGCAAGGGAAATAAAATATTTAAATCAACGAACTACTTGTTTTAATAATTTATATAACAAAACTTATTGAGGAATAATTAAATTAATACAACTGGAACTGGGTCATATAATTTTTTTTCATTAATTTCTTAAGTTTCGTTTATCTCAAGAACTAGAGCTAGTCCAAAAAAAGTGAAAACACAGTTCGTAATCCTGCTACTAATGTTAATAAAAACTATTAACAAAATCATGGCCGCAGGTTTTTGGCGTAGAATACGTCTTACCTTACGGTATGGGCACCAATGTCAGGTTTTTATTGTTGTAATCTCTATTTCTTTAATTATAAGGAAACGGCTCGATTAATTTTTTTTTTTTTTTTTTTGTAGTCAAATGAAGATGTTAGCTTTCGTTTGACATACATTTCATGTTGGTTGATATCTTCCTAATATTTAAATTTCTCAAATGAAAATTGTATAAACACATGCACACAAATATGTGGATGGTGTTTGGTTGAGTGTTTGCTGTTGGGCGATTTAAATGTACTCGTGCAGCCCTTTCTTTGTATTGCATAATTTTAGGCGGGCAAGTTAAAGTAGAGTAAAAGAAGAGAAAATGCTGCCAAGCACTGCAAAAAAAATAATAAAATTGATTCGCGTATGTTATTTATCATTTATCTTTACTATTGATAACAGCCATTGACTTCGTTTTTGCGAGAAATTTAATTGATAATTTAAAAACATTTTTATCCTATTTTTCCTATCATAAGCTTATGTATATCATCCAAAGTAACTATCAAATAAAGAAATTCATTTGCTTGTATTATTTATCATTTATTGTTACATATGTTTTCTGTCTTATCGGATGGCGTATTCTACGTTAAACTTAATGGCCGTGTCTCTGACACAGCCTGCTTCTTTTTTTTTTAATTTTTGTTCCGCAGTGAAATCCGATACCCTTTATAGGTTATGTGATATCATATAATAGAACAAGTTCTTTTTAAGTATCCCAATGGCGTCAATGGCAACATTTTCAAACTATTATTCTCATGAAAATTCATGAAAAAACATTTAAATTGCCAACTCTGTACTAAAATATTCATCTCATCATTTCGTGTTTAGATGTACCACATTTTGCGGCTACTGTATATGTATAATATTCTTCGTATATTTGGTGTTGTGCGCTGTGTGTTTTTGTGTCATCATTGTTAATAAGAAAATTAGAATTCTTTAATGCATCTGTTTGGTTTATCTATTTTTATCGATATGCATAAACTTTGACCTTCAAACGACGAAAGGAGCAGCATTCTTAATTTCAGGGAACGAAAATAGTAGCATTAGCCATAGGTGGCGACACAGTTCGATTTTTCATTCATCTATTGATCTCTTTTTCTTTTTGGAGTCATGACACACGACATACGACACTCTATTTACTGTATTTGTGAATGTGAGGGAAGTACAAAGGCAATAGAAAATATTGAAACGCCTCAGGGGGTAAATGGAGCCATTCAATTGTGCCGCGTTCTTGTTTGTTTTTTATTTACAGAAATATGCTTTTATTATGAATTGAGTCAGCGATTTTTTTCTACAACAAATGAAAAGAACAACAAAGAAATTAATGAAAGTGACAGGAAAATTGTGTACAAAGACAAAGTCAGAGAACAATGATGTTGTTCGAAATTCACTGATAAATCGATTTATAGTTTTTCAAATAAAATTCCACAGCATAAGAAATGCTATAAAAAGTCAATGATGACTAAAAGAGAATATTTTAAAAAAGAGGAATTTTACGAGTATATGATGTTACTTATATAATAATGTTATGTATTAAGTTTTTTTTTTTTTGATATTATAAAATGTGATTGATTGGGTCACAACAACAAAACTTCATAAAAATAATAGTTTATTACTTACGTCCCATGTCTACATCAATCATACTTTATTGCTTAGAAAAGATTCTAGGAAACTGCAAGAATTGGTTTTATATTTTTTCCTATTCGAAAAATGAGCTCGAATCTCGGAAAAGATTATTGGGTATGCATTATTTTACAACAGTGGACTACATCGTAACCATATCCACTATTTTAGTGGTTGATTTAGAGGAAAATATAAAATTTTTCATTATGAACATATGTACATATACGAACAGCTTTACCAAAACGAATTACAAAATTTAAACACCGGCATTCGTTGATGCCAATGCAAAAATGTAATTTTATTAAAAAAAAAAAATTATGGCAAATATTAATTAATAATAATAATTTGGAGCCACGACGAACATCTGCTTTATATGGATTATTTATTTATTTATTTATTTATTTATTTATTTATTTATTCAGTCTAAAAAATACAGGATTTCTTACAGACTATACAAGACTATGGGAATACAAATAGTTTTGCAAAATAAGGTTTATCTAATTAATTCATTTAATAATAGCTTGAAATTTTGCTTAGTTAACGAAAAATCAAAAGCGAGAGAATTTGAGACTTGATTAAATTCTTTCAAAGTTCTAAGAAAAGGTGCATAAGAAGCATAAACAGTTCTGGCACGCTCCAAGAAGAACAAATCATTACTCCTCAAGTTTATTTGAGGAATATGGAAGTAAATACGCTCTAGAAGGGCTGGAGAGTCGATTACTCCACTTACAACATCGAAAACAAAGCAGATTGAAAGTATACTGCTCCTACTTTCTAAAGATTTTATGTTTATCAATGCACATCTTGAACTATACGATGGAATCGGATCAGAGAAGAATAATGATCTAAGAGCAAAACGCAGAAACTTCTTCTGAATGGTTTCTAGTCTATTAATGTGACAACGGTGATATGGCCTCCATATAAATACTGCATATTCTAACTTAGATCGCAAAAGCGAAGTAAATAGTACCTTTAAAGTGTAGATTATAATCAGCCGTTGGTCAGGGCGTATGAGCAACTTGTTTATACTGTCTTATTTGGTCGTCCAATCTTTTGCAGTATGAATTGGTAGCATAGGAATAGGAGGAATGAGTTCCTCAATGGCACTGGTTTCCACATATTTTTCCTCAAAATTTAGCTCCGCTACGCTTCAATATGAGAATACATAACTAACCAGGATTGACGACACCCACTCTGCAATGTTGGATCCACAGTATCGTTAGGTGCGAAGTCTCAGGCTTTAATTTACAAAATTTTTAACAGTTTTTATACTAAAACTCTTTTGAAGCCCAACCATTTCAGCTTGTACAGAGCATCCACATGTTCTTTGATGAAAGGTGGAGTCCTTGTAGCGTGAGGTCGATAAAACTCAGTACTATTTAAATTAAATTCAACAGTTTGAAGCTATTGGCCGGAAAGTACCCGCAATAATTAAAACACACCGCCTATATATCTTACTTTTGTGCACATTCTGTATTCTAGTTAGATTTTATTTGTAACTACTTTTAATTAATACATAACTGATAGTACTCGAATTTCCTATGATATATGTACACTATAAATATGTGACACAATCAAACTTGAGAATTTATTTTTAACTAATTTTTAAAATTTTCTTAAAGGAAAATCTAATAAAAGACGGTGGTTTGTATGTCCATCACAATTGTCGTTTGCAATTAACTCATTTCCACTAGCTTAAGGTTAATGGTTTCAAATAATTTTATAATTAAATGAGTGGAGAAATTGTTATGAAAAACTTTCGATAGCAAAAAGGTCGGTGTCATATTTTTATTTTGGCGTTTCGTTGGCGCTTAATTACTTCTCTTACGAAAAGGTAAATTTCTAACTAAATACATTTTTGAATATTTGCTGTACTCTTAATCAAAATAATGTTTACTACATTTTTAATAAAGATTCATTCAACCAGTTCCAGAAATGCTGCCCATGACTGGTATGTAAATATTTTCAAATATATTTTACCAATATAACATGTTTTGTACGCTTTGTTTGACGTCATACATATTTAATTCAGGTCACGTCAGTTTTACCAAATTTCTATTAGCAATTTGCAATAGTTGGTAAACAACAAATATATTGGAAAGTCTGAAATTTTAAGAGAAAATTCGGACGTTTTGAGATGATTTCTGTGCATAGATATGTAACTGTGTATGCGCAAAAAACCCTTCCCCCGGAAAAACGATATATATTTCGGTTGCATACTCTTCATTTGTATGAAAATAACATCAACTCATTTGCTCGAACGTTTAGGAGAAGCCCGGTCAAAAGCCTAGTAATTAATGCAAGCGGCAATTACAATATACATATAAACTGTGTATTTTTATCTATTAAGTAAAGAGCAAAAATGCACTATTAACGTAGTTTTCAAGAGAATGAAAAAATTAATATATGTTACAAATTTATTCATTGAAATCTCCGTAATAGACATAGGCCTACTTAGTTATTTTTCTTACTAAAATATATCTGAATTTTTGCATACCTACATAGATATTTTTTCAAAGTTTTCAAAGTTATTTGCATAATTTATTGCAAAGATATTAGTTATGTCATTTTCAAATTAAAGTAATGACACAGTATATATATATATATATATATATAGGTTTATATGTATGTATGAAAAGGTATAAACATCCAAATAGTATATGTATGTATTCATTTATATGATTTCTTGTAAAATTTTGGTGTACTATTGTATATATGAAAGCATTTTCAAGCGAGGCATTCAGTCAGCAAATGCTCCTAGCAACCCGCAAAATCTATGCTGGTAAATTTTCTAGGAGTTCGTGAAAACTTGTCACTATTTTGCGCGAAATATTTCAGGCAATAAATCACACGCGGTGCATTGTTACAAAATTGCTAAAAAATTCGAGTACTCTTATATTCACACACACACACACATGCAAGCAGTTGTAGGTGTATATATGTCGCATATAAAATAGAGTCAAAATTAAACCTACAAACGTGTGATTGAACTCGCTATGCACTCCACTGAGGGAAGGAAGACAATTTGCAAAAATAAAATAAATATGCGAAAATTGCAAAATGCAATCATGTGGAAATGTAGGAGACTGCCTATTAAATTCAGTTTCCATTAATCATTGCACTTGCAACAATGACAATAAAAGAGAAAAAAACGTAAAGAGGCTAAGCAGTTTAAAAAAATGAGATGAAAACGGTTCCGAAACTATTTGTCAGCGTGAACAAAGCCTTTGCAATCAACGCCAGGACATCTAAGATTTTTGCCATACTTAATTAAACTCATTCTGTACGTAATTCTTATTTAAGTACATATACATTATATATATACATACAGCTGTGGTGTTTGGTGTAAAAACGATAACTCCATTTTTGGTTTGGTTGAGTTTTGTACAACAATTTAATTGACTAAAACTAAATTTGATTTTACTGTCCACGATAGCTACAGCGAAAGTATCCCCTAATAGTCCTTATCCTATTTTCAATAGAATTATACATGGTTTTTCATAGTTTAGAATATACTTACTCTGAAAAGTCTAGCTGATATTTTTGCAAACAATTCAAATGGAGTTATGATGTTTATACCTAACACCGCATGAATGAATGTACTATGTATGCATGTCTGAACTAAAATGACCCTTTGTGTTTTTGTTTTGTATTAAAAAGATTTTGTCGTAATCACCATCAGCGAATTGGTTATGTTATGCGTAGCGCATCGGAGTGTTACATGCTATTCATACACACACACACACGCAATTTTTTTTTTTTTGAAAACAATGGACTGAATGCCGTAAACACTTTTTATCATTCTCTTCTCAACAGCGGCTTGAACCGTGTCGCGCAGTTTACGTGTTGATAGCCATAAAATGCGCGTAATGGCTTGGAATTGCAATCATTGATGGTGCTAGGAGTATTTCATTCATTATGCCTTCGTGCTTATGACCATTTTAAGCAGACCGTGTGTGTCAAAATCCATTTCAATGGGCATGACCTAGCAAACATGCTGAAACAAATAAGAATAAATGATTAATGGATAAGGTTAACACTTGGTGGGTTTATATTGTCACGTATGAACTAAAGTACACAGGTTCACTTGTAGCTACACACATACATACATATATAAATATGTACACATTCATCCGTGTCGAGTTGGATGATCAATGTTAAGATTTAGGAAGGAATCAAAATCAGGTTTCCGTCAAAACGAATTTGGAAAATTAAAAAAAAAACAAACGTTTACTATTGACGTAACCCGCACTTAATATGTTAACGAGTTCCATAGCAGGTCTACGGTTCTACCACCCAAATTTTTACGTATGTGTGTTGCAAGCTGAATCTGATGACAATCACCAGACAACAATACCATGAATTCAACACAAAATGTTGCCATTTTTCAAAGTTCCATACAGCGCCTCTAGACATCTATTGCTAGCCATTATGTATTCGTGCCAAACGATCAGTTTGCGAACCTATTAAATCTTCGACATAGAGTTGTTTTGGGATATCTTGCAAGCTGGTGTTTCGTTGATTTGCATCTCCAGTGACATATTTAAGGCAGAATGTGCAGTTCGCGCTCCTTTCAATAATGTCGCTGCTATTCCAGATGAAGCTTCTGCTAGTTTCTAATACAATTGTGGATTTTTCAAGAGACAATTATGTCAAATATAGTAATTTGAAAACAACTTGTATTTTTGAATGCTAGACAATGGGTACAAAACTTGTTGTCCCCATAAACTAATATCTGTAATTGATTTAGTGGTGGTGCTAATTGTGGCAATTTCACTTATTACCCTTGCAATATGGTTGAAAGTTTGGCATTCCCCAATTATTACTGATTTATTTGCACTGTAATGAATTTTCGAATCGAAGTGGAAGGCAGCTCGTTTGGCAATATAATACTATATTACACGCACAGTAGGTCCGTAGGTAGGTGCTCAGTTATAGCTATTGGTTAAAAGGTAATTCTTAATATATGCTCCGTTTCGATTATTTTCTATAAAATCCGTTAAATTTGATGTCCAAATGTCGTAACCACTGGCTATTCGAACTGCAGTTAATTTTCGAGAAATTACAACTTTTTTACCTCCCATTAAATGCAACAATAAAATACTATGTAAGGTTAAGAAAAATTAAGTTTAATTATTTATTTTTATAAATATATTTTTTAACGGTTGGAATCTTTAAACAAAATTAAAATAAATCTTTACCAAACACTCCTCGTTGCGTACCTATCTCCTAATATTTCAAGTATCAGGAATATAATAATTTTGACAAAAAAAGCCAAATCATTGAAGCAAGTTTTGATAACTTTCCTAAATAAAAGAGAGCCTTAAAACATTCGATTTTGGAAAAATGTATACAGAAATTGTTTACGAGACTATTTTCGATACCTAAATTCTAAAAATGAAATGTATACATTCAAAATTTCTGAGATCCTAGAGCACTTTAAAGTTTCGTATACTCGTAAAGTTTGCAGTAAAAAAAATTTGGTACAGAAAATAAAATGATTATTTTCAAAACTTAGTCAAGCGAGGATTTCTTTAAAATACAGTGTTGCTTTGAAGCTCTAAAACAAAACTATACCAGGAACTTTACATCCATACCGAAACATCTGACGTGCAGAACAAAACCATACAAAACAAGTAAAAACAGCGCTGTCTTCGGCTATGCCGAAGGCTTCATACCTTTCATGAATGGAAGAATAGTAAAAAACGTGTTATTGTATTACAATTTCGTATTACCTATAGTTAAAAGCGAAAATTTCCTTCAAATCAATAAAAATAATTCTAGTAAAGGCATTGTTATAAATTATTTAATGTTTTTCCTTATGTAATTAAAAAGAACTATGTTTTAAGAAGGGAATGGTTTTTGAATATTTTTAATATCGTATCGACGCTTGATATTCAACATTTAAAAAATACAAATAATTAAGTATTAATATGTAAGACCTACATATGTCGGTCTTTGAAAACAGTTATCAGATCCGTAAATAGTTCCCAAACGTTTAACGCTATGATTCATGTGATATTGCGCTGAGCTTATTACTTTTCGCAATAAATATTTGTCCTGAATTTATCTTGCCGATTTACACTGTGAACACCGATCTTGATGAATTCTAATATATAGCTAATAATGGTTGATGTTTGTGCAAAATTTCAAGCCTTTAGCTGTTTAAATGGAGGAGTTATGGTGCAAAATGCAATATCTGAACAATCGGTTGTATGGGAGCTATATGTTATATTTCTCCGATCTTCATGATTTTCAATACTGATACGTAGCTAATAATGGCTGATATTTCTGCAAAATTTCAAGCCTTTAGCTGCTTAAATGGAGGAGTTATGGTGCAAAATGCAATATCTGAACAATCGGTTGTATGGGAGCTATATATTATATTTCTCCGATCTTCATGATTTTCAATACTGATACGTAGCTAATAATGGCTGATATTTCTGCAAAATTTCAAGCCTTTAGCTGTTTAAATGGAGGAGTTATGGTGCAAAATGCAATATCTGAACAATCGGTTGTATGGGAGCTATATGTTATATTTCTCCGATCTTCATGATTTTCAATACTGATACGTAGCTAATAATGGCTGATATTTCTGCAAAATTTCAAGCCTTTAGCTGCTTAAATGGAGGAGTTATGGCGCAAAATTCAATATCTGAATAATCGGTTGTATTATATGTTATAGTCACCCGATCTGGCCGATTCCGACAAATGTTTAATCATTTGTACAACGACACCTGCTCACCAAATTTCATCAAAATAGCTCTAAAATTGAGGGACTAGTTTGCGTTCAAACAGACGGACAGACGGACAGACGGACAGACGGACAGACGGACAGACGGACAGACGGACAGACGGACAGACAGACGGACATGGCTAAATCGACTCAGCTCATCGTCCTGATCATTTAGGTATACTTTTTGATGGGTCTATCTCTTCTCCTTCTGGCACTTACAAACATCGGACCAAACTTAATATACCATTTCATTCTCATGAAAGGTATAAAAACAAGACAGAAATGCACAAAAAATATTCTTATGTACATAAAATCGTCCCCACATTACGTTTTATTTTCGAGGATCGCCATACGGCAATTGAAATAATTTTAAATTTTGCTGGCTATAAAGATTTGTTAACATTCAATGTGAGAAATATTCTTTCAGTTCTTCGGGATTCCTATATAAAAAAGCCCTTTGACTCTGACTATCTATTGTCACTTTTGAGTATAGATTTCATGCAAATTATTTCAAGAGAAAAACTAAAAAGTTAAAAAGAATACATATGTAAATTGTTACACAAATATTATAAACTTTATTTCGTGATCATAAATTATTATCATTAAATGTATTGTGTACACTTTTTGATCAAATAACTAAACAACGCAGTGGCTACCGAGCTGTGAAGATAAGTCACGAATGAAACGTGTGAACGCACTTGGTTCATGGTAAGTAATTTGAATGAAATTAGGTAATTTACGCTGCAATGTGAACAGAGTTTAATATGCTCTACTTAAATGATTTGCTGGTGGCCAATTTAGTTCTTTTGACAAGTAAAATTTCGATTTTTCTATACCAATAAATTCTGAATTTTCATACACAAATTTAATATATTAATACAACTTTTACCAAGATAACCTGCTAAGCAACAGTTTTGCTTAACTAATCGTTAAAAAATTTCATCATAGCATTTTAATTAAGGCTTGCTAGGAAAATAACACTAACTCTTGATAAGTTGTTTTGTCAAATTTTCACAGATATGTTTTTATTACATATACGAAATATTTTACATCATATGCAAAACTTAAGAGAATTTACGATACGACACAAAAGTATTTAACACAAATCTTCTAAGAGCAAAAGAGTGAGCTTTTCTAACTATATTCATATTTCAAGTCCTTAAATTTATTGGACTTTTTATGAAAAAGGTTGTTTGTTTGAAAAATAAATTAACTTCTCACGTTTATACCTGTCATCAGAAATAAATATACAATAAGTGCATGGTGTATAAATATTTATGTAACGTGTTTGCATGCCGAGCAAATAGGTGTTGTGATATCTTCTCAATTCATAAAAATGAACCTAATTGTAGGGCACTTTCCATCGGGTTTGCATTTTATTATTTTCTGGCTTTTGTACTACAAAGTCACTTGCATGCATATAAATTTGCATAACTATGCGATGCCAATGTTGAGCCCTTTTTGCCACTTTGTTTGAAAGAAAAATGCAAAACTCTTTGCTGAGCTCTCCCATTTCTGTGTAATTTATGCGTAACATATTTATATACAAATACACACATACATACATGCATATAAAAAAATAAAATTTTCAACTAAAATATATATATATGTAAATTTGCCCAAACTCGCTGCCACCTACACACACATACACACACACACTCACACACATTTACATACATATGTAGATAGATATTACGACATACGCGTGCTTATCACGCTCTTTACACTCGCTACGGACGGGCTTGACGCTTTCTTTTATCTGCACTGAAGTGCCTTTTCATACTATTACACACACACACACCAATACATATAAACGAGTTTGTACCTATATACATATATATGTACATATATAGCCACACAAATGTGCATGGTCTGGTGCAAATATATTGGATATTTATGCATATGCTTTTACATACATAAATATCTAGCACATTGGTCGTATTTCAATATTTTGCATATCCGCATTTTCTTAGCGCTACAACAAAAGTAAATATGCACCCAAGACCATTGCTGCATTCAATTTGTAAATATTTATAGACACATTCACATATATACATATGTATACATACATATGAATGGGAAATGCAGGTGTGCTGGGCGGTTACTACGAGTACACCGAACGACCATTCACCCGTGCGTGCTCGTATAACCTGTGTTCCCGTGTATTTTACCACATCACCAGCCACTATGCCGAGCCAACAGCGGGTGCTGCACTTAAGATGATAAAGAAGATAATTCCAGCTAAATTGAATTTATTGCTAATGCCAAATGTACCAACAAAGTGTGCCAAGTGCGCCGTCAACCGTACATATGTATTAACAAAAAAAAAAAAAATCCAGCCCAATTACAACCACCCCATCACACCAATCCATTGGCACATTTACTTCAAGGATATTCATTTACAATGGCGAGCAAAACCGTTCGCCAAGGTTCTTCATGATAAATTTTTTTATGTTCTTTATATACAAATACATATATGTAGTTCAACAAAGAAGTGATAATGCTTCAAACTTTATACAAAAATTACAATATAAAAACTCGACAAATTTTTATCATAGTTTTACAATTTTTTAGATTCACTAAATTTCAGTATAATAAAATTAAAGTTTAAAGTGGCGGGAAACAGCCGCTAATTCTTTTATAAGTTTTTTTGTAATTTTTGATCTTGCGAACTTTTTTTCTACCATAAAAAATATGTACTTGGATAGGCGATATATAAAAATTTTCAAAAAATTAACGATAGTTTTTATCTAATTCATGCTGGCGCTTCATCTTCCTAAAACTCATAAAGTTTTTATAAAGTTTAAAAAAAAACATGCATGGTTTTTTTAAAATATGAATTATAATTTAATATAACATTAATAAAAAAAATATCTTAGGAAAAACCATGCTAATAGTGTAAAAAAATTGACTGATTTTGCTCGTCAGTGTATAAATGTACTTATACAAACATATGCAGGCATTTACGAGTACTTACCATATGGGAACAAAAATAACAAAGGACCCAGAAGCAAAATTTCCATGAACATGTCCGAAAAAGGGATACATTGTAGATAAAAAATGGACATTTTATCCGTATACTGATTAGGTTTTTGTTGGATTTGCCGATAACTTCTTCCACTAAAGTGTGCAAAAAGAAAGTGTAGCTTCAAAAGTACAGAAAAAAGTATAATAACTAACTGTTTGAATTTGAGCGCAACCATAGCCGTAGTCATAGTTGCAATCAAACTTTAACTTAAAGTAAGATCTTAAATTTTAGCTAATTATAGATAGCTTGAGCTAAAATGAGGCAGTACAGAGTCGCTCAATTAAAATAAAAAGATTGACTAAGCATAAAAACCATAAATATGAGGTGATTTATATTTAAAATGGAGAAACAATATGTGTGCATAAAATTAAGAATATGCAATCTAATTAAAATTTTAAAACCGCCTGTACCTCTTTTAAATTCTACTTAAACCCTGTACTTGAGACGAAGCATATTTTATGTTGAATTAAACAGAGTAAAAATTGTTGTTGTCTTAAGATACAAATTTAGTCTTTGGAACCAGTTATTATAGCTTCTTTATAACTACGTCTCTCAATAGCAACTCGATTGTCATGCGGGAAATAATTATTATGTCTACTCAACTTTTGACTTTGAAATACCCATTCTTCTTGAACTGATCAAATACAGTTAGTGGGACTTTTTCGGATGACCAAAAATAGCAATTCGTAAAAGGTACATTTTATTGTTAGCTGGGAAATTATGCGCGACTGTGTGTGTTTCTATATGTGTATGTACGTGTGGGCGTGCGGAAATTGGTTTGTGCAAGAAACCACTCTCTTCAACAAATCTGCACCATGTATGTATTTTCCTTTACCCATGTGTGTATAAGCGTTAATATAAATGGTTATGATAAGCTGTTACACGTATAATTCTTTTGAGAGTATATTGAATAAAGCAGATTAAAAGTTTTAAAGCACATTAACTGGCAAAGGATAAATTCATTCAGCACAGCCAGCGTTCTTGGGGAACGTATGTTTAGAATAATCGAGCCTTAAACATATTATTATACTATTACAATTATCAGCACATTTATGTACATTAAGATGTCTAATAAAAAAAAAACCTTAATTTCTCTCATAACAATAAATTTTATAGTTTTCTCAGGCTCAACATTAAGCGCGGCATTTCTATGTTCAAATGCGCAATCGTTGCATAAAGTGGTTTCACACGATAGGTATTTGCAGTTGTATTTGGCATATATTGCACCTGTCTGTTAAATTCAATGGATCTTTTCCATTTTGAAATTACAAATTACCACGATGCAAAAATTTATTAGGGGCAATCGTTGAGAATGAAATTTAAGAAATTTGCACCCCTATGCTGAAATCCGTCGTAACTACGAATTTGCTACGAATCGTAACATCGGTATGCTCAAATCCGAATTGCGGAGTCGTAATTTCGAAATTCGTAAGCCATTTTCGAAATTCGTAATGTTGGTATGCCTGAATCCGACGTAGCTGTCATTTCATTGCATTTTTCGGAGATTTTGTACCTACGAATAGCAACTGGTGTCGGAACTTAGCAAATTCAAAACAATAATAATAATTAAATAAATAGTGTACACGGAAAACAACGAACAAATATGTAAGTTAAATTGTGCATAGAAAAAAGTGGTGTATTAATAAATATTTTGCAAAATATTCATGACATGAATAGGGAGTCTCTGCGCGAGAAGAAACGGCACAATAATGAAATGGAGGCCATGAAAAGAAAGGAGCTTGCGTTGCAGGAGAGGCTACTGCTATTGCAAGAAAAAAACCTTCAGCAGTGAGGCCAGTGCGAATATATTTATTAAAGTACTGAATTCAACTGTTTATTTAGTTTTAAGAAATTGATTTATGATACATTGTTTTTTTTAATAAATTTGCATCGTCTCGTAATAATCTCCTCTGCATATTCATGCAACTGTTGCTTATAGCATATTCTTCCTCCTGGGACAAAAGTGCAGCGGCTACAGAATCCATTTTATTTTAATTTAATTAAAAAACTTGCTTACAAATAACTAATAATCGCTGGTCTCAAAATTCACTCTTCACTTTGTTTATTTCACTTTATTTTAAGAACTTCGAATTTAATAATTTTAGTTGGCAACGCGGCCGTGAATTACGAACGGATTTCAGCATACCATTTTCGAATTGTTCGGAACGGAGCTACGAATTCGTAGGCTACGAAAATTCGGATTTCAGCATAGGGGTGTTGATCTTTGCCTGCATTTCAATCACTTGCTAGAGCTGTTATTTACCTTGTTTATTTTAATTTTCACTCAAACTAATTACTGCATATATTTATCTTAGAAGAAAAAAGTTTAAATCCATATTAATAAATAAATAAATGTAAGTATTAAAAATCTTCTTCTGATGGAAGAAAAAATGCAAATCCTTGTTAATAAATAAATAAATATAAACAATTACGTCAAGTACTGTAACAATAAATTAGACGAGCACACATGGAGACACTTCGACGAATCCTCTACCAAAACACCACATTTTTCGTATATACGGTAATATAAAGATACTAAAGAACTTTCTATTGGCCTGCTTGCTGAGGAAAGTGTTATTTGAGCAACCGCTAAAGCAACACGTTTGAATAAATATTTGAAATCATAAATTTTTATTTATCAGTTTGAATTATTTTGACAATTTGTATAATTCCGAGAGAGTGTACTTGAAATGCTAGGAAATGTCAAACCCCTAATGGGGGACGAATTGATCGAGCGACTTTACATTACTAGGTTTTTATTAAGGAAATTACTTCTCACATGGGGTTCTTCGAACAAAACAAATCCAAAAAAAAACACAATTGATTCTACCTCTGTCTCAGAAAAAAATAGTAACAATTGGATTTGTATGCACGTGCATCCGTTCTGCACAGAAGCAAATTTTTGTTTACACAGATTGTTTGCCTTTCCATTCGTGAAAAAATGGCACAAACACATGCAAGTACATATCGTGTTAAACCACTTTTAGTGGGGAGATGCAGAAATGCGGAAAATTCGAAATTTAAATGCATTATCTTCCTTCCTGCAATGCTGCTGAATGTTCAATCAATAAAGGATGAGGCAAATTTGTCGAAACACTTGAGCTTATTTTGATGTTTTATTTCATTTTTAATTTTATATGCACATCATCCACTTTTTCTTATTATAATTGTTAGCTTCTCAGTCAAGAAAGAGGGTGGAACATAATATAAGTATTACAAAAATCACATAATCTCTGCGCCCTCATCTCCAAGTACGCATACAAGTAAGCACTCAGCGCGAGGCTTGCAAGTATGTATGTATGTATGTAAATGTAATTCAGCACAATCACGTTTTAACATTTTTATTCTTACAGATCATAAAAGAAAGAAACCAACCTAATACAAGAAATGAAAAGAGGCGCTATTTTTTGAAAATAAAGTTTGATCTACAAGTTGGCCGAGAATGGAAGCATCTGATGGCAATGTGGTAAGTATTGCTAAGCTTAAACAACATTTAATATTCGAACCTCGGAGTTTATCAAGCCATTTCAATCATGAAAATCCCCTAAGTCTATAAAAGGCTTAGAGAGACCTTCATGTTTCCCAATCCACTATCCGTCGAGTTGTGTATATCCAATACACAAAGTTTCTGGTGAGTGTTCTGGTTTTGGGAGTTGCGAGCAATGAAGGGCATGCCTTAAACCCCGATTTCTTTCCTCACGGACTTCCAGTGTATGCTGTTTCATATGAAGCTGTTATTGGAGCTGAAGGCAGTATATAATTATTATTTCACCAAATATTAATCATTTAATCAAAAAAAAAATTTTTTTAATTTTGTATTTCTAAAAATGAAATCTACCGTAATACTTCCGGCAAACAACGCACATTTGTCTACCGAAAGCGTCCTTAACATTCAGCTTGTTTGTTTAGCGGTCTGATGAAGAATTTTTACAACATTCTGATCATTTATTTATGTGGGCCTTGTATTCGAATTCGCGGAATTGCTTAGAAGGGTATTGAAATTTCTAAATCAATATTAATTTTAAATGAAGAAATATTCCTTTCGCATTTGATGATTTACGATGATATGTAAAACTCATTTCATAAGCACATCCAAATGTTCGTGGTTGTTTCAGTAAATTTGTACGACGCATTTTTGCACTATTAATTAGTTCTTTTGTGGTAGTTGGAATAACATTTGAAGTACGATTTAAGATCGTTGCATCAGATTTCTACCATAAGCATTTGCTATTATTAATTAAATCTAATAAACAACTACTTTCCAATCCGGCACACTTCATGTGAGCCAAGGCATCTCATAGCAAACACGAGACAAAGCGTTCAAACTCCTTTTTAATTTAGAAATTTGCAAATATGCAAGACACTGAAGTAATGGAAACGCAATGAAAGTAAGAGAATAAAGCAAATATTGTTGAAAGTTTTGAAGCTATAGAGCGAAAACTTGCTTTTGGTATTTAATAAACACACAAGCAGCTGTGTCAGCAAACATAGAGCAAGAGACGAGAAAAGTTCAAAAAAAAAACTGTGCTCGGCCACTGAAAGGATAAAATGAAAGCAAGCTGTTGTGTGTCAAAATCGCCTGTTAGTGGTTCAACTTGTAAAACCCTGCAATATTCAAAATTATCAACCGAGCATTCCCTAGCTAAGAACTCACAATGCAAAATATAAAAAAAAAATCAAACATGAAGCTATGTCTTCTTCTTTCTTTTTGTGTATTCAATTAAGAAGTATACTTCTTGCTTATCGAATTTCCACTAATTTCCATCTTCTTCTGCTTTGTTTTGATTCAGATGTGACGTGGAGCGTCAGCGAGTGCAGAATCTGACAGTTATATCATTCTTGCAAAGAACTGTTATTAAGGTAGGAGTTCGCAGCTTCGCTATTACCAGCAATAGAAGGCGTCAGCAGCAGCGAAAAATTTCAGTAGCATAGACGCAAGGTGATATGGTGCAATTTCCCGAATTGTAGTCTAGCATTCCCACAGTCTGGAAGAAGTGTTGACATCGAAAAATATTTTGCCCGTGTAGCGCATCGGATTGCAGAGTATGGTATGAGTTTATTTTTTGTAAACTTATTCAATTTTTATATAAAAGTCTCGAATCCTGCTCTTCGCCGCTTATCGCTCAAACTGTTCATTATATTGCCTTCCGCCTGAAAGTATACATTAAATATGATAACAGTTTTGATAGCTTTGTAAGGCGTTATTTACATAAAATACCATCAAAGATTATATTACCAACGTAAGGGAATAAATTTAGCTAAAATTAGATTAAAATTTACAGAAAGAGGCATACAGTATCTTCGAAACAGATTATAAAGTTGTGCACGGAATAAATGCAAGTATAAGATTTTAGTTATTTGTAATACCTTTCTCTTGCTTTTATGTTAAGCGTTGGTATTTATTGTAAAATTGTTAATTGCTTGTTTGTTATTATCCATGAGCAGCAGTTATCAACTCTAGAAATAAAGAATTTATAGTATCATCCCTATTATGGCTGATCGCCAAGATCAACATCGGTGTAGTTGCCATGATAACTATTGGCACATATTACTATTGGCTATGAAGTATTGAGTCGACGCTGAGTTCGGACGATACTATTTCTCTTGGCACAGATTTTATTGACAACAAAAAATAAAGCCTGTTGTAATTTTTGTGCCATTGATCCTAAATGATAGTAATTGAAAATGATTCCATCCCATACAGTTTATATTTTATAACTGAAACTGATATAATTATAGTTGTGAGTACTTTGAAGAGTAAACGACTTCTGCTAGTTTTGATGAGCAAAGCGAGGAGAAAAAGAAGATCTCGAACCCCGAATTGATGATGACGGCAGTAACGTTTCCGTATCCAGTTCGAGGCAAGAGTTGCGGTTGAAGCTTTTCGCTGCCAAGTTCAGTGTGCGCGAATACCCAACTTGGCTGTGACAAGATAATGATTCTAGCCGATGTTCGATTCTCTGAGTGTACGTACGTTTGATATACTGGAAGCATGCCTTTCGTCTATCGCGATATGATCGATTTGGTTTCGCCTATTTCAGTCTTATGAAAGCTACGTGGCTTGATGGATCTTCCTGTGCTGAAACCTGGTGCTACGAACTACCAAAGTCGATCAGCTTCAGTCCGCTAATGAAGGTTTCGTCGTGAAGACTGATTGTTTCTACAATTTGACCAAAGATCCCTTCCTCATCCAACCCGGCATTGAAGCACGATTTAGATATTGAAAAGTGATCATTTTTTCCGACGGGGCGTAGCCACGAAGAATTTCGCGAATTTGATTCGAATCGTGGCGAGACGCTCATACACCGGAGTAAACGACAGTACGTGGCAGTGATGTCTCTCTTCCTCCACAAATCCTACACCGAACTTGCATTCCTTGACATGGCGGCTGTAGTTTTACCTCGCATGGTCTAATGACTTTCTTACCTTGTATCGTCCATTTCATTTCCAGGATGGCGGAATTTATTAAGTTTTAATATCGGTTATTTGTGATTTGACTACATAACAAATAAAATTAATATTTTTCGCCTTGAACAGGGTAATGTAAACAAAATACCGACTTCCCTTAAACTAAAATTTTGGAACCGCCGCTGGTTGTGCGGCTGAGGCAAATGTGTTTATTGAAAATTTGCTGGAACGCGAAAAGTAAAGCGTACCTATATTTATTTTTCTGGGCGAATTCAATTTATTTGTATTCTCACACAAAGTGGGAGTCCGTTTACAACATTATTTATTACAACAGAGAATTTATGATTGAGGTCAAAGTGAAGTGGAGCAGTAAAAGTTTAATTAGATTTTTGCTAAAGTGTTAATATAGTTTTTTGTTACACGGCACAATTCAGACTGGCTACATTCATTTACCCGAACCTATGCACATACAAAATACAACGTACGCGGATGTATTCAGATACCGTTATACGTATAATGCAATAAGCGGAAATGCCTGTTCACAATGCTGATTAATTGCATTAAAAATGTATACTAAGTAGGAAGTATGTCAATTTTTTTGTTTATATTATTAAAACTGAAATCGACAGCGAGCCTTTACGGTTTAATATCTGCGTAAATATGTAAGTATTAAGTTTATTAAAATATTCTTGCGTACAGACTATCAGTAGGCTAAAGGATATGAGTAGCCAAATGCTAAATTTAATTAGTTTCCTTGTAATTAATTAGTTTAAATTTTATAAACGAAAATTTTATGGTGGTATTTTGACTAACATTAAATTACATTGTACATTTAATTAAAGTTACTCGTAATATATATGTATGTATAGTATATGTATGTATATAAAAGCTTTTTTGCACAAACATTTAAATCAATAAATATACATATATAGAAAAAAATACCAACTACGCACAGAATACACAAAATACGCAAAATATTCACGGAAATGCAGGTTTATAAATGATAGAGGTCTCTCTGATTTGTGGTTGAAAGTTTTTGTACCATTCCCATCAACTTCATTTTCTTTAATGGATTTGGCAGTCGCAACACCAGCGAAAAGCAATCCCAAATTTACTAAGCGTTAGGTATGGTGAAAAAACCGAAAAAGTGAGATTAAAACGAATAAACGTGTACTCTACGTCAGTACCTCCGTAGGCATTCTGATGCTTGTGTGTCATGACTCATGAGTTTTAACATTTAATAGATACGACTACATACAGATGTACGATATGCGTCTGTATGTAGGCCCTAAGACCTGGTTTGCCTTCTAATGAATTTCCACCTATCCAATCCACTTCAAGCACACAATAATATATATTTATGTATTGGTATATGTATATGTATGTATGTGTTAAGCTTGATGTTACTACGCGATGTGTTTGAAATATCTAAAATACCGTACACCATCTGCTGGGCGATGACGGCCGCAAGGATATTCCAAACAGATGAATAAACCGCAAAAACTACGAGCACCTAAGACATCTTAACGATGTTCAACGAGGAGAAAAGGGGGGTTAAGGGCAGAGCACGTTCAGGAATTCAGTGGTAATTTTCATAGTAATAATAAAACGTAGGTAGCACGATAGTGAGGCAGCCGGTTATCCATTGTGCGGACATCATCATATCAAAAGGAACATCTGTGATGGAAATATTTTAATGGTAATGCGAATGGGAAAGTTGAAAAATTTAACTTTTTTGCATTTACACGTGTTCGTGTACCAATAATGAGCGTTTTAATAATTTAGTATGTTTTGAGTGTTTGGAGCGCATTTTTTGAGAGAGTGGGGATAGACATTTTAAATAAGGATACTCCATGGAATGGCACAGACTTATGCGAACAAAGTACTTATAATACTGTAATATGTATGTTTAAGATATTTGCAGATATTTGTAGTGCATTTATCTTGTTGGCCATTACTTTTTATGTACTTTCAATATGCGCATATTTAATGTCTAAAAGGTAAGTAATATGAGATTTATTTAGAGTCAATATAACTCGGTCGGGAGTTAAAATTATTCTTCTTCCTAATTGGCGTCATACACGCCTAGACCATTTTGGCCGACTTCAATAGCACGCCATTCGGTCTCCTTTACTTTTCCATCATAGGTTTATATTATTGATAATAGCCCAGAGAATATTGGACGTGAATTATTATAAAAACGGTTGGAAATCCCGCTCCCAATGAAGGGATGATGCACGAAAATGTAGCAACAGTCAGCAGTGGAAGAAAAATCGTTGCAATACTATTAAATGAAAGTGCGTCTAGCCAAGAATAGAAAATTATACATAAAGGTGATACAAATCTGCTGTGATGTGTTAAATTTGTTATAAATGCAAAACAAGCCAGTAATACCTATTAATAGGAGATCTACAAATAAGCAACCGAACTCGAGGTATTCAGTAAGAACTCATGCATGGGCATTCCAACTGCCTAACCATTAAAAAAAAGTTTAAGAAATTTAAAAAATGTATATATCTACTTTTCGTACAGACTGGAAGAGTGTTCATGTTCTCAATTTCGCTGAGTGGAAATAATTTAATTTAAGAAATAAAAACCTATACAGTTTTAGATAAATTGGAAATACTTGGAGACGACTAAAATGGCTAAAGGATCAAAACCCTAAACTTTTTTATGTTATTTTATTTTATTCTATCATACATTTCTTATTCAAACAATTACTTTTAATACTGGCTCGCGGTCAAGAAATTTTTAATAATAAAACGTATTAAATTTTTTATTTCCGAATATATGTTTTTGAATTTGCTCCGGAGGTCGTCTTCACTGTGCAGAGAGTGGACACTATACTGATTTTGAAGCTGCGAGCATATTACAACAATAACAAAACTATGATATACGTTTCACATTAGAAATGATCCACATAATAAACACACCATAAGACAATAAATTGGATTACAAAACGGACACAGAAAACTGCACATACATACAGACACCTGCTAGACGCTTGTAATATTATATCCAAACTACATTCCAAAGCATACGGATGTGTACACAAAGATTAATTAATGTTTGTATTTAATTTTTGGAATGAAATGAAAAAGGCCGCTGAAAAACGAATATTTATCATTCCTTTCTTAGTAGACAAATTTGTATCCGTATGAACTTTATAGTTTGTTACTTTTCTACAATGCCCAATAGAATAAAACAAAAAACCACTCATGCGCTGGGTGATGCCGCCAAGTACCAATCATACCTTCATAACTTTTTTAGTATTAAACTTATTTTTTTTTGTTGGGGTTTTAAGCTTGCCGAAATCAGCTTGGGCAAATTACTGGGGAATGGAAATCTAAACAAAAGCAACCCAATTACAGTAGAATCCGGATATATCGACGTCCAAGTAACCAGCGAAAATACGTCGTACTAGCCGGAAGTCGCTTAAACAGAACTCCTCTTTTTAATTGTTTTTTTTTTTATAATTCGGCTATAGGGAATAGTTACTCATCAAATACGTCGTACTAGCCGGAAGTAGGAATGTTTTTATTTGGTTATTACAAACATGGCTTAGTTCGAAGAATTTTTTCGAATTATTTACCCAACAAGGAGTGATTGATTAACTGTGTTAATTAACTGTGAACGCAAACCTTAAACATTGAAATACTGGTACTTTAATTAATCTCGGCCGGAACGTTCGGATGTTTTCAAAGTGATATAGAGCTTCATCTGAAGGGCTCATATGCTCAAATATCATCCATCTACACCAAATAGTTGTGGATATGACAATTTCAAATTTTATCTTATCCGTGGTCGTGTCACCATACATTGGCATTGCCAACCGCCACATTCATTTAATTGCAGGATATATTCCATTCCTTGTCCTGGGCATCCTTTTAGGTATGCATTTATTTAACTCCGGTGAAAAAGGTGACAATAACGTGTATTAAAAAATAAATAACCAAAAGTTAAGTTCTAATAAGTTTATTTCTTTTAATAGTGACCAGATGATGGCCTTGAGCTAGTGCTGTTTTTTTCCTGTTGTTTTCTGTATATTTATTGTACATGAAATAAATAAATATCATCTATCTATATTTTAATAGTGAACCTCTGGGTTCATATGTTCCACAATGCAGTACATTTGCAGAGAAAACGGGCAAAGAAAAAATGTAGAGCTATTTTTTTTTTTGTTTGTTTCTACTAGAATGGATCAATGTTAAGCAGAGCATAAACATAACAGGTACTCGAGGAAACGAAACTGCCTTTAACAGAAATTGGAGAAAACTAGCCTTTAGTCCTTCAGCAACAAGTAATAAACAACTGTTAATTTTTACAGCGAGATTGGGCGACCAGTTTGGAAATTTGGGGTTTACAATGTATCCAATTGCAACCAATTTAATTACGTCAAAATGTGGCAGTGCATGGGGGATATCTTGTACCATTCCACCATCCGGGTGGTTATTTAGCTGTTTGCTTTTTCTTTTTCCTTTGCCTTGCAGACACAACAATTTATATATGTTCGTATGTATGCATTTATGTTTGAGTATGTATGTAGGAGCATCTACCATTAATAATCCCTTTGAAAAATTCTCACTGACCATTTTTTGTAATTGCACGCAAATGAAATTTCCTCCATTTTCCATTTTATTACTTGTACACAAAATTCCTTTTTTTCGGTGAAGGTACAGTGGGGAATCGCAAACGAGAAAATTCGAATAGGGTTTGCAACGAGAGTATGGCTTGTACAAATTCATTAATTCTTTATATTCCCACAGTTAGCCAAACGACATAAATTAAGTTATTATAAGCGGAAACTGCATATTATATATAAAAATCAAATTTTATTTCAATCTTTTATGAAAAATAAATGGGGAAATCTCTGTTTTTGGTCCGATTGGCCTGAAATTTGAAACCTTAAGTTAGGGTGCGTTGGTAAGGAATACTTTTACAAAAAATGGATCCACTAGATGGTGCTAGAATAGAAAACTCAGATGCGATTATAAATGGTTTTATAGTCCGATCAAAGATATAAAATATGTCCATAAATTCATTGAATGGCTCTGTAGTCGAGATTTACAGAAACCCTATATTTATTATGCAGTTAAAAACAATGCTCCTTGCATTATTTAGCCAGTAAATTATAATTTCGTACGTAGGCAACAATATCATTGCCTGTAATTTGTTTATAGCAAACAAGATGTTGAATCGCAAATAAAATATTTTTCGAAGAGAAACGGTGAATCCTCTTTTCAAATGATCCTTCACTTCCCAGTTTTTTATTCTCTTTAAAAGTTCTTTGTTGAAGTTTTCTACAAATTAAAAAAAGCAACAACATTTAATTACTCTAATATTTACAACCGACTAAATGTAGTTCACTAATGTCGACTTCGAATGAATCGATTATTTAATTGAAAGAATTTTGATGGTGCTAATAAACTTATATAATTTGTAAAATTTTTCGTAAAGGCTATACTTTATTCGCAAATATAGCGTTGTTTGGACACTCGCTCAGTTTTCGTGACATACAAAATTTTTCACGCACTCCCAATATTTCCACCTATGATTGCACTGTAACCGTCCAGATAAACAGTGCATAAAACCGTGACAAAGATTTAAAGGCATTTTTAACGGGACAAAGGAGTTTCAGCATTCCATATCAGCGAATAATTATAATTCTACAACAACCAAGCGGCACAAGCGTAGTATGCATGAATGCCCGTACACATGTACATATGTATGTGTATATTGGTGAAGGCGGTAGAGGGATGGCAAATATAATTCTCCTGTGATGAGTGTGCACTTGTGGCATTTGTATAATATTTATCATTAACTTTGCATAACTTCCTCCGAATTGGTTGATCGCAAAGTATAAATTTACGTATTCTTTCGTTTTAGTGAAAGTCAAATATATTAGAAGAATGTGAAAAATGGCAAAATAATTTTATTGCATTGTGGAGTTATTCCTCCTCGCAAATCTACTTATACCACAATTCAGCGTTTTAAATTTAAATTTTCAAAAAAAAAATATTTACAAAAAACAAAATTGTCTTATACGCGATTTCGGAGACTCATATTTGTATTTACATATACACCAGGGAGGACAGAATACTGAATTTGACGCCCTTTGTGGTACCACCAAATGTAATGCAAATAAATAAGAACCAAAAAAACGTTAGTTAGTAGCTATAAAGCAGGGGCGTATGCGACTATTATAAGAACAATACAAAAACGGCCTTATTTAACAATTCGTATTGGCAGATTCAAATTTTGGTTATTATTACCATGCCCATATTTTAATTCGGTCACCACAAGAAGAGTTTGGAACGATATCGCTGCATACAACGGGAGTACAATAAACTAATTCGCTTTACGGAAACGACTTTCTTTCAGGAGTGCAGTTAACTGAATAAATAGGCTTCTAAGAAGACCCAAACTGTATCTAGATTATTGTTATTAGATAGGGGTGTTCCCTTCCGTTAAAATAATTTCACTCAGAGCCTTAAGCTAACACATATTAACTCATTGGGGAATGCCATATTCTAAATAAATATTTTAAGAAAATCACCTCACTCTTAGGCTATTTAAAAAGTGTGGCACTTTAGACTTCCAAAGTGTATGAGTTTATTGGTTATAACACGTGGGCAGTTACGTTCTGGCGTTTCGACTGCCATACCGAAAAACCAGCACAAGCTTTCCTCAGATAGTCCCATCTAAACTTGCAGTGGGCTCTCAAAAAACCATTAAGAATCATTAGACTCTCCCGTTTGAAATTTAGAAGTCTTTCAAAGATCTTTCATGATTGACATAGACAAAAGTTTGACAAAAACACTTATGAGGCCAAAAAATAACAAAACAAACAATATCATTTCCTTGATTTCCATTATAATTACAGTTGATTATTAAACCCCATATTTTAACTTATAAGGCCGCAACGCTGGTCAATGTTATAAAAGAACGGCGCATATTTTTACAAAATTCACACTGTCAAATTTTTATAAAAATATATTTAATTCAATATTATATATAAACCATACACATATTTGAAAATTTATAATTAAATGTAAGTTAAAATTTAATTTGTTTATTCTATCAACATATCAGTTGATTACAAATGAAACATATATTATTCAATCCATTTTTAATATATGCCCACACAAAAATATTGGCACAAGGATTTTTTTATAAATTTTCACAATGCTTTTCATGCTAAATCAGTTTCGCTGATTTCTTTATAAACACATTATTCATTATATAACACAGACAAGATATTTTAAATATTTTTAAGAATTTTTTGTCGACTGTCTTTTGCTTTGCTTCCATATAACAATAAATTTTGGCAATGCACTAAAGGCATGAACACAATCGTGAGTCTACATATATTTTTGCATTTTAAGTTTTAGTTTTCAAAGTTTTTTTTTTAACATGCAAACAAATTATTTGAAGCTATGAAAATGTTGCCATTTCAGAATTTATGTAGCATTGTAGCTGTTCCTTTTAAATATTGCACTATGGCTACTATTGTAGGCAGACGGCAACGCTGGTTGCAAAGCCTCCAAAACACAACAAATGCAAGTGGTCATTTATAACTTCAAGCTTCACGTGAAAGCGTAAAGCTGCTAAAATATAATCCTATGAGAAACAGCCCTGAAGTTTGAAACAAACAAAAAAGAAACAAATTGCAGGAAATAAATGCCCTAAAAGCCATTAGTTATATTTATGATCAGCACGCACCTGTATCCTAAATTCCATGTTGAAAAAAAAACAAACAAAAACCAGTCGCGTGATTTTTTGGACAGAATTCAGTGCATTGTTGTATGCGCGTGTTGAGAATGTCTTAAAATATATATTTTTTTTTTACATCACTCGTGCATATATCTAATTGTTGACGGATATTATAGGGAAATTATCAATATTGTTTTGAACTACTCTTTTTTAAAGCTTGATATGTACTTGGAAACATGTCTAAAAACCTTCTTAAAAACTTAAAACTTGCTCAATTTGTATTACAAAAATTTTGAAACTAACAAAAAATGTAAAAGTTCTGACGGATTTATGAAATACAATATCGTCAGTCAGATTTTAATAAATATAAGTATATACACAAGTCGAAAATACATTCATTTTTACATACTTTTTTCATTGGGCAAAATTCCATCCATCAGCAATACTGAAGAGAAATTGCGCCATAACATGCCTAATGAAGTAGGTTGAAATTGTAATAATTCCCAAACCAATCTAGATGTGAACCAGTGATGTGCGAATGCACAGAGGATAACACAAAATGATTTATGAATTAGGAAAGTTACTCATACGCCCCTATCGCCATCTAGAATTATAATTAATATGTAATAAATAATTTCACTTCCAAATGTTCAACGGTTATGATGTTATTTTTTTAATCGTAAAATGGAAAACGATGTACATGTGTAGTTGCATACATTTGTTCGGACAGATCTTATTCGAATTCTCCTCGAATTGCAATGGCAAATCTCCGAGTGTATTTCTGCCATGAAAACACTTCTCAGATAAACATCTGCCATTAGAAGTCGGCGTAAAGCTGTAAGCATCTAAATATATGCAACATAATGTAAGCGCCATATTATTATTACTTTTATTATTATTGAGGCGTCTCCAAAGTGATGCCATTTAAATTTCAATAAGATACCGATGATAAAAATGATAATGATAATATTAACAATAATCATAATGATAACTCAGGTACGCTGTTTAACTGCACCATGATTTCAAAATAGTAAAATACAGAGATATTTACAGAAAAACTAACCATCTTAAAAACATAACACAAAAGTAAACTGAAACGGGGAAAAAATATGTCCCAGTACGTGTGTATTCTCAAGAAGTATCAAATACTTTTATAATTACAACTATAGTTGAAGTCGTACGTGGCAAGTTGGTAGCTGCAGTAACCGTCGTGGCATCCGACTTACGGTTTGATCAGAAGAAAACCGCACAATTCCAAATAATAGATACAGTTGGCTTACGGTGCGAAATCTATACTGTAATAAAACTGTGGCAAAATTTAAAATTTCAATGAAAAAATTACCTGAGGTAATGGAGGAATGTATTTCGAGCATTTTTGAAATTTTTGTCTGGCTGTTTGTATGGTTGTCTATTTGAGCGCTGTAATCTTCGAAACAACTGAACGTATTTTCACAGGATTTTAACGGATGGCCAGATTGTAATCTCAGCTATCACATAACGTATATTTCATCAAATATTTCATGAAAAGCAAAAACAATGGAATAGAAATGATTCAGAATCATTTATTTTTTTTTTTTTTTGGTTTTTTTAAATTTGTTAATAAATTTTTGTTTTACATTAAATCTCCGAGTGTTTCAAATTGTCATTGAAACCCAAATCCACTTCTGTTAAAATTACTGTTGAGCATTTGTGAAAGAGGTCAGCTTATCATTTAGAGGCAATATATTATTTCACTTCATTTGACCTAGTCATATTTATATTTGTATATACATACGTTTATCGTAAATAAGTGCAAACAGTAACCATGAATATATGTAATGGATAATTTTCGTGCGTGTCAGTATTAATGGGAAATATTGCCTGCTCCATGACTGCTTGCCAATCGAATAAAACGCGAAGAGTTCATTAGCATTGAAATCCCTTATGAAGCTGCTAAAAAAAAAACGTATGTAAATGCAATTGTTTACAAAACATGTAAAAGTGACAAATACTTTATGGTTTACAAATTTACTTTCCGAATTAATCCAACAGATTTTCGAAAACTGTTTGCAGTTATCACATTGCTCACTTATTTCATTTAGTCATATTACTATTAAAATTTTTCGAATTCAATAGGTTTTGGAAAGCGTATCTACAAATGTGCATACATAAGTAATTAAGCGAGAATTTAGAGAAATTTATTTTTATCAATTGCTTACTTGTGGAATATTGTGTATTGTCATGTCTCTTATATATCTATATTTATTATTTTATGGTTGTCGCTCACACCGCTGGTTATCCGGTTCGATGGTTTTGTGCAATGTCGCTTTTAATTCCACAAATGAATTGTTAAAACTGGGTCAATTGGTTAAGTTCTTTTCGGTTTTTCACTTTATACATCAGCCAGTTTCAACAACGAATACAATGCATACAAGTAAGAATACATGCAAACACATATGGATTCACATTTGAATATATGTATTTGTGTGTACTATTTATGTATATGTTGGTTTGTACACGTGTAACATGTCATCTGTCATTCTCATTTGTCGTTAATGGAGAAAGTCGCCTGAGAGCAAGGCCACCACTGGTAACCACCGGCATGCAAAAAAATATTATTTGTTCACTTTCAATAAAAGTTGAAATATGTAGAATTATTCAGTTTTTATTTATTTTACATACTACATATGGGTATCATTCGGTACTTAGCTGATATCTGAATGCCTTACACACTCATACATATGTACACTCATACATAAATACTTCTACTTGTGTACTTTTACTTATACAGTAGCTCAAATCGAAACTCGCGCAGTTTTTCAAATACTCACAGTATTTTCCCTCAAATTTTTTAAATTAATTTTGTACCAAAATACATTTTTTCTATAACAAAAACAGTGCACAAAATGCACCAAACTTCTGTGATCAGAACTTTAGGACCAATTTTTGGTATGCAGTTTTGCTGCCAATTTAATTTTAGTACAATAACAAGCAAGTTTCCAGAATCGCAACACTACCATTGATTTTTGATTATTTTTTAAGGTTGTCTGTTTCTACGCCAAACGCCAATTAATCAGCAAACCGATGACGAGCGTTCGGTCGGACTCTATTCGTTATTACAAATTTGTTACCACTAAATAAGACGATACTCGTATGAAAAGTCTACCGGTAGTAAGTATGCACAGTGCTTTGTTACCCATATCGAAAGTTTTGTTATCGGTATAAAATAGATTTGTATATGGCCGATATCTGAATATTAAATACACAACTAGTAAGTGGCTCCAAAATATTTACAATTTTCAGATGCGTGCTGGTATGTAGGACTATGAACCTATTTTTATTTATTTTGATTTACATATTACTTTCAACTCCTCGGTTAAGTTGTAAGTTAAAATTAATTTTCTTGTTCTTGCAATCTAACCCAATATTATTAATAAACCCAATAAAATCTAAGTATTTTTTCTCAAAAAACCTACGAAACTAATTACATATACGTTATTAAAACTCTGCTCATTTAAAAAATGTATGTACATCTTGTAATTACCCTCTGTCGATGTTATTAATTAAATATTTTATTTAGAAAATAGTTGACTTGCATATCCTTCAAAAGATATGCAAACCATAAGAAATGTAAAGAAAATGTTTTTGTTTTCAGAAAGGAAAAGGATTTAGTTTGCGCTTATCTCAAAATAGTTTTGTGGCACAAAAGTTATTTGCACAACTACTCAGCAGTTTGTTGCTTATTTTGCTCAACATATTTATTTATAAGAGTATGAATGTTTGCATATAACACAATTAAATTCATAAATGTCATAAATAGCAAATTAGACTTTTCATCGGCATGTACATATTTACTCGTAGATACCTATATTTCTCCTTTCTCCTTATCTCCATTGCAGCGGAAAATTACATATGGATCCTGAGTAGATATAGACATCTGTGCTTGCAAAACTGTAAACTACGATTTCTATATATCTATCTATAAGTATATACAAGATATCTATATTCATACATCCTTTCATGCGTATGTATCGAAAATATTTGCATCCGAATGCCCTCAAGAGAAACAAACATAAATGTCACACAATTTTAGAAAACTTTTAGCATTAGCAAACTGGTGTTAATATCAGTGATGCCCATACATACACCCGCACATACAAAATAGATGTCTTTAGGGCGGAAATGACTGAAACTTGATTATGCATATGTGATTTTAACTTTACAAAATGAGTTAAGCGCCTAATGGTTAAACATTTAGATCGTGCCTGCGTCCTTTAGTATTTAAGTACTTAAATATTTATATGCTTATGAATTTGTGTATTTATTGTATGTTGTTGCTCAACATTAGGTGCACGTATATACGTAAGCAATGCAAGTCCATTCAAATCGTTTTAATTTAATATGCACGACTATTGAACATTTTGTAAAAATGTAGCTGCTGGCCACGAAGATGTCGTAAATATAAATGGTATTTAAAATTTCCTTGGCATGTTTATAATCTTTGATTCAACAATAACTCTATATTTTTTCTTTTTACTACACTTTATTAATTTTTTTACATTTCCAGGAGTTAATATTTCAAAATTTTCTACTGAATTTTGAATTTAGTTTCAAATGCTGCAGCATGTGCGCCACTCCTTACTATGGATATTATCTTTTGCTTAAATTTAGATCTGTACCTGTCTCAAAATTTTGCGGTAGTAGTAATAATGTATCGCTTTATGATCTGGTTGGCATACCGTTGGTTGGTTGGTTGATTGGTTGGTTTTAAGCTTTAATATGGGGAAAAAATCTTTGGAATCTATTTGAATAATTGGCATTATTATTGTGATTTTCATCGAAAGAGAGATGTGCAAAGAAAATTAAAAAGGAAATATAAAAATATGACAAATACAGTCAACATACGCTTTTAAGGTACATATCGTAATTTTAGTACAAAACTTGGAGCATAATATAAGAAAGCCGAGGTATCTAAGAAGGCGAAACTGCGATACATTTAATTGTTGTATATATTTTGACGGTGGCACTGCCAATTGCAGCCTTTGGTTAGAAAACGAATACTCACGTTTTTTAATTGCACTGGCGATTACGGTAATCTGTTACCCAATGATTCCAACCATCCAGTTGAAATCCATGCTGATCACGAAGTATGTTCCAATGTCGTCGTCGCAAATAATTTGTTTGTGTAGGTTCAGTTCTATAGTCGATCCATCTCTGTGCACCTAATTTCATAAGGTAGGTAGTTTTGTAAAGATAAAGCGGAGCACAATCCTAATTTCGATTCGGCCCTGAGTCCGTGCCAAACGACCATTGAAATTGAAAACTGCTTTTGACAAACCTCAGTCAGACAGTGTGGAATGGCATGAGCCCCACTTTGCTAACCTGAGGATGATTTCACAATGACATTGAACCTGAGAAGAGCTCGTAGTTTGAATAGTGATGTCAACATTTGTCATGGCAAACCATCCTCAATAGATAAACAGCAGTCTCGGTTGGTATACTATAATGATATTCTGAAGGTGTCATGAGTTTAAAGACTCGGCGCGATAAATATAACGTCAGGACCTATATACACACGTGAGCACCGGTTTAAATATCTTCATTCTTCTTCTGAAAATATGCCAGCAAGTTTTTTTTAGAGATAAATGGAACGGTATTGTTCAGAACAAAAACGGATTAAAGATGGCATATATTATAATCGTGGTGAAATTCTCTACTATACCCAGCCTTCCTATTTTTTAATTTTCCCTTTTAGAGCTTATCCGCATGTGGAATATAAATTTTTCTGATAGTTAATACAGATTCATCACAAGGAAGGTATCAGTCCAATAAAAAATATTCTAAGCCAGTCACTCATTACTCGATTATGTTCTATCAATTAGCATGATATTATTTTATGTAATAAATGATACTATCCCACCTTTATAGTTAAAGTTTTTATTATCTGGCAGTAAAATGTATTTTTGCTTAGTCCCATGATTCGTAAAAAAAACTTATAAATAACTTTTTGACCTTTTATTACTAGCTTTTTGACCATAACCATAAGGTAACTTCTTTCAGTTAGCCTTTGAAAAACCTTTAAAAAACACCAAGAGAGAGAGAGAATAGTTTACGCAAAATTAGTTGTCCATTTTAAGCCCTAAATACTTTGTGCTTTATTTAAAACTTGTATGAAAATTGTTTTTAAGCCGTAAATTTTATTTAGCCCATTTTAGACATTCTTTCTGCAGACATCTTCAGGACGTTTTCAATGATGTTCAGATCAGAGGATTACAGGCTATTCACCTGTAAAATATGTACATTATTTTCATCGAGAAATACTGCATTTTTTCTCTAAATTCAATTTAGAGCAAATAATTTAAAGGCGTTGCCTGTGCGACTAACTTTTCAGGTACGTCTATAGGTATCTGAGCAATCATTGTTAAATTGTAACTTTGACTAGGTTTTGCATATTCCCTTTTTTAGGCAATTAAAATAAGTCTACTTCACAACCAAAGCTTTCCCCTCTATGGATTAGAATTGCAAGAGCTTGTGCAAATCTTCTTACATACATAAATACATAAACATATATTCTATTTAGTTATACATACCTTGAGACGGGATTTAAATATAAATAAAAACTTTTGATCCTTGTAATAAAAAGCGATTAAATGTTTTGGAAATAAGTCACCAACGCCAATGTGACCCACTCTTGATTTGCGCGCCTATGTGGCCCGGAGCCGGCAAGTAAACAAATAGGATACATACAAATCTTCGCATTATTCACTGTTACATTCCATTTCCGTACCTTGCAGCCGTTTAATTTTTATTATGTTAGTTCATATCGCCACCACCAACATTCGCTCTACGATTTAACTTAGAGCTTAAGCTCGTCAAGGAGATAAGAGCCGGAAATTGACGTTATTTTTATTTTTTCTCAACTACTTCATTCTTGTTTGCACCAAGAGCAAAGGGCTGTGAGCTTCGTCAGTCGCAATACTTCCCTACTACGAGTGAGTATGTAGTTGTTCCTTTCGTAAGTGCGTACTTCGGAAAAAATACGC
The DNA here is from genome assembly GCA_951828415.1 of Anomoia purmunda. Lineage (NCBI taxonomy): Eukaryota > Metazoa > Arthropoda > Insecta > Diptera > Tephritidae > Anomoia > Anomoia purmunda. The sequence goes on along the minus strand of OX639993.1, from coordinate 240,551 downwards.
AACATTGAATTGCTACAAAGTGTCACACAAGGCTAACTCATATAAAGTGAATTTACTAAAGCAGCTGATTTGAATTTTTTATTTGCCTAACGGCCTCGAACGTCAAATTGAAATTTTTCTTGGATATAAATTTGTGAAATAACTTGACAGTCTAAGCTGCAAAAGCAAAAACAATGTGGAGAGAAATGGCAAATGCGTTGGTTATTCTTGATTTAAGAGATCCTACTTATTTTCGTGATCTACCTCTTCTTCTACTCTGTAATCACTAAGTTGCGTATATCTATCATCTACATTTTCGATTTCGCTTTGCTCAAGTGCGTAAAAGGAATGGCTTCATATAGCACGTGAAGTGTGATAATATTGTTACTGTCTTTTGTGAATTGTCTATTGCATGCACCCAAGATTTACATTTAAATCATAAAAGAATATTTCAGCTTCACATTAAAAATTTTCAAAAAACGAATAGCAATATAGGTCTTAGACTCGCAGGTGAGACGGAAAATTATTTTATACTTTTTCGTTCGCTTTTGATTTAAAATTTTTTTTTGTTTGATGCTTTTTAGTTTATTTAAAAGGTTCCTTAAAATTGAAGCATCATATAATTATGAATCCATCTTTTCATATATGTACATATGTATGTATTTCATACGAGCCATATATCTTCCCCACAACTCAATTGGGAAGCTTTTGCATATTGCGCATGAAACAAACCATTCACGCAGTTTTTACTTTTCTTTCATAAACTTTGAATTACTTTTTACTTTTCGTGTACTTGGTTTTTTTGAGCGTATCCTCATCGTTCGAAGTAGAAAAAACCAAAAATTTTCTTGATAAAAGAAAGTAGAGGCCACTGATATCGACCCATGCATCTAAACTTCAAATTCCAAATCATCTAAGGCGTTGCCAGTATTTGCCACAAAGTTTGGCTTCCCTAGATTCCAAGTATGACAGCTATCCTTTTAGCATAACCAAAATATCAATAAAAAACCAATAACAAAAATAAACTCAAGGGTCACCTTCCGACGTACCGACAAGGAAAGCGCAGTGCGCACGATGCACTATGGCGCCTTTTGACTTTTTTCGTTTCAAAAATCATAACTTTGGAACTGATGGAAAATTTAAATTGTATTTGAAAGCAAAATATCTAAGCTTTGAAATAAATATAAATTCAAGGTGTTGCAGTACCAGGGCCGTTTGAAATTTATTATCGAAGTTGCGATATATTTGGAAAATGCAAAAACCAAAATTTTTCAGTAAATTCCTCGGAAAACTTATGGTTAATAAAGTTGCTTATAGACATATTATGAAATAAGTTAATAAATTCTAAAAAGGGGCGTGTCACTGTCCACTAATGAAAAAAAGTTGTATCTCAGTAACTGCTTTACCAAAATCTAACCAAATTTGGGAATACGATGCATTTCTTCCTTCTTGGTTTGAGTAATTTGTTGGTATGCGGGAAGTTTGCCAGTTTTCATGCTTCTGCCAGACACTGAGAAAAATTTTAGTATTGGGGATAGCAATACTCCTACATTAATCTCACCTTTTCTACAACAACTCTGTGAATCAGCAGCAAAGTGATATAGGGAAGGATGGTGGGAAATTTCTTCATAATTTTTTTGTAATAATTTAAAAGTGGTCAAGCATTTGCAGTCAATTAGAACCGGATCCTCTCATTCATTGATATTGTCATTTGATTTATTTTATTGGTTTGTTAGAAGAAAAATTGAGCTTCATATAAAGAAAAAAGATGTTCTTTTTTAAATTATTTCTCAGTTAACTTTTGAAAGAAAAAAACAAAAAAAAAAATCTGGAATGATTGATAAAATGTGAGTCCTATCTAAAAGTAAGTTATAAAAGTTATTACAGGGCATTTCATGTAATTTTATTTGTTGTATCTCATATATATATGGAAATATGTGGCACCACCTGGTTAAGCTATAGAACAATTTATTTACTTCACTTAAGAAATCCCGAAAAGAGAAGAATTTGGCTTCACTTCGTTCATTTCGATGCTTAGACGATTACAGCGTCATGCAAGAAAAAACAAAAAAAACCCGACTGAAAGCCTGGAACAATTTCTTGAAACTGAATTAAAATTCTGTATCAAAGCCCCACAAAGATGGCTTCATATAGCGGTAGACAGGAATGCGCTTTTTGTGCGGCATCAACTGATGGTGACGTGCTGAGTGTGGATGACATTTTCTGTGGCCATAAAACATAAAATTAAATTACCGAGGAAGTGACTGCAGTGCAAACTTTTTTAGTGAAGCCATTGTCGTTGAGGTTGTTGAGTATTTTTGAGTACTATTCAGTTTATGACTTTTATTACTTTTTTATACTTACTATTTGTGATATACCTGCTGGCCGCTTGAACGTGCTTACGTTCCTGTTATATACATACACAAACACACACCCACATATGTACATACATACATACATACCCATGCATGTAAATAAATGGGAGAATGCATATACATAGTTGCACTGAATGCGCAAGGATGCTTCGGAGGACCGTCCTACATAATTGGTGGGGTAAAGCCAAGTGCCAGTGCTAAACGGGGTCCAGCTTGTTTCGCGCACCAATTCGTTGTGGCTGCTCGTTGTGTCGTATAGCGTAGCACGACTGCTAACTATGCCGAATTAATAGTAAACTTACCAGGGCCATATTTAAAGAGGGTAAACAATTAATTGTGCTCGCTCTTTGAAAACAACATTTATTTAAGCTCAACTATCCAAAACGAGATAATACATATATATAGATTGTCTTCTATGTAATTATGTATGTATCCAAAGTAGATAGCAAAGGTAAACGAAATCGAACGATTTTTCAGTTGTTTAATCTTTTTATAGTTATCCATTCAATCAAGTTTTATAGATATTAGGTGACTAAAATATTCTAAATAAATTTTTTTTTAATACTAACCTATATTTTGGAAATGTTATGTAATGAATGTAATGAGTGTGCCAGTTTTCATTTTCGCCTCCTCAATTTATTAGATATTTATATTAAATATATATATGAGGCTAAAGAGCTTTGACTCTTTAAACAAACACATTACGCGAGGGACAAAATACAGCTGAAGAAATGCTAGAGGAGCAAGCAAAAATATTTATAAAACATATGTTAGAAATTTAGGTGTCGAAACCCCCCCCCTTTTGACCAGTTTCTGTATACCGCACTCACATACGTAAATATATACTACATAGTATGATGTGATGAGCTAAACTTACTCTTGACATTTAATGGATTTCAGCTGGAACAAAAAGCAGTAGATCACAAAAGGAACCGGGGCCAAGCCGTGGCAATCGTAACATTTTCTCCTACAGAACAATAAAATAACTTTGCTCGAAAAAAGTACATACATATACATATATAATAGATTTGAGCATACCCAGTGGTATGGGCGCACTCATGGTGTATGTGTATTTGAAATTTTGTTAGCCTTTGTCATTGTATCAACTATATGTGTATATTTTCTTTGCATGTAACTATATATGTACGTATATATCTACATAGAATTAATGACCTGCTTGTCACATGTATGTGTTGGGGAATATATGCAGATATTGTACGTACATATTTCACGCTTAGATACTTTTTTATGACAAAATAAACCTCGAAGAGAGAATTCCAGTCTCATTCGCGTGAGGGTGCTTAGCTTTGAGTTTTAATTTGACCAGAGATATAATATTATTGACCACAGGATTTTTAATAAATCCATCATTTTTCTCTTTTTCACACGAGTATTGTATTCAGGTACATGTTCCTATAGGGATTTGGTTGTTGGTAGTCGGCTCGTTAGAACTCGAACTCTTGCACTCCGATTGACTTTTATTTGTACTACTACTAATATTGTTAATGTGAAAGCTTGTGTGTGTGTGTGTGGGTGAGCGTATGAGTGTGCTATTACCTTTTCAGGCCCAAACGCCTGGACGGAATTGTACAAAATTTAGCATACAAATAGCCTATACCCTACGTTAACATAAAGGTTATATTTTCTGGAGAGTTGCCTTCTGTTAAAAAGTTATAATCAATTACATAAATACATAAGTTAAGTGAAATCAAATATTGTAAAATGACTATCAAACGAAAGAAGCTTAATATAGCGTAATTTCCCAATTACTATTAAAGAAGTTTCCCAGCTGTTTATATGCAAATTAAGTTAAATAAACAAATAAACAACGTTTTACAATATTCGTGTCAAACTACAAATTTTAAAAATTCGTAATTTCAAAAATAATTTTGGATAGGGTTGCCTCCTGTTTTAAACCGGATAACTTAAATTGCAAAAAGTTAAATCAAATATTAAAATAAGGGTCTCAAATGGAAAAGTTTCAGCTTCATTTTTGGAGAGGGTTGCTACCTGCTTAAATAAATTAATTTAATTTAGTTAACGGAAGTACAATGTAATAAGATTCAGAGGAAGTAGGCTTAAGAATTCTTCTTTATGAAAGTGAGACTTTTAAATGTCACCATCTTTTGATTACGTTGTCCATTTCCAACAATAAATTAGGTTTCCATAAACTTGAATGCCATATTGCGAATGTGCCAATGAGAAAAAAGTTTGAGCAACCAACCGTAATCGGAAATTTTGAAGTAGGTGTAGATTTTGTTTTATAAAAAAAAAATTAAAACCCTAAACAAGAAAAATGGATTATAGGTTATTATCTTTAGTGAAATTATTTATTTCCTTTTCTGTTGTATTTGAATGCATAACGTTAAGCCGAATGCCATGCGTATGAAGCGGCGGGTAAAAGCTAGTTTTTATATAAATACTTAAGGTTATGTACAAAACGTGTTATGCAGATGATGCTCAATTACACATTTCAAAGATTTTCGGAATACATACTTACACATACTTATAAAAAAAAAACATAGATGCCGTATTAGGGTACATCTTTAAAAAATTAACTGCACCCGTAGCATTTATAGACTTTAATTTCTAGAAAATCGCTGATTTAAAATTGAACTAAAAAAGCACTTGAAGTACAACTGTCCAGGTCCTCCGCACACCTTTCGCTATTTGCTGTTCGGACTCCAACTTCAACCGGAGCAACTGCTGCCCCATTTGAAAAATATGGTTTATTTTCGGCGCATGCATTTGTGTGCAATCCGGCGCGTGGTGCTCGGTGCTCGGCGCTCGGTGCTTCTTGTATTTATTGTCCCTTACTTACTTAATTTTTCTCAATTTCTATTCTGAGCTTGTCACTACCGCTTCCGCTGACAAAGCAAAAGCTAACGTTTGCGCACCGGAGGAATTATATATATATATATTGTACATATACTGTTCATATGTATTTACATATTATGTGCGTATGTGTAAAGCATCTTATGTTTTAATTTTTTGTTCATGGTGACTTTTGGTCTTCTACAAATCAGATCATCTCAACAATATTGACAGTCAAACCAAGATATCAATTTAGATGTTCATTCTATCGTTCCATATTCTTTGCCTTCTGCACACGAAAATCCTATTATTTCATATTTGTCAGCATATATGTAAGAACACGTACAGGTATATATATACTTTTATAAAATCATAGAACTATTTACTTCATGATTTGATTTATGAAAATACTCACATACTCATCTTCCTCGTTAATTTATTATAGAAACGAATATATTGTACATATGTATATTGCTACATACATAGGTATGAGTACTAAGGAAATGAAGTGGGATAATAAAAGATAAAAATCAACTAATAACCACTACAGTAAGTCTCTTTGAATAGCGACAAACCTACACACACACACACCAAGTAAAACAATGACAAATGGCGCGCCTGAAGCAAACTTGTCAGCATCTTAAACTGCATCTGTGAAATCTCGAAACTATTTTTGCATTTTAATTAGAGGATTTCATTCTCTTAATGGCATGTCTGTGCGGTATTGCCCGCGGCTCATGTAAAGGGTGTTCCGAAATAAATGACCCTATTGGAAGATGTAGTAATTTTGGCAAATTAGAATTTATGAATTTAGAAACTCCGGCCGTTTTTAGACTATTCGATATCGCAATTTAGCGTTACTCACTGGGAAGCTAAATCACCGCAGCTTCCTATCCCAAACAAATTTTTGTAGGCTTTTGTTTGAAGTCACCGGCTTATGTAAATAAACCCCAGACTCTGGAAACCCTAAGAGTAGAAAACACACTTCAAGAAACCCAAAGCTAATCATCAGATATGTTGATGAATACTATTAAACTTGCCCAAATGATAACTAGATGGCAGCGCTCACTTTACTGAAATCATCTTCATTAGCATAATATTAAAAAATTTAAAATAATAAATATTTAGAAATCACACCATTTTCTTTCCATTGATTCAAAAGGTAAGAGCCAGAGAAAAGTGGGACATTTATTTTGGACCACCGTGTACAAGTTGATTTTCTTTATTTCCATTATTCTCTTACTTACGGCAATTGCGGGTCTATTAGGCTTCATTGAGTTAGTTTAGCTAACTGCATTGCTTTTGGACCAACAAACTTAATTAAAAGATATTGGGGTAACAATATTTTTCTTTTTATTACCATCGTGTTCATAAACTGGTCGGTCTTAGCACTTACGGCCGAGTTGTGAGAAACCCGGAGGAATATATATGAAAGACATAAGACAAAATTCTGCAAAAAAAAGTATCTTCCTGTCTTTGTTTTCATTTTAATAGAGCGAATTTCTTAAATGAACTCCCAGAATCGCATATCTTCAATTGCAATGATTTCCTTAAACATTTAAACAAAGTAATATTTATGAAGTCATGGGTGAAAGTTTTTTCAGTGGCCGATGTTATTTACATACTTACAAGTTTTTATTTAAATTTTTTTGCTCTCTCCTCTTTAAGAAATGCTTGCCTGACATCGGATAACGACTTAGTACATCGCTCAAAATGGAGGCACACCACCGCCATCCGTACTGAAGCGGACAGTTGCACGGTTCCATAGAGCAGATTAATTTTCGCCTTTGCCCTGTCCTTTCTATCCGTTTTGCGGTATCCCTTCATAAAATTGGAATTTATGAAAACTTTTCCCAGTCATTAATCTTCATAATTTTTATTGCCGTTTCAGAAAAAAAAAATAAATTCATATTGAAACAACTAACAAAAAGGTTGTAAACGCAATTAGCCAAGTTGCGTTTACGGAGTGTTAAATAAAAGCGAAACAACGGGGTGTTTAAAAGAAACAAATATATACGTGTGTATTTTTGTATGTAGACTTTGAAACACGAAAAATAAAACAAGACATGCAACAGAGCTAAACTGAAAGTGAAAGCCAGTACAGATGAAAAATTAATCACATCCGCTCAGACCGTAAATAATAAAAGTAAAAATTATTTATGTATGTATGTATGTGCGTTTGTATGTCAGTAAATATTTATTTCTACAGCGTATTCAGATGTGTGTGCATTGAAAAAGTTCGACAGAGAAATTATGCTGCGGGCATTTCGTTAAAATAGCAGCTAAACATACAAAACCCCCTCCCAAATTTCTTAAATATATGTACAACTTTATTTACCATCATTTTAAAGTTGAAATATTTGCGTTGAAATGGAAGCGGAAGGAAGTGCCCGGTCGCTTTTATTGTGTCGGTTATTGGCGACGAGTCGGGGTCGATTGGCAATTGGCGATGTAATTGTGTGTGTGTAGTGTAAATATTTTGTCAGTGAAAACTGAAGCGAATGAATTAACTTAAGTTTTTGATTAACTACAGGTCACCTTTACAAACATCTTAATTCATAAGTTAGGGGCAAGCGTCCCGGTAGTTAGGTATAGTAGGTAGAGATATATTAATGGCTAAAAACTACTAAACACTTTCGATAACCGGTATCTTACGATAAAATCGCAAATAGGCGACAATATATAATAATAATATAAGAATTTAGCACATACATCATACAGCTCGACAAAATCGAGTGCTTAAAACATCGGTTTTTGTATGCGGTGGTCTCGTCACCATTGAATTATTGGTTCGATTATTTCATCGATGTTAATAACGGCAAATTGAAATGATTTCACAAGGAATATCGGAGAGTTTGGGTAGTCGCCAAAGCGAATTTATATAAGGTGGTATCGACTGTCCAACAACAAAATTTTGGGTTTCCTTCTACAGCTCGAACTGCCAAAGTTTATTTGCATTTTATTTTTGCTTTCATAGCCTAAGATTTCAAAGCTCAAATGGCACCTAAAAGCATCGTAAGAAATTTTTCATAAATTAGCATAATACCCAAGAAGTTGGCAATGTGCATTGCTTGTAGCAAATATTTAAAAACTAGCGGTAAAACAAGAAATCTTATTGGCACATTAAAGCAATGTACACTGACTATAAGTAAAATGCTAAACCTATTATTGCACATCCAGAGCAGAGGCAAAGAACCAGCTCATCGCCCAAAATATAAAGACTATCATCAAATCAATATACTTTAGTAATCACTTCTGCTTAGGTTATTGCTATTTCACATACATACATACATACTAAGCTATATTTAATTCGCCTTCATTTTTTTATGAAATCCAAACAAATCTTCTTAAGGAGGAGAACATGAATAAAAAAGGCAAATAAAGCTATAGACTGTGGTAGTGTTACGGTTTACCATAATGAATTGAGTTTCTCTCTGATTGAACCTGGAAGCGTAATTAAAACAAATTTTACCATACTTTGTAGTAAAAAGTAGCAAAGTAACAATGCAGCTCTTTTCTGTTATTCAAATATAATACCCAACAGCAGCAGACACATAAAAAAAAAAAACAATTACCAGTGTGCGCCAAGAGCACGGTTGCCACCCGCTTAAATAAATGTTAAAAAATGATATACTACTTATGGACAGCATACGTACCAAACAAATTCCTTACCGTTACAAATAGACTGCAGGAAATATTCTTAGATACAATATAAAAACCTCACCTAGTTTCTATATTGCAACATAACTCTATTGCCTTCATTATACTATTTATTTTTTTAACTAAACTTAGTTCATTACAACAAGTCGTTCCCAGTGCAGTCGGGTCTATCCATCGACGACCCGATGCAACATTCCCCGAATTATTTTTGAGAAAATTCGTATGCTGTTATAACAAGAACAACAACTTAAAACAGCTTTTCGTGGCATTTAATTTATAGCTGCATTTTTAGTGTAAAAAAAAAAAGAATTGGAAACAATAAATCTCACGATAAGCTGATTTAGCGTAGGAATTATAGTATATATAGCATTTTTTGGTGTAATTATTAACAAATCTTTTGATAAGTTCTATTGAATTTGAACAAATTATAAAGTGATATATTGTTTCTTTAAGTATTTCCATTTGCGACAACCTGCTAATTTTGTACTCAATGTTCCGTAATATTTTATATTATCACTATCTGAAAATAATTACTGAGTGATTTTCTTGCACAACAAAACTTAATAAAATAAAATAAAAGTGTGGCAACCGTGGCGAACAGAAGAAAAAACGAGAGCAAACAACAATCGGACGAGGAAATACGAGTACATACATAGAACGATAATAGTTACAAGCCCGACCGACCGACCAGACATCTCTACTCACACATACTGACAAACCAAAGCAGCAATTGCAGTACTTGTCGCAACGACAGCAGCGGAAACAGCATTTGAGAGGCGGAAGACTGAACGACTGTTTGCCGTGGTGACAGGAATTGGAACAACGTCTGCACAAAAACCCATTATGCACCAGGTTTTGGCACAACATTTCAGAGCTGAAGCAAAAAGAAAATTTCCGATTGCATCTACCTGTCTGCATGGGAGTTATATAATATAAACACTGTTTGTTCGTTCAAATATATGTATGTGTGTGTGTGTATATGTACATAAGAGTACATGTACATATACATATTTAATAAATACTAGCAAAGACAGCCGCGCAAGATTTTGCAAATGAAACTGTCAAACCAGTAGTACGATTGTTGGAATTGTGACGAATCGAAGGATTTTGAGTTGGTTGCTGCTATGCCGTAGTTAGTGCCGATATTTCTCGACAATATTAAGCAGTGCGTATCTAAACGAGCACACTCGACTGTGAAAGTATCAGGTTCAAATTATTTTGTTGCCGACGGGAATACTACGAACAGTCAATTTTTGCTGCAAGTTGCACGCGCAGCTCTTGTACCCCAGGGCCAAGGACGAGATGAATACATCCGTGTAACAAGATTCGCACTCATTATATTCACTTTTGCATATTCAAACGGACGAAGTTGCATAGCCCAAATTTCCGCTTTGTTTCTTATATTCAAATCGTACTTGCAATCCATTCTTAGTCCAGCGGCAATATGCACGTGTCTCTCGTGCTGTGCACATGCAGTTTTGTTGTATCTATAAAAGAAACAAAAGAAAAATATATTTACATGTATACATACATACATATTCGTTTATAAATATGAATGAACAACTGTAGGCATCTACCTATTTTGACTTGCAAAACTCAGCAGTGACACAGACTCAATGGCAGACGCAATTGCGATACTATGTATACTTCGAAGCAGGTTGGGACGATTAACAATTTTAAATAGTATCCTCAACATATATAAATGTACATAGTGTATACATAAATATTCGTACATACGAATGGTAAATGGTCATGAGAAATTGCAAACATACAATATTTAACTTAAGCTCCATCACACTCCATTTTGCTCCATTATCCGTTCACAAAAAGTGCTTGGAGTAAAATCTGTAAACGCATACGATTTGGTAAATGTAATTATAGTATGTATCTATGTATATGTAGTATTTGTGTTTGACAAAATTCGGTGTCCAATTGCATTTATCTATTTCGTACAGTTAATTTGTACGCAACGTATAATTTTAAGATCCGTGTATGCCATCGATGTTGTACAAGTGTTTTATATGCATTCTGTAGTAAAACATGAATGTTAACATATCCAATCTGCTAGGGAACAAGGGATTCTATTAAATTTCAAATTCATTCATTGAGCGTCCATTTATGTAAATGAATTCCAAATACATACAAAATACGGGTATAACTGTTGTGGTTGATTTACAATTTGATTAAAAAAGTGTGGCAAAATCCTATTAACAAGCTAAAAGAAATTATCATTACAATATAACTATAATCATGCCAGTGGCTGTTTTAAATGTTAACTCCACCAATTCAAATATAAAAGAGTTTCATTGTAAAAAGCACTAATTCAAATGCAATGTTTTGATTTTGATTTGTCGATTGCAATGAAAGAAATGTTCGTAGCCCATTAATATACAGGTATCCTTTTAAAGGAGTCCTTGTTGTTAAGAGAACTTGAGACACTTGAAATCATACAGGTGCGCATTCGCATTATGCACACATATGCACAGTGCACAGTGCACAGAATGAACAACTCTCTTCCATAACGAAATGTCACTTTAAATCAATAAATTTCTACTTCGGAACTGAACGTATGGAAATACGTAAGGCCATAGTAAGTAATACGTATGTATGTATGTATGGCTGTTCGTGTGTTGGTGGCAGGTAGTGAACGCAAAACAAGTTATAAATTAATATACTCACTGCCAGTCCCATTTGTCCATTATTGCCCATTATACATAAATAACGAACAACAGCGGTTTGGCACATAACCCCCTGTACTCCACTCGACTAACGCACACATCCACAATAGCAGTTAACTTCGTACAGGGCATACTCGTACATGGCATGTACGATTGTTTGTGTATTTGACTTGTGGGCGACGTCAGCGAGTGCATTGCATAGAAGTAGTGCATCAGAGTTGCCGCTTTGATAAGTTTTAATCAAAACTGGTAATCGACACGTACTTAATTTTTGAGTTCGAGGACAGTATAAGTTAAGAGTAATAGCTGGTAGAATATAGGGAATGTGGTAAAAAGCAACAGCAGCACACAATCCGACTGTGGTCCATTAGCTACATACGTACTACTTGCCCAGCTAGTCGTAGGTTTTGGGTTTAAATGTCGCTGGAGTCATGAAAGAAATCTGATAAGGAGATGTCGTGATCTCCGAAATAGCTATAATTTCTATCACTCCTGACTGTTGTTGTCTTTTTTCTCAGAAATTAAATACATATGTATCGATTTAATAAATTACGCCAAAAAATAATATATGTATATCCAAACTGGTAATTTTTGCTTGTCTTCCTATAGGTTTTTGGTTACTTGGGGATTCCTTTTTTATTTTGGTAATCAAAGTTTTCATATCTTTGCAAAGATTTTTTTTAGGGTTTCAACCTACATACACGCGATAGGGTATTCCCAGCTGATGTAAATATTTGAAGGCTTATGGTTTAGCATCTAAATCGCGCATAACCAACAGAAAAAGGGCGATCTATGTATACCAAAAGCTATTAGAAAATTAATCCACACGCCAAAGCAAAGTGGTTTCGATTCAATTTTAGAAATTTTTTGGATGCAATTCATAAGAAAAATATCCTGGTTTATCGAGCATGTTCTGCATTTTGCTTTCATTCGGAAACTTTTACTTCGCCCCGCAGTTTCAGAGGGGAGCTCGTAATAAAGTTATCAAAAATTTTATTGCAAGAGTAAATAGCTTTTCCAAAGATTTCTTTAATACCAAACGTAATTGTCCCGACACTCATTCAAATTTTTTGACAATTTTGCCTAACCCATTATTTTGTGCATATGGTGCACATTTAAATTCACAGCCATTAAACTTCGCCAGCAACGTGCACCTGAGTTACCGTGAAATGATGCTAGCAACCCAAATTATTGAAGCACTAAAATATGGCACATACATAAAAGCAAAAGTTAAAAAATAATGCAAACACAATTCCTTAAATGAAGTGGCGAACTGTCGCTCTTCACGCAATTTTCAATGGCCAATGCATTTTCAAATCGATGAGCATGAGAGATACTTACTGTTAAAGAATTTGACGGGAAACGCGAACTTTGTACTATGCTTTAGTTATAATAAACTGGAATTTGGACAGGGCCGAGATGTAACGTTTCAAATAAATTCAACCGCAAGGATCTTAAATTAAAATGGTTTAAAGCCTTAGCCCAGTATGTAGAAAAGGAAAAAATATATTTAGTTTGAAGTTTTGATTCCCGAAATAGCATCTATACCTTTAACGCTATATACGTAACTTTTATTTTATTTTTTTAATTTTTTCCAAATACTCGTAATACACACACGTTTAGCGGTTAATGATATCGAAGTAAGCCCCAATATAATAAATATACATATGTAAACAAAGGGAAAAATGGTGGCTTTTTGGTAACTTTTTTATTATAATTTTGGTTAGAAATTAATTCTGTTTTTGGCAACACTGAAATAAATAAATATATACGCATGGATAAATGAGCGCAGGCGGCGAAAGGTTTGTGCTAATTTATGCTGGTATGCAAATCAGCTGGCGCTGTTGTTACAGCTCGCAGAGTTGGCTGAGTTGCAAGATTGCCGAAAGAGCTTCGCTGTTGGCGCTGTGCATACTTATTGCCCCATCAGAGCCCGGCATGATACCAGATTCTGCTACAAACTATACCGCCATTACCGAAATGTGCAGAAGTGCATAATTATACGTGCTCTTTTGCACCAGCTGGATTGCTCGCTGCACTACCTACTTCAGAGCTGTCCATGGTTGCTACACCTGCACTGCCAGTTGCAAGTAATATGCGACATAACCATTCTAGGCACCTCCATACAAACCTGGATATTTATATGCACAAGTAGTTATACATACATACATACATAGACGAAATCACATTCTGCACTCTCAACCAGTAGATATGTACATACATACTTATATGAAATATCAACAAAGGAATGGTAGCCATACCCTACACACTGCCAGTGATGTGTAACGCAGTGATGTGTAACTACTTTCTGAATTTCATATTCATGTGTTACAAGTGCCACTTACTCGGGGTATCACTCATATTATACTACTCACTTGTAGCAAAGCTTCCAACTATGAACAAACACCCCACACTTGCACATAAACCAACACTTTGTATGCATGTAATTTTACATGTAATGTATAAATGTGTGATCGCAATTGTTGTTGTCATTAGCATATGTAGGTAAATATGAATGAAAGTGATGTACATTTGTAAGTTGGTGAATGTTTAGTTAGTGTTGTGGTCACAAGATTCACTTAATGCAACTCATAATGAAATTGTAACAAATTGTTGAGACTACATACTTAAATTTCGTTCCAAATTATAAATTTTATAAAGAATTCTTCGTTTTTTTTTTTTTTTGCAGAACCTCACATCATTAGCCTACGCGTGAGTTTATCAAAATTCGTGTGCACGTCCATCTCTATGTACTTGCTTTGTATTTGCATACTTACATATGTACATACACTTATAGTTAGCTACATATGAAAATATAAATAAAATATATGGGTCCCCTTTGTTAATAATTCTACATCTGCACATACTCTATATCAAATATGTAAGTATATCTACGCACGCAGACGTAAAATACCGTAGAGTTATTAGGGTCATTTCAGTACTAGTTACATTTCTTGCTCGCGCTTGAGTCCCAGCAAAAAATTCTAAGTATCTTATTTCAAATTTGTAGCAATCGCCTGTGGTGATAACTGCCACTAGTTTTGAACTACTCTTAACTTTATATGCCAAAATATTGGCTCACTTTACTTTTGATTTACCAGCATTTAGTGATATATTTCTATGGTATGTATTTACATATGTACAGTCTCAAAACGCAACCGAATTGTTCCACGGTTTTGTTGACGGTTTTGAAAAAGGTGTTATGTTTTATATTCAAAATAAGGTAAGTTTATAAGCAAAGATATATAGAATTCAGTCAGTGCAAACAAAAATAAAAAAAAAGAAGCAGGCTGTGTCAGAGACACGGCCATTAAGTTTAACGTAGAATACGCCATCCGATAAGACAGAAAACATATGTAACAATAAATGATAAATAATACAAGCAAATGAATTTCTTTATTTGATAGTTACTTTGGATGATATATGTACATACATAAGCTTATGATAGGAAAAATAGGATAAAAATGTTTTTAAATTATCAATTAAATTTCTCGCAAAAACGAAGTCAATGGCTGTTATCAATAGTAAAGATAAATGATAAATAACATACGCGAATCAATTTTATTATTTTTTTTGCAGTGATTGGCAGCATTTTCTCTTCTTTTACTCTACTTTAACTTGCCCGCCTAAAATTATGCAATACAAAGCAAGGGCTGCACGAGTACATTTAAATCGCCCAACAGCAAACACTCAACCAAACACCACACACATATTTGTGTGCATGTGTTTATACAATTTTCATTTGAGAAATTTAAATATTAGGAAGATATCAACCAACATGAAATGTATGTCAAACGAAAGCTAACATCTCCATTTGACTACAAAAAAAAAAAAAAAAATTAATCGAGCCGTTTCCTTATAATTAAAGAAATAGGGATTACAACAATAAAAACCTGACATTGGTGCCCATACCGTAAGGTAAGACGTATTCTACGCCAAAATTCATAAAAAAAACAAAGCAAATTGCGTGTTAATTAGATTTAAGTAGCTTGTGTGTTCGATTTTGCGAAATAAGTTTTAACTGTATTGGCGTGAATTTTAGTAAATTTGACATTATACTGGAATCTTTATTAATTTCGCACTACTTGAAACGCTCCCCTGTAAGGATCGGAGCATGGTAGAGCGGCGATCATAATGATGTGTAGTGAGGGGCATAGCGTTGATTTCAAAATCTTTATCTTGCTTTGAATTCCATTTTTTTCGATCATTGGTTTTAAATTTTACTGTTTGTTGTGAAAATTATAAAAAAAATTAACCTTATATTTTTAAGGCTCGAAATTTCTAAGTGATATACTTTAATGTAAAAGTAACTGCCTATCATCATTTTTTCTCTGCAATCGATTACTTATATTGGTATGAAGCTGACCAACAGCACTGGCAGGCACTCGGTGGAGTAGAATATAGATATTTTCATTATATTTTTTTAACAGAAAATATGGGATTTAAAACTAGTATTCCCTTGAGAAAAGTATCCAATTCTATATGTAATCAATAATTTATTTCAGTATTATTACTACAAATAATATCGTTGTCATGTAAATCTGAAGGGAAAGGGGAACAAAAAGGGGAAGTAAAATTTTATATAATTTAAAAATTTTTTTTGCGGAAGCCGAATGGAACTGAACTTTGGTGGCCGAACAAGGCCGTAACCGAAGGTTGGTCGTTCCCTAATGCGTTCAAAAACTAATTTGTTTAGGCTATCCAAAATTTTATTGCGAGGTTAACCATATTCACCTACACATGCGTATAATGTATGTGTGTTTCTGTAAATATTGCAACGAATGTGTGTGGGGGCTAACCCCGACTTGTCGTGAGGGCACTTGGCTTCTCGTGCACCTACTTGTGAATCTATGTCAACGTTATTGCACATTAACGTTATCTATTTTAATATTACGAAACAACGCTCAACAGCTGCTATAGCTGCTCAACCGCCATCACCAGTAGCCGCAGCGCCAAATCTCACCAACAACAACCGCGAGAAAATCCTTGCAAAGTCGGCAGCGCGTGTTGTATAATTTTATACTTGATACTATCCGACGAATACCATACACGACCACTTGCAGACTTGGCTAAAATTAAAATAGTGCCAATGCCGTAGGACAACTAACTTTCAGCACTTATTTTGCGTGCATATGTAACACATACACACACACGCATGCATTCTTTTTGTAATCATTTATAATTTTTTGTGGGCGTACAGTGCACAACATAACGATAGCACACTCACATAATCCCAAGTTGTACAATTTTTTGTTTTTTTTTTGCTTTATTTAATTTCACTAATTTCTAATTTTCGGTTTGAGGCTTTATATCTTTTGTTGTTTGTTGAATTTGTTCCCCCATTTAAACAAAGTTTAAAACTTGGATTTAACCGTTGTTTGAACCATATTTTTTTTTTTTTTAAATAATTTAAATTAAATTAAGCAAAATAAGCAATGAAACTTGTGATCATCTGACTGTGCTATATTTATGTCGTGCACTGTATGTATGTATTTAAGTGAAACTGGAGGAAGGCGGAAGGTGATAGGAGCACTAATGTGAAGCCTAATTTCGATATAGACATTGTTTGTGGTCCAACAAGACGCCGGTATTCGCTGGTAGGAATGTGTAGACCCAATTATCCCGCGTATACTTTAAGTGAGTCCCGCATATGGGCATAAACAAACATACATTCGTTTATATATGTAGGTAGATGCATTGGTTCATCAATTCTGAGCACTTTCGAGTATTTACTTGCAATTTTCTTCACAATGCCAACTAATTTCCGAATGGGCGGACGTGAACAAGTGAAATTATTCAAGTGACTTGCATTTGGTCGATCGCCAAAGAATTTCGGACATTTGCCCATTTCATCTACGAAAGCTTCTTCAAATTGCCTCGAAATGTCGAAAATGTCAACGGCTCGAATTGACATTTTATGCAATTTCTGTTGCAGAAACATTTCATTTTTACTGCAGTGGAGATGGCAAGGCTATTTTATAACCATTGTTGCTTGCATTGTTGTGTTCGTCATCTTGACATTTGAAATTAAAATCACTTTGGCTCAAACCAATGGCTGAGTGGCTGCTTGAACGTCGCAACAAGGAAATTGCCAAAATATCATTCTTTATTAAAAAAAACGAATGTTGTTTACTGACCGATTCGTCCATTTTGGAATGTATTCCCTCATATCGTTAAGATATGATAAAATTTAATGCTAATGCTTTAAATATTATTCTCATCGAAGTAAATAAATACGACTACGGCGACTTTAGCGAATTTTTTCTTTACACTTCGCAATTTCAAAAATACAACATTAGCGCAGATAGTGGCATAATCCAAGGTCTTACGTCATATCTCAACGACTGCTAATCAAATGGATTTATTTTATCCACATCCGTAGTAAATATATGAAAATGTACCACCCAAATGTTTACAATTTTATTTACTTGCGGATTATGCAAATTCTCATGCGATTCAATGCCTGCAGTTCACCACCCAATCTCCCCCGTTCTGCACATCTACATCCACAACATAACCACATAACTCACTTCAACGCAGTGGCACTCAGAACAATTCCCTACTGCTCAGTACAGTTTCTGCGCTCAGCGGTACTTTCACAAGCTGTATGTAGGGAGTCCATGCCTGGCTGATTTCTCCACCAAAATTGAATAAATTTGTGCTGTGTTGACACTGAGCTCCATTTCAAGAGGAAGTACGGGCAAGTTGACTTACTTCGAAAGCTTTCCAACCCCTCTCATCCAAATATTTGTGCATATGTTTCTAAAAATACCCGTGTACATACAAATGCACTTATGTGTAAGGATTTGTGGGCACGTCGACATACTGGTCTCCGGAGAGCATATTGTCAATTTATCGAACAGGTACGCATGAGGAATTATTCACGTTGTGCTATGTATTGTGGTTTGAATTTTTATGCGAATGGCGAAATTTTTCCATACATAAGTAGCTTTTTAGGATCAAAATTTGAGCCGATATTAAATTTTAAAAGATTATAAATAAATGTGTGTATTTTGATTTTGATTTGTCGATGTTGGCGTTAACCACACTTTTCATAACGGTTATTGCTCTACAGACTCTCACTTTTTTCCATTTGATAGATAGCACTACCAGCCACAAAACATGTAGTTATTTAGGAGCGCTACACCTACTAAATAAAAATATTTAATCACTTTCAGAGTGTAAAAGACATACGATTTATATATTCCTGTTCGTGACTTTGTATTAATTTTTGCTCGCGTTTTACAAAGAACCACAACTAATCTTAATCGTGGGAAAAAATGCAGATGATCAAGACGAAACTGCTGCCTCGCTATACCGCAGCCAATAAGAAGAATGCTCCTTACGATAGTCGCACATGATAGTTTAAATTTTATTATATGCCTTGATGAATAAGTAGACATCTTTCTTTTAATGTCAGACAAATTATCTGGCTTTGTAACTTTCATTAACATTTCAAATGAAAAAGTTGTGTCATCAACTCGATTGGAAAGCACTGACGACTTTTACGAATTACCTGTTTCCTTTTTAACACTACCTTAATTTAACTTAACTTTAAATTAATGTATGTACTCCTCAATATTGTTGAGACAATTTGGAGCTGAAATCAAAAAAGGTTGAATGGTATGTAAAACAGTCTTATTACAATAAATATAAACCACCTATTTTGAGTCATATAAAAAGATTTATTTTGAATTACGTTATTTCTATTGAAAAGCGCAAGACTCTATATAAAAGATTTTCATCAGGTATTTAAATATCTTAAAAATTGCGCAATCAAATCACATGTTTGATGCAAGTTTTATTGAAAATCGAATAATTTTACAGTAAAAACAATTTTTGCTCTATGAGTATAAAATTTTTCATATCATAAAAAAGTCCTTCAATTACAACGAAAATCTCCATATTTTTGATTTGTTGACTACATTTCCAACGTTTTGATGCAGATCCCCCTTTCTGAACGTTCAGATAGGATACAAATTTATACTTCAACTTTTCAGAGCAAACGCAGAACTGTACAGCCCCATCCTATTTTTACTAATTTCACCAAAAGCGAATTTTATCATTTCGCCATGTTCGAGACATTTGTGTGGTAAAGATGAACTGAAACTAATATTTGTTATTCCCATACTGAAAGTTCGATGCCAATTCTTGTATAATTTTTTGATTTAGGAATGATGTCACACAATTACATACAAATACCCTTTACAAACCTGTATAACTTTCGCAATACAGTGGATTATTCCACCATAACGAAAAGTTGATATCCTTACACAATTGATTTAATTTAAAGCGTCATGTACCAAAGTATGTGGAAGTTAGATTTGTATCTGCTCTACGAGGATATACACACATACACTGCCCAATTACGGCTTGCATTAAACGCTTCAGTAAGTAAAGTCTTCCAGTTGAGGTGCACTTTTTAATTCTCTTATAATATCTACTAAAAGTTGTTCGACTTAAATCATTTAAAATGGTATATATTTGAAATTGAGTTACTAACTAAATTTTCTAAAGTGACACCCGCACTAAAAATAACTTTGCTGAGCCATCGCCTAAATCCACTTTTGTGCATGCGTTTTCCTAATTAGAGTTTGGGCCTATACCAAATTAGCCAAAGGTTCGAACTCTAACTTGTTATGTGGCAAATTGGGTATTGACTTGCATACACATTCATACATAAATATTGTATATACGAGCATACATACGTTTCTAAAAATTTTAAAATATTTGTATGCACATTGCTAGATTTGGGAACTGCAGCGGGTGCTTGGAGCAAAATTGACCAATTAGTGCCGAATACTACAATGCGCTGAAGTTCTAGCCATCTTGATTACCGTTTAAAACAAATTCACTAATTTTCGCATTTTCGAACTTGAATTGGGTCAAACTATTAAAACTAAAAGTAAAATATGCTCACGCAATATTAAAATTTCATGAAACAAAAAGTAGACCATAGCACGTCCACGTGTTTGTGGGCATGGACGATATGCATGAAATTATCCGCACACATTCCTATATATATGTATATATTATATAAAGTCTATATACACACACACACACACATAAACATACATGCAAATAAGCAATATATAGATCGATATGTACTTATAAGTTTCGGGGCTATACAAAGTGCTTCCAAAGCGCTCACGTGATTTACCCGTGTGCGGTGTTCCCTTCACAAACGCAAACGGAATAAACTTATAGTTGATTTCAAGTGGAAAATCCCTCTTTTCTTTCCTTTATATTTCCGCCATCTTCTTCTTCTTCTTCTTCTTCTTCTTCTTCCTATTGCATACTTTCAATTAAGGGTGCTTAAGATTTTGAGAAATGCACTTCCATTTAATTGCCTTACATTAGAGAGACCGTTTTGTTGATTCTTCAGCTGCAGCGTAGCACAACCACACCACAACCATAGCACTGGACTGGGCCTGAGCCTGAACTGCATTCACGCCCTTTGCAATGCTTCGGTGATTTGTGTGCTGCAACAAATTGAAATAAAATGAAGCAAAATAAAAAAATAAGCAGCGGGTGTATCTGCTCTTTCACGACGGCAACACGGCAAAACGGCAACACTGGTGTCTAACCAGCAACAATGGTCGGGGCAGAGGCAGGAACAGAGACAGAAACAGAAATAGAATCAGAAGTAGACCCACAGATATCGGCGGATGCAATTGTGAGACAGTAGAGAGTGTGGGGGCTGGTTAATAGGAGTAGCAAAACAGCCAGTTGCTACTGACAAAATGCTTGTAAGAGCTCTTAAGGCGCTTATATCGCAATTGTTTGCTTTTGTTTTGCCAATGGCAAAGAGTGGTAACACTTACAGCAGATACAATAACAAAAACAAACACCGACCACATCGTATGCGTTGATGTTTATTGTGTTGTACGTATTACCGCCCTTCCAAGATTTATGCACATTGCACACACACACAGCTACCCATGCCACAATTTTCGACACTACGAGTAACTAAGTATATCTCTTCCTGCACATCTTTCTTCTCGTCAGCTGGAATGCTAATGGCTATCAGACATTACATTTGTTAGAGGACCGTTACAGAGTTGCTTGCGCGTCAAACACGTACACACATCTCTACACAAATACTTGCTAATATAGATTTTTAGAAGAGGCAACCGCTATACCGATCTATAAGGGCCATGAAGCCGCTGAAGTTTTCTTGTTTTCAGTTTCCAACGCACTCCGATAGCATATACATAAGAGCATTTAACTATGTGTATGCAAAAAAATGTGATCCAACTTTTCATTTTTATTTTTTTTTTTGAGAGACATGTACACCTGAGATCACAAAAATAGTGGCCAATTGTATCGCCCAGCCTTGAGAGTACTACCTCTCCTTATTATTTGTTTCATTTTTTTTTTAAATGCAGTTAATTCTATAACAAAAACCAATTAAATACTTTCAAGGCAGGAGTATTTTCTTCCATACGCACAACATGACCTACCCAACGTGGACGCTGAATCTTAATTCGCTGTACTATGTCTATGTCGCGGTAAACCTCATACAACTCATTGTTCCATTGCCATTCACTTTTTAAATATTTTTTTGTTGATGAAAGATTCGTTCTATCGAGTATTATTCTTCGAGCGAAAACCAATATATTATGTCTTATAGCTGGACCAAGAGTGCGTTCTCTATACAAATCTCAAATTGTGACCTCAGCTTCATTTTGTTTTATAATTTTCCAGCAATACGGATGTACTATCTTACAGCAAACTAACTTGTTTTCTTAAAAATTTTAATTCTAAAATGCTTTTTTTTACCTTTTTTATATTTATACACAAAATATCATGTGCGTATACTTTACATATATACCTGTAGAGAAAGAATTGGCATGCTAAAAAAAATTGGCAACGGCCCATCGAAAAAATAAAAGTTCACTGATTATCGAATGCGTAATTTCTGTTAATTTTACATGCCAGATTAGCTGATTAAAAATTACAGATATTAGGATCTGTGTATCAGCATTCCACTGCCTCTTATAATTTAACGAGTTCAAATAAATTAAATCAAAATGTTCTTAAACTAAATCAGGCGCTTTTGAATTTAAAGTAACGTATAGCGAGAAAGTAAAGTATTAAAATTAATAGAGTCATTAAAATTTATTGGTCAAATATTAGCTCTTTTTAAAAGGCAATATAATATCATAAATTGTTTAAAGTTTTCCCTTAAAAAAAATATTATTTGCTAGTTATATTACGAAGCCTATATATAATTCAGTTTACGAATTTTCATGATAACATACATGTAGAATTTTAGAATTCACTTTCATGCACATATTTAAATATTTTGTGAGTCAAATTTTTTCGATCGAAAAATTCGCTTTCCAATTTTCACATTTCACTGTAAAAATTATATTTTCTGAGAATTTTCTAAAATAAATATGCAATAATAAAAGCTACATTTGGTGCGCTTAATGTTCAACGATGTATTTCGGAAGGTGCCAAGAAAGGGCAAAACAAAAGCCATTTTGGAGAAAGTATTAATTTCCTACATTCTCATTACACTGTGAAACGCAGACTGGGCGGAGAAAGGTCGATTTTTTTTAGACCAGTAAGAATTAAATAAAAACAATTGTTCATTTCTGTATTGGATTTCACTTTCCTTTCAATATATTATTTCTGCTTACGTGTGGATCAGTAAACCTGGTCGAAAATGCAGACATGCGCCCACACAGCTAAGGAAATAGAATGCAATCGTCTGTGAAATAAATGATATGTATTAATACTTTCATTATTTTTTCATTTTGTTTTATAACTTACAATTAGGTTTTAAAATCAGGGTAGCTTTTGGGAAAAGTTCGCGAAGTTACTCAATTTCACTATTGAAATCAACGATTTTAAAATAAAGTAGTTTTTCAAAGAATCATTGCGGTTTCCAGCCGAAGTCCAATAATTATTGCATCATGAGAAGTTTGAACCTTTAAAAGATGATAATGTCGTCAATGTAGACTTAGTAAATTTTTCCCGATTTGTTTACGTAAAATATCATCTAAGGTCCTCTGAAAAATTGACGGGACATTTTTAAGGATAACGGCAGGCCTTAGTTATCAAGTATAGTAACCAGGAATTTATAGCCTCAAATATTGTATGTACTCTTGACATTTATTCAAGGAAATTATAATCATCCCCACCAAGCTCCTTTCCTTTGCATTTATCTTATAACTACGACCAACTTCATTAACTTAGTTTTTTTTTTTTTTTTGAATTTTTAAAACTTTCGAATATTATTTGGTATATGTAATTTGGGTCTCACTATATCAAACAATATTTTTAATAATGGCTTATATAATGAAGAAAAAGGTCTAATGCTAGCGAACCAAAAAAATTTAGAAACCGCGCACACAGTTTTTTCTGGCATGCCCAAAAACATTGCATGAAGGCGAGTAAACAATATTAGTTATTTTGGGGAACTCCTGAACATGCTTTTAGCTTTCGAGGATAGGTTTAAAATTAGACTACTAAATTTTGCAGAAAGTCATAAAAAACAAAAATAAATATTGCCGAGGGCTTTATAAAACTCATGAATATAAAAAAGTGAACGCTAATTTTGTACTGCGTTTTCCTGATAAGTAAGTAGCTTGCAAAATTTCATGGTTTTAGATGTTTCTATGCAGATGGTTTAAAACAAAATCTCATAGTAGCTAGAACTTTACGATTTTCATTGAACACTTTTCGGTCATAGTATGTGAAAGGAGCGTCAAATTTAATGCTGTTAGCTCCATTATTTTAGGAGATAGTTGTTTTTCAGCTAATAATACACATCTGTCGGCCGAATTTCAGTGAAGTATCTCTAAAAGTAAGGAATTTGTTTGCGTTCAAATATACTAGTGGACAGATGGACAGACCGACGGGCATGGCTAAATCGAATTAGCTCGTTCTCTTGATCATTTTGGTATATTTGGATACAGGTATATCTCTTCTTCTTCTTATACTTACACAAATCGGACCAAAGTTATTATATCATTTCATCTTCATCGCTAAATTATTTATGCAATTACTATTTTCACTACCCAATATTCGCAGAATTAGAAAAAAGGGACAAATATACATTAGCATATATGAATGTATGTGTGAATAGGACTTATTTATCATTCGCATATAAAAGCAGATGTGGTGCCACGTCACAGCGAGTAGAGCTGTATGGTTATACCAAAAAGCAAGCATATACGCTTGAAAATACAAATCCATATACATACATACATATGGGAGTGTAGTATGGCAATATATATTTTTATAAATATAAAATACAGTAGGGTTGTTCAAGCTTCTATGGAAAAGTTTCGAGTTATTTCGCTTTTCGATACAAAATATTGTTTGACCACGAGAAATAATATTTCAATGACGATTTTTTAGTTATAGTTTTTGCACATCTCACAGAATTTATGTAAACATTTTAAACTATTGCCATAAATGAAAGGAAATGTACATATGAATTACATATATAAGGAGAGCAACTAACAAACCTTTGATTTAAGTTTAATTGGCATAGCTCTCTCAGAAAACAATTTAATCATGTGAATATATTTTAAGAGAGAGCTCACTTGTGGATATCAGGGCGACAACCCGATTTGAAACTAAACCAGTTTTTGAACAGAACCATCGGAATTTTCGACCTTGAACCGAACCATGAACCAAGGCATTATTATTTTGAAATACCGAAACCGAAACGAAATAAGAAAAAATAGTCAAAATGTAGCACTCCTATTATTTTATGCTCTATTCTCTCTAAAATGGGGATCGCAACCCTAAGTCCAGATTTTGAGCGTCCAAATCCAAGTATACAGTTTTTCTAATCGACCAGACTTACGATGTGTCCACTCCTTACGAAAGTTTATTAATTTTTTTTTATTGCCCTCGTCAGTGTTTTTTAACAAAGCTGTATACTAATTTATTGAATTTATTATTAACCACTTAAGTAATAATGCCTTGAGGTTTCAAAACCTCAAGTATGGATAACAGTTCGTTATAAACTTTAGTGATCTAAACTTAGCAACTGCCTTCCTGTAAGTTTTGCAAATAATTTAAAAATTTGAAAACAAAAACCAAATTGTGTGGAATGGCAATGAATTTGTTTTTCCTTACAATTTTGGCAGGCAGATATCTCTCCCTTGAAGAAAAACAGACAACTCATAACTTGTTTATTGATTGGATCTGATTCTAGAAATATTGCAAAGCTCAAGTTTTATAAGACATATAAGTTAGTTGAGAAAAGAGAAAGAAAATTAACCAGATTCATAGTTTTTATATTGTAAGTATCTTTTTACTAAATAAGAACCTCCAAAACATATTAACATTTAAAAACTTTCATTGTTTATTATAATATTTAATTGTGCTGCCAGAGCTTTATCGAATTACAATATTTCCCGCATTCATGCTATATATTGATGTACATCTATTTTTAGAATTATTTATATTAATTTCCCATCCTATCCATCCTAATGTATTATATATGAGCACACATATGTAAGTGTTTACATACATATAATATGGAATGACTCGACTGCGTTTTCGCGTGCCTTGGCTTCTTTATAATTTAACAAAGCTGAAAGTTTTAATACTCTCGAGGCAGTGAAACTCAACGCCTCAATTCAAAGTGAATAGTTGGTACAGGGGGAGCAATGGTGTATGATAAATAAAAAAACATATCGTGCATCATATCACATCTCAACAGAACACGCAGCATCTCATTGCATCGTACTAGTTTTCCATTATTTGTGTCAAGTGCAGCGGAGAGTTGAATTAAGTAACATCAAAGTGTGAATTGCGAGATAATTAAAACGTTCTTTCCGCTTTCTGCTGTTGTATGTGGGGCGGAAGAGATGGAAGGGGCATTCATTGCATAGCGTGGTCCCTTAGGAAATGCAATTTGATAAAGCAATACACACTCAAATTTAGATACCCTCCCATGCACACTGTGCTTACTCAGAATATATTTGAATAGTTTTGGACGTAGGTGTAAGCGTTGGCTATTCACTAATACAACAAGTGGTAAAATTCTATACTCACACCTCAAATAGAGCGTTTTTCACAGAATATTTGAAAATAAACATAAAACCACAAGGTTGAGTCTATTATTAAATTTTTCAGTGATTTATTTTAAATTGTACACAATTCATTTGCACACATTTTTGTAAACCTCCAATACACTAACACAATTGTAGATGAAGGCAAAATCCGTATGGAATTATTGCAAATGACCAGCTATATTCTATTTACATGAGCCCCAAATTGCGAAATTTCCGCTGTATTATTTGGTCATACAAAAATTTTTCAGCTGAAATTGCGAATGAAGCACAACGAAATTTTAATAAATGCCTCCCAATTTCGCCTGTGTAATTTACTCTTGTAATTTCAAGTTGAAATTGAGTGACGAAACAACTCAATTTGGGGCTCACTCGTCAAGTCGATATGTCAAGGTTACACTTCCTAATGTCTGCCCCGAAAAGGTTTCCAATTAGTTCTTTGTTTACAGCTCAGACAACGTCACATTTTATCGACCCTGATAAAAAGTTTGATATATATATCAAAGTAAATAACATAATAGGCATAAACATTACAGACTTAAATAGTTTGAAAGTTCTCTGAAAATTCGATAACCAGCATTTTCCATTGCCATTTTCGGTATAAACTTTGCATTCGAACAAGTTGGAATCACGAAAACGCGTACTTTATATTTGCAACTAACTATCAGTCTAACTATCAGTCTATATATATGTATATATATACTTAAGTAAAGTATACATATATCAGAAGAGAGTTCAACCTGTCATTACTTATATTTTCATGTGCAAAAACTAGTATTTACAGATCTAAATACATATCGTGGAATATCATTTTAAACAAGATTTTTATGTGATTATTTTATACTTGTCAGAAGTTTTATGCATAGAACATTTATTATTCCTACTACTATTTTATTATTTAGAGATAGTAGCATGAATGCATTTTCATAACGTAGGTTGCTCCTTCAACAATTTTTTGAAAAACTCTTCGCTCAAAACTGTTGTATTGGGTGTTTACCTCGCTGCCAATGTTTTTTTTGTAGGTTTTCTTTAAAATATCCGGTCAATGTTGTTAGTAAATTTTGATTTGCATACACATTGGCTTAAGTTTTTTCGGACGATTATTTAATTTGGCTATATTTCGCTGTAATTTGCTAATATATGAGATTTTGTTTTAAAACTTCTTCATTTAAACAACTCAATCGCGAAAGTTTTATTTTATTTCTCTCACTGTATTCCAATTATCAAATAATGTTAATTTTTTGTGTATTCATGAAAGTTATTAAGGGCTCCGTCGAACCGAAGACTACACTTTCTTTATTTGTTTCCCATGGTATCTTGTCGCGGCGCATTAAATTAATTAAGAATAGCAGTTATTGTTATTTTATTATAATTACGCACTCTTTCTGGCGCCTCGAGAGAATCGGGGAAATAATGTTCACTCATCAGTTTCTTAGTATGTTAATTTATTTAATATATACATTTTATAGTAAACTGGTATTGTTCATAACTAACACAGCCGAAAACTATCGTGATATATATTCAAGGAGAAGAAAGGAAGTATTGACATACATATCTCGACGAAACTCGGTACTCACCTTGCCCTCGAGCTAAAATAGGATGGTATTGAAAATAATCGAAATCTGGCAATAGAGAACATAAGGGAGTTTTATGAATGCAAAATTTTAGTAACTATAAAAGATAATTGGCTAAAATTCGATACACAGGATCGGACCAGAAAAAGGAATACAAATATGTATACCTCAGAAACTACCACACGAAACTCTACCCAGTTTGGCATACACATTACATTTTGACTCAGTAAGCATTGTCAAAAAAATTATAGAAATCAGACCATTATATTTTATTTGAAAATTCATTCAATAGGTGGCACTGCGCTGGGGTTGAGATATATGTAAAACTCGTATCCACAGTTCAACTGGATTCAAATTCAGAACGTGTATATGAAGCGCGCTAGGCTAGCTAAGGTTGGAGAAAGGAATGCGTGGGTTAAAAAAATTTAAAATAGGTATGGCACCACTTAATTTGGAACAGGCATGAAAAGCGTCGAAACTACTTTGGTACAAAGAAATTAATTATAAAGAGAAATACGTAAAACGCAAAATTTTGGAAAACTGATGTGGTGTGTTAAAAGCCTAACAATAAACTGGAAGTTTGCATACAAGAACTCATTTATTTTATTGTTTTTTATATATGTAAGTATTTATTTATTTGTTTGAATTAAAATGCTAACGAAATTAAAGCTTATTGAGCATACAATGGATTACCAACACTTTAATTAGGGGTAGTCGATATTTTAAACAAGCAAAATAAACAAAAAATTTGGATCAAATTAGCCTCATAATTGTGAGTTTCGAGCCAAACTACCAAAAATGCTACAAAATTTGATAGTTCGGGCACGGGACAGAGCAAATGTAACATGACATTGAGAAAAGAAAACGGTATTAGTGTTTTTCAGTCACTTAAGGATTCGATGGCCAACTAAGATGTTCATTGCACTGCAAGGTTAAAAAACTTGTCAAAAATAATTATGTACTTATACATAAATTGAGTTGTATAAATACTTACTGTACATAAACCATATAGAAGTTAGATTAAAACCAATTACTATTTAAGAAAAATGCTTCAATTCACAAAGGACAATAAGATCATCGATATTAAAATATATATGTACATATATGAAGTGCAAAAGTGTGTATACTCGTAATGTACATATGTACATATGTACATATGTATATGAATATAAAATAAACG
Source organism: Anomoia purmunda (assembly GCA_951828415.1). Lineage (NCBI taxonomy): Eukaryota > Metazoa > Arthropoda > Insecta > Diptera > Tephritidae > Anomoia > Anomoia purmunda. The sequence goes on along the minus strand of OX639993.1, from coordinate 211,247 downwards.
ACCACCACCACATCGACAACTAACTACAATAACAAAGCACCGCCAATAGCTCGGATATGCAAATACAATACATACAACACTCACTTTCAAACTGAAGTTTGCCAATGCAACTTCAATAAAAACCTTCCTATAGCACCATTGTGAGTTTTCCGTAGAAGAAGCCAAAAACGGAAGCGGAGAACCGGGAAAGCTGGTTATTCTGAAAACTTGATTCTCGGTAGGAGAATGGCAAGCGAGTTAGTGTTAATGGCTTTGGTGCACATGCTGTTGAGCCTTCGTTGTGTCGTTGGACTATGAATGTTTGTTTTTTTGTATGTTTGTATATTTGTATCAATGTATATGTGTAGGTGACATAAGCAACGTTTGCAAATGCTGGCTTCTTTATGCAGTTTGCTTTTAATTTTGCAAATGAATTGCTGAAAGTAGGTCAGTTGTCGTTTCCTGGCTCGCCCACAAGCAGGTGCATATGTAAAATATGCATTCGAAGTTGTGAACTAAAATACTGGATACTCCGGGGGGACAGAGAGAATGCAAATGTTTCCAAATTTCAAATTAAAAAGCTAAAACAATTCTTTCTCCATTGATTGAACTGATGCAAAAAAAAAAGAATAGTTACCCCAATCGTCAGTTTCAGCATTAACTCACTTTGGTTTTTCTGCAAGTGCGAATTCAGCACACGATTAAATAAATAGGGGTTTTCCAATAACATATTCCTGATCTAATGGGTCGTAATAATTCTAGCAATTGGTTATTGGCATCGTAATTATCGACGCAGAAAGTTTAATGAAAAAGCGTCAGAATAGAGCGAAACAGTTTAGGCGCGATACCACGCTTTCCAATTTACTTCAAATCAAAGCATTAAATGCGCTACAGAGGAACGCAATTAATTTCCAATAATGAGCCCAGAAGCACATTTAGATCAGTGCCAGGCAAAATCGAACGACCACACACAAAGAAACGTTGTGTGTTTAATACGAACGCTGCAGTCAAATGCACTAGTTGTTAACTAGTTCGCAACTGGTTTGTCCGAAATGCCCAACTAGGCAGCCAACTATCTTTCTCCATACTAGCAACTGCTATTTTTAACATAAGGATATCCTACTAAATATCAGTTGGAAAATTTTAAATTAACATCCAAACAAAACAAACCCAGCATTTGGCTGGATAAAGATGGTTACCGCTCGCAGCGGCATACCAACTACGAGGTTCTGGGTTCGAATATCGCCAGACGAAAACTTCTTTTATTATACTTGTTTTTTAACTTTTTATATTTAGCAAACAAGGTACTTTAAATGATTTGATTATTATTAGTTCAACACAACTCACACGCGGTTTATTTGAAACAACTACTCGTAGAGACGGACTTCGGCTTCAGTCATATTCGGCCCCAAACAAAGTAAAACGAAATAGCCTGCACGCATTACAGTTACATAGTTGAAACCGCCCACATCCCTCACACCTGTTTCGATCACGCGTTCTAAGGGCCCCAAGGGCAGTCTTCATACGACGCCACGGTCGTGTTGTTGGAAGTATGCATCTATTTTGCGCTTTCTCTCTGACCTTGCAACTAATAATTTCCGAACTGGTATGAAAACCTCTATTAAATACTAGTTCATAAACTAATATGATTGTTTACTAGTTTTCTGCACATTAGGTTGTCATCTATTTTGCCTAATATGAGTATTTCATTATGATAAATATTCTATTGTTACCAATCGAACTAATCACAGCAAATACTAATGTAAGAATACAATTAGACTAGCTAGTCACCATCTAAGATTCAACGTCGAATAACGATTTGAGAGATGTTGCAATCTATAGCTCTTGACCCCAGAAAAAAACGAATTTTTATATAATCGAATTCGAATATATTTTTCAATCAAATTTCAAACGCAAAAAATAAAAGTGGTTACTAGCTAGATCTAACTGATCGCGAATAGGATTCTTTATATTACTATTAAACTGGCACATTAAACTAGTTAAATGGCACTGTACTGGTTAAATGGACACATCTAGCTTGTAAATGAGTTAAATTTCATTCAAATTGTTGTTGAGAATTCAACAACTTCAACCAGATAATAAGTTAAAGTTTTCTTCTAAATCAAATCAATTTATGGTACAACATTAGCGGCCATTTTACTGACACCACGAATATGTCGGAATAAGGCGGAATAACAGTATTTACAGATTATAGCAGAATAATATGGAATACATCGAGTATTGTGAAAAAACTAATTTAACTCAATTAAAAAAGAAATTTAAATTTCGTGAGGTTCGCGACTTTTTCTCATATTTTTTCTATTTATTTTGACTCTCCGAATGTCAATTTCCCCATTTAGAGAAACGATTGGATTTAATATTTATTCCTCGGCCCGAGAGTTATTCGTCGTGCTTCCACAGTGAATAATTGAAAAAAAGTTTCTCCGCAGTATCTCAGAATTGCCCAGATTACCTAATCCGGGAAATAAAGAGGAATAACAACAAATCAATAATGTGACCGTAAGGTGCAATCCACACGCTGTAGGAGAAGCTCGGCCAAATATTACCCTATTAATGTAAGCGCCAAATTATTATTATTATTCAACGGATGTTTTATTACCAGTAATGGAAAACTGTGGTGATCCTTACAATCTTTACGCATTATGCTCACCATTATGATCGGAGTATTTGTTTTGCTTTCAGAGCTTTAAGTAATAGATGATTTTTTCTTTACCGGTTACCAAAGGGAAATATAAATATAGTTTTAACGTATTTATAAAAAGGCCATTTGCCATCAATGGCATGTTTTATTTGTGCATTGTCGGTTTTGTCTAAATTGATCCGTAAATATTTGGCATTTTGACTCAAACCACTGTTGGCAATGCAGGGCTACCGAATTTCGGTTATCAGAAGTCATAAAAATTTTACCGATAAAATGCAGAATAGATTTGCAAAAGTAAATTTTAGTTCATGTATTTTTTTCATCATCTTAGAAAACGCTGTATTTTGTTTGTTTTTTGTTGATTGGCTTAAATTATATCTTAATAACCGAGCATCAGTAGTAGTTGGGGATAATACTAATTCCTATATATTCCTTGCATCGTGAGGTGTTCCAAAAGTAGGTATTCTAAGCATGTTATTGTTATTTTTTTTCGTTTATTAATGATATTAATCAATGCTTTGTACAAATGTATAATATTTTTTATATGCTGATGATTTAAAAATCTATTTATGTGATATACCTCGCTTACAGACGGATCTAGATAACTTTTATAGATGGTGTAACATAAACCTTTTGTTCTATAATCTTGGTAAATGCTCTAAAATCATTCGAAACTTTGTTCCAATTTTTTCTCATCCTACCATCTTGGTAACTCCGTTTTATCATGCGTCGAGATAATTCTGGATTTGGTTTTGGTTTTTGATTCTCTTTTCTCAAGCAAAGAATTTCCTGATCCCAATACCTCGCAACTTCATTATGTTACGTTTGTACACTTGGAGTCCTTTTATGCATTTCACGTTGCGCGCCTTGAGCGAATTCAAATTAAAATTGCGCACTTCGTTTTACATTCCCATTACCCATGCCCTCATAAAAAGTTTTTTATTTGTTAATTGATTTGGATTCACTTGAATGTAGACGAATGGTGAATTCTTTAACTTTTGTCGCAGATATCATATTTCTTTTCATGTTCCTTTTAAACACTTGCGGCATCATAATTTATTTTACATAAATTTACATAGAACTAATTACGCTTTAAGAGAACTTATCACTAAATCGAATGTAGAGTTCAATAAGTTATCAAATTTTTATTTTTTTTATTTCATTACGTTGATATTTTCTCAAACAAGACTTGGTCATTAAAAGCTATATTTTTTTAAATTTATATTATTACTTGAATAATCTAAAGTTATAAACGTATAAATCTCATAAATAAACCGTTTTTTTTTTTTAAATATGTATATCTTTATTCGTTAATACGTTTATAAGTGTCACTTTACGCTTCCGTCGAATCCGTCTAATCCGTCTAATATATTTAAATTGTAATCGTAATACGTCGGGATGCAATAACTCATTGACTTGAATAGACAAATAAATAAAATTTATTCAATACCGCAGACAAGTATGATCTACATATAAGCAGAATTGAACAATTTATGCCAATAATTCACATTACTTATAATAATTAAGCAACGTTAAATGAAAAGCGACTTATTTGTTCCATTTAGGTGAACAAAGTATTTCTTGTTTAAAAGTTATATGCATTATATATTTTTTTCCCCTGTCCAAATTCTTTTTTTTAAAGAATGGAAACAGGAAGCAAAGAAAAAGGAAACTTATTTAATTAAGGACGTCGTCGCGCTCTCACTCAGTACTTTCTTAACTTTTCATTGCTTTATTTATACGAGTATGACTAGTTATAGCAAACGACGTGGCAAAATGGCAGTTAGTCTTTACAGTTTCTACTAGTAATTATGCACAACTGCGTTTAGCAAGAGAAAAAGGATAAATTGATAATTAAAAATTAAATTGCCAAATAAATTTTAGTGAAAATCATAGAAATCAAAATTAAATGTAGGCATTTAGAAACGCCGCTAACAACAAAATCCTATTAACTATTGACTTCTATCAACAAAATATTTGGGCCACCGTTATTCACATTTGCCTTCGACGTTTCGTTTAACAAACTTTTGCGTTAGGGTTTCACATTCATTCTCAACAATATCTAAAATAATTACGCCAATTGTTTCACAACATTGAGCACAAAGCACTTTTGATTGAAAATCACAAACATTTGATAGCTCGCCCCATTTCCCCTTCCTATTTTATTTGTTGCTTTTGTTTTCGACACCATCTGGTAATTATAATATCATACTCAGTTGGTTAGCACTTTAATCTCTAATCTTTCGTAGGCGTAAAATTGAACGACATGCTCAAAAAAATTGACTATATTTTCTGTGTAGCTGCAATTAATTTTTAATTTTACTTTGAAATTTTAAATTTATTTAATTTCTGAAAATGTAGATAGAAGATTGAATGAGGTTTATATAGTAATAGAGCAGTTCAAATGATTATTCAATTCTAATACTTTTTTTTTAGTTTTTCTAACTATTCACCTTCAAAGCATCTACCGGAGTCACTAATAGGACAAGAAATGTGCGTTTCCTTCTATGGAAAAGATCTACCCGAGTTTAAGAAATTGTATAAAATGTCTCATGTTATGAAATAAATATTTTTCACAAATAAAAATTAATATGGACTTTAGAAATGTCGGAGCTGGTCAGAACACAAAACACCAAATCATGAAAGAAACTCCTTCCCACCTATGGGCATTAATGAAAGCTTTTTTATTTAGATTTCAAATACTGCGATCAAGCCTAGCACCAGTGTATCCTACAAAAGTACAATCGGTACATCCTACCCCTACATGCATAATGGCCTGTTCTATAATATTAAAATATTTCTGATTAAACTTTAAATAAGAACTACTAGGTGAAAAGTAAAATTGAACTTGAAGTAGTTTTGAGATAGTCGGCAAAAAATGTAAATGTAGCAAAGGGCATTAAGTGGGGCTAGTATAATAAAATAATAATACCTACATCCAATGTTTTAAAAGACTAATGTACTTATTTTATGATTTACACCTATTCTGAACAGAATATGAATTTTTTATGGTGGCTTTTACAATCATACATACATATGCATGCACAATATGGATATTTGCAAATAAAAAAATAAATAAGCATTTATCGCTTTTATGACCTCTGAAAACGTATAAATTAGTTTATCCTTTAGTTTAGTTTATTATGTGTGAATTTTGATTAAAAATTTTAATTTTGAAGTTAGCCAAGCCATGCTAAAAAAAAAGCATCAACAGCAAGCGCAGCCAACACTTGGAAAATAAACAAACAGTGTTAGCAATACACCCCAGTCGATGTCCATTTCCCGATGTATGGAGGTGCACACACACAAATAAATACAAATGTAAATACGGGCATAACTATGCACATATATGTAAGTACATATGCAAGCCCGTCGATAGCGAGGGGGGAACGGAGTGAATCTCTCGTGGTGTTCGAACTTTTAAAGCAGGACAAAAATTTCAAAACCTTGACTTGTTAGTGTTTTCAAACAATATGATTTTCAAAGAAAGCAGTTCAGTTACTTTGAAAATGTGAACATGACTAATTTTTTTTTAACTTAAGACGTTGTGATCACCTTATATACTATTTGTTGTTGTATAATAGCAAACAGCGTGAATTACTTTTATAAAAAAGTATACACATATGTATGTACATTTGTCTCTTTCTTATCAGAATTGATTACAATCTTTTAAATTAATACAATTTGTGTAAAGGGGACCGTAATTTTTCAGTCCCGTAGCTGAATTGTCTCTCGATGTCCTTTTTACCATGCCATTAAAACCAGAACTAACGAATGGATTTATTTTTCAGTGTCTAAAACCAAGAGATCCTTTCGATTAGCCGTATTTTGATATATTTTCTTCCGAGAATCATAACCTTTGACATAAATTAACTGGTCCCCGACGATCAAACTCAGCAATCATTATTTGTTCTTAAGTAGTCGCTCTACACTTGGGTACGCGAATTTCCCTCCAGAGTTATAAAGGGTGGGCCATATAGTGATTTTTTAAATTTTATAATGGAAATAGCTAACGGTGTCTCATGGTAGCCCTGTGGCTATAGAGTTACCAAGATAAATTAGGAATGTCAAGTGTGGCCGCCCTTGGATTATGCGAAGGGATTTGGATGAAAATAAGTAATTTACTTTGTAGTGTGCCCAGCATATAAGCCGGTACCTATCAAAATAATATTTCAATGCGTTGCTAAATTTATTAATCTTTCAACGCAAGTGGTTTACAGAATCCTACAACGCAATAATTTGTTGAAAACTTCGATTTCAATTTGATGTACATATGTACATGCGTATCACTAGTTGTCTCTGTGTGGTCGCAGGATAGATGCAATGTATGTATGTATGTAATTTTATCGCTTTGTATCGTTGAGTATAGGCCGTTTTCTTTCTCATACTCACCTTCTCTACGTTATATCTTTTATTTCAACTATGTGACGAAATCTGCTTTAAAAAACAACTACTGCTATATGGCCCACCCTGTATATTTGTATGTATGTATTCCTACTCATATGTGCACACTAAGAACACATTTAATATTAGTGTTTGTATGTACATACAAACATATATACTTAGGCGTTTGATATACATATTGGTATGTACATATGTACATATGTAAGGTTATAAGCCTGTATTTGTTGACTGGTAATTGCTATTTATAGTTGAAAGGTTGTGGCCACTCGCCCGAAGTCTTCCAGTCAAACACTTGCGTTTGGCCCCGTCCTACGTACCTGTGATTTCTGTAGGCACCCAAATACACACGCAGATGAACATACATTCATATGTATGTGTGTATGTTTGTATGTATGTATGTGTGTATGGCATTCATCGCTGACACCATCGCCATCTGTAACAAAGCCACTTTAACCACCGCAACAACTGCATTCAACTGCATCGCTATTTACACATAAATATTTACCCAATGCGTTTGACACACTGCTGGCACAAAATGTTTGCTAAGGATTCGTGCACAGTGGCAAGTGACACACTGCCATATAGACAGCCAGCCAGCCAGCCAGCAAGCCACATATCCACATAGCCACGAATCGCGGTCACGATGTGTAGTGCTTCAGATTTTTGTGCAAGTGCATACAGAAATTTCTTTGGCCATTGAACATCTTGTTGCGGCTGCTTTTGGCTGTGCTTGGCATGAATTTCCTCTCATTCGTTTGTGCGTCCGTAGTAGCGCTGGTTGGCGAAGCACAGAAACTACCCAAGAAGTATTGGAACTCTTTACTTGATTTCAGTAAAAGTCAACACATATATATCCATACACATGCACATACATATATATGTATGTATGTATGTGTGTACATATATCGGCGCGCATACATTGAAAACAACAAGGACGAAACATGAGAGGATTTTGACCAAGAAAAAAAAAACAAATAACCGCCTGTTCAAGAAGCACACGTACATGCATATGTATGTGTTTTTCATTTTTGTGTATATAAATATTTACCTATACTGAAAATAGTTTTCAATTGCCTTCTCCTTCGCCTTATCGTGAGAAATGTTGTGTACGCAAGAATTTAAAAAAATAACCGAGCGGTCGAGCTTAAAAACTCTGATGACTCTCATAAAATTTTCTGGTGGAATTTCATTTCATTTCGTTTATTTTAATATACAACATTAGTGCCATAAGATCGCAAAAATTTTTTGAAGTACAATGCTACTAGCAATAATGAGTTAAGACATAATATAGTAAATAATAAAAATAATAGAATGTATTATATGAAACGATGTGAAACAAATAAAATAAATCAAACTTGAAAAAACTAGTTAGCGAGCTTCAGCAGACATATGTCGAAATTTTGATACTGGAGCGCAAGTACCCTACCGCCGAAGAATTTACATTATAAAAAAGTGAAAGTAACATTTTTTTAACGTTTCATGGGACTTACTTTTTTTATTTCTAAAAACTGGAGCTTGCAATGATGATCGCAGTGGCTGAGTGTGTAGAAAAGATGATTTAAAATGGGTAAATGAAGCTCAACTTTGCGTTTGCGTTTGATCCTCGCTTAATATTCCTCACGATATCCAAAATGTTGCGAAACTGTTCACTTAATGCATTTTGTACTGTGACAAATATGTATGTAAAATTTGCATATACTTAGCTTCTTCTTTTCCTTGTTTATTTATTTTCAGCTTAAATTGAATACCAAAAATTACTAATAACTAGGAATGACAAATTAATTAGAAGAAGAAGCACATACATTTGTTAAGCAAAAAAATCCACCACCGACCATATAGGTATGTGCATTAGGGTGCAAAACTCCCCATACGAGATTATTTTTCCCATCGGCATTATAAAAATCTTTATGTTTTAAGACATCAATGCAAATATTTCGTATAAATCTTAAGCATTGCATGAGCTGCACCAATTTGGAAGTACCTGAAAAATGGAGTTTTTTTAAATAAATAAAATCACCTCATATCATAAACCAGTTTAATATATTTCATTTTGATCTTCTGTTTCTCCAACACCGTAAAAAGATTGGAGCGACTTTCCGTCATCTCTTGTTAAGTTCGGTTTGGAAACAAACCGGTTTCGGCGTTGTGCCATCTTCATTGTCATTTTTCATTCAGTCCAGGCAGATGACGAAAATCGTCCCAGTATACATACATCAGTTTAAACTAAATAAATACATTTAAAAATGTATCAATGGAATCATAATAAGAGATCTTCGATGCTATCTTTCTTTCTTTTTCGCAAATCGGATTATTCTGGTTCCGATTTAAAAAAAAAATAATATTAACTTTTTTTGCATAGCTAGAGGAGTTTACCACATCCATCTGAAAAACAAAGTATTTGTATTTTTCCGAAATATTTTGGCGGAAGTCCTAAAACATAATAGGTTGGAAACCCTGAAACTTTTTTAATGAGGCACTCTAATGCACAGATATATGTCTATATATATACTATACATACAAATGTGAATATTCGCAAATTTTTTTTAGCAAATTGATCTAGCCGAAATGGTTAAGGTTTTAAGACATTGAGGCAGAAGGTAAAAACAAATTTTCTACCGTCGATTTAATTAGTAATCCTTTTAAATGTTCGCTTATAACGTAAATGTACGATAGTTTATTTGTAAAAGTTTTCCCTTACAGAAACTATAGCAAACATAGAGCTCCTTGATAGGATTGACAATGGGCAACATGCTGGCGAATCCCCAAATCCAGTCAATCACAAATCGATCAACATTTCAACCACGAAAAAAAATTGTTGCCTTGTTCAAGATTGTGGTGTACAGTCACGTGCCCATACAGATGTTGGCATGTTTGTACAATTTAAACTTACTACATACTCCCTGGTTTGATGGCCATGTGTTTGCAGGGCCCTGATCAAACGTCAAGCCGAAGAAAATCTACTGCCAACGCATTACCAACACTTAAGCGGCCACTTTAAATTTATTGAGATTTATTGTATTGGCTTTCGTGCCATGATTGAAGGATGGAAGGAGCGAGAAGCAACAGAAAATACCACAAGACATTTTTGTGTGGCTGACGCAAAAGTACGTGACGCTGGCCTTGACCGTGGCATGTGTTTTACAAAGTTTCGATGTACAGCGTTTGGTACCAGTAGCCATTGTTGTTGTGAAGAATTAATTTCCCTTTGACCTTTACGCAAATAACGATAACATGGGCAGTCGGATATACCATAGCCACTACTTTGCTTTGCTTTGTCGATAATATGATAACTGATATATTTAGTAATCGAAATAAATGTGCAAACGAGAACAAGAGCCATGTAATTGAGATGCAACTCGTATTTTCCATGAAAAATATAATAAATCATTTAGCAACTTTCTCTAATCAAATACAGTTAGATAAATTTAAAGCATCTAAGAAATTCATCTGGATTTGTAGGCCAAATTTCGATGATATCTATTATTAAGCAAAACACTTTAGCCCTTGACTAACAAACTAAATCTTTTAACCATGTCCTCATTTCACTTTACTTTACAACTGGAGCTCAAATAAAGTAAAATTGCGTTTTCAGCTTTGAAATTTGAAAAGATTGTGTTAAATTCAGATTTATTAGTTGCAAGCATATATTATGTTAGATAATCGAAAGGTCTAGTTAGAAAATAAATGGATACTTTTGAAATAGGTATATAGTACATATGTATAAATCAGTAATTGATTTTCGTTCAAATAATATTTATGCGCCCCATTTCTGGCTTATGTAACGAAAATCCTCAACTGAATCTTATTATAATGAATACGTAAATGAGATAGATTAAATTAATTAATGCAATTTCTTAAAGTAAGATATTATTCGTTTTGTGTTGGTGTCATTCCAATATAAGGTATACACATGTATGTAAATACTTACAGTGTTGCGTTACTTTATTATAAAACTTACAGGCTTACATAAGTTCTTATATTAAGGCGATCAATGGAATGATTTATTTGTATTATAAGGCTTATCACCTCATAAAATAAGGCTTGTTATATTAAGGTTCTACATATATGCCGCATTTTAGTTTCCTTTTAAGGCTTATAGGACATCAGGCTTGCAAATGTAAATCGAATATAAAAGCTTCCACTAGCGAATAACAACCTTCCCCAGTTAGATTCAGTACGAAATTGATGCTTTATTTTCGCTGTCAACGTCCCTCAAAGGGCAACGCTATACCGTCATAAGGCTCAATTTTACCTCTTTCTGAGATACACCCTTATGTCTAAGGTTGATTAGCCGCGTAAATAAAAGTTTATGTAATCTCTTATAAGGAGGTAAAACTATTCCCCTTATTAAGAGGCTTATCGGTCATATCTAATGAACGCTGCAAGCAAATTGTCCAAGTGCCGTTCCCAATCGCATTTAAGTGATCGCTATGGTACCAGCCTTAATTTAAGTGGTTTTTTCTAGGTTCCTATTTAATAACGGTTATAATAGATTTTTGATCCTTGATTGATCATGTAATTGTAGTCTTCTTAATTTTCTAAAAATAAAATCTTCATCCTCAAAATATGGAGCGTACATTTTTGAGGAGTCAATGTTGTTTTGCATATGGCGCCCGATTTGCGGACATAATTTTTTATTTTTGATTCACAAAATATTTATAATTTTACGTTTTTGTAACTTAGTTCGATAAAAAAAATTGGTATAAAAGAACTGACAAATGATAACGCTGTCTTAATTCAACACATTTTCTTCGTAAATTTTGGTATTTTAAAAAATTGACTCCACACAGATGTTTGAAGGTCATGTAGACCAGCGCCTTTATTGACAATTGAGATTTTCAATTATAGAAAATTTGTCTCAAAATGGAAAATTGAAAAATATTGAAATTTTTCCAAAAGAGCCTATGACAATTCCAGTGATGTTCTTTAGAACAAACCATACATATGTATAAGACAATTATTTACTTACATATGTATATTATGAATAAAACTGAAGCAGTTTTCGTATTGTAAAATATGTTGTTAAAAGAAGTTTTTTTTTTGCCTTTTGTATTTCTATTTATAGCCAATAAAGCCGCTTAGTTACTTTGTAAAATGAACCCCATTCTATTTTTTCATCCCTTTGACCTTTTCCTTAGCGGTGCAAAACTTGTTCTTTTATAAAACTGTCTCGAGTTTAAGGAAGTGCCCACTTATATTGTTACAAGCACTCATGTTGTCACTTCCATTGACACTACTTCTATGAACTGTCGGCTTGACTTACAGAAAATGTCATGACATTCAATGTAGAAGCTGCAAAGAAATGTAAAATGTGTAGTCAATTTATCCATCTCTGAGACGTGCTGGCATGTATAATACAGACTTTTATATACCCACGAGTGTATATCCTAATTCAAAGTCATATGCATAATAAACATTTGCTCATTCATCCCAGTCGTATTTTGTTGTTTCTAAAGAACATGAATCGGAACGTTACACGATGCGCTCTACCATATCGAAAGGTCGTTATTATTTTCCAAATCAAAGCGCATTGATTTCGTGAATGTGGTATGTTTTCGTCGAAACATAAATTTTGTATTAAATGCATTACGCAACATCTAGTTTAATATGCATTTTATTATGTTCCTTAATTTAGAAGCTTTAAAGAAAATTCCCGTTTATAGATATTTCCCTAATATCAGTACAGTACAACTTGTTCGTTTACTTTTTCCTATTTAAAATATGCTCAAATATTTACAAGGTATGCACCCCGCTTATCGGCATTGGAAATTTTTTGAATTTGCTGGATATGGGCATCGAAATTGTGTTGTTAATTGATTCTATTTTTCAAATAAGTTTACTTACGAATTTGCGGTTTTGCCAATTCTTATTTTCATATTTTATAATTGGTTAAAAGCAGCTGTGTGGATAACCGAGGTTTTCAATATTTTCTCCACAAGTGATGTATCTGGTTAAAGTATTGAAATGGTTTTGTTTAAGTGATTCTTTAATCAAAGAAAGCAAAACGCGGCTGTATCTAGAGATATCATCATTTGCTTACAATAATTAAGAACGAACGTGGTAAGTTTAATACGAGCAACAGCTGGTATTAAAAATTTAAGAGTTTTTCGAATTAGCCAACAATTGGCGACCAATATTAAGCGAAGAATCAAGGCAAAGGCAAGGAGCTTAATTTAAAAATCTATAACGCTAATGAGACCGGCTTATTTTATTAATTTACCTTCACTTGTTTTTCGCTAAACTGCACTGCCGATTGACCAAAATGTCACCAATTTAATCAAAATGTAGTAGAAAAAATCATCTGGAATTTAATCAGAAGTTAATTTCAATTTAACGAATTGCAGTTTGTCATTTGTCTACCCATGGAACAAACTGTCGCCTAATTCTATTGAAATGTGTTGAGATTTGTTGATGGCTCGAAATATTCAGTGGACCAAAGACGATGATCTACCATTGAGCGTAATTAGAAATGAAGTTACCAATGAGTTAGCATTGGCGTCATCATCCATGACTATAAGTTTTAAAATGGATTGATGTCTGTAGTTATCTAGCTTTAGTTGAAGATCAAGTGGAAGAAAATCGTAGGCAACAGCTTTGTCAAAAATTACCGACTGAAGGAATGGTGTCCTTACAAAATATTTTATTTTAAATAAATAAATTTCCTTGGTTTTAGCAATAGCCTCAATTATTGCAACTGAAGCCAAATTTCTATTAGATGCGTTAAGTGAGGTTATACTGTACATGGTTTGAGTTGTAGAATGAAATAGACCACCTTAGTCAATGCACTGGAATATTTCATGCAAAAAACCTATTTTGATAACTTTTGAATTTTTCCTTGTCTGTTTGTCTATTTGAATGGGTGTGCTATACTCCACAACTACTGAATGTATTTGTATGAGCTTTCCACAGATTACTAAATCACATCAGGTATCTGTAGCTATTGTCCAACAAATAGCTATGATCAAAATTTAAAAATTAGCTTATCTAGAATATATGGTTGTACGGAGATACAGAGAGTTTTGTTTTATTTAAAAACAACCTTGTCCCAGTAATAATTAAAATAGTTTCTTATTAATGTTAGTTAAAAGCATGGACAGTAGTTTTTAGTAGCTTTTTTCCCCCAAGCGCTTTTACAAAACTGAACTTTGCAATTTATTGAACTTAAAGTAACTTAAGAGATCATTAGACAGCTTTAAGTAAACATAAGTCGCTCTGTTTTCAAATATATATTTCCTTTAAGTGCGCTCATAACAAAAGCTAATGCCAATTTCAGTTAAACCGTTATAAGAATAGAATGCATGAATCAAAGTATGTGCACATAACTTATTTTATTTGCAAAATGAAAAACAGAATTTAAAACTAAGAAGTGTGTTTCAAATACGATTTCAACTGAACTAGGACTTTACTTGTTTTTAGTTGAAGAAACCCAGCTATTTCTTAATTGAAGCACTACTTAATCTTTTGCAAACTCAACTAAATAACTACTAATTTCAATGTAGTTTAGTTCATTAATAAAATATGGAATATAAGTGCACAGAGCATTGTCAGACAATAAGAAGACTTAATTTTTCCTAGATTTACTTCGTTACCGAGGAATTTATATTCCTTTCTTCAGCATGAAGTACTCTTCATATTTCGAATTACGTTTACGTTGCATGCCAAATCTTACTGTATTTAACAACCGGATGATGAAAAGATTTCAAAATTTTGAATTTAAGACATTTTAGCTTATCATCGGCGTTACATATTAATTTACATTCGCGTATATCGAGTTTTCATACCGTTGCGCACTCCCTGATCGATGCGCACAGGTACGTGCTATGTTCACAGGAATGTCGAATATAAATATTCGAGGAATTTTAGCAAATTTGCTTCGAACGTGCTTCCCTGCATTTGACATTTGGGAGCGTTTTACTACCCTCAAAATCTCACACAATTCAGCTGCATGTACGCTTAGCTACTAGCATTTATTTATTACAACTAACACATACTCATTTGTCTTATTTTGCCTATAAATATCGCTAGCGACGTAGTTGGTGATTTGCAACACACGGTTGACTCATCGTTAGGCAAACATTTCACATTGCTTGGGGTCGTGGATGGGTTACTTGCCGCATTGGTGGCATGCCGCAACGCAACAAAATTGCTAGACCACACTTTGCTTCGCAAAACGTCACTTATTCGCCTGCGACGCTTTAAACCGATCCGATCCGCTTACAAAATTCCAAAACTGCATGCCGACAATGCAGTCTTGATTTATGGGCTTTCACTTCTGCTTACACTACGCGGGCATACACTCGAGCATTTCACACACACACACACACACACGCACACACATGCACATACGACTAGTTATACCCAATACATGAACCACTGTTAGGCGTGCAGTGGAATGGACAAACGGACGGACAAGCTTTGAGACAGACAAGAGATACTGCAGTATTAATGGAGGTCTTTGTTTCGTTTTGCACTTTTATTTGTGCAATTCTTTGTTGTTTTCTTTTCTATTCTATACAATCGTGTATTATGTTGAAAGTTGTGCACAGATTGTTGAGAGGCGAGAGGCGAGAGGTGAGGCACAATTTTGCAATCGTTGCAGGTAAATAAAGTTGCCCCGAGGCAGATCACAGCCAGATGCAATGGCTTAAGCAGGTGTAGCTAAGCGTCTATATTAAGCAGATGGATAGGTTTATGTTCAAATGTTCTACTCCCACCTACATACATGCATACATTTTGCATACGTATATGTATTTGCATTTGAATGCACACATTTATATGTATATATATATGTATGTATGTGTGGGTGTGTGTGTATATACATATTTGTACTCAAGAGTGACATGACATGAATAAGTCAAGTTTCTGATAAACGAAACTTCGCCATTGCAAAGGTTTATGCAGCGATAAATCTTTCACAAGTACAAAAAAACTTGTATGCTTGATGCGCCTGACAAATATATGTACATGCATATACATATATACATATCTACATATCCACATAAATACATACATGCATATATAAATGTATGTGAAGAATGCAGATTCTTGACGTTTAGGTAGGGAAACTTTGACTGCATTAAAATCACTTTCAGCGCTGAGGGATTCTTGGAGTTGAGAAAATAAGTGATAGGATAGTAGAACGAAAATGTCGGCGTGAGAAGTGGGTTGGAGTCGATTAAGTTGTGCCACAGTATTCAAGCATGAACTTATTTCTCCCACTGCTCACTTTCCCTTGCCATCTATCGCGCTAACACTTCTTTTATGAGGATCCGGAATGACAAGTCAATCAAAGTTGCTAAGATTTTTTTTAGTATGATTCCACTCTTTGTAG
This sequence comes from Anomoia purmunda, assembly GCA_951828415.1. Lineage (NCBI taxonomy): Eukaryota > Metazoa > Arthropoda > Insecta > Diptera > Tephritidae > Anomoia > Anomoia purmunda. The sequence goes on along the minus strand of OX639993.1, from coordinate 194,871 downwards.
TTTCATCTTAAAAGTATAAATAAAAAGCTTTGACGTAAAGCATCAGGCAGAAGATATTCTCTGCTCCCCTAAAATAAGCCCATTTTTGTCTGATAAAAATAAAAACAAAAAAGGAAAAGTGTTAATGTAATACTGCTCCGAAAAGACGTAGTTTTTTTTTTGTAAGTTTGTCAATTTTCGCCTTAAATATAATGTGATTACACAACAGAAATCTAAAGTGAAATTCAAAAGGCACAAAGAACCCTCTAAAGCGGAAGACCAGCTGGTACATAACTTCGAGTGTCAGGTAGTATAGTGAACAGAAATGGCAACCCTGCACTGAAACCTACTAGTTCTCAAAAGCTTACTACAAGTTTGCCGAGCAGACCAACTCTTCTCCCTTTTTCTTCATGTAAGAAATGGTGTTTTTAACATAGCGTTGTCCAACGAAATATCAATTGTCAACCTATGAATCGACCTCATACCATTCGATGAACTAATTTGGTTTTAGAACTTAAATTAATATTTTGTTATCGCGCCTGTCTCCATCGCAATAGCCACTAGGGCGAGTCCTGAGACGGAAAACCATTAGGTTGATTTTTTACTATAGCAACTTTTTTTGTATCACATTTTGGAATTTAATGCAAAACTTTGTGGTTTAATTTGATTGAAAAGTTTACGTAGCCAACCAACCGAGATTCGAACCCACGTTCTCCTGTTAGCTCTTTGAAATTTTCACTATTATTTGATTAATAGAGCTGAGACACAGTCATCATTCATCCAATAAATACCAGTTAAAAAACCAGTATAATTGTTAAATAGTTTGACTTTTCGCTGCAGGGAAGCGTTTGAGTGTTCATGTTTCTCGAATGCGCTTTGGACCGCACCTGCAGTCATCAGTCGAACTAAACTAAACTAAACTAACTAAAATTGAGTTGAGTTGAGCTGCGCTTTATTCTTCACTTAGCTCTTCCTGTTTTTATGTATTTGCCCAGTGATATAACTATGTACATACATATGTGCGTATACTTTGTCGTGAACTGCGATGTCAGCGGTAACGAGCGTTGCTATCCTTAACCCAGTTACGTCGCGGCCCATTAGCAGCCACTGCTGCGCACTTCTCTTCTGCTGATGGTATACTGCGGATCTGAGGTTGTACAGATCTTAGGCTTTATACATATACATATTTACATGTATGCACACACCTACATACATACACATGCAGCTTTGCTTTGTCGCAGCATTACTTTATACGTAGAGCCGCAACGCCTCATGGGCCATAAGTGCCTCAGCCAAAAATCGGAAATGCGGCTACGAAAAGTTTTAACTTTCTATGAAAAAAAAAAACACAAAAACAATGGCAGAGCACAAAGTACAGCGAAAACAGCCGTAACGACAGCAACAATGTAGAGTTAAAGATAACTCGTTCGTTTTCCATTGATGAAACCAGCAATAGTGCAGCCCAAAGGTAACCTTCGTGACACATCCGCTGCACATAGCCACATAGTGTTCCAAGTTTAAATTGAAATGGGTAAGGAAAAAGTTTTAAGTAGAGATGTAACAGCTCGCATTTACACACACAAACATCTGAACACGTATACTTTATATAAATTCAAAGGGGTGTAACTCTTCAATTAGACATATTAGATCCCCGAAATATCTTCCAACTTAGAAATTTAGTTTTGAGATGCTAAAATAATACATGATATGTTCGCATATTAATAATTTTTGTCACAATTATTGTCTCTCAAAACCTTTACAATATCATTTATAACTAGGACAACGGAAATTCCGCAAATTCCAGATTCGTCTCGAACAGTTCACCATCCTCATCCGGAATTTTCGTTCTTTATATTAAATTAAAACAACTATCAAATTAACAAATATACTGGTCGATTTAGCGCGGAAAATAAGTAATTTTTCATCACATGTCAACAAGTTACTTATACGCCACGACAAACAGCCAATAGTCAGCCATGTGGCCTAAGCAGAGTAATGTAAGGCTAAACAAATTGCACACAACTATGTAAACATATCAATCGGCATTAAGGGGTATGATAAAATAAATGAAAAGCTGTGATACGAATGCACTCACTACACTCTACCTATGAAGATATATCATGCACTTTAAAAAAGTTTGCTTATATAGAAATTGTAGATATACAAACACAGTCGCTCGCTTGTGTTGATCAATCGGTCGTCATCGTAATTTTTCCAACTTTTTTAAATCGCCTGAAAATAACCTTTTGGTGTTTTGTGCTGCTCGGTAATTAATAAAATTGTTTTATATAATAGTTTGTATTTGACTTACTTTGAATAAATATCGAAATAAAAATCATCGACACACGTGGTTTTTCTGTTCACTATTCATTTTTATTTATCGGATGTAAATTTTTCTACATAGAAAATATTTTCAATCAGTATCATAGAGATGAGTCTTATTAAAATCTCACAAGTTGGGTAGACTTCTTACTAAAGGATCTTGTAATGTTTAATCAGAATAACTTTTAGTTATAGTAATTCCATTAACACTACTGCACTACTCCGTTCTTTTGTTTTTGATCGCTTCTAACCAAAAACAAATTGTTAATTAATGGGAAATAATTTTTAAAGCTACTGTATTTGAAATCCCGATTTTTAATAGATTTATATAAAGTTCTAAAGCTGAGAAATAAAGGAAAAACACCTCTTACATTTAGAAAAACTTGTCAAAGGAATATAACAAATGTGTATATAAAAAATAAGAATTCTCTAAACTTTCCAAACAAGTTATTAAGAATACCACTTTATACGCTCCCATAAACACTAAACAAACACAATTTCCAACTAATCTTGACACCGCAAAACACGGAAAATAAAACATATAAAAATATAATTGTAGATATCGTGACTAAAGTATTCTCAAAGCTTTTCTGATTCTCACATTGCAAAAGTTTCTAACCTATCTGTTTTCGTCTTAATTTTTTAGAGGAGTTGTAACGTTTTCATTTGTTCTTTCGTTCTTTATTTGTTCATAACGAACCTTATTTGCTTTTTGAATTGTTCGTAGCTGGCAACCCTATTCAAGAGTATAGCATGAAATAAATATATTTTAACTTTAATAATAAGTGGCAGCCACAGTATTCTCCATAAACTTCAGTTCGAAGTTCGTATCACTACATTTTACTAAGCTCACACTGCGCATCTGCAAAAACTTTTAATAAGTTACAGCCCTGTGATTTTCAAATAATTTGGAAACTATAGGTTAGGTTATGTTAACATAGCTGCTTCTAGGAGCTAATATTGAGGAGCTCCGTATGAAATTTCATTGTACGATGAGCTTTTAGCACCCCCATCGTCAATTAGAGCTGTGGCTTGGACAACCATAGAAGCTCACAAGACCTCCTCTGGTATAGTTCTGGACAGAATAAAACACACTGAACTTGATTTTTTCCATTTCCAAAATTTTTTTCTATGTTGATAAGATGAGCACAGTGTTCCCGAGAGTTTCAGGTGAAGCGACCCAAAGGACTAAATTTCGAAGAATTACTTAAGTATTACAAATTAATATTTGCTCCCAAACATCTTCATTATTATAAAGTTTCAAGTGAATTAATATTTGCTTTAATTATTTTTTTTTTTTTTTGGAATCAAATCCGTATTCGAAATAATTTCTTTTAAGATCAAATTTTATATTGTTCATTTGCGTATCTGAAAGAAACAAGGCTGGAACAGTTAGGTTAAGTAAATTTTTGACTCGGTGGACATAAGCACATGCGAAACTCCTCCAATAATATTTGAAAGTATTCTTAGCTTTTATCGAATGAGGCGTTCTCTATCTCCCCGAAAAAGTGGTGCCCTAAAACTTCAAGAGTATTCTTCCCTTTCTAAGAAATAGACAATGACTATCTATAACTTTATTCTAACAGAAAATGTAACACTTAAAGCTAATACATTGGAATGAATGCCTTTGGCATATCATGACATTTTTGCCACGTAATATTATTTAATATGGGTACTGGCAATTTCGTCTGTACTCAGATGTACTATATAAAGGATTATTTCTATTTGTAGTATTTAATACGTACAAAAGTTCAAGTGTTAAACAAATTTATCAGTTTTATTGCTACGAATAATTCACTTCTAAAATAAAACCACTTTGGTGAGATTTTCTAAAAATATTGCAATATGTAGTTATTCTTTTTTTCGCTTGTAATTTTCTTCAGTAGGAGATCAAACAAAACTTCCCGCCACATGTACTCAGAACGAAATACTAAGCATATGCAATTTCTCAATAATACAACGAATTTTGTGGGGCAGTGAAGCGGACAGGGACAAAGCAATATACATAGTATGAAAAGCTATATATAGTATGTCTGTATGTATATAAACAAAAACATAGCGAAACCGATTGCGCGCTTCTATAGATTTCAATGCCAGTCACTCACACATGCACGTCAGCCTAGATTTACTCACGAAAGTATACGTATAAATTTCTGAAAGGCACATATTTTTGTATGTATGTATGTACATATTTGCTCGCATTATGTTGCGATATACATATGTATACCAAATTCGCTAGGATCTTTTTATTGAAATCATTGAAAAGTAAATTCAGCACCGATTCCACATACAAAATATTGTTGTTGTCATTCCCATTGGATAAAATAATTTCACACACAAATGGTTTTCAAGAAGAGCAGCTGCAATTTCTGACCCCAGAAAATGCAAATGGCCATATGTATGTATTTCCATTAGTGTGATGACACACAAATGAAATAAATGGCCCACTACCGCCATATACATAATACACATACATACGTATACAGTAGAATCTCGATAAATCGTACAGCGTCAATCCAAAAAGCTCAACTATTCGTAATTATTCGTTGTACTCTTAAAATCATTGCGCTAATTCGTAAAATTTCCATACATTTAGGTCCTTTCGTTAATTCGCAATTTTTGTGACAATGTACAAGCATCGAGTTTACGTTTACCGATAACTTTTTTGTTTGAAATTTTGTGTATGTTTTTTTTTCTTGTTCTCAGTTTATCCGCTGTTTGACTCGTGGAAATGACAATCAAGTGTGCACACAAAACATTGCCAACATTGCAAAAATAAAACATAAATTCTGTTATTGATAATGGCAAGAATAAAACTGGAGTGACTATCGAATTTGATATTGATCTAGTGGCGCAGGCAGGGTAAGGATACGCCAATGAACCACTTTTTTCATTTGTTTAATAACAAAATTCTATTCAGTCCATCTGGTTCGTAGTTTTTTTTTTTTTGTACAGAGTATGATAGTATTCAATTTCTTTCATTGCAAGCTGATTTAACTCCAACTAGAGATTTTAGCCAAGTCGGAACTATAGAGGGGATGGTCGAGCTCAATGAAAGGGCATTCCTTAAAACCAACCTTTGAAAAAATATATGCATAGATTGGGCCGTTATGATGAAGCAGTCCTCGCCGCAGTTTTCTTAACATTTTCTGTTAATACCATCTCACAAGTAATGTGAAAGTTCTTTCAGATGATCATGATAAATAGCCATGGTTTCGTCACCAGTAACAATTATATCTAAAAAAAATATTTCAATCAGCCACCACAAAAAGATTAGAACTGACTACATACTTCAGTGGTTCTTGGTTTTGAACAGAGAAAAGAAGTTTTAGAACCCAGCTTGTACTGATCTTATTCACACCTATTTTTTTCAGTATAATACGAAGATGCAGAATATCTGTACAGATCATCCTAGTCACAGGCCGATTGTCAATTGTATGCATTTCGAATTAGTTATAGAGAGTTATAATTAATTACACTATATCTTTGTAATAAAGTTAAATAATTTTGTATTTATGGTTCTGGGAAAAAGTCAAGTTATGTAACGAAATTAAGGTTTTGTATCTCCCGAAAATCTAAGCTAACCTTTATAAACTTGCGTAAATAAAAAAACTGGACTACGCATTAATGAATTGAAATAGTAAAGTAATTTTCTTTGTTTCAATTTAAATAAATCATAAACATCTCCCAGAATTAACGAGTGGACAAAAAATATTTATATAATGATTGGAATGACCGATGTATGAGAGTATGCAGACTATCCCTTGGGAGTCTCGCATTTAAGTTATCGCATAATTATTCGACCTCAGTGACGATGGTCTTTTGTTTTTACTATCTATAGGGATTCCACTGTATGTCAGAAAATCAGCCCTAAAAATTTAAGGGGTGGATTTTTTTTTTCACTCCCCTTCTAAAATATAACATTTAGTATAAAAATCACTGCCCCAAGATTGTTTCCAGATGAGATAAGTTCAACCCGAACATATTTCCAATTATTTGTATTGTATAATGAACGACTATATGTACCTATATTCGAAAATTTTATTTGTTCTCTAACAGTGGTGTTATTTGAACCGCGTGTTTTAAAAGTGAGCAAGTTCATTTAGGGAGTTTTGCCAATTTTGACAGTTCTGAAGAAAAAGTACGCAAAGAGCCATTGGCAAAGAGCCACTAGTTTTAGTACTTTGTAAATGTATGTATTAAATTCCTTTCTATATTTTTTATCTTTAGACTTTGGCAAAATTCAATTTTTGTACTTACTAAATTACGTTGCAAAATTTGATTTTTTACAAAAATTTTCATTTTATCCAGCTATCAACCGAGGTTATGAAGTTATCAAATTTTGAGTCTCTAGATCATCAAGAAGTTAGCAAAACCAATCGCAATATTTGAGCCACAAAAAAACAACAAATTATCTCTAATTTTTGGAATAACCTATATTAATTCGTTAGTCCGTATTCTATAATTTTGAACGAACTTTGTTTTAATAAAATAAAAGAGCCACTATACTACTAAATAACAAAGTACCAGTCTGGCAAGCTTGTTAATTTTCTGTTACTTTGTAATGGGGGATCTTCTGTTCCAAATTGATATAATTTACAAAATACTTATTGCTAAGATGTAAAGTACGCTATTGTACTTTCAGATAAAGCTTTCAATAAAACTGAATTAGTTTTGAAATAAATAACCAGAGTAGCGAAACTTAACAAAAAGTGCTTTAACAATTTAGAGTTTGACGGACCAAGGAATTACCGAGGTAACAGTCACAGTCTGAATACCACAACTATATTTGCATATAATAATTGTAGGAAAACTTCAAATTATTAAGAACTCTAGAAATTGCAGTCAAAACTGAATATAAGCCTTGAATATTTTTTTTTTATTTTACTATTTTTTCGTGACTCTTCGCTAAAATATGAATTTACTCCCGTCGCTTGCAAGTTTTCCATTCAACTAATACCATAAATACATATGTATGTACTTATGTACATGTGTGTGTACAAATGTGCATGTGTCCTTTTTTGGTCTGATTATAGCGGTGCTACTCAAACCTTTGTCGACAGTTCAGCTGGACAATGAATTTAGATTGCATGATATGAACTTTATAACTCTAATAAATTATCAAATGATTTATGATCCATGAAAATTGCAGAATATATGTATTTAGTTATGTGCAGGGCTGTATATCTCGATGGGGTTCTTGGTTATAAAAAATTAAAAAAATTATTTTCAGCATATAGTTATATGCAGAACAGAATTAACATACCGATATGTATGTAAAGGGTGTTTTTTACGAGTAGACGTGTGGTTTTTAATGAGGCAAGACTTTTTTCGAAGTTGGTATTTTTGACAGCTGTTACTTAATTTATACTAAGTTGTGTTTGCCATTTCATAATGAAAAGACTTACTCCGGAACAACGTTTGCAAATCATGCAAATTTATTACCAAAATAATGGTTCGGTTCGCGCGATGAATCGCAAGAAAATTTTGATCAACGATGAAGCTCACTTTTGGTTAAATGGATCCGTTAATAAACAAAATTGTCGCATTTGGAGTGTTGATAATCTACAAGCCATTGTTGAGGCCTCCAAGATCGGGCGATTTAACAACGCTGGACTATTTTTTGTGGGGTTATGGAAAGTGGATTGTCTACGCAGATAAGCCCGAGACGATTGATTTCTTAAGAGAGAATATTCGGCGCGTTGTTGCTGACATACGGCCCCAATTCCTGCAAAAATTGGTTGAAAATGGGACCTTTTTACTGGGATTTATTCGAGCCAGCTGCGGCGGTCACTTGGCCGAAATCATTTTTAAAACATACTGGCAAACTCTTATATTTATAATAAAGCTAAATTCTTGGCAATAGCATTAAATTATATGCGTTTTATTTCTGCTTGAAAACCCCATGCCTAAAAAAGCACCCTTTTTAAAAAGCAAATATTTCACATAGAGACTGTCAACTAAATCTCTTAACATATCCCAATTGTCTGATCGTGATTTAATACTTAAAAAAATTTTATTGTGTTGGATGGATATAACATAAAAAAATGCACCGCTACAGACGCTCTTCAGTAACCTTCAGAGGACTATATGATATATTATTTAACTGATTATTTTAGAGAATTTTTGTTTGTTTAACTTCTTTGTTTACCGATATAAGGCGAAATGCAGATTGGATAACATATGTATGAAAGCCGCTCATCAATATTTTCTTTTACGTTTTCTTCTTTTAGTGTGATAAGTCTATACAAGGTACTAGAAGGTCTCACAGAAGGGTAAAGAGCATTCAAAACAACGTAAATTTAATTTCATTAAATGCCATCGGAACTTTCAACCTAACGAATGTAATGTACGAGATTAGCATTTGTCTGCGTTAACTGAAGGGTGAGACACCAAACGGCTAGAGGCGACGCCTCTATGTTTTCTTTCATAGTGGATAATTTTTACCGTTATATGTATATTTTACTTAGGTGTAGTATACACAATCCACACCAAGAAGAATATGCGCCAATTACCATGGGATCATTTCATTTTCAGGATCTATCGAGCGTATTGTGTGAAATGTTAAAGCCAACTGTCAAGGAATTGATTGTACCATATTAGTGTGGCTTTAGGCCTGGCAGGTTTACCATCATCCAGATATTCACGATACGCCTAATCTTGGAACAGATCCCTCTACAACACTCATCATCTCCTTGTCGACTTTAAATCTGCTTTCGTGATTCCCTATACTGCGATTTATTTAACCTTATGTTGAAAAAGATCATTCGAAAAATAGAATCGATCCGGTTAGGCACCGATGGCATGTCTGATGGCATCGACAACATCGGCCTCAGCAACTGCGTCGCTAGTTACGCCTTTTCCAACCTGGATAAAGAAACAAATGAGTCTGGCAAATATTGAAAAAGTGAAGAAATTTATTTATCTGGGGACAATGTCAGCCTCAAATCCCACGTAAAATCTCTCTTGCCAACAAGTACTCCTTTGGGCTGCGTAGACAAATTAGCAGTAGGCTCTATTATATTTAAGCAAATTAAACTAAATAAATTAAATAAAATTAACATTAAGTTACTTCCTTTTTTAAGGCGAACTCTATTTATTGCCGAACAAATTATTTAAATCAAATAAAAAAGAGCATTAAATAAAAACCTTTCGAAAGTCGATTTTTGATTTTTGGACCAAAGCGCTGTTAATATACGGCAATTGCAGTATGGTGTGAGCCCTATGCCAAAGTAATCAAAACTTATTATTAGTTTTCTTCAAGCTTAGCGCAATAAGTTTAAAATATTTAGAAAGCTTAGAACATCGAAGTTAAGTAGTTTTAAGTAAAAAGTACTTTGGCAATATTGCATAATATTAATAACAATTACATTTATTTAAGCTTTTTAGATTGTCATTAAAACATCCTTTGCTGTTCTAACAATACATCCTTACTTACCAGAAATAAGTACAGCCCAGCAATAGGGCGAAAGATATATTCAAAGACACTTACATGAAAAAGAAATCGAAATTTAAAGCAATTTTTTTATTATTTATATTTATTATAAAATCGGATATACGAGTACATGTACGTGAAACAATTTTATTTGCTTTAACAACCAACATCATTCAACCGAATTTAGAATATGGCGGCACTTAAGTACTGCATCGGAGCCGACTTATATAAATATGTAAATATTTCAGCTGGTAAACATAACCTTCTCTCTTTATAGACTTCCAGGAAATGGCAATAGCTCTTAAAACTGAAAGGTAAACTAATTTCACTAAGCACCAGTAGTTTCATTTCCGCAAACCACTTCCGCTTGATTTCGTGTGCATAGGTTGTTGGCTGTGCGTTCTGGTTCTGTGCTGACACTGCGTGCTGCATTTAAGGTAGCTACGATGACGGTGCGTATCGGTTCTATGCTGACTTTGTAGTTTTTTCTTTATGAAGAAATGTAATACACATACATGTACAGTGAAATTCGTAATTACGGGAAGTCCTTATAACCGGGCAGCTTTTACAGTTTGACAAATTCCGAACACACATTATTAATTTTTCCATAGAAATATCATCCTAATAATCGGCCACTGTAATAACCGATCGCGGACAAAATTCAGAAAAATCCCAAACAAATTTTGTAGTTGTTTTGATAAAGGCAAAATTGGTGACTACCCTTTCAATATGCCGTGAGTATCAAAAAGAGGGTAGTAAAGTTGAATGCCCATAAAAAATTATACAATGCACAATTTGTGGTTTAAAAAAACAAAAACAAAAACAATACATTCAATATGGAAGTCTGGAGTTAATGTCCATCAAAAACTATACTTCTCATAAATTTACACATATTTTTATCTTGATATTAGATGGCTTTAGAGAGGTTAGAGTGAAAAAATTTCAATAGGATGAAAGCTAAAGCGAAACCCAAGTAATTTTCATACAGAAAGTACCTAAACTATAGTTAAGCATACATTCATACATATGTTCTAATTTTTCAGAATTAGTAATGAGGTTCCTTCTCCCTAATAATAGGCCCGTTCTTTTGTAACCTAGTTGCAAAAAAACACTATGTAGGATAAAAAATAGCATGTAAAACAACAACACTAACTCGGAAAAATATGCCAGTTGAGCCAACTCCGACCTGAGATGTAGTGTTGTGAAGCAAAAAACCCGCTCTATTATGAATGGGCTCTGAAAAAATACTTGGGAAATTTCAATCAACTGTCAAATCTTGTTTGTTTTATGGATACATAAACAAAACAAAAAAAAATGGAACAAGGGTAAGTAAAATTTGCGCTTCGTATATTTCACATAAAATTATGAATTAAAACATGTTTGTTATTTCAGAATGCAAGAAAAAAGGCGAAAGAGATGATCCCGTGACAACAGGGTTTTTGAGATGCTACCTCGCCCGGAAAGCGGTGTTCGAGCACCCAAAGAGAAAGAGTTTGGCCTACGCGAACGTGTTGGAAGAGATGGTGTCAATGGCGATCACGGTAGGTTCAAGAAATATGTATATGTTTAAAAAAATTATATTTATTAATCCACTTCCAGGACTTTGAAAGAACGCCGCTGTGCTTTGACAACAACAGCAGAACTGGCGCCAGCCCGTGCTTTGCCCCCTATATGGAGGGGTTCATGTGGGTTACAGACCGTTTGAAACACTTTCGGCAAATGTGCTGTCTGGAAAAAATAGATAGTGCTGTACAATGTACAAGGGTTTTATAAAAGCGAGCACGAAGAATTTACATACATATATCAAAAACTTCACTAAAATGTTTTCACTGAAACTGGCTTTTTTTAAATTTGCTTTTGGTTTATTATTTTATTTGTAATTAGAATAAGAAGTGATCTGAATTGAATTTTATATGTGATACTCCTAGTAAATTTGTTTTAGTTTTATAGATTTTAAGCTGAATGAAATGCAATGAATTCTTGTTAATATTTTTATTAGTGAATTTGAAGATATAAATATAAATGTATATGCATTGAAATTTTTAATAATATTTTGTTGTCTTAAATAATTAAAAAGGGTTTGCCTTCTGTCAAGGGCTGCGTCTTGGTTTCATTCTTCAAAACCTTCATCAAGTGCAAACGTATTTTCATCACTCACATCGTTGATATCGCACAAACTTGCTAGTTGCCTAAATGCCACTGTATTGCTTACATACCAAATGTACACATACACCGATTTTTTGTGGTAATATACGCGTTCTACCACCACCAGATGTGGCAGGTACGCAGTTAAGACTCCGAATACTTCACTGAAAATAAAATAGCATTAAGTTTATGCATTTCTTTTGCACACATTTTGTTATTACTTGTTAGATATTCCACCGTTTGGCGTCTTAGCCTCAAGTGCATTTTGAAATCTGCCTCACTAATTGCATCGAGTGTACCTTCAAAATTGGAGCACTTCTCATGTGCCTTGTTTTTCACTCTACGAGTCTTCTTGCATCTCTCTATTGCGACGTGATTCGCAATGCTCACCCGTGTACAAAAACGCCATCTACAAAAGTAAAAGGTTATTTAATGCATTTATTTAATAATAAACTTAATAACTTACCACAGAATCCTCAGATTTGCTCATTTTGTTTTGCTTCTTTAAAATTTCACTAAATAAATCATATGTTTAATGACAGATATTGCAAGTGTTGTGAAGTAACTAAAAGGAAATTTTATCCGAGTAGGAGTGTTTTTTTGCAGCTAGGTTACAAAAGAACGGGCCTAATATAACGCTGCAAAAGTTTCTGTCAACCACATTATAACCAAATACAATATGTGATATGTGATTTCAACGTTATTTGTTCTAAACTTTTTTTAAATAAAATATCATTCAGAGAAGTTGACGTAAAACGGAAGGTCCCTGCGAACAGCTCAAATTGCAGAAGCTCGGCCAAACGTCAAGTTATACTCGTAAGATGTAACCGCCAAATTTTTAATATTATTATTATGTTAATCTAATAACTCTATGCAACGAAATTCAATATAAATAATGTAACCGACTTGCACGGATAAAATTTTCTTTAGTTGTAAAAGCAACCCTGTTAGCATCTTTCATGAAACGTGAGATTTATTTAGTGCTATTTAAGAACGGAAAAAGCTGCGATGCCAAATTTTTTCAAAATAAATATTAAATATTTCAAAATATTATATTAATAGCGCAGTTTTTTCACTTACCAACACTACATCTCAGGTCGGATAACATTTTACTGAGCTGGCTCAACTCAATGAAATAAAAATACTAAAAAACCACTTTATTAAATTTTTTTGTACCACAATATACGAATATCTAGCCATTTTCTTCAATTCTATAACAAACTAAATACATCGAGAACCATTCAACGACCGTATACTCTTAACGGTAAATACGCAAGGGAATAAATGGTAGTTTCTTTCCGATAGAGAAAGGTCAGTTGATGACAGCTGTCCACGACTATGACAGCTCGTGTTTTTGTTAATTAGACAATATATAAGTGTAAGATATTGAGCGATTGTTTGTCCGATGTTTCTGAGTGTACTAAAATGATCAAAGCCAACAACTTATTCGATTTCGCCATACCCGTCCGTCTGTCCGTCTGACCGTCTGTCTGTTTGACCATCTGACCGTCTGTCTGTTTGAACGCAAATTAGGCCTTCAGTTTTTGAGACATCTGACTGAAACTGGGTAGGCAGATGTATATCTACATACATATATTTTTTTAATCGTTTGTCGAAACCGGCCAGATCTGACTTGGGAGTTAAAACCCCTACCTGGATCTTAAATCCGTAGTACTATCGTGAATTTAATTTACTTTATTTTAAATTAAATTAGCCTAAAAACCCCCAAAACATTTTCCTGAGTGCGCCATTGAACTGGCCACCCTTCAAAAGAAGTAACACTCTAAGTATGACATTTTAAATTGCGAACATAAAGGAAAAGGACTTGTAAATTCATACATCTTAGGTCTGTGTTCCAACTTACTTGTTTTCAAATATGTTTATATGTCATTCAGCTTTTCACAATGCAAACAAATGGGATTTATAATATCGCAGTTAATGAATTTACCGGAGCATTCCAAATTTTCATGTAATCAAAATATCTAAAGTTGAGGTTCGATTCCTCGAACCCAAAATAGAGATTTCTAAGGTTTATTCTTCTTTTTAATTGTTGTACTAAAAATTGCGAAATTTATATGGATAAACTACAAATTACATTGGTGTACCAAAAAACAGAAATCTGTTGATATTTATCCATATTGGACAAAAATTGTTAAAGTTACAGCATTTTGAATTTCACAAAAGTGCTGAAAATTACCCAAAATACAAAGTTTTTTTTTCATGTAAGCAATTGCGGGTTTGGGGTGCAATGGGGTGTGGTAACTCTTCTGGGTCTGCAGTTACAGATGAGTGGCTACACTCAATCCCTACTCTTGCGTCCTCGTCGCGCACTCTGGGCAACGTGAGCAACCCTTGTGTGAGATATGGTAACCAACCCGTGTGGAGCCTTGGGTCACGGCAGAAAGAGAGGGAGCTTCAGTGGGGCCACTCCGACATATTCGGTTTAAGGGCTCACTGAAGTCAGCAGCGTCTGTTCGCCAGGAGGTGCGGCTGCAAGCGGGCGTCTGACTTGGAGCAAGCGGCTCGCTATATAAATGTGTCTTCAAAAACAAAACAACCCTCCAGTATTTGGTTGTGCGCTGGGCTTGGGACCCGCCACGTAAAAAACTATACCCAATGAAAAATTTCAATGTGCCTCGGATGAGATCTCCCTTTTTTGATGACGACCACAAGCAATGTTTTAAGGACTACGATTTAAGGGCATGCACCTGGAATGTCCGAACCCTTAATGGGGAAGGTGCCGCTGCCCGGCTGGCTGATGTCCTCGTAAGAGTAAGGGCTGACATCACCGCCATCCAAGAAATGAAATGGACGGGGCAAGGCAAGAAAACTGTTGGGCCTTGCGACATCTACTACACCTGCCATGTAAAGGAGCGTAAGTTCGACCGAACATCGACTCGGATCATTATCTTGTCGCAGCCAAGATTCGCATACGCCCCTGTGCATCAAAAAACGTGCGTGTAAATACACAGCGAAAGCTTGACGTCGGAAAGCTGCAATCGCAACAGACAGCTACAAACTTCACCACTCGACTCTCACACCTGCTCACTGAGAGCACTTCTCAAGAAACCGGAATTCGCGAGCACTGGGAGCACATTTCTCGATCACTGCGTACCGCCGCTGAAGAAGTCGTTGGCTTTCAGCGAACCCGAAAAAATGACTGGTATGATGAGGAATGCCGCGCCGCTTCGGAAAATAAAGATGCTGCCTACAGGGCCACGCTGCGATCGGGCTCAACGCGAGCTGTATGGGAACGCTACCGGGAGTTGAGAAAGGAAGAGAGACGTATCGTCCGTAAAAAGAAGAGAGAGGCCGAAATACGTGAGTGTGAAGAGCTTGAGATGCTAGCCGACATGAAAAGCGCCCGAAAATTTTACCAAAAGGTGCGGCGACTTACGGAAGGTTTTAAGATCGGGGCGAATTCCTCTAAGAACAAGAACGGCGATCTGGTGACTGATGTTCAAAGCGCCCTTAGATTGTGGAGGGAACACTTCTCCACTCTGCTAAATGGTGACAGCGAAAGCGTCGCCGGAGAAGATGAAGATCCCGAACCCCAAATCGCTGATGACGGCATTAACATCCCGTCACCCGACCTCGATGAAGTTCGAATAGCAATTATGCGGCTACGGAACAACAAAGCCGCTGGAGCTGATGGGTTACCAGCTGAGCTATTCAAGCATGGTGGCGAGGAGCTGGTAAGGTGCATGCACCAGCTTATTTGCAGAATATGGTCGGACGAATGCATGCCCGCCGATTGGAATTTAAGTGTACTCTGCCCAATCCACAAGAAGGGTGATCCTGCAATATGCGCCAACTACCGCGGGATCAGCCTTCTTAATATTTCGTATAAGGTTCTATCGAGTGTATTGTGTGAAAGACTAAAGCCAACCGTCAACGAACTGATTGGACCTTATCAGTGTGGCTTTAGACCTGGTAAATCTACCATCGACCAGATATTCACGATACGCCAAATATTGGAAAAGACCCGTGAGAAGAGGATCGACACACACCATCTATTTGTCGACTTTAAATCAGCTTTCGACAGCACGAGAAGAAGTTGCCTATATGCCGCGATGTCTGACTTTGGTATCCCTGCAAAACTAATACGGCTATGTAAAATGACACTGAGCAACACCAGCAGCTCAGTCAGAGTTGGGAAGGACCTCTCCGAGCCGTTTAATACCAAACGAGGTTTCAGACAGGGTGACTCCCTATCGTGTGACTTCTTTAACATTATGCTAGAAAAGATAATTCGAGCTGCAGAATTAAACCGGTCAGGTACCATCTTTTATAAGAGTGTGCAACTGCTGGCGTATGCCGATGACATCGATATCATTGGCCTCAACAACCGCGCCGTTAGTTCTGCCTTTTCAAAGCTGGACAAGGAAGCGAAGCGAATGGGTCTGGAGGTGAACGAGGACAAAACGAAGTACCTCCTGTCATCAAATAAACAGTCAGCGCATTCGCGCCTTGGCTCCCGCATCACTGTTGACAGTTACAATTTTGACAAAGTAGAGGACTTTGTTTATCTTGGAACCAGCATCAACACCAACAATAATGTCAGCCTTGAAATCCAACGAAGAATCTCTCTTGCCAACAAGTGCTACTTTGGGCTGAGTAGGCAAATGAACAGTAAAGCCCTCTCTCGACGAACGAAAACCACGCTCTATAAGTCCCTCATCATGCCCGTGCTAATGTATGGCGCAGAAGCATGGACCCTATTAACATCGGATGAGATGGCGCTTGGAGTGTTCGAGAGAAAGATTCTCCGAAAGATTTTTGGTCCTTTACGTCTTTGCGATGGCGAATACCGCAGACGATGGAACGATGAGTTGTATGAGCTGTACCGCGACATAGACATAGTTCAGCGAATTAAGATTCAGCGGCTACGCTGGCTAGGTCATGTGGTACGTATGGAAGAAAATGCCCCAGCCCTGAAAGTATTCGACGCGGTACCCGCTGGTGGTAGCAGAGGAAGAGGAAGGCCTCCTCTACGTTGGAAAGACCAGGTGGAGAAGGACTTGACTACACTTGGGATATCTAACGGGCGCCAGGCAGCAAAGCAGAGGAGCGGCTGGCGTGCAATATTGAAATCTGCCAAAATCGCCTAGGCGGTTATAGCGCCAATTAAGAAGAAGAATTGCGGGTTTTATTATGAAAACGTGCAGAAAAAAAAACTATCGCGTTATTGCAACGAGTGCAAAACTGATTTTTCTGAAATATCTTAAAAAGAAGATTCAGGTGGATAAAATGAGTACGAGTTTTGGAATCAGCGGGCCCAAAATGCCCCAAAACCCCTTTTAGAAGTGTACGCCAAAATGGCTGCTTGCCAGTATTACTTAAGTTCAAATACTATAAAATAAGTAACATTTATTTAATTCGGAATATTAGCATAGTCTCTCTGCTGACGTGAACCAGCGGACGTAGAACTGGAGGCCATAGACAGATTTCGCTAAAGCGTAGTAGTAATTTTTGAATGGTGTACATTATGTACTTAGTATATGTATATGAATTCAAGTTTTTGCTGACTATTTTGATTTATATTGGCAAGGTGCGTATATATGTATCTTAATCGCATAAGTATATACAGGACATACATATATAAATATACATATATATATACATATATAAATATACATATATGTATATATATATATATATATTTGCATAAGCTATGTGCAAGTATGAAAAGTAAAATATTTGCAAATTATTTAGTTGCTTATAATGTGGAAGGGAATCACCAATCCATTGAAGGCGAATAGTAAACAGACGTCTCGAATTCTGACAAGCAAAATATGTAAGGGATAAGAAGGGCAGTGTAATTGAATATTGCGTATCTTTCAAAACCATGTCTATTCTCTTAATCTTTTTATTATACTCGCATGTACATATGTATATGTGTAGATGTTATAAGTTTTCTCAACTGATGGTGCGTATAATAAAAACCTAAGCTACGTATGTAAATATATTCACTGCTGGTATTTTTACCAAAATAATGTGAAGCAAACAATCTAGCAGATTTTCGCGTTCCCTGTTAAAACCGCATTTCAAGTATATATTCTTAACCCCACGATTAAATTTTATTTTTAGATACCATTTCGATACCATTTCCATATATAGTAATATCGTATACTATCAAAATTTCGGTAAGTTTGTAAAGTAACACACAATTGTATTTTTAACACTTTTTTAAATCATCAGCCTTTCTAAATCATCACCCTTAATATCCACATATTTCTTTAACCTTTAATTTAGAGGGGTACTTTACATGAAAAAAATTAATTTTTTAATAACTATAAAAAGTAATTTCCTCAAATTATATATACAAGATTGAGATAGAGAAAGAAAGTTTGCATTTCATGCCATCAAAATATTCGATAGTGCCGCGAATAAACTAATTGGGGAAAGAAAAACCAAAAATTTAATAACTTTTCCTTTTATTTACATCTAGAGAAGGTACGAATTTCGGTTCCCTTCGTGCAAAAAACTGAACTTTGTCCGTACCGTGCACGGTCATTCCAAATAATAGTAACCTGGGTGAAAGTCAAACACACCTTTTTAAGAATTCTCTTACTTTGTACCTCTTTTTATTTTGGCATACAAAAAAGGTTGTTTCTTAACCTTTCTTAGAGTCATTGCACTTAGGTCAGTAATTATGTCGTCTTAGTATACATACATATAGAATAAGCTGATTTTTCGTACGGTGTGATCCTCTCAGAAACCCGCTGTGTTGGAGATGCTACCAAAAAGTACTGTAAAATCAATATTTACAAATGAATACGTCATGACTGCGAGATTCTATTTTAAAAGCAGAGTATTCCGCAATATTTTGAATGTATACAAGTTAAGTTTAGCTTTCCAAAAAGTCCCCAGACCACAATCCTCCCTTATTAATCATATACCTACTTTCTCTTTTGTCTTTTTGGGGTAAGGAATAATTTACTTCAATATTCTCGTAATTAAATTTATCTTTTGGGTAGAAGACTCAATTCATTAATAAACTTCATCAATACTTTATTAACAGAAACTGAAAGTCAAAAGCAATCGACTACAAGTAGATTATCTGATTACATTACCAACGCCCACACAATATCCAAAGTAAAGCCATGCCCTTCAAGTAAAGCGAATATAAAGTTGCTGCATCAATATACATATATACATTTAGGAACGTGACCACGCATGCCATCAAACATATCCCTGTGGGGAATGAAAATTAGGTAACTTTAAAGTACATAATTTACAAATGATTTTTTTTCAACGACAACTAATTCCCCAGAATGAACTGATTTGTTTAACATCTTAAGGTCAACAGATCACAGTCAATTAACCTATCTTTCATATGTTTTCAATTACTTTACTTCTAATTTAAATTCAACATCTTAACGATGCATTCATTTGAAAATAGCACGGCAAATGAGAATACAAAAACGAAACTGGCTGACGCTGTATTAATATCAAATCAGTTTAAAATTAGTTTACAAAAAAAAAATAGTTTTTAGATTTATTATTTCATGGAACTGCTTTGCTTTTTCCGACAGGGACGCTGATTTACATATGCATGTAATCTCATCTGTATATTTTATTTATACTTTACGCTTTTCTTCGCTAGCTTCGTAAAGAAAGTATTCGATAATATTGTATGAGGTAAGAACGTTGAGGGTGAAGGGAGTTCAAGCCAGCTTTTTCAGTAGCCTTCTACTGTGTTTATTTTTTTTATGTACATACATACATACGCATACATAAATATTTATGGAAGCAAAACTGAAAGCAAAGGAAGTAATATCTTAGCTTGGCAGAATTATTTGGGCCTCTCGGTCACCGTCCACCTTGGCAAGCATGGCTATTATAAGTAAATCCACGCCACGATTCAGCACCGCATACGGATCGCGTACCTAAATACTCAAAAACTATTTGCAGCAATGCCTACATTCCGCGTACTTTACATTTTTGTTTTGCTAAACTCGTAGACCGCAATCATAATCACCTTAGTCCTTGTTTTGCTGCTATTATCAAACGAGTGCCTACCATGCCTTTCTTTACAATGCTCGTACTTCTGGCGTGTTTTTAAGGCCAAATTATTAACATGCCGTCACGCAAATAAAGCTTATTTTTAATTTTAATATTGCATGTCGAAAAGTTATTTTCATATAGGAATGAAAACAACACACAGTATCGACTTATACTCGTACATACTTTACTTTTATACGACAACGAAATATACTACATCCATACATATATAGAATGGGTGATTTAAACGATAGAAAGACGTGTGAATTCATGCCAAACAGCATATTCCAATGCTTCTTTGTGAAGCAGTCATTATTATCGTAAAAAGTTTAATAAGTACTTAGGTTCGTAGCAACGGGCTAACGGGCCAGCGGCATAGATGAAGACAATAAATCAAAAACACCGGAGGATACTGCATTTCTTCGGCTATAGACTCACCTTGCTCACTGAGTTAATTATTATGCTCGACATTTTCGAATCAATTTAGGGGAAACGTAGTAATATCAAACCACACACTTACTTCACTTAAAATTGGCCTGTGCAGCCCAAATGGGAGTAAATTAACATTTTTTTTATTCAACCTGACTGCCGTTGACTCCGAATGTTGCGTGTCAAGGCGATTGGTTCGACAATTGCCCAGGTGACCAACGAACAGGCTAGCGTGTTCTGGGGTCATTTTATTTATTCGCCACTTAAGTGAAACTGCAGCGTCGAAAGTGCCAATTGGCGAATTGCGCAAACGGCACCAGAGCATACAATAATTTTAATCGTATACGACTATGTATATGACTGTTGCGCGTTTACTAAACCTCTTTAGCTACGCTAACAATGCGGTCAACAAACTCGAACGCAAAGTTTGTCAATAGAGTAAATTTTTCTATAGCAATAAATTCGAGATGACAAACCCCAATGACTCCTGTAAATGGATAGACAAATGTCTAAACAAAAATCAATAACCCAAGTTCTCATGTTCCCAGCGCTGGTAATTAAGAATTAAGGGGCAATCAACTAGCATTTGCTGACGGTATCGTCCTGCAGTCGTTTGCCCATTAGCGTTGCGTGGGTGCAAAACCATGGCCAGCTACAATCATTCCTAGCTTGTTTTGTTTTGGGTTAAGTGCAGCAATCCTAGGTTGCCGTATACAGCGCAATATTTGACAAGATACATACATAATTTGTCAATTAATCCATACATCATGACAAAAAGTTCATTATATAACTGTTTGATGTATGTACGTATGTAAACAGTCTATAATGTCGCAATACAAAAATATGCTTCAGACATTTTCAGGGGCTCTTGCTCGTTAGCAATTTGCTACAAATCAATATCCTAGCTCTTTGCACTCTCTTAAACCCCTACTAAGTGAAATATTCAAATTTTAGCTGCACCCGTGACAGAAGTCTTTTGCACCCAACTTCAGCTCAACAAAATGCGCAAATGTTGGCGCTTTGCGAAATATTTAATTGTGTGTTTCGCTTTATTTCTTCAATGTAAAAAAAAAAATAAAATAAAGAAACCTTTGCGAATGCACGTTTTAAAAAACGAGACACCGCAGAACTTTTTACAGCAAGCAGAAGTATCGTTTCGTTGAAGAAAAAAAAACAAAAAAACACAGTATTGTTAATTGCTGACATCGTCACAGCTGACGCCAACTTTGATGCCACCACAAAGCTTACTAAAAAAGCAAAGGTGCAGCTGGAGAGTGTGGTACATTCGTCATAGTCTGATTGTTCATATGCACATGCCCAGGTAGCAGTAGCAGTAAGTGAAATTATAATTCATAGACTCCCCGCTTGTAAAGCACGAATGACGTCGTGTCATCGCGCTGCATCGCCAGCTTCTCTATCGGCCTCAGCTACTACTATATATTCCTTTGGCGTAGCGGTCAACGATTCTACGCCCCTATCTTCCCATATGACATTGCGGTGGGTGCCCGTCGTTTAATTAAATCGCGCCAACATTACGCGACAAGTGACACGCAGAGCAGCACGGCACACAATACTCAAACGAATGTAAAAGTCGTCGCAAGTGAGGTTGCAGTTCTCGATGCAGCAGGAGACACGGATGAGAGAGAGACTTGATTTATTGGTATGGGATTGTCAGTGTCACAGCGTGCGGAAACGAAACTGAAAATTCTGAATTTTTTCAACGTTAATCAAATTTCACAGTTCTTGTCTCGGCTTTTTCCGCATCTCGTGCAAGATATACAGACAGCTGGAAGCGTTATATATATATAAGTATGTAGCCACACACATTCACACGGATGGTTTATGTAATACATTAATTGTGAAAATATATATTTTTTTGATCACTTCAACTTTCGGTAGAGATCTTTACATATAACTACGTCGAATTTCAACTGGATTTTTATATATAACTATATATATTTGCATATAACATATTTATCTATTTATTCAGTAATGTCTAACATCAATTCAGACCAGATATTTATGGTTAATATATATTAATAATAAAAGTTTCTTAGTACATCTGAAATGAAAACAGTGAAACGAAATTTATTTATTTAAATATTTCTAATTTCTAATGAAATATAATTTTCTTAAAGATTATAGGAAAAAGAAAAGTGTATTACTAAGATAACTAGAAAGTTTATTACTAAGATCTTTAGATATAAAGGGTGGTTAAATTTTAAGGGCCGATGTTGATTTTGAATAAAACACAAATTATTTTGGAAATTATTGTAAATTCTTTTTATTATGTAATATGGTGTGGTTCAATTATGTATGGAACAAAATATCGATAATGCCGCCAGCCCATAAACCGCACCAAACAGCCACTCTTTGTGGGTGCATTGGTTTTTCGACAATCACTCTTGGATTATCATTCGCCCAAATGCGGCAATTCTGCTTATTGACGAATCCATTGAGGTGAAAATGTGCCTCATCACTGAAGATGATTTTCTTCGAAAATTGATCATCCACTGTTGCCATTTCTTGCCAACATTGCAAACGTTGCTCGATTGTGTATCTTTCCATGTTCAAATTGAGTTAGTCTGAATTTGAGAAGTGTCAAATGAAATGCAGTAAAAAACTGGACGTTTAGGTGTGGTTCACATTCAACATCGGCCCTTAAAATTTAACCACCCTTTAGGTATACTAATACAAAGAAAAGCCTTAAAACGACGAACACTTCTGCAAGAAATATTAAAATCGCATCTTTGTTTATTTCCATCTCCAACATCACGTTTTTCCATTTGAAAAATTTAGCTACCAAGATTTTCTACGGTCACTCTAATACATACATTACATATTTGTGGTCATTTGAAAAAGTTGCTTAAGTCGGCTTAAAATGAGTTATTGTATTGAAAGCGATCTCGACTCAAAGGCGCATATGTAAATATGTGAAGTCCGTTTCGGAAACTTATATTTGCCAATGAAGTTATTAGAATTCACTTCTTATGTACACTTCGTTTATGTATTGTGATCTGATATTCTTCACTTAACTAGATAACTTAAATTGACATTACCTTTTGGCATGCGTACGTTTAAAAGAAATATATGTAACGCTGTATATTTCATTTCTATGCAATCGCTTAAGTCAAATTAAGTTTCAGTAAATTGAAAATCTCAGTTTTGAAAAAGCGCTTACATAAAAAACAGCATCATATGAAACAATTTTCACACAATTTTTTTAAGGTATTAAGTATTCTGGAGTTTAACTAATATTAAATGCAAAGGTTTCAGCAATTAAACAACATTGGCTATAACTCCAAACTGTCATATTCAACATAAGCTATTTTTCCATATGGACACAGATATGGATGTATACCTACCTAATCAATCCATTTTAATTCAAAAGGCTAATTTATATTTTTTTGCCGCGAGGTGATGAATGAAAGAGGCTAATTAAAGGCTCATCAATAGAAGCCTGACCACGCCTTTCCTTTTTACCGCCCTCCCAATTTACCGTTACCCGCCCACCTGCGCCTAATAGCAATTGTTGGGTGCAAACGTATTATTAATTATGTCACGCAACGAAAATTTACTTGAACACTTTTTATTCAATTTCTCAGTAAAATTCCATGCATTGCCCGCTCTTGAGTCTAAAATCGCACTTAACACAATGCGGCAAATATCGTTTCAATATTTGAAATAATAAATTTTATTGTTTTACATATTAAGGGAGCCACAGGCAATCTACCTATACATACTACTTATGTACTGAAATTGATGTTTTTATTATTAAAAAAAAAATCGGATAAATATTTACTCAGCAATTCGTAATTTTTATCTGGATATCCGAATATAAGAAGATTAACCGGATATTCATAAATCAGGATATCCGAATAATTGCACTAACAAATAATAACCGGATATCCTTACCACCCGGATTCTATCTGTGTCAACGAATATGCGGATAGTTCCAGCCCTAATGTTTATAATTTACAAAATCTTGGCTAATTAATTGAATTCTATACTAATACTAATACTTTGTAGTTTCCGGAGAAATATCAGCTTACTCTAAAGTAGGCGGTGATACGCCCATATCTCAAGCCACTGATCTCAGGTACGTATAATCCAGCATGTTCTATATTTTACTAGGAATTTTTCATATTATCCGACAGTTTCAGATAGACCCAATACACAAATTCAGTCGGAAGTGAAATGCAGAACACCTGAAATTGAATTTTTTAGTTACTGACCCATTGCTTCGTCAAGTATTGTACGCATGAATGGCGATATCTCGGTAACCATTAAAGATAATTTGCTCAAATTTGACCAAAGGATTGGGTTAAAAAAAGGATTTTTTTTGCAAAATGGACGTGGTCTCGACAACATTATAAGAAAAAGTTATATGTATTTCCGAAACTATTTGGCCAAACTCTACCAAACTTGGTGCACATATTGCATTGTCAGTAAGCGGTGCAAACATAATAATAAAAAATACGGTATTTAAATAAGCTTTGCTCAAATTTAATTAATATAGAATCAGGTTGCATACACCAATAAACAGAATAAAAAAATTGATAATATGCGTAGCACCGCCCACATTCGAACAATTAGATATACCTCAAAAACTATGCCACCAAACTCCACCAGAATTCAAAATGATATTATACTCTCAAACTCGGATTGGTTTGATGCGCCAATAAAGACATACTTTTTTCGATATCGAATAGTGCTTTTGGGCTCTGTATACCTTGATCTAAAGGAAATATTTACTTTTATATCGAATATCTTATATCTACATCAAATAGCTGGAAAGATATGATGAATGGTAGTTTAGTCTGAAATGAGGGCGCCTTTTTCCTCAAAAAATAATATATAGACACACACATACATACATATATGGGACTATATACCAACTATTGTGCATCTGCATCAAATAGTTGCGTATTAATTAATAATTAGGCATTTTATTGTATAGGGCGTGTCACCGTCGTAAAAGAAGGTATCCTTATTTCTGATATTTCTGTTCTATTGTGCTCTTTCGCGTTAACAATTCTTTGTAATTCTGAGAATCCTTCTATATTTCCCAATATTTTTGTATATTGATCAAGTTATTTGTTTCATTTTATAAATGAGTGATTAGTTCAGATCAGCGCATGTTTTGCTAATGCTATAGTTTTTGTTTTTCTTGTTTTTATACAAGAGAATTCAGTATTTTTGTTTGCGTGGAGAAACCCAGTGTTCTTTTGAGTTCAGTTATCACTGAATATCGTGTTTTATCCTAAGGAATAACCGCAATTCGAATCTGGAACTAACACATTATGAACTGCGTTTATCTCCGTTTTTAAGTTGTACAATCAGGTGGCAATAGGCTCTTGACATTAGCAAATTAAGATCATCCATTATTTTTTTCTCCAAGCTTCTCAGGCATCGAATCCAGATTCCATGTATTCGGCAACAGGAAGAACCTATATTTTGAGCCACATTAAATGCAGAGTTTTTAAATGGGTTTTTATCACACGGATAACGGTACTTTGAGTCGCATTTTTTACCCTATTCAACCCAGTATTTTTAGGGCATTTGATTCCCATTTACTCCAGCGTTCCCGTCGCAGGAAAGAACCGTGAGCGGTACTTAACAGTAAGCGTTGCATAAACTAATGTATATTTTTAATAAATGAAACCGACAATGAGTATTTTTAATAAATGTAGCGGATTTCCCATCTAGCAAGTTTTCGTAGAGCGATATGGATGTGATTTCTGTCGAGGTAGGTAACATTTTTTGTTGCTAAGCCTTGAACACATAATTTTCGAAATCAGACTATTTCTGTTTATTTTAAACAAAGTAAAAAAGAAATAAATAGTTATGGGCAAAGCTTTAGATTATGCTTTCTTAAAGACACAGTTTTTAATATAATGGGTACCCAGACAACTTTTCAAAATCGACTTGTATTTTGTATAAAAAACTCGTTAAAAAGACAAGTTGCTCCTCTCACTAGCACAAACATTGTCCATGTCCTGGAATATAATTTTTCAGACTTCCTTAAAGACTGTACTGATTTCTATAACCTCCTAAATAAGCGCATTGCGATTATTAGCGAACAAAGTTTTAAAAACATTGCTCCTGACGGCCTTTTGATTATTTTTTAACAGCACAGCAACATCTGGCATTGGATTTTTAATTATACCTATTCCTAATACGCCTCACAGCCTAAATAATGGAGTGATTTATTACACTATTTTCTTTTGCTAAATCTTTTTTGATCTATTTCTATAAAAATATAAAAATTACAATAACATAAACCATATTAATTAGGCTTTCGTAAAATTGTACAAAAATTTAAAAAACTTGAGAAAATGTTCGTTAAATTTTCGATTTCATGCTCAGGTATGTAGTTTTATTGCCCATACAATTTTAAGATAAAAAGTGCAAGTATCAATTGTTTTGTGTTTTTTTTTTGTCTGGAGAGTTTTCTTCTTTATAAATTATCATTTCGTGCATGCGCAAATTTTATTAGAGCTTTTTAATATGTCGTAAAATTTTGCAAAGTTCAATGATTTTATGAAAAACTTACATTTTAGCAAAAAGCCATGAAATAAAAAATCGGCAAACGAAGTCTCGTTTGAAAACCACTTTCAGAATACTCTTTAGTACTTAGAGCTAATAAAGTGCGCCAGAAGCAAGACCACAAAATGACAAATTTAATTTGGAAATATGTATGTATGATGTTGAAAAATAGTAAACGGCATTGCTAAAGCAGAAAAAAAATTGTGCAACCTTTTCGTTTATTATGCCCATAAATGTGAATTGCGATTCTTATCGAAGAAAGCATCGCCGCTACTGTGACAGAGAAACGCGTTGATGCGGTACAGATAAGCCAACTAACTAGCCTGTCGGGAATTCTGAATAAGAAAAGTACTTCCGCATCAGTTCACTCACTCAAGCAAAAGCCACCTTTTATTTTAAAAGGTAATCTTAAAAAATTTCGCAAACTGTTATGCTTCTCGCGAAGCAAGAAAGAACTCTGAAAATTCATTGTTTGTGTTGTAATTTGTAGATTGTATTGCAAATGTAAGAACAAATGTCCAACATATATGAACAGTACTGGGATGAGATTTACATTTTTAAAATCTTTAAATTTTCATACTTAGTTCTTGTAGGAGATAACCCAAACATTCAAGCAAAGGACGGACCTTTACGTTAGTGTATTGAAAAAGCGAAACCGTAACAAAACACGCAAAAAACTACCTGTACTGGTTTTCATCAAATCAGGGTACAGTTTCTGTACCCGAAATAAGTAGAACTCAAGACAACTGCTGATAAAGTGTAGAAATATTCTCAATATTTCGTCCTACAGACATAAGAAAACTAACCTAAATATTAAGCACGTGCTTAGCAAATGTATTATAGCCGTTGAAAATACCGACAAGCAACCTAAAGTCTCTCCGGTGTGCTGCTTCACACTGACTTTCTAAAACACGGTATATATCTACAAAGACTTCAATTACTTAGCATTACTGACGAAACGCCTTCACAGTTCTACCAACTAGTCTTTGTAGAGCCATTTCATTGGATTTGACACACTGATAGTCATGTCGAAGGGTAGCTAGATATAACCGAAATAGCGTCAAATTGGGCATGGGTACAAGTATGTGCCGATTAAATAGAAAATACAACATTGTAAAAAAATATCCTAATGAAATCTATGTTCAATATTACATTAAATATAAGATATTAAATATTTACAGACATTATTACGTACACTTGTATTTCATTTCATTGATCTGAATATGCCTTAACTATTTCCCCATGCCCTGTTTGTACACCAGATGATATGGATCAAAAGCCCCTCACTTAGTATCTACTTAGGGTACTTAAAGGCTCATTAAAAGATATGTATTTTACACACCCAAAGCCATATTGGATGCGACATAAGCTTAAATATTTCATGGTAATGTAAATTGAAAGTTCGGAAATTTTACCATTTAATTTTCGCCATTGACTACTTTAAATCCCGAACCATATGGGATGGCTCTAAAACTGGAAAAAAATTTACTTTCATTTTTTTTACCAAAACATATATGTAAGAAAATATTTGTTAAGATCCTCACATCCATATTAGAGTATAACTGAAGTTAGGAGGTGTGGAACAAGCAATACATATACTTGTACAGTTGTTAGAAGTATACATTATGGTACTTTTCCTTTAAAACAAATGACGTTTTTCGCTTAAGATCAAATATATTTATATTTTATAACGGACTAAATCTAATAACTGATAAATATGAGTAAATTAATTTAAAATACAAGACTTTCCAAGGTTTGAATCATTCATTAACTCGAACAGTAACTTTCATTTCAGTAGTTTTCATTACTTCGATGCATGAAGCGGTTATGAAACGGTTATTCTCACAAGCTATAGAAATGGTCATATTTCTTCGTATGTTTTTTTAGTAAGTAATCAGCTGTTTTTATATACAAAAAGATAAGCATATGATAAATGAACTTTTGCTTTTCAACAAATATTTTTCTTTGCATGTGTATTTGTGTAACTGCGTATGTATGGATGTAGTTTGTTGTTTGTATGTGTTTCAAGCGAGGCAGTAAGGTTAATGAATTATATTCACATAATTTAAAGTTATTAAGTTTTAGTGGTCACGAGCAAATGTGCAACTTGTTAAGTAAAAAAAAATGTTTTAAAACAGGCTATTCATAAGGATACGCTTAGTCTTAAGCCTTCTCTTAGTTATGGTTTCCAAAAATATCCAAAATATTGGTGAATTTTATTTATAAATATTTTTTTGCACAACATTTTGTCCAACGACTCGGCTCATTTCTCTATCAATCGCTCCGCCAATAACGGTCGCTATTGTACAAAACAACGGTTTGATGTGGGATAGCGCATCATCGTTTCATATGTCTTCGACGCCTTTTATGCCATATATTTTCCGCCTGAAATTGAAACACGTATTCTCGACATAGGTTATAGGTTATATACATAGCTGAGGTTAGAGAATGAAAAAAATTAATTTCATGCTATTTTTTAATTTCATTGATAATTGTACTACTCGATGATAACTAAACTATGGCATACGAGCCGTTTATTAAAAAAAAAAATTTAGTCAAAATGGAGGCGGTCTGTACTAGGTCTGTTCGATGAATGCACTAGAGTACTCTAGCGCAGGAAAGAGTTCGATGAAATTTTTTTTGCACCAATCTGTTCGGAACTGTGTTTTTTGTGTATACACTAAGTAACACTTTTAGCAGTAAACCACTCCAGCTTCTTAGCTAGGGTAAGTTAGTCTCAGGGCCCGTAACTCTATCGGGATTTCCCATAATAGTATCTCGAATTAAAAAAAATATATTTTTTGTCTATTAAAAACTTAAGAATTAAAATGTTCGAAAATGGTTACCTAAATTTTAATTTTCAAATTCACATGTGTGTTTTTCTTTCCTCTCCTTTCTTTATAATATCCACTATACAGTGAAAGGTCCCATAGACGGGCGCTCTACTAGGTGAACTCCTCTCATTTGCGGTCTGATTCATTCCACAAATTGTAAAAAAAAACTTCGACCAAACATCGAACTATAAGTATGATATAAGCTTCAAACTAATATTATATTATTATATATTCTTGGCATTTTCCAACTTTACGCGTTCTGGTATTAGTTGGAAGAACGAATATGTGTGCAAAAGCTTTCCCATAATGATAATTACGTTACATACCATATTTTTTCATAACAGCGATTTAGATTCACTGTGCATGTTTCATTTGCTCTTGTGAGTAAATCAAGTAGGCTTGCACTTATTTCTGATATTTGGCTGATGATAACATGGCTCTACATTGTTACTTAAAATAGTTAAGAAAATTGCAGAACGAGAATTAAACTCAAACTGGATTATGATGGGCATTAATTACCATTCCTTTTATTGGTCTTGCATTATTGTTTTAAAATTTAAATACAAAATGTATACCATTTAAGTAATAAATAGTTTAACTATTTTTGCCAAACCAATATTTCCCTGCGGACCACATCCAAAATATTGCTCCTAAGGACTTTCAGATCACGTCACCACTTCTTAACGTCAACGGAAAGACCTGGAACTTTATATTTCTATGTTTTATATCAAACCGGACATCGTTATACCCTAAAATCTTTTATAGCAGAGTATTTTTAGCGTCATGAAAATAAGTCTAACCCTATTTTGACTCAACATGTATTTATAAAGCTACTTCTTTACATCGCAAAAATTTATTTTGTAATTATTTCTTCATTATCAATAATGTAAGGAAACCATTTTTGAAATGTTATATGCGGTAACCGTTATCATAAGTAAGGAGCACAGTATGTATTTGTACATACATATGTAAGTATGTATGTACATTCGCATGCACATTGTTCGTGAAGGATTTGGCAACAAGAATCCGACTTTATCCTATTGTATTTCCCATTTTGGCTCGTTGATGGCATTTTTGGTGTTAGCAACACCAACTACCACATTTGTGACTTTGGCCATTTGTCAGCAGACTTAATCGATAAATTGAACGAGTTTCAGCTTGCGGCTAAAATGGAAGAAATGTCAATGTGACCGTTGTCAATATTCTAATTTTTTTTGTCGAAATATGGATGCATGGAAAATGTGTCAGCTTATTTTGTTGGATTATAAGCATCAATATGATTCAGGTAAGATTTCATACTTTCGCATTTATGTTTGTTAATCTGGAAATGTCTGCCTGCTGATGGTGCTGCGGACGGTCATGACAACACTGATAGTGACAGTATCATTGGCAAAGGCAGATGCAACAAAGTTATGGCAGTTGTAATTACATTTAGGTTTGGGTGGCTTTGCTGTGACAGCTGTCAACTACATGTCAGAGATGGGGCACAGCATTTTTTTAGGTTTTCGATTTATTGCTGATAAGTCTCAGGCCTTCGGATATTCATACAATACATATGCACGTACACATACACATGTACATACATATGGATATGCACATATGTATATATCATTGTGGGTTCATCTGTAATTTATGCAAATAGAGTAGACACAATTTTTCCCAAATGAAACGTGTAAAAGTAAAAGTAATCGTGATAAATCGCATTGGCGCACCACTTTGTCTCAAATTTGTAATTTAACAAGATGAACCAAATACATACATACATATGTACATACACACCACGCTTTTATACTTCTTTGTATGCAACTATTTCTAGATTTGAGGAAAGTTCGGGTTAGCTGGCAACATGTTCGTATTAGATGCATATACGAGTATGTATGTACATATGTATTTTGTATACGTATGCATTTGGAAATATTTTAAACGTATCTGTTTTTAATTAGAGTTCCCTGATCATACCACAATCATCCAATAACCCAAGATAAAATGCATTTTATGTTGTATGGCGAACGAATATACAATTTTACATGTTCGCCCATATTCTTAAACAATTGCAAAGTAAGCGACCGATTTGCTCTATTCGCTCTCAAGTGCTGATATCAGCGTCAGATATAGGATTTTTATACATATACATACGAGTACATATACATATGTATTTGTTTGTTTGTATGTATGTATGTATTTAAGTATATACACAGGATGTGCTATGCAGAACGGTGCAAATATATACCTTACTGTGTACTCGTATACTTATTTAACTGAAATATTTATGTACATATGTATATGCTAGTACTCATATGTTTGTGTATAAGTACTTGATTACTTTGAATGCTGTTGTAACATTGTGTGGCACATTGATGTGCTTGCAACGAAGCAAATGTGACTGGTGTGGAAAGAATGCTCCCCCACTTCGACTAAATAACCAACGAATCAAGCTGCTGCTGCATCAATGGCAATGTTTTTTGTTGTATGTTTACTCAGATGCTGTCGGCAGGGCGCGTTGTTTTTGTTGTCGAAGATGCAATCATTCCACATTACAATTGCAAACATGACCCATATCCAGCGCATTCATTCCAGCCCGGTGTGCACTAGCTTTTCATTCTTGTGGTGCACACAAGTCCACACATACACATACACATACAGATGCACATACATATATATACTTATATATAGTCAGTATGTATATAGTTTGTATGTACATACTTACATACGTATTACACAAGTATTTGTTCGTTGTCTCTCCACTTTTGCACTTCTGCAGTGTTGCAATAATATCGTGTCGCCGTGCTTCATCCTAGCAGCAGTTAGCAATAATGGCAAATGGCGAATGGTGCAGGGTTTTCCATCGTCAATGGCTCCACTTGGCAATTGCGCCCAAATGGATTTGTAAACTGCTACTGGTACGAGTATTGGTGTTGTTCTCAACGCTAAGGCTTCTTTCTGTTGGCTGTGTAGCATCAATTGCTGCTGATTCATCAGATCTCTATCTTCAGCGACGTTGGCAGCATACAATATTACTACGTGGTGTCATGGTAGTTGGAAAATGAACTCACCCAATGCCTACATACCGTCTTTCCAACGTCTTATTACTCGATCGTTCTGTATCCTGGCAATTTCATTGGTTGGTCTCATTGCAAAAACCCCCGCTGTGCCTGCACGGTCGGTACCTGTGCCACTGAATACTGTGGCAATGGCATTTAAATTGTCAGAAAACGCACCAAAATAAAATTATTTTGAAATTTCCTTATTCACACTCGGATGATTTTAACTGCTGATTGTTTTAAATTTATTGTAGGACGGCCGACGTGAAAATAATCAAGTATTTTCATTTGTCGCTGGTATGTTGGCGAAGTAGTTAACCCGAAGTCCAAGAGGTTTATTATAAGTATACAATAAATGCAAAATGGCAATGGAATTCGTGACTCTCGTACGGGAGACCTAAGCGGTAAATATGAAAATTTTTAATCATTCTATAAATAATTATTTTACAGCACAGTCGATATTAAACCATTCACTTGTTTATTTATTTATTTTATTTTATTTATTTATTTATTTGTTACAGTCTTGCGACTTAAAATGTACATCTTGTATAAATATATAAACATATGTATAATATATTATCTTACATTATCTTTATATTTAATTATTACAAATTTGTACACATTAAAATAACTAACTGTATACAATTCATTAAAAGTATAATTTTAAAATATTATTTATAATGCATCAGTTTATTTGCATAAATTTAAATGCAAATTTGGCGCCGACTTTTAGGGCCTGCTGAGACTGACGAGGTCGCAATACGGACAAAGTGGCCATCAGTACACATCACATTACTCTTGGATCAGCTCCTTTCAGTGGACAGTGCTAGTCTCAATTTAGATAACGTGGTACTCGGCTTTGTTCATAATAGTGGACAGTGATAGTCTCACTTCAATATCTTTTTTAATTTCAAAGCATTATGGTGGACAGTGCTAGTCTCAATTTAGATCACATGGTACTCGGCTTTGTTCATAACAGTGGACAGTGATAGTCTCACTTCAATATCTTTTTTAATTTCAAAGCGTTATGGTGGACAGTGCTAGTCTCAATTTAGATAACATGGTACTCGGCTTTGTTCATAACAGGTGACAGTGATAGTCTCACTTCAATATCTTTTTTTAATGTAAGTATTTCTAAATTATATAGTTATATACTAATGTATTTATTTAATTTAATATTATTATTATTTATTTTATTTTTATTTTTTATTAGGACGGATGGAAAGGCCTAGTTTCCATTCCATACGTATTTATCGAATAGGCAATGATTTACAGTGATCAAATAGCAGTCTCTTGAACATGACAATGTTATCACAGTTTTTTATTTGTGATGGTAACTCATTGAAGCATTTTAGACCTTTATAGAATATATTTTTCTTATCTACTTCTGTTCTATAGAACGGGAGTCTAAACCTATTATTCTCTCGAAGTATGTATGTATGAGTCTCGTTAATGTATCGGAGATTATCACTCAGATAATCTGGGAGTCTACCCTTTTTAATGTTAAACACGAATTTCATAGCATGATAAAACACTTGCTGTTTTATACTCAGCCAATTCATATCCGCACTTGTCACAGGTGCTAGAGAAAAATTTTATGTTAGGCTTAAATTTTGAGAAAGAACAACGTATTCTAGGCTAATCCTATCATATACTATGCCCGTATATACAAAACGAAACTAATTTTTACACATTCATATTCGCATTGTAAACCTTCCACATTCATTGGGCACTTGTGTCTTATAATTATTTTCTTACATAGTTTAGGTTAGGTGATGTTAGTCTGGCCGGCAATATGGCCCACATATGGGTATATAATAGGAATCATTTTGGATGTGAACGCTTTTGGCGAATGCATGGTTTACAAAGTAATAGCAATCTGAAAGAAAGATAAGTAAAAAAGATAAGTCTCTCAATTGTAGTTCATCCCTATCGCTGAATCCATCCTAGCTCAATTTTCAGGGATTTTGCGTAAATGCCATCGCTGAGTCCGAATAGCTAGCTACGAATGAAGGATTGAAAATTTGGACTACAATGGATTCAGTGACAGCCCCGATTATCCCCCGTTGACTTCATATTCGAATTAAAATGCACAGTGTTCAGATCCTTTATAAGACTGTTGTAGAAATAAAGTAAGGGCTTAGTCTCAAGCTATAAATCAAATACCCGCAATTCGATATTTCTGAAAATCTCCTCATTTTACATCCCCCAGTATAGTTGACACGAATTTAAAAAAAACCACTTACATATACTTGGGGTTACTTAAATTCGCACGATTTTTTAAACAATTACACATCAGTTTTGCGCGATAATGGGTTAAGGTGGCCGAAGTCATGTGGTATCGTGCGGTTTCATAACTTTTGTAATTGTTTTGGCATCACAGGCGTGCCATAAATAAAAAAGAATTACCATAAGTGCACGTTGGCACAATAAGGACCTGTTCGCCTTACGAAGTCTGCGACACATATAGAGTACTTGGCATTTGAACCATTAAGAGCCGTCGCATGTTCCTTCCATGGCGATATTGCGAACTGAAATGTGGAAGTGTGAGTGACATTGTCGTTCTGGTGTAGGTATTCATTTCATTTCTTGCTATTCCACTTAAGAAGCCACTGTGGAGAGGTTGTCGGTTATTGGTTGTTTATTACGGTGGTAAAGGCAAGTGGATTGCCAAGCCTTTTGTAAATTTTTGCAAAGACTGAGCACAACACAAATCCAAACATCAAACATTAATTTATATTTATGAATGTATGTAGGTATGTACTTAACATCGTATAAGGGAATGTATTGCAATTAAGTATATACATATAAATATTAAGCAACTGAATCAAAGGTAATCATATTTGACAACCCTTGGGTCTTGTTTACTTAATGTTTTGCCTGATTAGGCACCTAATCAGAACAGCAGATGTTCGATGAAACAACGTTTGCTCCTCAATGTCTAGCGGACATCTATCAACTAAATAATTTGAATAACTTTGTTTGCCGGAGGATAGCCAGTCGATTAGATCTTAAACAGAACCAAAAGTAACAGCTGACCGCAGTGAAACAAATAATTAAAAGTGTTCGTGCGGCAAATAATTTGTACAAGCTTGTACAAGATAGAGAGCGCAATTTTGGCCTTCATTCATTTGGAGGGGAAGTTGCTAATTGGTGCTGCGGAAATTTTTGACAGCAGGAATTCGAAAGTAATATACGAAGCTGATAGTGACAAATGGTTGCATTGGAGTCAACAAACCAATTGGATATTTTAAATTATAAAATTACAAAATCATAAATATGAGTGATTAGCTTAAGGATTGGTGATTTATTAATAAAGAAGCAGAAAACACAAAACAAAAACGAATTCATTGTTTACGAACTCCTGTTCACCCAAAACTTTGTATGCTTCTTCTTTTGAGACAGTAAGATTCCCTATTTTTTGAATGTGTTGCTTGCATGAATTAGGATTGGTAAGTACAATATATTGCTCAATGTTATCGAGGTGACGGAATTCCTTTTTTCTATCATTATAAAAGCATTAATCGTAGCCAAAAACAGAAACAACAAGAAACACAAGTGCCATATATCCATAAAATATCTGAAGTTAAACAATAATCACCTGATCAACGAGCTCGCCAATCGGAGGCTTTCTAATTAAGTACTTTGAAGAAATCGAAACTTTTATTAAAAGCTATCTGGTGACGAGCTATCTTCGGATTTAAAATAATATTAATCAGATATTGAGCAAACGTCTCCCAGTTTATACCATTGGTAGAGATAGAAACTTATGCGTGAGAATTTTTCTAAATGATATCATTTTTTATTACTGTTAATCAGTTATCAAGGTAAAGATATTCGCAATTTTTAAATTTACGCGTGAACTTTCAGTGCTACCATTTGTTAGAACGAAAAGAACTAATTAATTTAAAGGTTTAACTGTTTTATGATATACCGGCCATAATACATCGAAAAGCTTCCAACATCAACATTATATCTTTGCTGATCATTCACGAAAAAGTCATTGATCAGGCACGAAAAAGTCATTAATCAAGGCTTTATGGACCAATGATTGATTCCCTCTGCCCATAGAGCACACCAAACCGTGACTGTTTGATGGTGTAGCGGCGTCTCAACAATGGCTTGTGGCTGTCAAAAAGATCAACGTCGAAAAGGAATTACCTCACTGAAAACCACTTGTCTGAAAAAACACTCTTTATACATATTATACATATAATATAATAATACTGAGCCCATAATTGAAATGGAAATTTTTTAAAAAATATCTTTTTTTAAAACGAGCCGAGACAAAAGACTCCACCTAAAATAAATAAATTTACTGTACCAGCTTGCACACTCCGGCTTTTGGTTTTTTGCGTTCTTCCCATGACCCTGCTTCTGGCTACAAGCTTAGACATATACTTAGTAGCATCGATTTACTCTACATATCTAACAAAATCCTCAGTACGCATTGTACTTTCGAACTTTATAAAAGTTCAATTGAACACAATCTCAGAAAATATCTACTCTTGCTCATATAGCGTAACAATGTCCCTGAACGCATTCAATCGTGTTTAATACTTTTTTCTACGCCCATTTAACAGTGGGGTAACTTAGCACCTTTATCGTTCTGTTCGTAAAACTTTAGCAATAGATGACGCTCAGATGTATGGCAACAATTTTTGGTAACTACTCAAAGTCAAAATTGGTCTCAAAAAGCCAATCGCATATCATAGGGTTAAGTATACTGAGCGAGTTTAATTTGGATTGCAAGCTTCATTCCGAAACTTTATTTCTTAAATTTGTTCAATGTATACTTGATTGTAGTTTTATTGACGCTAGTTAAATGAAGCACAATCTCATATTAGTAATACCCCGCTCGAGAGGAAGAAATGAGATGCTCCCTACGCTGCATAAGTAAAAAAAAAGTAAAACACTTGACTTTCTGTTGGAAAGATTAACCAACTCCATGATGCGTACGTGAATGAGAGCATAGGGGATGTTGAATGAGCAGCTAATTTAAAGTCCATAAATATTTATATGGTTTTTAGTACGCTGTCTCGACCAACTTTTAAGTGCCACAAATGTTGAGAAAGATGAGTGCCCATTATACTCGTACAATCAGAGGCTTACTAAATATGGATGTATAAAAAAATTCACAAAGAATTAAAATCAAAGGTTCATAAGCGTTGTACCAGCACAGAGAAACAAGCAACTGAATCAACAAACAAAGGCATCCACCAACTCTCTAAATGAGCAACATTTTTATCCGTGCCCTTTTCATTTTATGAGCACTCGTACTTACCAACTTGAGTGAAAAGGTGTTTTCATTCATAGAAGACGGCTGACAAAGCCAATGACACCAATGATGGAATTCCCCACCGGGGGCACATTTGGGTATACAGTGTGGTATTCTACTTCTTCGAACTGGTCCGGTTCAAATGGATATGGAATCATGACTACTTATTCTCACATTCATTCTCATAGGCAAGTATCTGGTGAATATATGTACATAGCTTTGTGTTATGGAAGAATGTATTGCTGCTGTAACAACTACACAGCAGACACTTTTTATAAAATTTGGGTAGGTTATGTGATTTTGTAGCATCTACAAACGAAACCAAGATGGCAGTAACGCGTAGTTGCAATTAAGCCACATTTTAAAAATGGGCTCTGCAGCTTGAACAGATAGTTTTTACTTTGTGGTTTTGCAAAATAAAAATATGTCAAAGCTTTTAAATTTAAAATTGCAACAAAAAAAACATTTTTATTTATTCACAATTTTTAATGATAATTTTAAAAGTTTTACTTAAACAACAATGTTCTGTGAAAACGCTATAATATCGATAGGACAGTCCTGAAAAGTTTCACAGTTTAATAAATCTACGTGTGATTTTTCAAACCTAGTGCAGTTGTCATGCAAACGCAAGCCAAAACCGAAAACGATCCTGACTGACAAGCAACACTTTTCTGATTTCAGCTTTTATGCAATTCACGGCATTCCGTTTCGTTGCATTCCACCCGAACCGTTGAGCGCCTTAGTGATTTTTATTGCATTGCTTTGACTATTAAGCGGCTGTTTCACCCCGGGGAGTCACAAGGATGCACTCTCATTTCCACTTCAATTCTTATTTCGAATCGGATTCGTGTGTTGGCACTGAATGCGCGCACGACGATAAATTCCATTTACATAGTATGGATTGTACACCCGCTGCCTGCCACTGCTTTCACCGACGCCACTGTGACGCCACATTAATACCGTGGTGTCTCACAATTAACTGAAGTAGTTGTAAAATTAAATAGCAGCAAAATTGAAGAGTGCAATAATTCCCGCGACGCATACACGCTGTGAATAATGTGGAAATAGTAACTAAAGTGAATAAGGTAAAAGGAGTACAAAAATAACAATAGTTTCGAAATAAAAACTGGAGCTAGTTTTCTGTTATGTATAGTCGATGACTACACAAAAAATTTGCAAAAATTTACAACTCAAGACTAGTTTAATGGCGGTGGTTGATTACTTTCCTTTCGATAATGCAATGCAAATATTCTCGCTTAATACAGAAAACTAAATAATTCCACATGTAATTCAGATGTCTTATCCTCAGAGGAAATTAATACAATTTTCAATAGGTCCCTTTGGTTTTATTTGCTTTAGTTTCTTGGATCTGACAACATTTAAGCAGTAGATTCTAGTTGGCTGCGCACTTGTAACAAAACTTGCACACTTGGACGAAAAAGACATTTGGCCGAAGTAACCAAAGTGGCAACCGATGGTTGATCCGACGGTTGAAATGCTTAGTGTTCTAGTGTTTAAATGTAAGATCCTATATGTAAATAATTACTCATATTGCCTAATGGTACACGGGCTACGCTTGATAATCTTTAATAACTGCAATATTTTTTTTTAGTATTTCGACAATCCATTATTAGGTACTGATACACCAGACCGTTTTGGTCTCCCGCTCGAAATAAATTGTTGCGTTAGAATTTTTGTTGTTACCAGACGGACTTAACTCCGATTCTCCACCCATGGCCTCGGTTCCTTTGAGTAAAGTGTCGAATTACGAAATGGCAAAACCACAACTGGCTGCACCGTTGACTGCCAGCGTTTGCCGTCAAAACGATAACGAATCTTACTTATTCTCTCTTTTGTCATCACTAGGCAAAATGCAATTAAATGCAGAATTATCCACCTCGCTACCTCTTTTCGTAGCTACTTTCACGACTGTGTATTCCCACAAACTTCCATTGTCATTGGAGGATATGGAGATGCGACACTTGTGCTTGCACTTTCATATTCCGCTGCATGTTTGCATTTTACCTTTTCGTCGTTTGACGCATTTGCAGTTCATTCGCACTTTAGCCAGGGGCGGTGCTTTTTCGCAGTCGGCATTTTCATTTTCTGCCATGGAACAAGTCAACCAAATCGGCATATTTACTTAATGGTCATCGCCTGAGAATAAACTGTTGACATTTTTGTATTTCAATTATATTTTTCGAATCAACCGATTTTCTATCTGTGATACTTTTGTGCAACTTTCAAGGCGAAATTTATTTACTTCATGCTGATACGGCTACAAAAGTCACAACACGCCCTGCTATTAACTTACGAAACGTCAGTCAGAAAAGTGGAAAATCTCTTCCAGTCGAACGCCTTTTGAAGTCGAACGTAGAACTCACATAAAAAGAATGGAGTAGAATAGCCAGATAACATAGCTAAGATAGTGAATTCAGAAAAATTACTGCTAACAAAATTGTGTTCCAGTCACACGATAATAACAACCATATATCAAACATACATATATATAGGAAGATATGCAGCAAAAACTATCCATAGATAATATTAATTTTTTTTAATAATTTAGATAAAATTAAGTATCAAAACCAAATTCACTAAGAAATTCCTTTATGCATATAGCTGGAATTTCACATGTACATACATACTAGTTTATTTTCCAATACTATAGCAAAGATATACTATTCTGAAAGTTCCCAATATACAGAAAAAAAATTGAACAAATCATGAATTGCACTAACCTTTTCGCCTTTAAGTCGTGCATTTGGATATTAACATCGACATTTTTATTATATCACTTTTTTTTATTTTACCCAGTGTTTGCATATAGCTGTAGTTTCGCTAGTTTTACTGTTGCTGCTTCCAAATTTTCTCTCGCCCCGCCAACCCTACTTGCTCTTCCATTTCAATTGCAATTACAATTGTCGTTTTTGCGTTTGCTTTGTTTTTATGTTTGTATCCTTGTTGCGGGTTTTCTTTCATTAATGCTCCTCATTTTGTTCACTGTTGTTATTGTTTCTGTTGTTCGAGTTGCACATTGTCTGTTGGAGGTTCTTCCTTCGCGAGGTTGCATTTCCTCATTTACAAGCACCCTGGCGATAGAAGTGATAGCGGGACACTGAAGCAACTAGACTCTGTCATTAACGTCACGCGGGAAATATTCGCATTTCAAAAGCGAAAGTGACTCTACTCGGAAATTAAGTTTATACCAGCCGCAGCAGTTGGGACTAAATGAAATACACGTACGAGTACATACACGCTGGCATATTAAGGCGAATTTTGGCACGCCCAGCAAAGAGAAATACATAGCAAGGCTGAGGTGGAGGTGTAATGGTTAAAATGTTTACAACGCAAAATTTACCCTCACCAAATGTTTGCTTTGTAAAAAGTTGTACGTCAAAATAAGATAGAAATTAACATTTCTGACTTTGTGCCACGTAACGCATCGCCACACAACACTAAACTCAGTAACGCTTGGAAGAAAGAAAAACACAACCTAAAAAAAAACAACACAACAACTAAACTTGACATAGCTTTACAAACAAAGAAAGTTTGTTAATTTCTGAATTTCTGAACATGAGCTGTATAATGGCGTTGAACCATCGTGGGGCGCGTATTCTTTACGTGTGAGTTATGATTGAAATGAAGCAGGATTTGTGGAACAAAAGTGGTTAACAGGTTCCCTTAATTTTAAAATAAAAAACTTAAAGCTAACCAAAAAACGAAAGGAGTTTGTGGAACTTCCCTATTATTTTGATTAAACCAACCGATTTGTACTGGATTTCACAGGCGCATTTCCATTCCTCTCGGATTCCGCAACAAACAAATCGCGTCAGAATTTCGTACAGCAAACACTATGCAAAATGTGAGCTTATATTCACATAAATATACTATGTATACGGAAAAAACGCTTATCTAACAAATAAAGAACAGTCTGAGTTCAGGTGCAACCGAGTTTTCGATACATGACGCACGTTTTTTGTTTCAAATAAACAGTACTTTTTGTATGCAAAAAAAAGCAATTAATATGAAACTATTCCCTTATCCAAAATTAGAACTATTACCCATTTCCCTCTTTAATTAAATTCTTCGCGAATTTTACATGATTTGATATAATACCGAATGTTTTGAGTATTTTTGGTTTTTCCCCCGAATTCTATAATTTTTGAAATTGTCAATAATGGCAAGAAATGTACTTGGTGCACGAAATTTGATAGATTTTGATACAGTATTTTCGGAGACAAGCATATTTGCTCTAAACTAGGTGGCGTGATGCCAATTTCCAAAATTGTTTAACCCACGTATTCCCGTTCCCTGTGTACACATATTTGAGAAAAATTACTTATTAAAAATCAAGATTTTTTACCTCATTCTTTGGATCTTACCCATTACCTCTAGTCAAATAGCACCCTACCTTGAGTCGAGAGCACTGGGTGTATCAAGCTACTCGAGTTATTTGATGCACGGACGGACAGACTCGGCTTAATCGAATTCGTTGTTCATTCTGAGGATTTCGGAATATAACTATATGTCTATACATATGTATCTCGGTTGAGTTATACTGTTATTAACAACCGTTAGGTGAGCAAAATTATAATATCTTGAATACTAGAGCGCTCGGGTATAAAAATGCGGTCATTTTTATTTACTCAGTCGGTGTGCACTTAAACAAATCCAGTCACCTACTTCCAGGTATTTAAATTTATCAGTAAAAACTATTTTTTAGGAATTCAATTTGCCAAAACCGATTAATTTGACGATGAGTTACCTACAGTAAGTTCGAATAATCCAAAAATGTATAATCTGTTATAATTTATTGTTATAGTGATTCAAGTACACCGTGATGAGAACAATGAAGTGGCAAAATGTTTAAATCGATTGCAGGATATTTTGAATTTAATTCAAACATTTGTAAGGTAGGAAATTTAATGAAACCGTCTTCACCGAAAGCCAATTAGGTCCAACGAATCTGCATATCTTATGCTGTATCTTCTTACCTAATAAGTCAACTCAAGACACTCGAAACTTATTTTGGGTTTGAGTTCTATAAAGTATTAAATTAAAGTTTTTGCTCTTCGGTAACCTGAGTCAAATTTGGAGCTTCAAATTTGTTTAAAAAATTTAACCCACTGACGAACCAATTCATCTTGTTGCAGCAAACTTATTTAAATAAATTTATATAACTAAATGTCTGGCTATATTTTATTACCTGCCAGAAGTTGTGTTTGGAAGTGACGAAAACACAATCTATCAAAAAATTCAATTTTATTTGACCAAAATATTGAAATTTTGAGCCAGGAGTAAAATCATCTTGGAGCTTAACTGTCACACATGAGGTCGAATTGCGTGCATTTATTAAAATTAAATATAAATTTTATTACACGCTTGGCAAAAAAGGCAGTAGGTAATATTTTTTACCACCAATGAAAACACAGCACTGTCCCTGCCACACTCTGCTACATACCAACAACTCGGGCACGCTAGCTTCCGCGTTCTCACCGTTTTCAAGATTTTAGCCAAGTTATTACGATTTGCAAACATAGGAAAGCCAAACGACGGCAGCGAGTGGCAGGGTCGCATAGCTCCGCGCATTTACAAAAGTTTAACGTCGGCCAAAGCTTTTTCACATAGTTTTTAAAAGGTTTCATTATTGTTACAGTTATTTCTGCATTATTATTGTTGATATTGCTCTTGTTGTTGTTACTGGCTTTGGTTGGATAGTGAAATTTTGATTCCACAAAATATTTTCGTGCTGGTTGCAATTTGCGCCGTTCAGCACTTGAAGAGGACCACAACCGACAGACCGCTACTGTGTTTATAACGTGAGCCCATTCCATTGCTTGCAAATAGCCCACATCACCCCTGCGCAGGCATGCAAACGTTGGCTAGCACTGGCACCATTTAGTTTGTCCTAGTGGCTTTGCTATAGATTTTTTTATTATTATTATTTTTACTGCTGGCTCTGCCACTACCTCGGTCAGTGTAGCTTTTGCAGTTGTTAATATATCCGTTATTGGCGTTCATGTTGATGTTACTGTTGCTGTTGCCATCCTTATTTTTTTGTTTGCTACTGTTTTGGTTCTTGTTTTGTTTGGCCAGCTCGTTGCTGTGAGACCAGATGTTTTCCATTTTGTAGTGATGGTCATAAAGTGCTTAAAAGTTTCATTTTACGCCTGTTTTGCAAAGTATTATAAATATAATATGTGCTATCATCACTCTGCGCTTTTTTCGTTTATGATTATGTTTGTAAATATGTATAACAAAATGATTTATATTGCGCATACTTGGTATTCGATTATTGAAGCAGCTACAAACCCACGTAAATAGAGAGAAGTTTCTTATATTAAGTTTTATTTTGGTATAGCTGAAATAAAGCATTGCATTTTTTACTGCTCCATTTGATGAGATAATTTCTCTTCTGCTTTCTCATTTCGAAAAAATATGATTAAAA
This sequence comes from Anomoia purmunda, assembly GCA_951828415.1. Lineage (NCBI taxonomy): Eukaryota > Metazoa > Arthropoda > Insecta > Diptera > Tephritidae > Anomoia > Anomoia purmunda. Next base: position 150,401 of record OX639993.1, on the reverse strand, counting down.
ACAATTAAAGCGAATATCGTAAATACATACATATGTATGTATCAAACATTGGCTGACTGATTTAATTTATTACAGCACACACCGATCATAAAAATTGTGGGGAGGATGCTATAAATAATCTTTTTTGTAGCAACAAAGTCGCGCAGCCAAAAATGAACAGGTCAACCCCATTTGATTTAAATATATATATATATATATATATACATATGTATCTGGGGAATCTTTTACGAAAATTTTTTTGTAGTAGAGAGAATGGGCAATATATGGTCTTTATACACTTGCACATTTTAGTTAATAGCAGACACAATACGAGTATGTAATAAAGTTTTAAAGCTTAATTTCACAGGTTCGGGAATTATTTGACAAATGTATCCTAAGCATTCTATTCGACGTTTCTTATTCATACGTATAGTATAATGTAGTTTCAATCCCGTGATTACTTGCCAACAATCCCGGGATTTGAAATTTTTAAATTGCATTTTTTAGAAATGTTTCTTGTATTTTTTGTAGTACACTAAATTGTACTAGTATAACAAAGAATAAGCTCGAAAGTTGCTACAAATTATCACTGAATTTTAGCCTTTTTTTGTGACGCGCTGATCATTTTGTCGATTTTTTCTAGATTTTAAACAAAGTTTGGAATTTCGGATTTTATGAGTGTTACTCATTGTAGGTAATAATTTATTAAGAAACATGAATATTTGGAGCGTCTTTGTTCCCATTTTAATATAAAAAGCAATATAGACTCTATTGAAAAAGTTAAATGAATTTTATGTGAACTTGTTTTAAACTTTTTTAGTTTGCCTCGACCGTTTATCGTAATACCTTACTTTTCTCTACCAGATATAGCATATCGAAGTATTACTAAATGCGTAACATCGTTGGTTTTGTTATGGGTGAAATAATGCTGACAATAATGCAAAAATCGCAAGATCGTAAAAATTAAAAAAAAATACTAGTATTATTATAGTTTATATTATTTTAATGATTGTTAACACGGGGAGTGCTTTAGTTCATAAATTATCTTTAAATGGACCATATTAAAAATTCAAGTGTGCATTACTACTCCATGTAAGTATGAAATGAATTACGCGTTTATACTACATTCGTCTGCCTTATTTGCGTGGATAAAATATAGTTGAACTCTGTCGTGTGACAAGATTTCGCAGATACTACGAGTAGTTATGAGATATAATGCAACAATTTTGGGTCATATAAAAATTAATTGATTTAAAAGTTACATTTAAACGAGTTTTAAACCCAGTTCAACACTGAACATAAAATTTGTAAAACTTATACTGGACAGACATGGGTGTGCGTAAAATAAAATTACGGATTGTATTTATATGGCATAGAGCGCGTTGAAGAGGATTGAGACGGCTCGTTCATCATCCCTTCAATTTGATACAAACTGAACGCCGACATCCACTTTGCGCTACTTGCTGAAGTCTATTAGAGTATATGTAGTAAATGATTTGATTAATATCGTAAGAGAGAATCGCCAACTATGCCAGAGGCTCCAATGGCTGGTGTTGCAAAAATCGAGCTTTGGCTGTGGTCGTGGCAAGTCTGTTTAATAACCACAGCATTTCCATACTCATTCAGGCTAGCGCCACTTTGCCAGATGGCGGAAGAAGCGAGCAGCAAGCGAATGTCAGCACGATTGGGTTGATCAAGGAGTTAACGGTTCATTACTTGCTAATGTACAAAAATCGCTGGTCATATTAACTCCAAATAAATGATCAAGTATACACAAAATGTAGGTATCCGTGCAGATCTCTGGTACAGACCTACACATTTCGTACACACGACTGACGAGCCATATGAGCAATTGGTACCTACGCCTTCGCCAGGGCGTATGATTAATTTTCTCACGTCTTGTGCTCCTTCGACTCAACGAGCGAGCGTTCTGGATCGAAAAATCTTTCGCTTTGGAGTTTCCAGACTGCAAACGGGACAATTAGGTTGGGATATAGGCGTTATCCTCATCCAATAGCGAAACTGGTAGTATAGTGTACTTTACTTTAGCAATTTCAGTATAGATAAATATCTTGCAAAATATTTCTTTGAACTAATAAATGAAACTAAAATATATATCAAATGGCAGAATCGAATGTTTCTTTTATTTTTATTAGTATACTACATGATTTCTCAACCGCTATAATTACATTGAGTCTTAGCGTTACGACTAAAACTAAGACTTACGGTAAAGTTAGACTAACGCTGACTATACGTTCCTACAAAATTATTCTCAAGTTTAGCATCCAGAAATAGCACAGAAGTTCTTTTTTGAGAAGATCCATGTCACAATGGTAGTACCGATTTTCACCAGTTGACAAAAAGTAAGATCCGACGAAAATAAAAGTTCTTAATTGCAAACTCTGGTCTGCAGTAAAGTGTAAGCAAAGTTACTTACCGTAATTAAATCGAATCATAGTCTTGCCCATATTTTAAGCAACTCATTCGAAATATATTTCTTTACCTGTCATGTTTAAAAAAAAAAAAAAAAAACTTTCACTTTTCACTTTTAAGTTCCAGTTTTTTTTTTTGTGCTTACAGAGTTCGTTTTCTCAAGCTGCTAACGCAAATGCATGCAAATCCCTATCCTCAAATTTTTTAACGGAGACAGCTTACAGCCGCATTATGCCATCCCAATACCCTAAAACTTTACTAATCCACAACTGAGGCCAGTGTAAATACTGATACATACATATATACTAAGTCTGTACATAAGGACTACACAATTGCACACAAGTTGAAGCTCGAGTGTTACTGGTAAATTTGTATCAGAATGGATTAATTTATATAAATATGAAGAATTGCATATCTGGATGTGTTCTGAACTTGTACGGCAGGCAATGGCGACATGTAGAAATTTGCTAATTAATGCGGCAAACAGCATCTTTGCTCTGAAATTGGAATGAAATTGTAAACTGCGGTGAAAATTGCTTCGACCCAATGTATGTAGTTACGTCAGGATGCAACTTCAACGATGTGTATCGTGTATAGAAACCATTTGTTTGGCCGATTACAAAATTTGCTGCACTAACGGAAATTAGTGTGGAAATTGCGAGTTTGCCGTCGTACTCGTATGCAACATTTGCCATCGCACCCACTCAACGAGCCGTACAATTCCAACATAGGGCTACACGGAAGAGTAACATTGCTCATGCCTTATAGTTCTTTGCGTTGCATAGAGTGCTAATTTACGAATTGTGATTGTGGTTTTTATGAATGAGTCCACCACAGCAACAACTTTTACAACATACAAAATGGCCATGGCCAAAATCTAAAAGTTCATTGGCTTAAAGCAAAGCGAGTGGTAATTAAGGAAATATGCGATTTTAAATTAAAATATCGAAAAATCATTTCATAATTTAATGTGTTGTTAATGTTTTTTTATCGGCAATTCTTTGAAATAAAGCCATAGTGATTGATAACATTTGTTTACACAGAAAACATGTCCCTCGTTAAGAAGGAAGCTTTAGCGAACTTAGAGGGCACCGAACATGAAAATGAGCTTCATTTATTCTTTCGAAAAAGGTTTTTCAAGATATGGGTAAGTTCATAATTCAGGTTATTTCTGTAGTTACTGCCATAAACTCAAAAGAACTATGAACTAAATTAACCATAACCGCTAATAATGATTTGCTTCTGAGAAAATAAATAAATTGGAAACAGGTTGCTGGGCATGAAAGGAGATTATTTTCTTTTCAATGCTGATATCACAGCTCGGGAAAAAGTATTCACGCATCAGTCTAAGTTTTTTATATACATTTTTCATCGTCCAGATTTTTAGAAGGGTTGCCTCAAAAAGGCATTAAATGATAAAAACTTCTAACTTCTAACTTTTAACCCAATAATTTATAGTGAATTTTGATTTAGCACCACTTTTTTATGTGCGCATGCATTATTTTTATAAGCAAAGCCATACAGTCAGTTCGGCTGTTTACAGTGGCGCAGATCTCTTTTTTTTACCATTCTAGTGTCTTATGAAATAATTTGCTTTTTGTTGATCATTGTGTTTGACTATTCTCAATTTCTTCCAAGTTTCTTCATCAGTTCTTTTATGAGACTACATCTCATTTTAAAATCCTATCTCTGCATAGTTTTATAAGTTTTTTGATATTTAAACTTTAAATGACTCTTCATCTTTACAATGCCTAGAGTTTGTAAAATGGATTCAAATTTGTTTTATTTTATTTGTGGGCAGTTTATGATAAAAAACATATACCCACATAAACACCTGTCACTAAAGATCTCTATGCATATTATTTTGGTTTGATTGTAATAAATTTAGATACAAGTTGGACTTCAAGCTTTTACCTAATCACAGTTTGTTTTCATGGAGACGAGGACAGCGTCCAAATGTATCTTCAGTGACTTTGCCACAACATCACAGTAGCCTGGTTCACAATCAGCTAGAAATTCGTCTGCCATATCTGCTAAACCAATTCTTGTATTTATATACAGATCTGAATTTAGCGAGACTTCTAATTTGGTTATCGGCTGAACGAATATAGAACATGCTTCATCGCGGAACTTGTATAACTCTCGTTAGAAAGCTATAAAGAAATTTAGAATCATATTAACTTGTATACTGTAAAAATTTGTACGGCTTTATTATGGAGTTAGGCAGAAACCATTACCCATAACGCTCAGAAAATCAAGCTTTCACAAACAAAAAAGTTGAGCCACATCAAAATTCGTAAATAATACAGAAAAAAGTTGGCTCTTTTAACTTGTTCAGGTTCATTTACGAGATTTGGTCAAATATTTGCCCTTTTTGTATTTTTGAACCAATATTTCTCATAATCTCGATGTGATGAAAAGTTTTTTAGGCCAGATTCGCATTTGTCAATTATGATATTTAACATGGTTGAATTATAAAAGTAGTAACTTTTTGTTGACCAATGTAATTTGTGTTTTTGTTGTTTTCATGAAATATGGAGATTGAATTCGTATGGGTCGATAATGTGAAATAGTACAGTTTGATAAAAATCCTAAGTATTCAGCTTGAAAAATTTGTTTGCACTCTTAGTTATTAACAATCGGCAGCACAACATGAAATATCGAATCATATAACCATTTTAATAGCGGGATACCCTAGATAGTCAATGACAAACCTTCTCGGCGGAAATATGTATGATTATTAGTTTATTTGCGGTTGAACGACAAGATGCAAACCACTATTTGAACGAGATACTATTCGAATTAGTATTATTAGTATTATTCTCAATTTATCACTTTAAATGCGTCGCTATATGCATCATTGATTTAAATTCGCTCTTACCGCTGTACTAACTTTTCTTTTTCTTACAAACACTACTACTGAGCCGGTATAAAATATTTATAAGAATTATATAATACTTTAATGCTCGATGCGTTTCACTGTCTTGCTTCCCAAAGTGAAGGAGTATCGATAATAAAATATCCTTTTTATTTTTGTGGTTATCATTTTATGTATATTCTTGTTTTAAATCCGTTTAATTGTAGTTCAATTAATCGAGGCTTTATGAACCGTTTTTTTTTTAGTTTCATAATTTTATTTTGTAACAAGTAGGCTAGAACCGTAGACCAGATTTTTTGTATATCGTTTTTTCTCGTTTCACTATTGTCGATAGGCAGATCACATCCTTCACATACAGACATAGTATATTGTTTTGATGTTTCATTTGATATCGAACTTTACAGAACTTTTAGTAAAAGATATGAAAGACAAAACAAATAGTTCAACTCTGTAAAAATCTAAACCAGTAAACCCAACTGCAAAATTATATAGTTCAAACATATTTAGTCGCCATGTACGTATGTATGAAATGTCATAAGTAATGCCTCTCGTCTGCAGCACGTTAACCTCTAAAATCTCCTGAGGCATATACCGAATAATCTAAGCCAGAAATTACCGAGCGCGGCTGTGATGCGAGCGAAGTATCTGGCTTTTATGACAATAGAAAGAGCGCGTCTACCAAGTCATTATCACATTAAATTTGCATGTTGAATTTTTCGAAACTCTATATGCAACGAGCTAGTGATTGTTCTTAAGAGCTTAGACAAATCAATAGGACAGAATTAACTCCAGTGAACTGCTGGGTGAATGTAAACACATGTACTTTACATACTATGTACTCGTATGTATTCAAACATTAACTTCATATAAATCACGATGCTAAAACTTGTATTTACTTTACATGCCTACATATATTTTTACTAAGCAAAGTTCCACTACCTCATATTATGAATATAACTAGGAGAATGTTTTGCTAAAGAATATTTCAGCATACTTGCACATAGCCAAATAAGCCAAACAAGCAGACGAATAAAAAACTAAACAGCCAAACAAACGAAAGCCAAAGGGAAAATGTCAATGGATTTGATAAGATACACGCGACGACGTAGATTCCTAGAGCCAGGCGAATGAACGAAATTTATATGGTGAGCGCAAGAGGCAAAATGGCTCATAACAACTTACGTAAGTGTGGTGGTATAACTGTTGTGCTGAATAAAACGAAATGTGCAAATGCTGGGAGCTGTCACTCATCCCACTTCAGAGTGGTGTCCTACCGGTTTATTTTTCTTTAGCGCCACCCTGCTGACCTGCTCCCGCTGCGTATTTGCGCAAATATTGCCTAAGCTAAAAGCCAACGCCATAAACAAAATACAGCTGCTTAGTCACATAACGTTCAAGGATTTCTTAAGTCAACAATAACGAACCTTACTTATATATTTATTTACTCCCACATGCCATATCTCCCGATTCCCTGTCATTCTGTGGTCACATGAAAAACAACTTAATTAGCCGAAAATACATCCAATCAACATTCAAAAATAAAATAACAAAAAGTAAAAAAAAAAAAATCGCTACTGACTCAACGAAAATCTACATGCACAGATTTACGAAATAATCGTTCAATTGCTCTTGAATGCCCGTGATTTTTGTTTGTTTGTATTATCCGTTTGTGGTTATGTGTGCATTGGAGTTTACTTATGCCGACATTTATGACCGCTTTATTGTACCAGGGTGAAAGCAAAATTAAACAAATTTATTGACGTTCGTTTACATATTTGTATATTTCATGTATTTAGTGCTCTATTTGTTACTGATAAAACTTGGTGATTAGCGTATTACGAGTACATACATAACAGTCAAACTTTCGAAAATGCATGGGAACGGCTCGGCCGCCCGGGCGGTATGGAATTTTTAAAACAAATACTTGTATCAATTCTCAATAAGAAAATTTCGTGCGGGCGTTTTACGTATGAAATAAAATGAACACGACCGTCCGAAAACTATAATGTTCAAGCCCGGAATTTATGTAAAATTTTTTACACAAATTTGGAGCTCTAACCAATGCAGTCAGAGGCTTTCCTCACTTGCGCAGACTTCCACACATCCAAGGTCACAGCTTCATTAGCTCAAATTTTCAGTCAAAGAAGATTTCTTGAATGATGGAATTGGAAATTCTAATATTTTTCAACCCAGGGATTCTCGCCGGAATACCATTCCTACAGTTGATGAAGTCCACATAGATGCAGTGATCGGCAGTTTTTTGAAGGGTTTTCGCGGCTAAACTTAGGATCAATAAATTATAGAGCCACTTTATCAATTTGGTTTTTCGTTTTTCCATGCGGAGATAGCCATGTAACTTGTTACTACATACTAACATGTTCCGGGTCCCGGTGAAGTTGATCAGCCTCAGTCCGTTGGTGGATGTTTCGTCATATAGGCTGAAATTACCGGCTGTGGGACCAAAGCTCCCTTACCTAGCATTAAAATTAATTAATTAATTAAATAATTATTACACAATTATTTGTATCGTAACGGCGGCATATAAACTATCTTATCTTACAGCGTTCTTATCTGCCGTAGGGGCGTAGAAGCGACAACAACACACCAACAATTTCAATATTAAAGCAAAAAAAGATAAATTACTCAATTAACCATAAGACTGCATAATCTAGGAAGTTAAAATATATTTTATATAAATCCATTGTTTCTAATAGATATGTGAAAAGGTGAAAATAAAGCGTTAAAAGTTAGGATTTTCCTATAGTTACATTAGATAATAAATCATCCTACAGTTATAATATATAATAATTTGTTTCACAGCTGTAGCCCGTTGTATTCAAAGTGTTCAACCTAGTAGTTCTTTTGGCATACCCAACTGGTAAATAATCAAGCATATTAATTTGTCCAGTACTATAACTTTGATACAAAGCTTCATAGAAACACACTAAGGTTATTCACATCAGATATCACGATTTCAAAGGCATATTGTATTAATTCCTTTCGCTGTGCAATCCAAATTAAAACCCCAGTTTCAAAATATAAAAACTACACCATTTTATTCCTCTAACGACTTTCCACGCATGGTTTCTTGAAATGAGAATAAAAACGATCCTTTTAGGTGGGAGCTAATGGGTTAAAATGTTCTACAAAAATATATCCCGAGAAATTTTAAGCAATATGTCTTAACCTTCCATTTCGCTCGAATATATGTATGCATGTAGAATTCAATCACTTTATTTCCACTTTCTTTAGAACACCTTGGGCCGAGGCACAAAAGTTTTATTGGGTCATACAAAAATTGCAAACTTAGCTGGTGTTTTAATCTTCAATTGATTTGATTTCAAAAAAATAACAACGAAAATTGACTCTAAAAATTGTCAGACATTGTAATTTAGTTTGTGAAAACTCCACGGATATATGTGCATGTGCATATATACTTCCATACATACATATAACATATATATGTACATACATCCACTGTGCACTGGCCTACTATGTTGTGTATCTTGGGGTGGCGAATAAGGGTGGCGAACGAACTGCAGCATCGGGTACGTTGATTGTGACTTTATTGCTTCACCAATTGTTCGGATAACTTTGTGTCATTGTGGCACTTTATTTCAAACAAATTAATAAAATTGAAAATGCTGTAATTGTTATTTTCCTACTGTCGATGCGAGGACGCTCAATGCGCTTCCGTACGGGCTCTTACACAGACATTTAAGTAAAGTATACAAAACCCCCTCCTACAAATGGCTGAGTAAGTGTCCGGCCGCGTTTTGGACATCAACTTCAAAATTCTCGTACACGAGACACAGAACGCGTGCCCGTTTTGCCAGAGGAAAGAGGGGCGATTTGCTCCGGGCTCCCACCTTAGGATTGGGACATTTTGAAAGACTTTGCAAAATGTTTGCGCTCACTGCAAAGAGATGAAAAGTCCATAGAATTTCTGCTCCAAATGGAGCGCCATGGTTGAATCTGTTCATCAGTTAAATAGACTAATAAACTACAAAGGAATCGTTGAATCTTTGCAAAAGGTTTTTGAGTTCAAAAATAACAGAAATGTTCAAACTGTTCGCACCGTTTCTTGACCCACTTGTATTAGTGGCCGAAAAAAAAAATATTGGGTTTTGTATAGATCACGAAAAAGCCAGCTCCATCAGTTATGAAAGATTCATGGAAGAATTTAGTGTGATGTAAGAAATAAACCTAGTATAGCTAATTTGTTACCTGACAATATTTATGTTAATTGAATTCTTATATATGTATGTATATTAATAGTTATATAATCAGAATCCTCTAACTACAGTTTATGGAATATATGCATTCTTAAAGCGAACAATAAAAAAAATATGAATACAGTATTAAAATCAATGTTATATTTATTATAGTATTAAAGTTTGAAGAACTTCCGACTGCGACGGCCAGCATCCAAACATTTTCTTATTATACACTTGGTTTAGCTAAGGTAATGCATTTTTTGGCATTTTATTAATTATTCGTCGTGGTACTAGTGTTTATTTATCATCAATATTCATTAAAGATGTGTAAATTAAACAAAATATAGAGAGTGGATCCTATACGAAAATTGTTTAGGCTTTATTCTTAAAGTTGAGTTTTCCAATATTTTAAATATGCAAGATTTTCAAAAATGACAATATTCAATTGGACCTCGAAGCACATCTTAAATATTCGATCAGAATATATTACGTAATAGTAATTTTCCTCTAGACGGACATATTTCGAGTTAATGTCGCTGAAAAAGGGATAATTAAAAACTTTAAAGTTCACACATCCCATTTTTTCGTCTTTACAATCTACATATATTCAATACAACATCTATATATATAATTTTTGCTATTAAAAGTAAATACTGTTTCAGTGCCAGACTGTACCGGGCGATCAAATCCCTTTTGCCCAAAAATATAGTTATCCTATTATCGTATCCGTGTTTATAAATTTTTCTGGTAAAGCCTCTACCAGCTCTAAACAATCAATGCTAACAAATTACATAAATAAGAGTTCATTTGTATATGTAAATATGTATATCATTTTTACGTTTATTGGCACTACTACGAGTACCATGTCTGTGATTGTGTAGCACTGCAAAACAAACTCTGGTTACAATTTCTTGATTCATTTAACTCATTGTTGAGCGTGTTGTGAGAGCGTTTGTTCATTCGATTGGTCATTCCCCGTTTGTTACCCACACACCCCAATCAAACAACCCTGTCCATATGTTTATGAGACAGCATACGGCCATCAAGTAAAACTTTAGTTCAGTGCGAGTATCTAAGAGAGCTAAGTACGTTGCAGGACAGGTTAACACGTTCAGTCCAGTTGGATCGCCACATGGAAGTACTATCTTTCATATTTCCTCACATCCTATGTAAGGGAGAGTACTAGCTGAGATAAGGGCGAACAACATGTGGAAAAAATTAAAATATGTGTAATGACACATTTGCATAAGTGCGGCTGTCTTATATCAACCATACCGTGAAAAAGTGGTTGGACCAAGTGGTCCATTGTTGCTGAATTGTAGTGACTATGGCAAATATGCCTCTATATTTTGGCGGATCAACTCAGGTGACACCATCATCATATTTGATCTTCCCACGTTCACTTTCACATACATTTTAAAAAACAACGTGGCAACAATATGTAAACTCATCAGCTGTTTCATGTTAATAAACTTATTTTTAAACAAATATGTTGCAGAATTTATCCTACCATTAATCTGAAATTTTATAAATCCACAAGCTATTTATCGTTCTTTTCTCTGTCGAAAAAACATAAGATCAAAAGGAAACATTTACCTTTCTAGTTCGTTTAATGCTTTTACGCCTTTTTATGGCTAAAACCCCTTAAGAACTTTTCTGGTGTTTAAACTTAAGGAACGATTGAATACCATCGATAACAATACTTTCGAAATTGGGAGCATAATTTTTTTTATTTAAGGAAATCTGTATATAGAAAAATTTAGCTGTTTTCTTTGTGACAATTTGGCTGAAAAATCCGATGAAGGGATTTCAATCAAATTTGGATAGTTTATTGCTTAGATCCGTGGCACGGACAATAGGCTTTAGTTTATTCTGGTATGTGGCTCATGAAAAGAGTTAGAAGCGTATAATGCGGGTGTGACGGGAAATATTTTAACTAGTCATTCAAAGAATCCGGCTTTATTTTTCGATTTGGATGGTATGTAATAGAAAGGTATGCTGCTGGTGCGATAAGAAATAATTTTATGAAAAATGGATGCGCTAAGTGGCACTAAGTCAAGCTAATCAAAAAATCTCTTAACCGAATTCGATGAAATTAGACCGATATAATTGGAATGCATCAAGAAATTATTTTACTTAAGTTGCAGATATTTTTATAAGGTAAAATTGTGTCAAAAACTGCTACCAACTTTAGAGTCGCTTTCGGTTAATTTGGGAATACTCTGTGACTCTTCTGGAATATACTTTGAATGCGTACATGGATTCCTTGGGTTTTTGCAGGGTATTTTTGTCAAATGCGCACAGATGTGCGCCGTATTTATTTGCACAAGAAACAGAAAAACATTGCTATGAAGGAGGGAATAGCTTAAGCGGAGTCGTAAATACAAACAGGAAACGGAAATACCGATTGTTGTGTAGTGCCACGTACTGTTGTTTTTGCTTTCGCGTTTTGTTTGCTTGTTACTGTTCAATTGTTCACTTATTTTTCTACTCCGTCACTCAGCTCAACTTGAATATCCTTCCCAAACAGTATTCCATATGCACGTCGCACAGTGTTCTGCATACCAAAATGCAGTATTATATTGTAATCTTTAAAATTCAGGGTTTGCTGTAAACCGTCCGAAGCACCATTTTGGCTTTGGAATCTTTCACAGCCAAATCGAAGCTGGCTTATCAATGCAGAACTCTACCACATGGGTTCTAGGCCCATAAGGGCCGTAAACCTGCAATTGCTATATTTCATAGTTCTTCTTTCGCAACTCAAAGTAGTCTAATAGCCGTTAATCACCGAAATCGCAGCCCGGTTGATGTATATTGGAACGATTTTTCGTCATATCCTCCCAAATTCAAATGAACTTCAACTATTCATCATATTCCCAAAGCAAAACAACAACAAAAAAACGCTTATTACTTTGATTGTTTTTGTCTACAGCTTATAAGGACATGGAACACTGTGCGTCGTTGTTTCCATTTGTTTTTATTGCATATATTTATCCTGTCAGCCACAAAACCATGGCCATATGTATATATGTAAGTAATATGATGTTTTCGTGCGAGAATATTTTGTATGTATGTATGTATGCATATGTAATAACCATATATTTGAGGATGTCGTAGCAAGCTCGTGTTAGGTTGTCATGCCAATAATGGGTATGGTCGATGGAGTAACCGGAAATTGAAGCATGAGTTCCATGCCTTTGCTATGGCTAGTGGTCGTAGAAATCGTGAATGTGAACGTTTGAATAGGCAAACGCTATTCATATCTGAACTCTTAACTTGATTATTCTAAGTGTTTATGTGATATTTTATTACGATTAGGTTATTTTGCCTTTGCCTTTTCTGTTCCAGTTGCAGGTCTTCTATTTCCCTGTTGTCATATCTGCTTTACTCATTTATTATGTACTTCATTAATGTTTGCATTATTCTTATTAGAAGAAAAAAATTACAATCTAAAAATCTCATTCTTTTTTTATAGCCGTTTTCATTAACGATGAGTTCACTTTTTTATTAACTAATAAACTAGATTGAAATAAAAAAAAAATCATTTTTCAGACAAACAGTTTAACCTGTATCTTGTATTTGGCTCAGTATTTGCAGGAATTTTTATTAAAAAGTGCGTAAATATAATTTCAATGGTAAATTGATAGTTCTAAATATTTTATTTTGTATATCTACTAAAGCAGAGCTCTTAGACGAATAGTTTTCCCGCAGTAACGCATCCTGTTAACCCAAATTTCCAAGACATTAAGAGTCTGAATCGTTAAAAAAATTTTCCATGACATCGGCCCTTCACGACACCCCACAAAAAAATCTAACGGCGTCAAATTGCAACTACAATGTTGTCAATTGGCAATGCCGAGACTACTAATAATACGATTGCCGAACGGCGCGAACAGGCATACCGTCTTAAATCATTTTTCACTTTCCAGTCATAAAAAATCGTTCTCATGCCTCTGTAACACTCATCGTTGACCAAAAAGGCGTTTCCTACATAATTTTCAAAGAAAAATTAACCAACTACGTGCCACTCTCTGAGAATGAATAGTCACGTTCGGGTTTACCGATCCCAAGATAATGCAGTACTTTCTCTCGTGGGTGCGTAGCGTCATAAAATTTGAAGCCATTTAATTGAAATTTGTTAAAACAAGTTTGATGAGTATCAAACATAATTTTTAGATTTTCTGCATTCCATTGATGTAAGCAAATTGCCACAAATAACGCTTACACCAAGTAGGGTGCAATAATGTCGGGTTTGGCCATATTCCTGGGAATTGTGGTACTGAACTGAACCTTGACGCTTGTGACATTCCCCCCAATGTAATTTCCGATGAAGATACGAAAGGGGCTTTCAATTGCTATCTTCTCGAATACTTTGTACTATAGCATGCATAGCATGCATCCGTTACCGCACTCATATCCCCATATGGATTTTTATTATCTTCAGATTAAATCCCAAGCGCACTATAATTCATCCAGATGCGAAACGAGTTGAAAACTAAATTATCGCAAGTTTCATGTATTCCCCTGGGGGTCCTCTCGGAGTAATCATTGCAATAAAAAGTGTATGGCATTTCTATAAACAATAATTGTGTCCAGAAAACTTTAAGAATTCCATTGTATTCAGACTTCTAAAAAGTTCCTTACCCATAATCTTGAGAAAACTAAACTCTAACGCTGACAAATTCGCCGATATTATAACAGGGTATTAGGGTGCAGCACTCCCCATACAAAAGAAAGTCGGTGGTGTTTTTCCATCGGAATTATAAAATTCACTATATGTTAAGACATCAACCAGATATTTTTAAAACAGTTCAGCTTATTTTTTCGCAATATCTTAAAACATAGTAAATTTTATAATTGCAGTCTAAAATGCGTAACTTTTTTTGGTGATGTTTTCCAATGTTCATATGTACAAAAACTATGGTAAACAATTCCTAGGAGGAACAACATGTAAGTAACATACATACATACATACATAAATATAATCGTACTTGCATATAAACTACATGTGACATATGAGAATATTAAAATAACAAGCTTTCACTACAGCATATAATTTCGTTTAGTTGTTAATTTTATAATTAGTTAACTTTACAGACAAATATATTTACGTATGTATGTATATAATAGTAGCTTATGACAATTTAAACAAACAAATTTTCCTCCAACTTCCCTATGAAAAAACCACGCTGTCGTTTTGAAAATATCATTAAAAATCTCAGTGAAATTACAAAGTTGAAGTAAAACGATTTTTCATAAAACTACTACTTACCACAGCACATTGCCACGAATCGTTTCTATTATGCTCTTATGATCACAACAGCGTACATTCATCCAACGCTGTAATTAGTAAAGTTTCGACTGTATCACTTAAGCTTAGTTTCATTTTCATCTTCAACCATTCAGTTGCAGTCAATCATATTTTTATTGAAAAAGTTTTAGCTCTGTCCAGTCAGTCCGGATAGTCCGCTACGAAAAGTAAGGAGCAACAAATAGCAAACGTTGAGTAAAGAGCAGTGAAATGAAAGTTGTAAGTTTATACATAGTTATGGGTAATGAGTAACTATAAGCGATGTGTTCGAAACCAAAAAGCCGCATAAAAGTTATGGCACGTACTGTGAACAATCTGGCTAGTAACGTAACACCAAGACACAGAGATAACCGCGAAGGTAGATTGTGAAGGCATTCAAGTAAAGTATCAAAAATGCTTTTTAATCCAGCCACCAATAGCGCTAACCCGTCGGTTGTGTGCCGTAGCGGTTGAGTGGTGTCAGCGCAGTTGTCAACTCAGTCTAACGCTCACAAGGTCTTATCGAGTGTTCGCTGACCACAAAGAACAATTTCCAGCCACTTACCAGACTACGAAAATATAATGATTGAAAGTATCGTCTATTTTACTTACGTGAACTCTCTGAAATGGCGTTGAATTTTCTCGCAGTTTGCGCTTTTCGCCATTTAGCTATCCAAACCTTCGTACATATATTCGCAAATTTCATTGTACATATATAACTTGTGTACCCTTTTTATATACTCTATTCTGTTCTTCAAGTACCTAAGACCATACGGTGCTGTGCACATCATAAGCAACAAAATTCAATCCAATATAGTAGGCCAATTACGTTTATTAATTTATTATCAAAGTATAGCTGATTCCATAATTCAAACCACATAAACAAAAGTTTCAAACCGGCAAACTGACAAATAAAAAAATGGCCAGACAAATTTTTAACTTTTTATCCGGATTTTTTTTTATTTCAAACAGTTTTATAGCCCATTTAATTTCGATATAATAATATGCAAGTTTCAAGTGAATAAAAATTCGCATTAATTTTTGATAACCATTTTTCTGACGGTCTCGGACATTTTCTTCCATGCTAAGTAAAGTAAATTTTGTAGTTGTTTTATTTATTTTCTGAAATGTTTGAAACTTTTATTTTTATTTATGTGTTTATGGTTTTAAATTCAGATATACTTTTATAAAAAAAACTATCTAAATAAAAATAATAAACATAACTGTATTATATTGAATTTGGTAGCTTTTTATATGCACAACATTGTATTTATACACACGTATTTACATACACTTATAGGAGTAAGTACGTACGTAAATATATCTCAACCAACGAATGTTAGTGGAAGACCTAGATAAGCCGAATGTTTGATTTAGCCGGCTTCTCATGCGGACGATAGTTTGCCGTTTCACTACCATGGTGTCATATATTTGTTGTTGGTAACGAAGTTGTGTTTCAGATGGCGCCTCTAAAACAGTCTATTGATTTTCCATGAAAACAATTAGTTGCTGCAGGTTTGGTTTTACTATTCTCAGTTCTTTCTATGTTGCTTTCACCAATATTCTTCTATTTACGCGCATATTTCTAATGTAAGCATAAAATTTATAAAAACCGCAGGAATAACAAATAATAAGATCAGCTCTATGTAAATATTCCTTTGGACTACTTTAAAATAATCATTAAGCAATGAATTAAATATAATGAAGCATTCCTTTTGTCTGATAAAATCCACTATTTCACTATCTTAAATATTACTCGTCTACCAGGGCGTATGATTAATTTTATTTCAACAAATCAGCGGCAAACTATTGCCAGTTATTACCAAGTTCAAATAACAGTAAGCAAACAAAATAAAACGTGAAATAATAACTAACTAGCCTATGTTCGCTGACACAAGGATTTACTATATATTTTACTCATATTTGAGGGGACGAATGTGGGCACCAATTGTTTATGAGTACATTTTTTTCATTGTACATGTGTATGTACTTTACATATAAATACCTACATACATACAAATATGTAGGCATACTTCCAGCGATATTTCAATACCTATGTATACGAGTATGTATGTAGTTACACCGACGGACGCACGAAAGCTAACAAAACCATCGAAGATAAATATTGATTAAAACAAATATGTATACACATAACAGTACAAATTTAAGGCGTAATTGAATTGTTTTTACAACTTACCTTCCCACGATATGACTACCGACAACTGCCACAACTCGAAAAGCTAAAACCAACTGAGTCACTTTTGTGTGCTGCAATTTAATAAATATTCATACACAAGTACAATTTTTAGTTTGTTTTTTGGGAATTCTGTATCTAATCAACACAGCAGGAAAAGCGTTTTGAAGATACATACGTACTATACATACATATATTCATACATATGTATGTAATATACTTTATATGCAACCAGGTTATACTCGAATCAGCTGCACGTGCAAGCAGCTCACATTTACCCCAGTTGGAGACCGTAAAAGTCATGCTACTATTAGACTTTATTTGCTTAAACGTAGTGAACATTCATACGAATATTTGCATATACTCGTATAAGTATTTAGATAGTATATATACTTAGACCAAGGGTTGGGCAAAAAAGGCAACGAAATGACGTTAATTTCTCACTCATATGGAAAGTCAAAATCAAATTGTTTTAAATTGTTTTATTTTCATTTATTTATTTCATTTTTTAGCCTTTATTTAACATTTTAAAATTATTAGGTAATAGTAATTAAGTTACTTCAATTAAATTTAATTATAAATACATATTTACATACATACGTATGTTTACATACTACAATAATGTATGCTGTAGTTTACATAATTACTGGACATTTATACAAAATTTTATTGAACCTTTCTTTGAATTCGGATATATATAACGGACAAACCAAGAGGCACAAACGTATTTTGCAAAACACTATATATTTTTCCATTCATCACAAAAGGTCCTCGAACTCTAGCTTAAGATCGTTTGCAGAAACGGAAAATTTTTTAACGAAACATTAAAATATTCTTACCAAAATTTATTCAATTTATGAACGAATACATACATATACTATGAATATGTACATACATATGTATTATTTTGCTGATTTTCGATATCCATACATGTGTGTACTGATGAATATGGCGACTGTCTAACCATTACATTCATTTTGTATTCAATTTTATCAGTTTCGAAGTCATCTCGCTTTTATTTATTGCCGTTTACTATATTTATACGGTTGAAGTATTTTATTGTAATTTACCTATTTAACTTTGGTTTTACTTAGTGTTGTTTCTTTAAACTAAGCATTCAACTTTTTGTTTTCGTTCATATTATTTTGTTTGCATTTTCATTTATCTGTTCATTTTGTTTTTCTTTTACCTTATATTATTTAATATTTTTTTTTTTATCTATGGTATGTATGTCTCACTGATGCACTTATGCTAAAATTTCAACAACAAATGGAATTGCAGTGTTTGTTTTGCGTTTTTTTCTTTTTCTTCTTTGCTTTCTTATTTCGACTTGCCGCCCCGTTGCGTGGACTTTAACTTACTGTACGAGTGAGTATCCGTGCGAACAAAAACAAAAGGGAAATGCATAAATACAAAAACATTATGTGTTATCTCGAAGGCTACACTTAGAAGTTTACCTTGAAAACACCTTAAGCTATTCGTTATATGTAACATTTTGTGTTTAATTTTAGCTTATTGGTATGACTAACTGTCATTTTAAGAGCTTGATCTTAAATAAATTGTATATATTTTCATTTAAGGTACCTTATGTCAAATGTACAGTTTGATCTGATCAGTACTTTGTGTTATATAATTACATACATATATAAATAAATGCAGATATAACTACGCATGTACTTATGAGTGTCTACTATAGAAACTGACATTACAAAAGTAGTTTGTGTGGGTCATTATGAATCTCAAACGCCACCACAAAGAAAATTAAATGCTAACAAAATATTGTAGTTTCAGAATATTTCCAATTATAAGAAAAAATATGAGTATCTAACGAATGACAGTTTAAATGAATTTAGTCCAATTCTTCATGTTGTAGTAATCAACTCAACTTTCTTTTTTCATGAAAATTACTTTAGTAAACGAAAATATGCTTCAAATTGCTAAGGAGACAGGTATCGCTTTGAAAATTTGCTTGCGCTTTTCAAAGCCTATCCAGCATTAACTTAGAAAAGCGTAGCTTGATAGAAGTTTTATAATTTCGTTTAAGTTTATAATATTCACTAACTTTATTCATTTTTATCAATTTAGAATTTTACTCTCTTGTAATCTACATTGAAGCGAATTTCCTTTGCCGCTTAGTTATGCCTTTTCTCTGTATTTTTTATTTATTTTTGCTTGTTTGTTTGTTATATTCTATTAATTTATAATTATTTACAACTGTTCTTAATAATAAATATACATACATACACTCCAACTTTTCTAAATATTCTTATTTGATTACAAAAAATAACTATTTTACTTCAAGTAGAAAATTCAACCCAAGCGAATACAAAAAAATATACAATACCAAAACAATTATGAATCCATTACCATAACATACCTATAGTTTAGTATAGTTGCGTTTAGCTCTTGCTGAGTTTGCATTCAATTTATTACCAAATATCCCTTCCATTAAATCCATGTCTAATAATAGATTAATCCATGGGGGCTGTGAAAAGGTTCGCTCACCTAATATCTGGTTCGAGTTTTTGTCTATCGAACAGCACATATGAATTGGCATAGTTTTTTCTACAGTTGAATTTACTGAAGATATTATTGGAATTCAAATGTAGCAATCGGTATCGTACTCTGCCATTTATCGAAATATAATGCCCTAAATTGTAAATTATTTTTTGCTGAGAGTCTTCACTACAGATGTTATTATTTTGTGTGTATGCGTGTTGTTGTTGCAAAAGAGTGTTTCCTTTAAGCTGTACATCGTTGCAGGTGCAACCGCAGTTCTTAGTATACGTTCCGCATTTTTGTCGATTCGCTTGTCGCTTACCAAACAGTTCGGTTGCCAGCAACACGAGAATGCTCAGAGCCCGCGTAACTAAATGCCTCATATTTCTTGTTTTTTGATACCAACTACTGCCAATGGCTGTATATACCATCTGGCATACGCTAAGGTGCACAAATACATTGACATGTACACTAGGAGATAACGGCTTTGGGACATTTGATGATGCGCTGGTCCCGCGCGCTGCATTGCTGCTGGGAACTCCCCTGGAAACGGAATGAGAAACACCTGTTTAATTTACATCTTTTTTGCTGTTCTCTAACAACATCTTCCAATTTGAACTAAAGTTCCTTAAAAAACATTAAAAACAAAAATACAACTTAAAAAAAGGTATGGAGGCTTGTTTTCGAATAATTCCAGTGTCACTCAAGATAACACGTGACAATCGGTTTGTGCTGAGCATATTTTGAATATAGAAACGGATATCATATTGGAAACGCTTGGCAATTATTTACTGAAGCTTCAAGCATATTTTTGGCTTTTTTGTTTCTCATACTCTCAATGTGGATATGCAGTTCGCGATTTAGTTAATTTATAGCAGGAAACTTTCGATAGCCGTATAACCTCAAGTAGTAGACCCGCTATTTCCATTACATTACATGTCGCTCCAATTTGAAACTCCAGCATTTTGCATAACGGCATTTTTAATTAAATGTTATAATACTTACATACATTTGTAGAGTGTTAATGGTATTTATCCATTTAAATAACCATTAGACCGGATCGGTTCCCACATAACAGAAAAAAGTTTGCAATCACCCCTTTCTTACTTAAAAGTTTACTTTGAGAAGATTTTAGGGTCATACAAATTTTCGTCTTTGGCATGGCTTTAAAATAGCCAATTTTGAATTTTCGTCTTTTTTTAGTTATTACAGGTGTGGAAACTGTAATATGTACATCATTAAAAAGTATTTAAGCTCTTGAACTATATATGGTAATTGCTAACTTTTTTCACGGCCCAGCCTAATTCCAATTATATAAAAATTATAAGTAAAGCTGAACATATACATATATGTAACTCGAAAGATGTCACTTCTGATGAAGCAAACCACTGGTTAATTCTTTAGCAACGGTAAGATTTCTAGAAAAACCAAGTATTTTTTTCAATATACAAATTTGTGACGGGTCTGAAGTCAATACGGTTGTTTGTTGAAAAAAGTCACCAATTCCTGTCCTATAAAAAGCTACTGGTGAGATGTATAACTCATACGAAAATATATGTATGCTTAAATTGTGGATTAGGTGGGTTTTATTCGCTTAACTCTAAGCAAAGTACTAAATAAACAAGTTGTTTCGGACGGTCTGCTTTTTATTCGTGTTCTGTTAACTCTCCGTCCACGAGGTGGGGTATAGCACACCAAAGGGGTCCAAAAGTTGCAAAAATTGAAAAATGAAGACGGCCGAGTTCATTTTCGCAGATGTTCCGATTACCGCAAGTAATTACGCGGATGATGACACCAGGTCACCGAGTTGATTTTAGTTGATTAATTGTATTAATTTCAAACCCCATCAAATTTGGCATGTGAGATTTAATCACCATGAATGCGGAACCACCTACATATTGTCTTCGAATTTTTATTCGCAGACTTTTCTCGGTTCCTTTACTACATTGGTAAAATTGGTCGGAATATTCAAGTAAAATTCGTAAGTCTTTTTTAATTTTATATATTTATTTTCCTTAAAATCTCATAGACTAGGTTTTTATCTATCACTGTAGAATTAGAACAATCGATATTTCACAAAGCTATTTAAAATTTTTAGTCTCAACTTAATCAGCCAGACTAAAAGCTTGGAATATAGTTTAAAGAACCGAAAAATGTCGGTGAAATAATATCCAAGGAATATTTGAATATCTCTAATATACACTATTCATATTTACATGTAATAAAGTATTTAAGTAGTTTAAGCCGGGTTATTCAAAACAATTTCATTCGAGTGGGCAATGTTAAATTTGTATACTTACCATTTAGTACATGAACCGTTACACTTTTGGGTTTCGCATTTGATGGATTGCACTGATAGTGTCCTGAATCCGAGGGCCGTGCAGTTTTTATAAGAAGAAAAGAGGTTGTGGTATCCCCCTTATTTGTTACAACCGAAACACCACCACGGGGAGAGTCGTAGTTGATTATCTGAAAGCATAATTGGTGAATGATATTATTGGTAACACCAAAATCCGATAATTCATAGACAAAAAATAAAGCATTAAATATGTAAGTAGGTATGGTATATGGATTGAGCATTGAAATTATATACGTACAGCGTTGTTGTGATTCCAGAATATATAAGCGGGCGGTTCGGGAGAATTCAAAATGACGCAAGTCAAGTTTATAGTTGAACCACTTTCAATATACAGATCCGGCGCTCCGATAATCTCCGTAGAAGGTTCTATAAACGAAGACAGACAAAGCATGTGAACCAAACGCTTATATATGTACATATGTGTGTACTTATATAGATAAATTGGCAATTATTTAATTAATATAGTAGCACATAAGCAATGCGGTATGAAACATTATAATTTTTACGTTTAGAGGAAACAATACTCGTTTTTACTCACCAACAACGTTTAAGTGGATATAATGGCTCATGTGTGGTGTGGTAGATACTTGACACTCGTATATGCCAGAATCTCGGTGTTGAGGATACTTTATTTGCAAAATCCAGTCTTCGGTTTGTGGTTGATGTATTGCACGGAAGCGCTGATCCGACGTATACGTATACCGTCCAACAGTTAGCAAATGGATGTCCCGATGCCGCACCCAGGACACTTGCAAAAGCATCTGGAATAAACGCACAAATAAGTAAATACAACACAAATTAAGCGAAAAGTGATTTCAAAGCCATTAGTATTTAATGGGAGACATTTTGATGCTTTTTAATAACATTTTTTTCTTATTAGACGACACTACTAGATAAATTGGAATAATTTTGTAATAAGAACTACCTTATACCTTACATGCACTGCAATACCATTACAGAAGCGTAAGTTTTTAGGGGTTATTATGTTCACCTAATGATTGGCATTGATCAACGTTCATATTGTAATTAAGGTATTAGACTTGGATGCAAAAAATGTTGTCTAGTTTCACATGACTTTTACCTAAAAACCGGCATTAAAACCTGAAGTCCTGAACGCTTTTGCTGATGACTGCCAACCATATTAACTAAAAACCGCTCCGGCTGATTCCCATTCAGGTTATTATAAGCAACTATCTTATTTATGTGTTCATATTAAATTTAAACGTGATTTGACTTACGGTTTCACAATTATGCAAAATCATAACTCCAAGTATTAGGCGGCACCACCCCGTCTTAAATATATCATCTTCCTCCTTTCCTATAACAGGAATAAATTCAGTAATTTTGCCGCAATTCGCGTCGGGTATCATACTTATTGAAATCGGTTCATAAATACGACTTCTATAAATAACTTGACTCTATCGCCAAGAGCACATTTGTTATAACTAAAAGTAACAGATGTACTTATGCTTCATAAACCTTGTTTGTTCGTGGCCACCATTTTATTGCGCCTAATTTTTTGGATCACCGCTTCTGCCCTTCGAGGGTATATGATTTATTAAATATTTGAAAATTTTTGAAACATTCTGGAAAACTGTAAGCGCTTGCTTTACAATTCGCGTCGGGTATCATACTTATTGAAATCGGTTCATAAATACGACTTCTATAAATAACTTGACTCTATCGCCAAGAGCACATTTGTTATAACTAAAAGTAACAGATGTACTTATGCTTCATAAACCTTGTTTGTTCGTGGCCACCATTTTATTGCGCCTAATTTTTTGGTGCCCTTTTAAATCAGCCGCTTCTGCCCTTCGTGGGTATATGATTTATTAAATATTTGAAAATTTTTGAAACATTTTGGAAAACTGTAAGCGCTTGCTTTAAGGCAATTAAATGTTCTGTATTTGCACCGCTTTTTTTACGTGTCATAACTAAACGACAGGAACTTATTGACAAGTATCGACACTTTATTTTTGTTCCTATTGGTTTATAATGGATTTTGTAGTCAGCAGTTTTATAGCCCATCAAAGTTGAGTACACTAAAGTGTAAATTGAAATTACTCAAAAATCTCTCTTTTTTCGTAATTTTGTTGTGTTGCGTATTTTCTTCCATATAAAAATATGGATAGTATGTGGGAAATGCGCAACACCCCAACACCGTCTTCATAGAAACCTTTCAAAAAACAACGCAATTTTTTTAGTTTCAATTAAAAAATTTGAATATTTGTTGATTTATATTAAAATCTGAAGCTTTGGATGTAGATTGAACTCTATTAAAAAACATAGTAATAAGAACCAAATAACATGTAGAAACTTACCAATAACTCCCTGTCGTATAGTTATGATACTCATTAGATACCTAAAAATATTGTTGCAGCATCGATGACGTTGTGGCGTCCACTGGAAGTTTATTTGGAACTTTCATAATATTTCAGCATTCAAGTTTCCAATTTCACATCTTGAACACTGATACTCCGAATATTTCCCTTCATGATTCGTTGCTCAATGGTAGCAATCACCTTTTGCAGCCAATAGTGACAGTGACAAATGCGCTCTGATAATGGGAAACCTAAGGCCGAGTTTGAATTTTGCGCACAAGGCCATAATTATACATTTGCTTTTGCTTAGCCTGTTAGAAACAAGCTATTCGCGTGGCATTCTGAACAAAGCATATGTCAAATGTTTACACACATACATACATACATATATGCATAGTTTTGATGTGTGGTATAAATATGGTAACTCCATTTTTGATGTTTTCGATTTTTGCTTTAATGGCATGGCATTCATCAACAACGATAAAGCTAGATTTTTAATATCCACAGTCTAAGAGGAATTGTGGTGAAAAGCGAAATAGTGTTAGCATTGTTATACTCGAGACCACAGTTATAAATATACATACTATATACGAGTATTGTATATTTATCTACTTAGACTGGATAGCCCTCTAAGGTGGGTGCTGAGATTCAACGCCTATCACGCAACATTCGTAAGGAACATTTTGACAAAGCCGTTGAATTTATGTTGTGTCATTCGCCATCGAAGCCAGGATGCCCCCAATGCCATCACAATGATACTCGCACAGTCACTCCTAAATTTGTCATCCGTGCGTGCAACATCATGTCGTTCATGCGGCAATAGGGATAGCAGCCAATTGGGAACCAAACGCACCAACATTACCGACGAATACTTAGAAGGAAGCAATTGTAAATCGAAAACTTTTCCAAACGAATAATTATCACCTGTCGCCGGTGTTCGTGTAGTCTTGGTTGTCGTTGCGCTTTATACGTTCCTTCACAAGCACGAATGTACATAAGTAGAATAAGTAAGGGCAAGGGGCATATCCCCGCAAAATAATACTATGGCTTTTGTTAAGGCACCCAATGTACCTGAAATACGTGAGAGCCGTTAAAGTGGCAGTGGAACTCTTGCGGCAGATGCATTGCTACATGAATTGATTCCATTTCAAGTCAAGCTGACGCGCCACATATTTAATACAGTACATTTGGGCATACATATATATGTAATACTGAAGTATTTTTCACGCGAAAAAATACGACATGCCAAGTGCAATATACTATTGAAAAGTTTTCGATCATAAATCCAGTGTTGACATAATCGTAAAATTTAAATGCCGATATTTAATTCAAACAACTGTTAGAGTGTGCACTTTATTTGTAATATTAATAGATTCTTTTGCCATTTTATGAGCAGAATCAATAAATAATGTCAAATGTTACTGTTGAAAAAACTATCTATCTACATATTTCAATGTGATACTGTAGCAAATAACAACTTGCCATACATTTACTTATGTTTTTAGAATGAACTAGTTTTAGGTTTGATGTCATTTTGTTTTATGAAAATTTTTTCACATTAAAACATATTCTCAATAAAGCGGTTTGTTCAATAGGTTATGGGCCCAGACACGACGGTCCTGTGGCTTTAAGATTTGTTTTTTGTCGGTAACTTGAGAGTAAGGCAGCTTAGTGTGCGATCACCATGAGTTCCATGTACCAGATTGAGAAATTGGATGAAGGAAATTATGATTCCTGGAGCATTCAAATGCGCAGCGTGTTGGTGCATGCAGAGGCGTGGAAGGTGATGGACGGACAGCGGACAGCAGCTGAAGGTGCTAGATGGGATGCTCTCGATGAAAAAGCATTGGCAATGATTACGTTAAGCGTAAAATCGTCGCAGTTGTGCTACCTGAAGAACTGCACGTCTGCATCAAATGCCTGGAAAAAGCTCAAAGATGTGCATCAACCCAGTGGACCGGTAAGAAAGGTGTCACTTTATAAGCAATTGCTTGGTTTGCGGATGATAGAAGGTGACGCTATGTGTAGCTATATAAATAAGTTTTGTTCAACGATAGACAAGCTATCAGAGGTAGAGATTAAGCTAAGCGAGGAGATAGCAGTTATAATATTGTTGTCAAGCTTGCCTAAGCAGTACGAGAACTTTGTAATAGCTATGGAAACACGAGACAGTTTACCTACTTTAGATGTTTTAAAAATTAAGCTACTGGAAGAAGGAGAGCGCAGAGGCGCAGAATCCAAAGGTGCACATTGTAACGAACAACAGGCGTTTCATGCAAATACAAAGTCGGTACGGAAAAAGAATGTAGAAAAGAAAGATATTGAGTGTTATAGATGCGGGCAGTATGGTCACTATAGAAATCAGTGCAAAAATAAAGTAAAAGAAGCATCGAACAAGACGCAGCAACCGCAACGATCTTTTACAGTCCTAGCATTAGCAGATATGGGGGATCTAGAAGTTTCAAGCTGGTGTCTGGATAGCGGCGCAACAGCACATATGAGCTGCGTGCGTAATATCTTCACGAATTATGTTTCCCAGGAAGAGGATGTTGTATTAGCTGACAATAACGTTATACGTGCGGCAGGCAGAGGTGACGTCATACTTCAAACCGATTTGTGTGAAATGAAATTGGAGAATGTTTTGCATGTCCCAGGAATGAAGGGGAACTTTGTTTCAGTTAGTCGAGCTGTAGAACGCGGTTGTACAGTAAGTTTCAACAATAAATATGCCATTGTGAGCCAGAAAGGCAAGCAGATTTTGAAAGCAGAGAAGCAAAACAAGCTATTTGTGTTTGAGAGCAGAAGCAACAAATGTTTTGGTGCAACGCAATGCAGTGCAGCATTGTGGCATAACAGATATGGTCATTTAAATTATGGCAGTCTTATGAATCTCGCAAAAAGTATTATGGTGCGGGGTATAGAAAATGTGGATTTTTCAGACAAGGTGCCATGTCGGACGTGCATGAAGAGCAAGATACATACATACTCAGCCGTTCCCATCAGCGTCGGAAAATCGAGCAAAGCAGTTGTTGGAGTTGATACATACTGACGTATGTGGCCCGTTTGAGAAGCGTTCTCTTGGTGGTTCGGCTTATTTCTTAACTTTCATAGATGATATGTCTCGACGCATTTTTAAATTTTTCCTTAAGTCAAAAGACGAAGTCTTTGAAAAATTTGTGGCGTTCAAAACTATAGTAGAGTGTCAGACTGGACACAAAATTAAAGCATTACGTAGTGACAATCGTCGGGAGTACATCAATAAGCAGTTTGACAATTTTCTGAAGAAAATTGGTATAGTTCGTCAACTTACGGTGCCGTACAATCCTCAACAGAACGGTGTCGCAGAACGAGCAAATCGCACTCTTGTTGAGATGGCAAGAAGTATGCTTGTGCATTCTAATAGCCTGAGTTTCTTTGGGCAGAGGCATTGCAGACAGCGTGTTATATTCGCAACAGATCACCAACAGCAGCCTTGGTTTGTATGACACCGTTTGAAGCGTGGACTGGCAGAAAACCCAATGTGCAGAATATGCGTACATTCGGGTCAGTGGCAATTGGTTTGGACAAGACACGTCACAGTAAATTTCAGGCGAGAGGAAAAGAGTATCGCCTGGTAGGGTACTCATTGGTATCAAAAGCGTACAGGCTCTATGACAAGGAAAAACATCAAATTGTCGAAAAACGTGATGTTTTATTTGATGAACGTTTCGACGAAGCTCATCTTGATGACCAGATCGTGTTTGATTTATCACCAGAAAACTCACCAGCTGATGCAGCGGTGCGTGATACAATGAAGCTTATTTCAAGTACTGGTAATGATAAGCAGCAAAAAGATACGTTCAGCGACAACGATATGGAGAGCGATGAATATGCTAGTGCAGAAGAATCAGAGCTGGAGCAGAAACAGGTTTTGAAGATCGGACCCGGTAGGCCAAAACTGATTCGAACCGGAATGCCAGGACGTCCGAAGAAGAGCTACAATGTAATACACGCAGTACAAGCCGAAGAGATACCGTTGCCGCAAACGTTTAAGGAAGCAAGGAGCAGGAAGCATGCTTCGTATTGGCAGACAGCCATGGACGCAGAATATAAGGCACTGGTGGCAAATAGTACGTGGACGCAGACAGACTTACCTAAGGGCCAGTAGGTAATTGATTGCAAATGGGTTTATACAGTCAACAGGAACAAAGCACTGTCATTTTGTGAAATTAATGAGTTTAAATTAAATAATAGAAAAAGGTTAATGTAAACAGACTCCCATTGAGGAAGGATGTTGAAAAAACTATCTATCTATGTCAATGTGATACTGTAGCAAATAACAACTTCCATACATTTACTTATGTTTTTAGAATGAACTAGTTTTAGGTTTGATGTCATTTTGTTTTATGAAAATTTTTTCACATTAAAACATATTCTCAATAAAGCGGTTTGTTCAATAGTTACGATGCGCTCTAAGTTTTAGATATTAAAATATTCGATTTGGTGAAAGAACATATGGTACATACTTATATTATATGGAAATAAGTTTCGAATTTCAGCAGGTACATAGTTCTAAACTACACCCACAATTTCCTAGCAAGCATTATAATATGATTTGAGAAACAATTTCAGCAGTCTCATTCGAAATGGGGCAAATTTAATTTCGTTGGCAGTTTTTTATAACATTTTCCAATGTAGCCCCTAGATTCAAATCGACAATGGGGATTTTTTAAATAATTATTGAGTACTTTCCATATTTCACACCATCATTGAGATAACAATAGACGCTTTATCGAATTTGGGGTAGCCCACTCCGGGCAGCACTTATAGCGAGTGTATAGTATCCAATCTTGTAAAAGTTTGAATTTCATATTTTGGTCGCACATTCGTTTATATACTGTCTCAGTTGAGGCGAGTTCAGTACACTTTTTTGGCAGATTACAATGTAGCTAATCATTTTTTTTTTACGTACACACATCGTTGAGAAGTTCTAAAAACTGCAGCTAGAGTTTATAAGGGATTCAATAGACGGTGCCGTAAAAAGGCACTCCATCATTACAAATACATTCTCGTCCTTTTGGTAAAATTGACAGAAACACGTGAAATCTTAAACACATGAGCAGATGCTGAAATTTTGCTAATAACGACTCTGTCATTTCCCTTTCCTTGTTTCTTGAGTTCGCAAAAATATTTACAAGCAAAAGAACTTTATATAAGGCTGTGCGCTCAGAAAGCGAATACTTTGCAGATGGTACTGATAGAGAACCGAGAGGCAGTTGGCGCCTATTCAAAAAATATGTGAACTTAGCATTTAAATGAAACCTCACAAACAGAGAAAACCCATATTTTGTGATGGAACCAGATATTTCAACTTGTCTTGCGGAAATGAGTTGAGATAGCAACTGTTTTCTTCGATAGATAGAAAAATGCAGCAGAAAAATTAGCTTGTCTAACGCGGGCTGTATTACGTAATTCAAGCGATACTTATGGCATCTTACTATGTACCTACCCAAATTTCCCCGCAGTCGTTAACGTGGAAGGACTTGGACTGCGACATTTCATTACTTCCACAGGCAACTTGAATCATTAAAAATGATTGTTAAATCCAAATTGCTCAATATTTTAATAAGGCACCTAATATTCCTCATAATTGCCATAAATTTCTACTATTTTTGTGCATTCCTCAAATGAAATCGGTGCACAGGGCGACGCTTCAATTAATAGAACATGAGAACAATCAATTCAGATTTGCGACATAACCTTTCACATGGAAAATTGTATATTGCTGGGCTTTAGAGCGAATAAATATTATTGTGCTTATTTGAATTCAGTTTAACCAAAAATAGTTTCACATTACAATAGATACATCAGTACTTTTACAAAGTTTTTAAAAGTTATTTATTTTGAGAGGTAAAGAAAGTTCTGGCTTCATGAAAATTCTGCTAATATTCTGTCTACGTTCATTTGCGTCTTGCAAACAGCGTTGTAGAAAAATTAAATTAACTCAACTGTCGCTTCCGGTGGTCTAGAAATTAATTAAGTGGGTGTACGAGCTACGGTTCTGAGATCTTCATGGCAGTGCATTTGTGTTTGTGAATTTGTGTTGAAGTGAGCATACTTTGGTGCTTGCTGACACAAAACTGTCCATCAGTGAGGACGGTCGTAATTGCATTGCATTTCAATGAATTGGATCTGCTAAATAACTCTATTGTTAGAAGCCAAATATTCGCACGAAATAGAATCGAATTGAGATCCCTGGCATATTAACGTTTTGTGCTTTTATTTCACTCTCTTTAGGCGGCTTTTTTTTAAATGATTTCAATTGAAAATACACTTTTGTAATATTACAATGTAAATATGAGGATGGCGTTCGTAATTAAACTCACCGTTTTGTTGCCCAAATTTTTTACCCGACAGTTCAAATACGCTGTCTTCCCCAGCAGCGCAGTAACATTTTTCGATGCAGGTTTGTCAAAGTACGGTCCATTGCGAGCATCCTCCGTCACTTCAATCGTATTTCGATTTAACAAGGAAGTGCCCGAAGTAAAGGTGCCGCTGTTCTTTTGCATGCTGCCGCTAGATACTGGACTGTTGCTACTTTTTGTTAATGCAGTTGCGACGGTGGTAGTTGTAGTAGTGATTGCTGTCATGGTGACGTCACTAACCGCACTATCGGTCGTCGCAGAGTTGCCATTGCTGGTGGCCGACGCATTGCTGCTCGGATTTCCGTTGCTAATATCGTAGCTGTGTCTGTTGGGATTGGCATTGCTATTGCCGATGGCATTTCCGTTCCCATTTCCGTTGACAGCACTATTGCTGCCACTGGCGACGCCTCCACTTTCCGCTGGTATGACATTTGCATTACTGCTCAGGTTATTGGGATTCTTCTGTTTGACTGAATCGCGCTGTGCAGCAAAAACTAAAAACGAACAGTTGAATAGTTGACAATATAAATATATATATGTATATACAGTGGGCAATTTTTTATAATGCCTAAAACTGGATGTATACTAATAAACAATGTGTGTGTAATATAACTGTATTGCCGGGAACAGCAGAAAGCAATACTCCATCGAAAATATCGTAAATAATGAAAACGGTGTCTAATTTCATAGGTAAACATTTTCCAAAACCACCAGGTCAATATTCATTTTTATTGACATAGCCCTATCCTGAGCGATCTGATTTTTTAATATCTTAATCTTTCTATAATCTCAACTCCTAGATATGTCTGCATAGATAATTACTCCGTAGCGTAAATCAGTTTCATTCATCAACATATGTATAATTCTGTCTATACAATTCCACGTCCATAATTGCAACGAAATAGTAATAACGATTTCGGTAGAACTAGTGATCCAACAAAATGGTAATTATTAAAATATTTGGTAAATTTTATAAACTTTTGTTGTCAAACTTGCAACTTTGTGGGAACCAGGTAGGATGTGAATATAAATCGCCTCAATGCTACTATTTATTTTCATTCGGATCCGCCCAGTTTATTGTTGCTTATGAAAGTGGCCCACAACAAAAAATTAGATGATTATTACAATCTACCTTCTATGAGCAAAACGTTCAGAATTATTGGTTTATGATAAAATAAGAAAAATGGCATATCACTTTCTACGAAATATGTATGTATGTAAGTAGTAGGCCAATTTAGAAAAAAAAATCCCAAGGCGAATTCATATAAAGTGCATATTACACTAACGAATTATACGCCAAATGACAATTTGTATTACAACAAAAGTACAATAATCGAAAACGCAACTAGGACACCGTAAAATATTGGTTATCTTTAATAACTTAAGGCTTGCCATTGAAAAATGTTGTGTTGTATCCTTCACCAGAAGTTCTTTCACTACAATTTTTAAATTTATTCTAAATGGAACTACTTTATCTCGAATGTATGAAGTTAAAGACTTAGGGATCATCTTCGATCATAGGGTTTATAAAAAAAGCAAACTGTTAGGAATAAAACTTTGTCGTTTTATTTTAAAGCAAATGGGCAAGTCATACCCTTACGCAGTCGTAAGCTTTTTATAGAGCACACGCACAGAACCTCTTACGCATATAACGAGCCAATAGCGAGAATAATTCTTCTTTGTAATCTGCATGCATCAGTTATAAATTTCTGTGATAGGAAATGCAATTTCAAACTTAATCTTTGCAAGATTTTTAATTTCTATGAATTAAATAAATAATAAAATCTCATAACTAAATCAATAGATCATACAATTTCACAGTTTTAGATTTTTAATTCACGAGGGTTTAAAGCAAAACCTCATGTTAGAAAAATCAGTTTTATGGAAGCTATAAGCTGTTTCCTACAGCTGAATGATGAATAATCATAAATAAAATGAATACAAAATTCCTTACCCGTTCTTTCCGACAAATAATGAATGCATTACAAAAGTACATCTGCCAACGAAATTTCAGTCAGATATCTCTAAAACTGATGGACTAAATTCCGATCAAAGAGGCGGGCGCACTGACCGGCATAGCTAAATCGATGATGATATCTTTTTGTACATAATAACAAAAAACGATTTCAACTTCATGGATATATATAAAATTCAGTTATCAAGCTCAAAAATATCAAAGCCAACGGATATTAACATTTTATATGCAATACAAAAATTAATTATTCAAAATAGAATTTAAGAATAAAAGTTTTAACAAGTGTTTCGTTGTGAAACAACTGGGTTGTTCCGTAGCAACAGCACCCACCGTATAGAGCTGTTATTGGTTCTATATTTTGATTCAGACGAGTATGCTATTGCAATATACAAATAAGCTCAAGAAATTAAAAAGAGTTTATTCTGATAAAATTTTCTTAAATCTGTTTACAGGTCTCATGAAACAAATGCACGTATAGCTATTTGTTACTTCAAGTAATTGCTTATAAGCACTCAAACCAGCACAGTGTACCGTAAACATATGCGTCCCGCCAAACCATTGTGAATAAATAACTACAAGTGAAAAATCTTAGCCCATAGACGTCTAAATTCGGCACAGCTGAGTCCACCTGATGTAGTAATCCATAGCATTCGTGTGCCATTCACTGAACTAATTTTTATATTTGACAATTAATATTGGCTATTTGTGACATTTAGTGGCATTAGAAAACGAAGACCAGGATGACTGATCGCTTTTTCACCAGCAGCAGCTAACACGGCACATCGAATCTAATTTTCTCACAAAAACTATTTTAATTTCACTATAATTATCCCAAAAAATAAAAACACCTAAATTTTTCCAAAAAAAAAAAAATGTCGAAATCATTTCTTGTCTTATTTTCATTTATTTTAATACACATGTGGTGCTCCATACCGTGAGTATTCAGTCTCCTCCATTTTAACAAGCTCTTCAACATTTGGTTTTAAGGCCAAACCCTTTTAAGGACTGACTGACAATTAACGAACCGACAGAGTAAAGAAAATAATGTAAATACCACCATTTTTCCATCATATAATTTTTCTGATCATATGTTATATGTTTGTACTTTTAATCGTTCACAGCAGACAGCCATGCTAAATGATTTTTTAATAGTACGTCGACAAATTAAAAAAAAATCTCAACGACGAACTTAGCGAACATATTCTGTTTAAAATAATTAAATTTATAACTTGAAAAATGTTTCACTTATGTAGCAGGTAAAACTTGTCAGATATTGTCAATAATAGTCGCCAGCTAAGAAAATAAACTGCCTCGATACAAAGTTTTTCGAAGATCGGCACTAAGATTTCACCAAGAGACAAATAATATATAAAATTAATATCCCGAAGGCGGCTTCAGCTCTTTTCTGATCAAAACGTTAAAAAAACTTGTTGGATGTCAAGTAAGACGACTGTAACTACAATACACTACCTTTCTCAGGTTTTTGAAAAGGGCGTTTCAGAACAACCATATGAAGCAATATCGACGGCTATAGCTGAGATAAAGATTCAGAGTTTATTATCAGAACCATTACAGTAAACCTTAGAGTGAGTAAACAATTAGTAATTGCCACACATGGTTCTCCTCCAGGGGGAGTACTATAGTGTGCATCATATAAATATAAATGCTGTCTCGTGATTTGTATTGAACAGTAAACAGTAAGTGCAAACATTCAAGCATTAAGTAAATTATATGAGGCATGTTTTCTTGCATATTGAAACTTACCAGTGTTTTGCGATATCGCAACAGCCATTACTACAGCAAACAAAATTAACTTCGTAAGCATCGAGTCTGTCCGCCGATTATAGTTAACGCTCAGCTTACAAAACGACACTATATAATTCGCCGGTGTCTTTTTCTCATCGCCTATGTAATTGTCTGATAGATTCACTGCTGTCCGTGTTACACATTTTCGTGTTTGCCGCCGCTGGCAGTACTTATCTACCACATACCTCTCCAAGCGTTCGACCAAACGACAACCTTTAACCGCCACGTGTACTAGATTATTCCTGCAACGCTCGCTGTTTAGTGACAACATAGCTGATAGTCTCCTCTGTATTTGATGTATGTTTGGGGATTGTCGTGCCCTCCGTACACTTGTTCCCTTTACAGAGCTCATTGCCGATTTATTGCAATGTCCTCCGCATGCCATTGGTAGTACGAAGTTTATTATACTAGCTATGTATAACTGTTTTTCAGTTTACCTTTGAATTGAGTGGTGGAGAGTGCCCACTATGACTTGTTTTTAGAAAACTGTGCGAGCAGTTCCATAATATATACAAGAGCATTTCAAGTTTTTGTGAAACTTCCGTATGAGAATGATTTTATGCTTCGTTTTGAACGAACTTGTACTTTGTTATTATGTTAAAATTTTTGTGAAATCTCTTTGATTCACTTCATTTTTGGTTTACTATACTCCTTTGTCAATTGCATCGATGTTCGTTGAAACTCATTCAAATCCGTTTAATTGTGAATACTCTGCGCTTTTATATCATTGTTTGTTGTAAGGACAACATGATTGTCATTTGAATCTGCAATAATGGTAGAAGAAAAACTTTGATAAGTTATTAAATTTGTATCCGATAATGCATAAAATCTAACCATCCTTATAAATTTATAGAGAAAGAGAGTCAATTTATAATGAGCCGTGCTCTGGACGACCTTCCGATGCTATTACGGATGAAATTATCAAATTTGTGTAGGAGAAAGTGTTGCTAGGTTCCACACTTTCAAAACCAATAGTGTTTAGAATTCTACATAAAGATTTTGGTATGAAAAAGGTCAGGGCACATTGGATCCCCAAGTTTTGGGGACTTTTTCGCTGTTCAAAAAATACGCGTTAAGTGTAAACAGTATGACTACAATCATTAGGCATGCAAAATTACTTTAATGGTAGATTTCAAAGATCACAACATATCCAAGCAACTATTATAAATTAAAACCCGACTTGTAGCTTACAACAATACTTCTTGTGATATCTATTATAGCAGATCCAAAGATCGTGTATATTCGCTTGCACAAAAGCGGCTTCACCATCTGGGGCGCCTAGTGTGAGCATGCTCAATATACAAGTACATAATCCAAAATCCCGTATTCTTAAGTTTTTATATTTAAAAATGTATTTTGTGATTAGACTGAAATAAAAAAAAAATGTTAATAAAAAGGATCAAATGGTATTGTGTTATGAAATCGAAAATAAAAATAGTAGCCGTCGCTCCCCTAGCTACGTTACTGCATACATATAAATACTTATACATTGATGCGCTCAAATGTAAGCTCGTTAACGGAAAAAGTTCAGCCGCTTTGTTCGTTCGAGTGGTATTCTATTTGACTTGACCTTCTAAAAACTCACCCCAGCAATTTATTGCGAAAACAAAAGCATTTTTTCTCGAACACAGTGTCAGCAACATTCAACTGCAACGAACAGAGCAGAGACAGAGCACAGAGGCTACTAGAAACCCTCACCCACACATACATACGAGTATTGTGTACATTAACGAGCACATACCCTTACCATGTTTATAATTCTTGTAATATGAGATTCTTGTAAGGGCCAGAAAGTGAAGAGTGTGTGTTCTGCGACAACCTGGACACCAAGCAAAGCAAATTTTCCACATTGCCATTGTCTTAGGTGTTAACAATAGTTGCCAGTTCAAAACAAAGCGAAATATGACTTCGAAATTATATCTAGATGCACATGCAGAACAAAATATTTGTTGCATATTTGTTTAACATTGTCGCTTGCCTGGCAGGATACGATGGAAAATATGGCTATCTGTATTTGTTTTAAAAGCAATGCGGTAGCGAAAGGCTTTCGTCCTTAGCTGGTGAGAGTGTTAATTTAATAAATATAAATGCATACATACGTATGTACATATTTATACAGCTATGGATAGATTAACAGCGCACTTACATCTGAAAGTTAAAGATTAAAAAGTTCAGTTAAAAGTCTCCGTAGCGGTATATCACATAGACTTAAATTAGTGGCGGGGGAAAAAATAAAAGCTTTGTAATGCAATATAGGGTAATGTTTATTTTAACATCCATACAAACTTAACCAAATTGCGAACTGCTTTGCCTTAACCAGTACTGGTATATTTTTTTGAATAAATTTTGAGTTATATGTAAGTACATGGGTCTATGTGTTTTGAGTTTTATTTATGTACTTGATTTTGTGTGTCAATAATTAAAAGCACATCTTAGGAATGGATGTATGTATTTGAAATGTAATTAAAATAAACAAAAACTGAAAACACTATTTGTGGTTTCTAAATGCTTTCCCTTTTATTGTATGTTTCGAAATTTATTATGTACGTGTATACTCCAAGGCATATCAACAGACAGTATCAGCAGAGAAATCAATTCATTTCTTTCATATCAAGAAGCAGCTGAATTGTCAAACTCTGTTCGGTTTACATTTCATTTACAAACCGATTTCTATCAAATTCAGAACCAATATTAGTCACTTAAATATAAATACTTCACTTGAAAATGTAGCTATAATTTAGCCGAAATATACATTATGTAAAAAGTGATTGCAGTTTCTTGAATAATTGGTATTTGCGATGACGATTAACAGATCAAAGTATTTTGTCTTTTTTTGTTATTGTTTTTTTTTCTTGAGTTGAGACCTCCTTTTGTAGTTGTAGGGGGGAGCGGTTCATACCTGAACACATAGCCCCACCTCTACTAAATGTGGGAAAAATAATTGTCTTATTTTTGAAGCTATCAAAAACCTCCAAAATACCAAAGTCACTGCTAAATTCTCACTTGTCTATCGATCAAACACATGCCGTTGTTTTTTTAGTATTGCCAGTTTAGCTATCATATAGCTAGATCTAGCTTTTCTTCTGAGTCAAGTTTTAGTTTGTTCTGGCATTCTTTAACTCCAGTTAAGTTAAGTAATTAAAAATTATTTACCGCACAGGGACAAATTATGTATCAAATTAACGTGCATGGTCTGAAGTGTTGCACAAACTTTTTAGATTTAGGATTTCTTAAGCCACTTACTAAAGATTTGGGTGGAAGGATTTAAGGTTTTTCTAAAAGAGGATTGTTTTACGCATGCGTAAAATACATACGAAAATCGCTGGAAATAAGTTCATTGGTATGTAATTATATATAGATGAAATACATACATATATACATATTGTACATGGAAAGAATTTTCAAGTTATTATATATAGAAAGAATCTACATGTTATTTACTGTTATACAGTTGCTGTTGCAGCTACTACCTTTCTTTGCGAAAAATTTAAAATTTTTAATAATATCATTTGCAATAAACCACATTTTTATACAAAGTTTTGTATTATTGTATATCTTTTGTGAAGTTTTCTCCCTCTCTCTGCCTCGCTCGTGATTCTTTTAAGAAGTTTCACTTCTTGCACATGTACGGCACTCCACGCGACTTTTTATTCTTTATTTTTGGTGTATAAGTTTCATTTGTTAGTACATTTTTATAAATAATGGGGCTATAGCTTTAGACAGAGTGCTGGTGTTTATCGATGATTTCTGGTGGTGCGGTCTTAATGAATGAATAGTGTCACCAGTATTGGTGTGACTGCAACAAAATTAAGGCAGCTTTTGTTTTATTAGTAATGATTTGATTTTAGGGGAGTCCCTCAAAAAAGGTGAATATTATATACATACATAGATATATAAATATGTATGTACCAATTTCGAATTTCCGGTATATGCAAAATGTTATCATTGAACCACGTTCTTTTGTGATATGCGGCGCATGTGCGTTAAGGATACGATATGTGGCATAAACAGATTCATATGTATGTAGTACATATGTAAAGCATAACGTTTTTTTTTTGCAGTGAGCATGAAAAATAGAATGTCACCAAAATCCCTTTACCAACGGATGCGATGCGGGTAAGTATTTATTCTACGTGGATACTTCGGCTTTGGTGGTATGGCGTATAAAATAACAAAGAAAAGTCTCATTAAGAATTTCTTAGCTGCTGTGTAACTTCATAGCGTTCAGTGTGTGGGGGTGTGGTTGTAACGCGTGTCAGTTGCTTTAATGAATAAATGTACGTCATTAAGCCTCGCAATGCATCCACACGTTCCACTTGGGATGTTCAATTACACATTTCAGCCGAAACTTGTACTTTTCCCCTTTAATGAATTTTTAATCATTGCGAAAATGAGATGATCACTTTTTAATTTTGGTACGATGTTATAAATTATGGGCCCTATAATTTGAAGTGATTTGGAAATTTAATCAAATTAAGATTTTTTACCTAGAGAGTAATTAATGCAGGTTTAAGTAATTGATCATTTTATGCAAGTGCCTTACTTCCACACCATCTCTATAATTATGTCCTTTACCTGGCTATTCTTCATTGAATTCTATTACGCAAAGTGTTAGCTACTTCCACTAACTGCAAGTCTGGCGCAATTAATCTAGAGGGTTTCATATAAAAATTCAGAATATTGCAAATTTAATGAGGCAATGTTGTCACAATGTTTGAAATGCAATATATGCTAAATCTTTATGTTTCTACAGAGATTAAAGATACAATCCATACATGCTGACTTTTTTTTAACTCTAAAATAACAGTGAAATGCAATACCGCGTATGAAATCTAGAACGAAATGTGGCTATAATACCGCTTATATTTTAGTTCTGTCTATTATTTACACTGCGTTGCGCAGAGCTAAAGCTTCAATCGTAAGTTCGTACAGGCTAAGATTTCAATTATAATTTATTAAAGTTGCTTGTTTTTGGCTTTTTATTAGAGAATATGTTGGAAGACAAAAAAATATTAAAATTAAATTGAAATATCGTCGTTACTAAAATATTCGATGAACCTCATTCTCCTATCCAAGAAAAACCCGATCTTAGTGCAAAAAGTAAAATCGACAAAAATTAAGCATTAATTTAGATAATTCGGTGTATATTTTATTATAATTTCTGCATATAAATTCACTTGTATGGAGATCCTTGTTAGTCAATACAGCGTATAGGAGAAAAAACGTACATTTTAAATAGCTTTGTTATGCAGCTTTTGCGAAATTTTTTGATGAATTACTGTTCATACATTTGTGAGTCAAGCATAAATCTAATAATTTATTATGTCAATAAAACAAAGCTCACAACAAAGAGTTCTTTGAAAGATAAAGAGTTATTTGTTCGTAAAAACGATATGAATTTATAATTTCAAGAGAATCGACCCGCGAATATAGATTTTCTTAATACTCCTACTAATAATATACCTAGCGGATTTACTTTAAAATGTTCCTAAAAATATGCAGTTTACATTTCTAATTTCGCCTGAGTTAGACCGTAAAGAGGAATTGGTAGAAGCATTTTACTTCACAGGATTTTCTGGAAATCCCGACACCAGCGCCACCTAGTAAATATATCCATTTGCCGTAGAAGTATTTCTCTTTACATATGGAATAACTATAAGTTTCTAATTACAACTGAATTGGGCCATAATTACAGAGTTTTGGAATATCCCGACTTCAGCGCCGCCTAGCACATCCATTTCTCTCTAAAGTATGTCCTCGTAAATATGACCATAAATATCTCGACTCTAACGCTACCTAATACCAATTAAATCGGAATGGAATATAAGTTTTTATTTTCTTATTTTGATGAGAAATCAAACATAAAAATGTTATATTATTATTCAACCAACTGCAATATAAAGATGCAGGCATTAATACGCAATTTTATACCACATATGAAGAAGATTCTTTCCTTCTAGATACTTTACGTTATTCTCTAACTTCGTGTAAAACTGGTACATTTAATACAAGTATGTCCTATTGACTGTATATTTCAATATCCACACAAAAAATCAGTATTTTTCACTTGTATCAATGTTATATTATCCTCGCTAGAAAATATAATATCCTTTTAATTTTTATTTTATTTACTTTATAAGAATAGTAAACTAACACTAAGTGTTCGGTGATGGTAAAAAAATTAAATAAGCACTGGGTATAAAGATTGCCGTTTACTTATTAAAAAATTTATATGTACATATGTATATGTATGTACAAATTCATTCGTAAATTTGCCGTTCTGAAACTTTTTGTTTTAAACACTAGAAAATATCAACGGTTGGAATGAACCCAGCCACAATATCATTAATTATAATTATCAAATATTATTGATTAAACGATATTATAACTAAACGATTTGGGTGAGAGAATGATGAGAGAACATAATGTATTCAATGTATATATTTTGGAAATTCTAGGAATAGCTGTAGCGGATTGGGACTTACGCAGTGGATTTTTTCTACTCTCAGAAATGAATTAGATCTACCGCAATTCCTGGATAACACAAAACTTTAAGTGCAATAGAATATGCGGAGGATGAACATGATTGTTCAACGTGAATACGGAAGGTCCTTTTTGGAGAAGAATAACTTAATGTTGCTAAAGAGTATGAAAGATTACCGTATGAATATAATCCATAGAAAACACTTTCGATAAACATTGATTTCACATCATACTCCGTAACAATAGGTAAAATTAAATTTTTAAAGAGTAATTAATTTTTAATTCTAAACAGTATTGCAATTTTAAACAGCATTTATCAATTTAAATTTAATGAGCAATATTTCTTGCCGTCCGCATCATTGGTATCCGTGGCAACAGAACGATTTCTCCCTTAAACTTTCCATTTAAAGTGCTTACTTCAATAACATTGCCAGTGATCCCTTAGTCGGCAGAATTATCGACGAACCCTTCTCGGGTATATCAATTGAATAGAAAAATTCATTTGCGTAATTTACAACGCTTTCATTCGCGTCACTGCCGATTTGTTTGAAAAAAATCAGTTCACCTGGTACCCCGTAAGAAACTCTCTATGAAGTAACTTTTTGAATTAACGATAGAAATCTTATGCATTGTGTGTTCAGATGCAGTAAGATGAAAAGATATTGAGCAGATTGCGGAAACGAAC
Source organism: Anomoia purmunda (assembly GCA_951828415.1). Classification (NCBI taxonomy): domain Eukaryota; kingdom Metazoa; phylum Arthropoda; class Insecta; order Diptera; family Tephritidae; genus Anomoia; species Anomoia purmunda. The sequence continues at coordinate 108,878 of OX639993.1, read as the reverse complement.
ATAGTGGCACATGATTCACTTTGAGTTTAACGTCGATATACATCTCTGCACATATGCAAGAAAATATCACAAATAAAAAACCCCAATTAATGCAGCAAAAACAGAGTTATTGACAGTCGGTCAATAATTTCATATGGTGAATTTATTCGACGAAATTTTGAATTATTGTAAATATTAACATTATCACTAGAGATTGTACGAAAAAAAAAAGAAATTTAGCTGCTAGAGATTCGTCTCGAATGTAGTTCGACGTGTAAATTTTCTAGTAAAGAGTTTAAAAGAAAAAAATACTCTTTTTGAAAAACAGTTACTGACATTATTATTAAAATCTGTTGACTTTTGACAAAGTTATGGGCATTTAAAAACATTCTCACAGCCAACTGAAACAATCGATCTTTATATACGAAAAAAAAAATAGACTGTTAGTCGGGCAAAAGAAAAAATACGTGTCTTCTTTCGAGCAACAAAGATCTTATTTGAGTTTCGTCGAAAGAAAAATCATGCCCGTACCTTGCCGGTTGTCCGGGAATGGTAAGCTAGTAGCGATTTTGGCTCGACTAGAATACGCAAAATCAAAAACTTAGCCTTAGGAGTATTGAACAGTTTGCTTTTAACAAAACTTAAATTTTTGTAAAGAAACAATAATATAAATGTAAGGTTATTAATTAGTATCTATTTCCAAATCTCTTACAAAACCCCTGCTGGTTTCGAAAATCCCTACATATTTTCTCCAATCATATACATAGATATCGCCAAATAATAAATCAAAGGTCGATCTAAAATTGGCTGGAGACTTATGAAATTGTTTGATAAGAAAACAAAGTAATAGTTAAAATTAAAATTTGTTAGATTTCCTAGCTTACTTCAACTTTTTTATAAGAAAGAAGTGATCAAAAAGGTTTCCAACACCATCATCTAGCAGAATAGAAGATTAATTTTCAACTTCAAATTTCACTTTGTTTCTAATCTCAAACAATAACGAACAGTTTTTGAGAATCTTCTCTATTTTGAGTGTACATACCGAACCCTAACCGTGAAAAAAACGTAGGCGACATTCTTCTCGAAATTTTCTTTTTAATGCAGAAATGCATCTAGACCTTTTGGGTTAGTGCTTGATACATACATATCATTCAAATCTACACTTTTAATCACAATAAAACCTTCGTAAACCATTTGACGATACCCACTTTAGTACAGAAAGCAATAAAATTCGATACAATACAAATTTAAACCACTTAAAGTGTGAACAAAATTATGTATTGAGGTTCTGTAATGCAAATGTATTCAAGAATTTATGTGACACTTGGAAAATTATGTTGGTAGATTTTGGTTCGTTTAAAAACGTTGTAAATTAAGAAGTATATATATATATAGCGCGTACGTCTATATTCCGAAGTATTATTCATATACATATCCCAGTAACAGCAATTAATTACATAGGTGGTTATAAAAGCATTCTTTTTAGTATAGGGATCTTTGAATTCCCCAGCAAGGAGTCGTAGAAAAGCTAAGCTCGAATATACCTTCGTTGCGATAACGCGAATATGGTTAATGAATGAAAACATTTAAATAAATTCCAATAACAGAAATGCTAGTAAATTCATTAAATTATTTTTGGCAGGAAATTAGGGAATACTTTACAATACTTTACAAATTATGTAATAAAGAAAGCTGCCGTCATACGTAGCCAAACTTTTCCATTACGAGTCATGTATAGTATGATAGGGAGTCAAAAAACATAGTCTGAATGTGTTACTAGCGTTTTCCCGGTAAAGAGAGATAATATCAAATACAATGGCACGCACCCGGGACGGAGGAGAGGGACGGTTTCAAACCCCTCCCAAAATCTTAAAACTGTGGTACTATCTTGCAATTTCTTTCCTTTTTGAAAATTAAATTTTTTGTGTGCGCCACTGATCATACATATAGAAACATTTAGTCAGAAGAAAGTGCAATTGGCCATAACCCATTACCAATAATAAATTTTTGTTCAAAATGCAATTCTATGGCACAATTGATGCAAACAGAACTAGGCAAGGTGTGGGTGAACGAAGAAAAATAGCAAACAATAAAAATTTGGCTTCGAATTTGAATTTCAAAAATAAAACGGGCGCCACATATAAATCCAAGCAAATGACATGTAATTCATTTACTTATTGAACAACTCTTGACTATTGTTTTTATGTTTCATAATAACTGAACACTTCGCCATCAAACAATTTTATTTGTGTTTTTGTACGTGTACAATATTTGGTGGTCGGTCAGACCCTCAGAACAGTACCCATAGAATGTTAATTTTTTTTGCTAGACGTCTACATTTTTTTCTATTTTAAATTTTGTTACACTCGAAGATTTTGTATGTAATGTTACAAAATGTTGAAGGTAAAATCGGGCAACAAAAATGGCAACACTAATCAGGCTTTTTAAATTCATTTGGGACATTTTTTGGTTTTGCATTTGATTTGAGCGCAATGGCTGGTGAACAAAACAAACCAATGTAAAGAAAATAACAAATATAAGTCATTGACAAAGAGTCTTCAAAACATAAACGTCTAAATTTTGAAACGAACTCTGAATACCCCAATGGAAAACTGCAGTTCTTAGTTGTTGGTTATTTTTCCGGCAGGGTATTCGGAACAGGAACGAATTTCCATTATCGCTTGTTTAAATTTTGTCACCTTCAGTGTTGTTTCCTTCTGACTATTTCGCAATTCTTTGTTCGTTCGTCTTCATTCGTACTCGTTGACGTTTTCTTACTATAAACCTAGGTCAGGTATACCGTCGGTATATAGCTAGGTTATTGTTCATCCTGTTTGATTCTGTTTTTGAACTTTGTGTAATCAAAGTAATGGCGATCCTACCAAGTAATAATTTAATTACAAATACAGGTTTTTGGTTTTGTTCCGTGAGTTGGATGAAAACTTTTTTTACTTGAAGTTGCTTTGATTAAAATGACATATTTTCTTAACTTTGAAAGGTTAATAAAATTTCGGTTTGTAATAAAAAAACATTTAGGAATTGACTAAATTTATTTAATGAAACTGAAGATATAAATAAATTTAACTGGTTGCAGGTAATTATATTGATATGACGAATACTCTCTGAACCCTTCGTCTACGTACCTTGGTTACAAATGGATATCTAAGTCCTCGATGACAGCAGCCTCAAAAATACATGTTTCCACTGGTTACGACAAATTAAAACTTTGTTTGCCCACATTTAACAATTATTCATTTCGTACATGCAAACAGAATTCGGACGAAATTTTGTACGAACTTTTATCATCACTAAAAGCCTGAAACATAATTTTAATATTTTACTTTAACACTCTTTGCCATTCACAATTCGTATGTGCTTAAATCCTTTTTGATGCATATGGGTGTGAGACTTGTCACATATGTACATACATTTGTATATATGTATTTGTGCACATTAACGCGATTTTTAAATATCACTTCACAGTTCTCCGTGGGTAGAAATATTTTCATTATCATTCCCTTAAAAATAACCTTCAGCCTTTTTATGAGTTTCGAGTTTGGTTTACAAAGAGTAAAACTGAGAAAAATTAATTTAAACATTTTGGTATCTGTTGTTTAAATCAAATCCTCAAAAACAAAACGTTAAGTTAACATGAACTCAATTGAAATACGACGTTTGGGTGATTAAAAAGATAATACATATCAACGGGTAACTAGGAGACACTTGAGAGACAGTTCTAATACATTGGAGCTATATGAAGGTTTTTAAGTATAATGGAATTTATTTATGCTTTTTTGCTGCTAGAATAAAAGTAAATTCAGTTGGTTTTTATTGAAATTTTTTAAATAAAACAATATCTTTCGTATTTGATCTGTTTAATCGCATCTCAAATTTAAGTGGAAAAGCTCCGTACTCGTTCACTCTTTTTTCCACAAATGAGCCGAAATTCATATTGAGGGAAAAGTGAAACATTTCGGGCGGAAGTGAAACTCAGGATAAGGGTGCTTGGATTTACGTAATAATGTAGGATATTTGTAGTATAGCGTTGGGTTTGCTTATAAAATAATTTAAACATTGGCGCACTGGAATTTTTCCGATAGTACAACCAAGTCCGAAAGTTATTGAAATTTATAACAATCCTTCTCGAAGTAGTCTCCTCCACAAGGAGAATTCATATAAGATAATGGTACTATTTTGTTTTTGCTTTTGCAGGTGAGCTATCAAAAACCGTAAAAGCAAAAACAAAATGTTTGTAAATTTGGACAACTCTTACGCAAAAGCAAAACCAAATTCCATAGGATTTTTGTAGTTGTACTTATAACACCACCTTATATGAATTCGACTTGATCCTCCAGTTAAATCAGCTTAGGAACGAGACCTTAATGCCCATGCTCTTTAAGGTCATATCAATTAAATGGTATATGTAAAGTACATATATCAAGCGATTCACAACTTCAGCACAGTGACAAGTGCAGTGTAAATAAATTAGCACATACCACGGTATGCTTTTCATGATTTTATATTTCGCGTTTTACGCATGTAGGTAAATTTCTACTAAGCCTTGTTAAGGATTTGCTCATTTCTCATATTAGTTTTGCCGTCGGCATCAAGAATTGCTGATAACGAAGAACTTCACTTTCGATTCTACTTTTGCTTTTGAATGCATTAAGTACTTCGTAACCGGCCCAAACGTTTTCACTATGATCACACATGTAAATGAACTGGCTATTAATACAAATATATTTTTTTAGAACTTTTTTACACTCGCAACACTTAGCAAATCATAATTCCGAATGACTCACATCAAACAAAATAATTTTCGACTTTCAGGCTACTTTTGGCGTAAGACACCGCGAAGACACAAATTGCGTCCATACTTTCACATTACAAATACATACGTACTTATTTATGTACATACATACATATGTATGTACATATATGTATATGTACATATGTATGTGTATATCTATACGAGAGCATGCGCCTTCAGTAATGGCTATTTGGCAGTGTTTTCACAATCAATTTTTCTTTCCGCCGCAGTAATAATTTCTGGATTTTGTCGTTGTGGCACTAAGTTGTTATTTATTTTTGTTGTTCACATATGTACGTATGTATTTTGATTTTATATTTTGGAATTTTAGTTGGTTTGTGTAAAATCACAAGTTCAAATTGCTCCCGCAAAATATGCGCACAGAGACGAAGAGACAATGCCACGAAAGCGATGAACCGTCCTTGACTCATGTAAATTCCACTTCACAACTCTGTTCTACCAGGCCAAAGCCAGTCGATCTGCTAGGCAAATGTGTGAGATGGGTTGTGTGAGATGAGTTAGGGGTGTGGCGGGTATTTTAACCAACATGAATGCCCCCGAATGGCCAACACACACTTTCACATTTTTTAAATTACAATATCTATTAACACTCAAATTAGAACGGCTGAGGGGGCGTTTAATGTGTTACGTTGGTAGCATTCCGTTACAAGTTTAGTCCGTTTTCGGTTACCCGAAACATTTCACTTTCCATAAAATCTTTTGCAAGTCGTTGGTTGATACTCATTTCACTTACCCCTATTATAAGTTTCTTCCTCGTATTTTTACAATAAGATCGTTGTTAGCGATAGTCGGACATAAAGCGAACCGAGGGAGCTACACATAAAATTTTATGGCGAGGGCGGTGAATTTAGAACAGGTTCCGGCGGTTTATTTATTATTCAATGTATACTTAGAGAACTAAAATGCCCAGATCCGCACTAACACTTACACATTTATATTTACACTAAATACAATATCCAAAGCTTAGCTAAGCCCATCAGCAGCTAGGACTAGTAACACACCAATTAGATGGACAAACTTCATCCGCCAGCACCGTTTACTCAGTTTTGCCCGTTCGAATGTCTTTACACAACGATTGCACAGAGAGAACTGCTAAACTGTAGGAAAAAAGTGCAGACTTGGAGGCGCACATATTGGAATATTCCCGGACGTTATTGCCGAAAATGTTGTCTAGCAGTTACGCGGAGTCATCAGGCTACGAATGGAAAACAGCCAGAGAACAGTGGGAGTGTAAGGCTCATAATTGAGTTCATTCCAATGGCAATTAGGTAAATCCAGAAGAGTTGTGATAAGTTTCTAGAAAGTCCTCTCAAATCCATTGAAAAAGTGTGCGCAATGAGAGTATATTCAATGTTATATTTTCTGGGGCTTAACAGCTTTCTCATTGCGCATACGCGTTAATATCCACTTGTTATTGTTTTGTTGTTTTTTTTTGTTTTTGTTTTTTTCTGTTGGTTCAATTCAGCTTGAAAGCTACTGGAGCTGCAATATTTCATGGGGTACCCCTAAAACTGCCATCCAAAGTTCAAGCAACGTCAATGCAATTTCTTCATGCTTTCATTTGCATTTCTGTATGCATGTTGGTTTGAATGAAAATATCTACACACATATGTGTATGTATGTATGTCTATACATATATGTGCATACATATGTGGTTAATGGTGAATAAAATTTCATATGGATCCATCAAGGTGGGCACGTTTTTTTTTTAAATATTACAAATACAATTGCGTTCATAGGTTCGTTTCTAAAGCCTCAAAACCTATTGCTATAAATGCAGAACTCTCTATTATTTATCAGCTTTTGGATTTTGGTGCTATTTTTGACACAGGATTCTCCTATGTTGTTGGTTATGTTATTCACAAGCCTTATTCTGAGGACTGTAAAGATCAATGTCCTATATAAATTATTTATAATTTTCTAGCTAGGTCGGGCATATGCTGAACGTCGATAATTTGGAGCCCACTTTGCTGTATATCTAACAGAATTGAAATATTAGAACGCAGTTTTCATCGTTTGCATTTCTACCTCAAAAATTTCGTTGCGCACCGCTTTTCTGAAAAGAAACGAGCTAAATAAAATCTATACATATATGGTCAATATCGCGGGAACGAGGAACACTAAATGAAATTTTTTTTTTTTTGAATTACGTACTTATTCATATACATATATTTTGTTTATATACATGCTAAAGCATCTATAAACCTCTAAATACCTCTAAAGAAGGATATAATTAGTATTCCTTGCGATTTCCATTGATATAATGAATGTTTCATTTTTTCTATGCCTCAGTATGAGGGAATATGTATTTCACGTTACTTGATGCGTTTTATCAACTTCGTCGATCAGTGTAATGCAAAGATTTAAAAAACACTGCAACGAATAGTAAATATTCGATTTTCTACGATTTAGATAGTGTACAATTATTTTCTTGCCCCAAGTTTACCAATTTTCTGAAATCAAATCGCAATGTAACATTAAAGACTTTTTTTTTGTAACGTTAAAGACTGCACATTTGGATTTGCAAAATTGTTGTAAGGAAAGTTTTCTCTCAAATTGATACTTACATATATCATTTCTTTGAACTTTGGTCTTGTGCAAATTATATTGTTTTAAATTTTAGCTCTGCAAGATTCGCTAATTTTCGTTCAAGGGTTGAGTTACTTCCTAACTCACTTCCAATAAATGTATCTTTGAAACTGCTGACGATGGAAAAAAAGTTTACACATATAAAATGTAAACCTTGTGGCCTACTTTAATGTAAATTTGAAAATTTTTTTATATCATTTATTATTACGGATATATGAACGCGACTGTAACGTTAAAGGCAATGATTTTGACCATATGTAGTTTTTGAATTCGACTTCGCTCTGTCAAGATCTATCTATATTTGTTTGGGGAAGCTTGAGATGCCTATAAGATTTTCTGTAATCATGAAATTAAATAAATGAAATGAAATGAAATACAAAAAAAAAAACTACTATATATCAGTAAACATGTATTGGTGTCAATTCAATTCGTGTTACAACATCAAGACGCACACCACAAATTGTGGGATGAGTTCGGCCAAACATCAAGCTATGGTGTAAGCGCCAAATTATTATTATTATTATTATTGATGTCAAGTCCCTAAGGAATTTAGGTATAGAAAAATGATTTTCTTTCTCATTTTCTCATACAATTAAGATCACAAACTGTTATTTTTTGGTAAGTAGCCGAATGTGATGTTCGCCGAGAGATTATTTCGGCTTTGTTTTTAGCCTAAACCACAAAATTGTTTCCTTGCGAAGACTCGTGAAACAAGAAATTAGTCGAATGACTAATCAGACTTCAAGATTCAGGCTGTTGTTTGAACGATGACCACAATATTTAGTTATCCTCTGAAAGATCCGCACCTTGGCGGATATCGCCCGTCTACACCTGGAACGGATTCATTTCCATGTCTCGGATAAGAAGAGGGAAAACTTGAATAAATATTTCGTGTTTTTACCATCTATATGTATGAATGAAATTATTTTAACACAAATTAATCTACAAATTTCCAATGAGAACAATGGGTATACTGTGGGCGTATCTGTGGCACTCGCATAAAGGTTATAATGTTAATCGTAAAAACGTTGGTTCATAACAGTTAATAGTCGAGATATATATATTTATTTTGGCGAGAAGAGTTATATCCAAGCGTTTATTTTTTACTTAAGGCACAGTCGATTCATAAATATAAGGTCAAAAAAATAATAATAAGAAGAAGAATTTTTTGGCGCCCCTCAATTTGTGTTGTGCGTCTTAAACCCCAAGTATTGGAAAATACCGGTACTGACGTTTATTGATTTCCATCATCGCCCTCAACAACCTCACCGTTATTTCTGCCTTTTGCAAACTGGATAATGAAGCGAAGCGAACGGGTCTGGTGGTAAACCAGAGCAAAACGAAATACCTCCTGATATTAAATAAACAGTCAACGCATTCGCGTCTTGGCTCCAACATCACTGTGGACAATAACAATTTTGAAAAAGTGAAGGAATTATTATCTGGGAACCTGCATTAACAGCAACAATACTGTCAGCATTGAAATCAATCGTAGAATCCATTTTGCCAACAAGTGCTGCTCTGGGTTGGGTGGGCAGTTGCGTAGTAAAGCCCTCTCTCGACGAACCGAAAATACACTCTATAAATCTCTCATTATACCCGTGATATTGTATGTCGCAGAAGCATGGACTTTGTCAACATCGAGTAAAATGGCCATTGGAGATTTCGAGAGAAAGATTCCACGACAGATTATTGCCTTTATGTCATTCCGATGGCGCATACCGCAGATGATGAGCTGTATAAGCTTAACCGCGACATATACATACATAGTTCATAGACGGCTACGTTAGCTGGGGCATGTGATGCGAATGGACGAAAACGCTTAAAGTATTTAACGCAGTACCAGTTGATGGCAGTAGAAGGTGAGGAAGGCCTCCCCTACGTTGGGAAACCCAAGGGTAAAAGGGCTTGCCATCATTTAGTATCAATGTTCGCTAGTTAGCAGGAAGAAGGAACAACTGCCATGATATGTTGAACTCGGCCAAATTGTTTTGCGCTATTTATGTATATGTACATATATGTATGTATGTAACCAAATGTGGGCGCAACAAACTTTTCAAATCACGGCAATCTTTAACGAAATTATGCTAACAATGCCTGAGCAAGATCAGCTATGTTTCGTTTAGATAAGGAGCTGCAAAATTGTGACAAATGCGCCGATCAAAGTTTTCAATCTAAGCCGATATTTCACTGTTGACGATTGCCTCTTTCGTAATTATTTACCAAAACTGTTGATTTTTGTTTGCTTTCGGAAAGTAGATACATATGTACATACGTATGATGTTTATTATGCAATAAAAACCATGTAAGTCAATGGTATGCAAAATTAAAAAGAAAATAATAAAACTTCAACAAATCTTTAAAGTGATTATTATATGTAAATATTTGTATTCAGCTTAAACAACTTTTTAAAATGAAAATACATTCAGGCATTTTTCAAGTCGAATTCATATAAGTTACTTCATAAGAAGTTACTATAGCAGCCGATTTGATTTTTTTTTAATCACCGAAGCAAGGCGAATCCATACAAGATGGTGTTATAAATATAACTCAAGGCGAATTCATACAAGGTGATAGCATCCCATGAGCTTAATGCTTGTTCTTCTTTCCAAACACGCTGAGTCGTTTTGTTTACACAAACAAAATACATGAGAAAACTGGGCGAATTCGGGTTTTGATATTTCACTCGCAAAGTTGCACTAACAAAATACACAGCGTATTCGCTCTATTTATCTTGCTATCACCTTCATAGATCCATCTTGTCACCTTCTATAGATCCATCTTGATATAATTACAAAATTCCTATGTATTTTGTTTTTGTTTCTGCGTAAGAGTTGTCAAAATTTAAATACACGTCCGTGCAAGGCGAATTTATAGAAGGTGATGGCATAAGAGCAGCTGATTTGATTTTTTTTATTCACCTACATGTATTTTGTTTTTGCTTTTGCGTATGGGCTTTCAAAAGCCGTAAAAGCAAAAATAAAATGTATGTAAATTTTAACAACTCTTACGCAGAAGCAAAATCAAAATACATGGGAATTTTGTAATTGTACTTATAAGACCACCTTGTATGGATTCGCCTTGGGCATGTTTTGCATTTTTGATTGGAATTGAAATGGGTAGGTGGTTCTCAATTTCGATCAAATTTTTTCGTTTTGAAAAGTTTAGCCATTGAATTAGATAAGTTATGTAGAAATTAGCTTCAATTGGTTATGTACGTATGTATGTATGTTTGTATGTACATAACAGACCAAACTGATATCATGAATCACCAAAGGCAATCGAGAAAAAATATCGGCACTCGATTTAAAACTACGATAAAATATTTAAACTAAATAATATTTTTCTTTGAATCGCAGATGTGCTTTTTTTATACTAAATTCATTCCGGCATGCAGTGCAAAATTAATCATTTATTTTCGTTATTATTTCCGTTAGCTTGGGGGAAATTGTTTTAATTTACACCTGCTTTCGAAACCCTTTCGCTATATTCCTCAATTTTATCTGCCAGAGAACGAGAAACTAATTATGAATATTTATAAAAACCTTCTTTTCCAATTTCCGTTCATGTCGAAAACAACCAAATTGTTTTAGTTAGAATTTAAATCACACAACCCAATTGTACCAATGAGTCTGAGTAAAAATCAGCACAATGTATGCGAATACCGAATCGGAGTTGAGAACACCACAACAGGCTCTATTGTAACTTGTAAACGAGCAGAAATATATGCTTCAAGTTATGATAATAAAGCCCGTTTGTTGTTTATTTCAATTTAACTAGGACCTATGCACTTTCGCAGCAAATTGAGACCAACTTAACATGGTATTTGACTCTCACACGAAATGCACATAAAACATAGATTATTATTTATAATGGATTTTTATGAACCCACTGTTTAGAGACTTGTAATTTTTTTATGTCAGGATAGTGTAAGAAGGGAGTTTCTCTGACTGAACAACTCTCTAAGTTCGTTGCTAGGTGTTTTATAATATTTATTAAATCTAGAATAAGTATGGGATAAAAGCATACATATATATATATATATATGTTTTATTATTCACTTATTAAAATACCAGCCGAACAACTTCACCGTTTTAAGTAGTCATTGTTCACTTTGTTGGTCTACATTTGTACATCATTCTAATTTTTGTCAAGTCTCCTTCAGAAGGTCCAATGATCTGTCCCATTTCACGATCTATCACCGTATTTCCACTCCTTGCACGCATCGATGGCTTTGTCTGGTCCTTTGCGAAAGCGAACTGTGAATAATGCATAAGGCTTCCATAGTCGTACTTGACGTTGTAGGTGGTGGTGTAAATTTCGGGGTAGGCAATAAACTGCGACCAATACTTTTGAGGAATATTCGAATATTCGATTTGTACGTGTTTATTACGGTCGGGCCGACTCTGCTCATGGTAGAGGCCAAGTACATGCAGAGTTTCGTGTTGTATTACCCCGCGTTCGCTTAAACAATACGGATTTAATACAACATCGTGCGCTCCTGTCGGTGTTAGTGGGTTAAACCCGACTCGTGTACCACACATATCCGGTGATTTTTTGTAGTTAATGTACCTTACATTCCCATCTCGAAGTTCATCGTATTGCAGAAACTTTAAGCAGGTACTCTCATTGAATACTTGAAGTGCTGCGCGAACATTATCCATTTCTTCCTTGCTGTAATCTGGTGAGATTTTGTAATGCAATAAGTTACTTGGCCATCGCTGTAGAGGCGAATTTACCGCATTACGAGTTTTATCCTCTGCCTCTTCGTCGTCGACACTAATTTCATTAAAATAATTTTCAAATTCTTCAATGCCAGGTTTTTCGGAGGGCATCGGTTTCATAGCAGCCCGATGCAAGGAAAATAATAAAATTTGCGTACTAAACAGAGTAAAAAACTTTCGGCGATTCATTTTCCTAATTTACGAAATTTACTTTGCACAATAAAATTCTTTTATATACCGTTACATTACATTAGCAAACAACTTTCTTATCTCAATGTCGAATTCCAATGGTAATTCCAGCTGATAGATTGAATACTTGCACGCACACACCTACACATATGTACATATGTGTATAACCAAATTGGTTGCAGCAGGTTAGCACCTAAAAAATGTCTGTGCCCAATACAAAGTATAGTTGTAAACGTTATACCGCATATGGGAAAAGGAGTCCAAAGTTTTAAAACAGATATCTGGTATTTTCAAGGTAAACATACTTTCTGCCGCAAACATACACACCATCCCACGATGGCCGTTCGCCCTCGAAATTGTAGAGGCAATGTCTTATGCTGTAAAATAACAGCAACAAACACTTTTATTTCTACTAGAACAGAAATTTGGATAGAAAAACTCCAAACTAGGGCCCTTATTATGAGTTTCATTCGATATTCGACTGTGGTCCAATACAGCTGATCGAACGAATTTTCATTTGGTATTTTTACGCCCATTGACTACGATGCAGCGTCCAAAGCAAAATTCGGAAAAAATTAATACGAAATTTGCACCCGATTCTTAATGTTCGGTAATCAGCGAAGTTCGTACGTCGAATGCAACTTTTACTAAGGTCCTAGATTTCATTCAATATCGATTCAAGTAAAATACGCCATTTAAAGTTTTAAAATGTTTGTGTTTGTATTCAATTATTCTACTTAATATTTGTTTTCAAGGTATTCATATCAACTTTTAAGTATTTTGCTCCACTCATACAAAAGCCTGCTCTCCTTTTATACTAAAAAAAGGAGCCAAAGTCGACTTTTTACAAACTTACTTATATTTTACGTTACACATTTAATTTCTTAGCTGACATTTTAAAGTCGAGTTTGAGTCTTCAACATTTCTAACATTACACGAATCGTAAATGACTTTCAATTCAATTTCAATCCATGTCACCAGCAATGTAAGTTGACAAAAAAAAAAACCTGCTCACTATTATTCTAAAACAAAGTTCCTTTCTAATGGAGTAAATTTACAGGGTATATATTTATATACTCTACATTATCTGATGTCTTCGATTTTATGTACAAATGTTTGAAGAAATTAATATAAAATGAATTATTTTTCAGCCCTTTGGCATATTGTAGTTGAGTATATCGAAAAAATTATACGAGTCGGCGAATATACATATCAAGAATGGTATTGCAAAATATGTATTTAATTTCGATACGATACTTTGCATAGTCGTTGCATTTAATTTATTTACTTGTTTTTTTTTTATCTATGTATGTATCTATGCTTACTTTGACAATAAACATATTCAATTCATTCATTAAGGCTGGACGCCATGGCTTTTGCACCGCTTATCGATAAAACACAAATATTTGCGCTTTTCCTTGCACAGAATTCGTTTCTGCTTGTCATAGACTATTTCTACGATATTTGTAAATCTAATTAGTTAGAAACTTGCTAACTGTTTTACATTGAACGACTTGTAGAATATTTGTTTACGTTCCTTTAATTAGTGCAAATGCCAAACAAAAAGAAACGTCATCAATATTAGCTTAAGTAACTTAAATGTCAATAATATATTAAAACGCGCATCGATCACATAATTAGTCACAACTGCTATCAGTTGCCTTGTTCTATCCTGCGCTAGACAGTTTCATACAGGGCAACTTTCACCAATTAGCATTTAATGAATTTCAATAAATGTGTAAAGCGATGGAGGTACGATGTTAAAATACTTAATTCTATGGTTTTGTATTGTTCGCGCAGCCAAACACGCTAAAGTTGTGTATTTTACTGGATTAACGATTTCATGGATTTTCTCAGAAATCAATAGCGTTTCGAAAGTTTCACCATCATTGTTTTTGGCATCCTATATTAAGAAATATTTTTATTCTTTTTGTTATAAACTTTAAGCAATTTTTATTTACCAGATGCGCGCCATATTCTAAAAGGACTTTCGTTAGGCTTCGTGGGCATAATTGGGCTGTGGCAGCCAAATGTAATGGTGTATTCCCGGCATCATCTCTAGCGTTCGGATCGGCTCCCACTTCAAGTAGGGCTTTCGCTAGCGCTGGCGAAGGAAATTTACAAGCTGGATAGCGACCAACAAGAGTGCCTTCTCGGTAGCAGGCATAGTGTAGAGCAGTTCGTCCAGATCGAACAGATACTTTAAGCCTATTTAACTTATATAATGAATATAAAATTTGTTTGCGCATATTTGGGCAGAAGTTGTCGTCTTCTTCAAGTGATGCTAATAAACATCCTATATGCAAAGCGCTAACCAAGGCGCGGCTTAATGCGTTTGGATCATGATTGCAATCGTGCATTGAAGGTAGTGCAACTGGATTATTTTCCTGCGCTTGGGTCCAATCAAGGCCTGCAAAAGGCAAATCTCATTGTTTCACACGAAAAGAAACCAATGTCATTGAATCAATTTTATTACCTCGCTCCACTTCCAAAACAGCTTTATTAAATATCATCAACATATCTACAGCTTCGATTGGTGGCACAATACGGCCGCGAGGTAGCAAACGGCCAGCTTCGACTAGCATAAAACTAAACAGTTCAGCAAAAGATAGCAAAGACGATTGAGTCATTGGGCTAAGAGGTTGAAGAATTTTTTGCTGCATCGTCAATGCATACGTCCACAATTCAATGCAACGATCAAAACGCCCAGCGTCTGCATAATGTGCACCTCTAATTAACATGTAAATATATAAGTGAATATGTAATTCTGAATCGTATTAAATAATTTAGATTTGTTACCTAAAACGTATATAGTAGCTAGTGTCCGGATGAGTTGGCCCTAAAATCCTTTGTCGTATAACCAAAGCTTGCATCCGCATTTCATCGGGATCGAACACCAACTCATCCAGCCCTTCTATTGTTGTCACTTCCGACACATATTCGTAGGCAGCAATGGGTTCGTTGATAACTTTTGGAATTTTCGGCTCCTGATTTCGATCTTCCATTGCGCGCCGCCATAAAGACAATGCACTGACCATATCACGTTTTTTATCGACATATGTTGCTCCTAATAATTCCAAGGCATCGATTCGACTTGTTCGACTAACACAGGGTAAGCTAATAAGATGTTCTACAATTGGCAAATGTCCAGTAACGCTCGCCGCCAAAAGAGGCGTCATACCATAATAATCAACATCCATTGTTGCGCCATGCTTCAGCAGCAAATGTAAAATCTCCAGTGAGCCAGATTCGGCACAGTCATGTAAGGCCGTATTTCCCTTTATACTGCACCTATTTACATCTGCATTGAGCGATAGTAGATATTGCGCTATCTTATAATGTCCCTTATAACATGCGATCATTAAACATGTATGTCCATGACGGTTTGCCACTTCAAAGTCTAAAACAAGGCATAGGAGACAATCTCAAAGCATAAATTTCATTCCCTGATCAAGATACAAACCTGCACCGTTGTTTACGAGAAACTTGACGATGTCGAAATGCCCATCAAAACATGCAGCTCGTAGTGGGGTTGAGTTTGTTCGCGTTGTACTATTTACATTAGCCCCATGATGTACCAACAGTTTCACAATACCATAATGGCCAGCAGCTGCTGCGCACCATAGCGGGGGTGCATCTTCTATTGGTTCGCCGTCGAAACTCACTGAACCTACTTGCTCAACGATGGCGTGTCGCTTTAGCAAATACTCTACGATATTATAATGACCATTTCGGCAGGCAATAACCAGTGGTGTGGCACCGTTTACTTTCGCAGCTAGGAACATCTTTACTTCCGACTCTGATACGGTGGATAGCAAATACTACAAAAAAAAAAAATAAAGAAATAAAAAGAATAATCAGAAACGATTTGCTTAAGATTAAATAATTATTGAATATTGTACGCAGTAATTAGTAATTAGTAAGATATTGTTTATACATATTGTCGAAAGGGATGTAGTCATTGTTAACACTAAAAACCAGAGTGCATAAAAAAATGAAATCTGTGTTTGGCAAACGCTCATTTGATAATAAAAACGAATTTTCTCGAATCGTTAGAAAATTATAACATACCAAATATATTTGAAGAACAAGAAACAGGCTGTTTCAGCGGGGTTGGGCCGGAGGGGAAAAGGTATGAAATAAGTAGGTATCGTGTGGGGCTCTTCACTCTTCACATATAGGACATATATTTAGAAAATCGGGGAGTATCCAGGATTAGTAGGAGTTTATCCCACTACAATATGCAACATGTAATTGGTACAACGTAACGTGGTTCACAATACGAAGCGAAAGCTCTGCATCTGATTGAGCTCCAATACGGCATTCATCAGACGGAAGAAGATAAAGGTGTAAATTGACTCCCAACAAATGCTGTGATAAATGAAATGGGCGGGGCAAGGTAAAAAAGTCATTGTCAACTACAGTTGCCGTATAAAGGAGCGCAAGTTCGTTGTTGGATTTGTAGGGGGACTTCGTAGCCAAGTACTGTCGCTGCGATTCGCATCAAGCCGAGATTCTTTAACATCTGGGTGATTTCATGAGAAGGACGATGTGATCAAGGATCATTTCTATAAGCGCCTAGAAAGCACCTGCGAGCGCTGCGCCCGTCGATATCAAAATCGTGATTGGCGACTTCAAAGTCAATGTTCACATTGTCGGAAAATTCTGTCCCCACGTCGAAACTTCCGCTAACGGGCTGAGACTGATCGACTAAATACACAAGGAAAGCTTGGCGCCCGAAAGCTGTAGTCACAAAAGTCAGCTTTGTTTTGCTACTTCGCTACTCGAACCTCGCACCTGCTCAGTAAGAGCACTTCGCAACAAACCGGAGTTCGCGAGCATTGGGGGCGCATTTCTCTGCCACTACGTACCGCCGCTGAGGAGTCATTGGCTTTCAGCAGCCCCGAAAAAACAACTGGTACGATAAGGAATGCCGCCCTACCACGGAAAGTGCTGAGATCGGGCGCAATGCGAGCTATATGGGAACGCTACCGGGAGTTAAGAAAGGAAGAGAGACGTATTGTTCGCAGAATGAAGAGAGAAACCGAAATATGTGAAAAAGCTCCCGAAAATGTTACCAGATATTCACGACGTGCCAAATATTGGAAAGGACCCATGAGAAGAGGATCGACACATACCATATATTTGTCGGCTTTAAATCAGCTTTCGACTCCACGTGAAGAAGTTGCCTACAAACGGCTATGTAAAATGGCACTGAACAATACCACGAGCTCAGTCAGAATTGAGAAGGACCTCTCCGAGCCCTTTGGTACCAAACGAGGTTTCAGACAGGGTGACTCCCTGTCGTGTAACTTCTTCAACATTATGTTTGAAAAGATAATTTAAGCTGCAGAATTAAACTGGTCAGGCACGATCTTTTATTAGAGTATACAACTACTGGCATATTCTGATGATATCTTAAAACCTGGATAAAGAAGCGAGGCAAATGGGTCTGGAGAGGAATGAGGGTAAAACGAAGTATCTCCTGTCATCAAATAAACAGTCAGCGCATTCACGTCTTGGCCCGCGCCATTATTGACAGTTACAAATTTGACAAAGTAAAGGGATTTGTTTATCTGAGAACCTGCATTAACACCGACAACAATGTCATACTCGAAATCCAACGAGGAATATCTCTTGCCAACAAGCGCTACTTTGAGCTGAGTAGGCAAATGCACTGTAAAGCCCTCTCTCTCTCTATAAGTCCCTCATCGCCAATTAAGTAGAAGTTAGATAGTTATGAAAAAAGTTTTAGAATATGGTGTCGTCATTACCCATTTTTTAAATATAATTGTTACCTAGAAAAACTTTAAAAAAAATCTATGCATAAAAAAGCTAGCTACGAAAGTTGTTCTTCATACTGGCACAAACATTGTTCATTCCCTGGAATATAATTTTGCAGCCTTCCTTATCACTGAAATACTGTCTCGATTTATATTACCACTCTAATGGGATGACCAAAAATTCTGTATATCAGATTAACGCACAAGAGACAGAAACATATCTACATACATATTTACATGCGTTCGATTATCGTGCACTGTATGAGATCTTGTTTTGTATTTTCTCAAGAAGTTCAAGGATTTTAACGCTACATAGCGAATATCAAATGAATCATAATAAAATAATGAAACCTAAAAATGGTTCACCCGCTATTAAACAGGTATACATATATGTACATATGTACATACATTTTAGCGAATAAGAGCCAGGTACAAACTTGTGTATGGATGTACATATGTGCATGCGTTCGATTATTGTGAGCGGTGTAAGATCTTGCTATGTCTAGTGGATTACTCAAATTCGTAACGTGCTGGCATTGTGTGAGTTCAATGTCAAAATAAAAATAATTTATTCGTAGAAACAAAGGAAATCTCTCTTATTACACCCGGAAATGAATGAAAAATGTTCAAACTGTTAAAAAGAAACAATATTACTGCAATATCTAAAAAAAAGCAGTAAATATCTTAAAATGAATTAAAATATGTAAGTTCTGTGTAAATCGTCTGAATATAGCTCCAGAGTCAAAAAAAGTGATCAACAGTTTCAACCATTAACTCGTAGCATACAAAACACGCAAATAAGAACGAGTGTGGGCAGATATTCAATCTAAATTTATTTTAAACAAGTTTCGCTCGTTTTTATTTAAAATAAACAGTACTTATTGATTTCAATTAAACGAATTAATATAACAAACAATTTCTTAACTTTGAGAACTTAAACGACTTTATTTTATTTAGATATGAACAAGAAGATATTATGCTTTTAACCTGCAACGCCCATTTTCCAAAATTGAATTTTTTACGCCTTCCTCTCCCTAATTAAGTTCTTCATATCAAATTTTAACGAATCGCCTATCTGATTTAAAAAAATTTCGTAATTTTTTTGTAAATTACCATTATATGAGAAGTGCGGGTGATTTTCACTATATTCCTCGAAATTATACGAAAAATTTTGAAATCAAATGAAAATAAAGCGAATGGAGGACGACGGAGGATCAATAATAATAATAATAATTTGGCGCTTACACCATAGTTTGATGTTTGGCCGAAACTCCTACAATTTGTGGTGTGCGTCTTGATGTTGTAACACAAATTGAGAAGCATACAGTACAGTTTTACGCCGACACCGAACGGCGAATGTTTTTTGTGAGACGTTGTTTCATTGCAGAAATGCATTCGGATGTTTGTCATTGCCTGTTGAGGGGCGCGACCGCTATTAGAAACCTTTCATATACTTTTGGATACTTTCCACAACTTTGGATGTTTCATGCCCCGGCCAGGATTTGAACCCGGGACCCACCGAATGAAGCGCGCACACGCTACATACTCGGCTACGGCGGCCGCCCCAAGTTGATGAATTAAAATGCTAATCTAGCCTCGAAACGGCTAATCTGATCACAAAAGCACGCCACTTCACAATGGACTAGCTGAACTGCTTTCGTGGCCAAAGACTAAAAAAAACAGTCAAAACGGGCAAACAGTTAATGATACCTCTTTGTATGTGTTGATATATGATTTGGATGTCACTGATTCCGAATTTGATATCAAACATAAAACAACGGATCTAATATTTATGACCGCCTAAAATAAAAAAATTAAAAATTTGATTTGCTTAAAAGTTGATATCTATTCACACGTTTTACCACGTGAAGGATGAAAGTAGGACGTTTTAGCGTTTTGTTTTTGTATTCGTTTTTATAACTTTTTTTAGGTTTAACATAATTTTTTTTAATTTTCTTACTAGTAATTATTTTATGTAAATGCAATTGATTGTTTTAGATATCATGCTTGAAAAACAAAATTTGACAGTTCATTGCCTTCTTAAAATGAAAAAATATGTGTCTTGCAGTGAACGAGGCAACCGATTGAGCCCAAAACCTCAGAAAGTAATCAGAAAATAAAAATAATTCGAACCGGTATAATCAAAAATATTGCAGCTTTAACAAACGTATTGATTATTCTCATATTTCCACATATTATGTTTAGTATAGAAATTGAAAAAATTACTTACAGAAAAATCAATTGATGTTAAAAGCGATTCAGAAGAAGATCAAGAGGACTATATCGAGTTTATGGACACGTCATTGAAATTACCGAATCATTTTCGATATGCTGGCCTTACTTTACTTAAACCTGTCCACAACTGATTTTTTGCGAATCATTAAAAGCTCTATACTCGTCATAAGCAGTAATTTATGTGGTACGAATAGGTAGCGATGTACTTATTAGCATTTATTTGTTATTACTTTTATTCAACTGTTTAAACATGTTTTGAACTCTTTATTAGATTGCGCGCAAACCTGCGGACGAAGCTAATAATGTATTATACTGAGCCCCTGGATATATAGCAAGTTTCGTCGATTTTTTGTAAAGAAGAGCAGCACATGTAATGTACTTAAAAGTTAAACTGAATATGAAGCAATGAAATACGTTATCTGGCTGCGGTTTGCACCGATTTCAAAAATTGCTAACACAAGAGGTTTTACAATTTTTCGAAGGTGTGCCATTGATTGTGTATTTGAAATAAAGACTTACAAACTTACATGTTTAAGGAGATGAGGCAGGGATGGCTACTATAGCAGCCGTATTTTCGTCGAGCATTTTTTTCAGTTTTACTCAAGAGTATTCAAATTAAGAGGAGATTATATTTAAAACCAAAATTCCCTTCTTAATTTTACTGAAGAGGTTTTCATCTTTGTTTTACAGGTTATCTACTAAATTTTATTGAAAATGTTTTCATCTTAGTTTTTAGTTTTACAGATAATCGTTTTGCTTTTATTTAAAAGACATATACAGTCGTATTAAGAAGGGTTTCATATTGGGAAAAAAATCATAGGGAAATCCGCAAAATTTTGATACATTGATATACAGTGCACGACATTACGATAGCACTGTCACATAATTACAAGTTTCAACTATTTATTTTTATTTTTTATTTGATTTAAAATTTTTTTTATAAAAAAAATATAGTTCATTCTACCAAAAACTGTAGTTAAATCCAAGTTCCAAACTTGGCTCAAATGGGGGAATAATTCAGCAAACTTTACATAAGATTTTACAATTTTTAATTCGAATTTTCGGAAAAAATATCGGTTCGCAGTTTTATAGCCATTTTTAAGTGGCTTAAAATTACCTTACAAGCCCCCACCTGGTATGGGCAATGAATTATTTGAACATATTTGGTTTTTATACAAGTTCAAAATATAGTTTCGGAAGCACAACACCATCTGATTGAGTGCATTCGAGTTCACGCTAGTTATTTGTATGTAAATGTACACATACACATTTTCAAACTTCATCAACTGGTATAAATAAATATTTAAATTTTGGCCTTAAGACTGGCCCAGTTAATTGAGCTAAGCCCCGATAGAAAAGAAAACGCGAAATTCAACAGAAACAAAGAAAAAATCAGTTATTAAATCACATTTGTTAACCAAGTATCTGTTCTCTTTTCATCAATTCAACATTTAAAGCAGTGAGTGGTGTTCCAACTAGGTACAAAGGTAACTCCATTTTCTTATTTATTTGTCAGGTACAAATTTTGCAACTGTTTTTTAAACAACTTCCCGACAAGTCAGGGACTTGAAAATATAGCATTTTAAAAAAAATACATACTTAGATGATATAAGATGGACGACACTTGAGTAGCATCATTAAAAATAAACACTCTGCTAGAATCCGAATTTTTGTCAATTGAAATATGTAAGGAAGTTTCTTCAATAATTCATATATAATGGATTCTGTAGCTACTGTACTTTTGTCTTATGAGGAAAAATATGTTTCTGCCTACAATTGCATAAATATTCAGAAGAGAATAATACGTAAAGCTTCTAAACAATTTAGATTCATTGATCAAATGTTAGTTGTTCAATTAATTTCGCTTATAGGTATATAAACGTTTAATGGTTTAAATAGTTGAAGATTTGTGTAAAATTTTCCCATCATCAAATACAGATTCAAAAGCGTTTTAAGTGCTGTGGTGTTATGGGGGAAAAGCTTGGGCTAGCTGAAAAAACATTGTTAATATGCTCTAATAAACCGTTTTTCCATGAGCAATTTAAGTTAAATTTTTTTTGGTATTATTGCCTTCATACCCGTTGCTTTGTTATTAATTGCGTAAAACTCGCTCAGCTCAGACACCAATTGGTCTTCGTATAAAATATCCGTTGAGCATACCGATTCTACGATTCGTAGCACTATTGATCATACGGCGGATTCTAGCATAGAGGTGAAAATGTGTGGTTCGTTGAAATGTGCCGAGAGATTTTCGTCAGTTGGAAAATCAGTCAGTGGTACCGCTGTTTTAGTCACTTTTTTAGTTATTTGTAGATTTATTTATTAAGTCTCTGTCTATATATCATATTTTTACACTTTAATAAAGTTAATACAAGTTTCTCTTGTAAGGTCTCCATAACATTTTGATCAAGAGAACGTGCGGGTTAGTCAAACTAAACAACAACCAAGTTGGCAATAAAACAGAATCATGACTTAGCCACGCGACGATGCTTGCGTTTGACGAATGTCGAAATATGTATCGCAGCGAGAAAATGTATGCATGTACATATGTATATACTTACATACATGTAGGGGAGAAGTGGCGGTTGTGGGCATGGTGTTGGTGTTGGGGGTGCTCCCCTGGATATCATTCGATGGAACTCAGGTTTGGTTAGTGTGACCAATGTCATTTGTGCTTCATGGCAGCACATCACTTTTGTACCGTGCAACGAAATTAACCCACGCGTGTGCTTTTTTCAGTGAACTTATTTATTTTTTTGCGCTAGCAAAACACCACTAGATTAACTTCGAGCCTTTTTCAAAGTGTTGTAAATGGCATTAAATTGGTCCTAAAGGTGAGTGCAAAATACATGTACTGAGGAAATAGATTATACTTTGTGATCCAAAATTGACAGTTACCAATATTTTGCCCCCAAATTTTTTTTCGCTACTTTTCAAGAAGCTTGCAAAAGTCGGTTGTGGGCACCAAAATTAGGTCGGTCGTGGACACCCATTTTCTCTTTAAAAAACTTTTCAAAACATAGTATTAACACATTTTTTCATGTGTTTACAATGAAATGTCGGTACAATGCTATGTTTTCGTACCGACACTGATCGACGGAAGATAAACATGTCAGGATAAAGAAGTTTTTCAAGGAGAAATGTTAAACGTGTTATTAGTTTTTATTTTTGTAAATAGTAATTCATTTTTATTAAATATTTATTTCTGTAAATAGTAGAATATTAGCGTTACTGATCTTTTTAGGCATTTTGCGAATTTGTCAGCCATGCCTTCTAAGGATAAATCTGGAAAATCATCTCATATAGATTTTAATGTGCTGCTTCGTGCTATCAAACGTTGTCTCGTGGACAAACAACGCACAAAATCGACTGCCAAGATACATGCGATTCCCCGAGCAACACTTCAACGTTACGTTAAGAAAACTACTGAACATTTTGAGGACATCGAATCCGTCGACGATGGTGCTCTTTTGGATTTTCTCCGTGAATGTAGCAAGCGAATTGCAACGAATGTGATCGGCCCTTCCATCTGAAGTGTGCTAACATGCGTGCTGACTACTTTACATGTAAAAATTGTGTTTCAGAAGATGAATGAAACTAAAGTATTCTAAAATTAATAAACATTCACTCTTTCAATAATTGTGCTGGTTTTTCTTCATATATTTTCATTTCCTGCAGATTTACTTGGGATGCCCACAACCGACCTTAAAAATGAGTATGTATGTCCAAAAATGACCCCTTTACAAAATTTGAAAAAAAAATTTCTATTTCAGGAAATTGACAACATTTCTTCATTAGTAGTTAGCTGATATCTCTACCTTTCTATAAATACCTACACATCTTTATAACATGCATATGGTCAAAAGTTATGAGTGAAAATGAAATAGGTGCCCACAACCGCCACTTCTCCCCTACTTATAAATGTTACAATAAATAAAAATTTATTCACCACTTAAAATTATTTTAATAGTGAATGGAAATTCATTCATCCAAGAACAGAAAATTCGTGACTACATTTTTATTTTCTATTAAAGTAATAATTCACTCAAAAACAAGTAAAGTAAGTAACAACAAGTACCTACAACAAGTAACTACATACAATTGGACAATCAATTGTATGTATGTACATACATATACATATATGCCGAAAAGTTCCAGGATTATGGTAGGTGCGACATGCCCTATACTAAATAGTTAATTTTTGAAATAAATTAATTAAAATAATACAATAAACTATACATGCAGTAATGGCGGAGTACCTATTGGATTTCATATCTAATTTCCGAAAAACTCGAACTATTTCGAAAAATAAAAACCAGTAAAATATATAGCAGAATATGTCTCCTCTATAAATATATAAACCAAATTTTGAGGAAATGTGAGGTAATTGATAGTTGTCATAGCTATGATTTTTTCTAGAAAATGTTTTCTTAAAAAGCCAATAACCGTGAAATTAAAGTGTTTATAACAAAAATCGTTATAAGCTAGTAATTTTTTGTTGTCACTGACGAAATTATTCTAGCAACTATCTTTCAACTACCCACAGCAAGGCGCAGACTTAGCGTTGTATTGTTTTCATATAAGTAATGGTTTTTAAACGTATGTATATACACACATACATACATACATATGTATGTTTATAATAAATTTGTAATTTAAACATTATGCTACAGCAGCATTAATAATTATAATTAATTTTTGTATAAAAAAAAATATTAAAATAGTCACTAAATTCTGGCAACCAAAAAAATTTCATGAATGCAAATTTTAAATAAAATTCGTAAAAAAAACCCCAGCTAGTTGAAAAAAAAAATAAATAAATAAATAAACCCATAATTTGATGTGGATTACCAGAATGGCAGTCACGGGCAAGCCAACTCGGCTGAAATGGACAGATCTCATTTGCTGTATCATCAGTAGACTGCGGATGTTTATGCATTTCGATGCTAAAAAAATTAGCCTAATAATAAATGACCAAATGTGTCTTCCAAATTATTTTTAACATTATAATTAGAAGTAAAAAGTTTGTGGATCAAAATTTATTATATAGAGAGTGCCTAGGAAAACTTATTTTCTACTCTTAGTTCCATTTGTAAAAACGTGGTAAATTAAAAACTTTTACCACATGGTGTTTTTTATTTACTATGAATTTGCCCTTCCTCATGAACACAAGCTAAAAGGTGAAGTTATCAGAGAATTAGAGTCAAAGCAAACGAGAAACATAACCAGATACTGACCTTATGAATAAAAAGCAACAACAAATAGCAAAAAAAATAATCACAAAAAATCAATTCATGACAAACTTAGATATTGTGTGTGCCGGGCCATAACTGACACTAAATTTTATATTTATGTTATATGTGCATGTGTAAAAGCTACAGATGGGCGCCAGCGAAATTATTTGGGCCCAGCCCCACAAATTAATTTAAATCGTAGGTCGTAACTAATATAAATATTATTAGAAAAGAGTGGTTCGAAATTAAGAACCTTGTGAATATCCCATCGAGGACTTATAGCCTACTGTGGTCCCTAAATTGACGCGTGAAGTGTTGCGTTTTCCAACGCCGAGAGCGCGCGTTATACCCAAACAAGCGCGTCGTGTTTTTTTTTCTGCTTTTTCCTCTCATTTTTGTCTGCAGCTTATAACTTCAGAATGCATCACGTTTCGTATCTAGTCATCTATTGGGTCAATATTCTAATATCAATCAGCAAAAGTCTAATTAGTTCGGTCATGATGCAATAAGACAACATTTTCTACATTAGCAACGAATGAGACCTCTTCTACCTTTCTTTAAAAGTCTATTTTTTCAAAACGTGTTTTCTTATTGGTAGTATGTAGTACCAAGTTCAAGCATAAAAAGATACATCAAGCTACATGGTTATCCCCTGATGGAAAAACACGAAATCAAATTGATCATCTTGTGGTATACGGAAGGTATGCTCACTATTCGGCTAACATTGATTCGGATCATCATGTTGTAACAGCCAAGATTGGCATGCGCCTCTGGGCACCAAAAATCCCGTGTTCGATGGCACAAGGAAAGCCCGACATAGAAAAGCTACAATCACAAGAGATAGCCGACCGTTTCGCCACTCAGCTTGTGCCCCAGCTCCCTGAGACCAATGTTCAACAAACAGATATCTGCGCGTCACGGGACCACATTTCTCGCTCATTACGAACCGACGCTGAAGAGGTCATAAGTTTTCAGCGATCCCGAAAACACGACCACGATGATGTACGATGAGGAATGCCGCGCAGCCATGAAAAGAAAGATGCTGCCTACATAGCCATGCTGCGATTGGACGCATCGGGAACTGTACGGAAGAGATATCGGAAGTTAAAGAAGGAAGCGAGGCGCATCTTCCGAGAAAAGGAGAGGCCGAGATGCGCGAGTGCGGGGAGCTTGATATGATAGCCGATAGGTAAACGTCCGGAAATTTTATTTAAGGTACGGGGGCTTACAGAAGGTTTCAAGACCGAGGCAATTCCCTGTAAGAATAAAAACGGCGACCTGATGGCCGACATCCAGTGTACACTCAAACTGTGGAGAGGGTACTTCTTCACGCTGCTTAATGGTAGTGGCGCGAAAAATATCGAAGATGATGAAACCGAACCTCCAATCAACGAAGACCCAGTTGAAGTACCGTTACCGGACCTGGATGAAACTCGAATGGCAATAGAGCGACTAAAAAACAATAAGGCCGCTGGTGCTGACGGACTGCCAGCGGAGCTTTTTAGTGCGGCGGCGAAGGGCTGGTAAAGCGCATGCACCAGCTCATTTGTACGGTTGGACGAAGAAATGCCAGCTGATTGGCATTTAAATATACGTTGTCCAGTCACCAAAAAACGCAATCCTGCAATATGCGCCAACTACTGCGGGGTCAGTCTTTTTAGCATAGCATATGAGGTTCTGGCAAGCTTATTGTGTGAACGACTAAAGCCCACCGTAGTCGAAATGATGGGACTTTATCCGTGTGGCTTTAGACCTAGCAAATCTACTACGACCAGATATTAACGATAAGTCAAATCTTGGAAAAGACCCAAGAAAAAAGAATAGACGCCCCACACTTGTGTCGACTTCAATAGCACGAGAAGAAGTTGCTTACGTGCCGAAAGCCTGTCTGAAGTTGGTATCCCAACAAAACTGATGGGGTGACTCTTTCATTTTTTAAATGAAAAAATTACAGAACTTTATTTCATTTACAAAAGATGCTTTTTAATTTTAATATTTATTTATTTCGTATTTAATTTTAGAGAAATTTCAGTGTAAACGACTTGCAAAAGAACGCTCCAACTCGGATAAAATTTCCTTTAGTTGCAAAGGCAACTATGAGAGACTTCTTCCAAGAAACATGGAATTTGTTTATTGCTATTTAAGAACTGAAAATACTAAGTTGTGCCGGAATATTTTAGATTGTGTATTTATATATTTAAAAACACTAAGCAAAAGAATTAGTTGCTAAACTGAAATTTCCCATATATTTCCTTAGGACCCTTTGATAAAAAATAGCCCAGTTTTTTCAATTCCCAAAACTACTAATAAGATCGGATATAATTTTACCAGGTTAGTATTGATTCACATGCAGTTCGTTATCCTAGCTAGTGTTCTTTTGCGAGAAGTGGTTATTTTATTAGCAAAAGCTTTTGAAGCTTGTCTGACAACAAAATACATCTTAACTGAAAAAATGGCAAAATTTAGGTTGACAGATAGGGGGCAGGGTCATAAATGCCGTATTTATTTTATAATTAGAGGATCTAGAATCACGGTGTACTGGATACAGAAGGTGACGCATTCAGAGGTACTGCTAATTTGGTTTTACCGAGTTTGACAATTTTCAACTTCAAGAGTATTGTGGGTAAACTAATTTCACCCACTGTATTAAATAGTATGCAATGCAGTAGATATATTGATTTATCAAGGTAACTGTAATTGCAGGTCAAGCATCCGTGCTTTGCACAGATGCCTTTTGCATTTTGGTAGCTTAGTATGCCGGAGAGCAAGATATCAACACACATGCAATATCAAAATATTGAACTTTTACATGATTTAATTATTATTGTTGATCAAGGAAATTTTATTTAATATATAATGAAATGCTCAAAATGTATTCTGGATTATTGTATGAATTTCTTGTTTCCCGAAGAGAAACTCCCAGTGAATAGTTCGCCCTTTCCCATATTAAATCAATGGAACAAGGAACAAAAGAAACAGAGAAAGCTAAGGATAGGATTGATTTTATAAATATAGTTAAAGAGGGTCCGGTCCAAGCATACATTTTATTATAATTATACCATTTCTAGTGTCCTAAAACTAGTTTCCCTCAGAAAATATGTAACAAGTCATAAATCTGGACTGTATTTTGAATACTCACTCACCTTCAACTGCGCTAAGTTGTTGTCTCGAGCCGCACTATAGACAAAAAATTTAATCTCCATAGCCAAGGTAGAACTCAGACATAAACTTATTTTGGTAAAAAAAATTAAAATCAACAATTGTTTTGTTTATCCTCTGAATTTTCCCGCAAGCTACAACCCCGGTCTGAATTTGATTCAATAATTAAATCCTAATCGCCGTTCTTAACTATTTTTCCTTTTGTGAACATTTTATGAAAATAGATACGTTTTAAATTATTTTTGTCCACAATTGCACAATTTCTTCACGATTATTCGTTTTCGGTTCTTGCGAAGCTGTAGTACAAATTTTTAGTAGACGTCGATGCTGACGTTTACGTTGAAGTTGACGCTAGCTGCGAATAAGCAGAAAAACAACAATAACACACAAAACAGGAAGACAATTATTTATTGCCCTTATTCTTCGTCTCCGTCAACTTTATTCAGCAGCTACTCGTATATTTTTCTTAATCACCGAGTTTTATTAGCGACTTCTTATTTTTCATTTATTGGCACTTTTTCACGTTTAAAATTGATTCTTTGTTCTCATATGAAAAACTTTGCCAGAAATAGAACTACTGTCACTCACACTTCGGTTGATAAATTCTGTTCTGTAGACATTCTCTTGCAAAAACGACGAATGAAAAGCCAAAAGTAAATGTAGCAAAGCGAATTCATAATTCATACGAATTCGCCTTACTTCGTAGAGCAGTTTCACGGCGAACACAGAACGACGGACTTCTGAAGAAAATTGTTACAATCACAGCATGGCATAAAGAAAACAAAAAGTGGATTGATAGCTAGTAATATCAGAAAACTTCTAATTTCTGTGGTAATATTCAACAAGTCAAAACATAATAAACCTAATGTCGCGTCTCCACAGCCAAAAATTATTATCGGGTAACTATAATTTTGATTGCCTGATAAAAGTTATATCTCTGGCAATATTTCCGTGAGCACTTTTTATTTTGCGAAAAAAAAACATTGCAAGATGGTTTGCTGTATTATATTTTCAATATGCTTTAAATGTTACTTCATAAACTCCAATAGAAGAAATATACTATTTTGGTTGCATACTAAAATTCCAACAACGTTGCCGCCACGAAAAGTCTAATTAAAAAACTAACAGCTCATGGCAGTCAATATTTATGAAGGTAATTATAATGATAATTATTGATTTGCTTGAGCAATGCATGATTGTTTATCTTTTTGATCAAATTTAAGAATTATTTCGAAAATTCTATATTTGCTCGTAAAATATTACTTATTTGTTGGGTTTTTTTTCAATAAATAACACTTATGAAATGAGTTTTCTTTTGCGCTGAAGAAATAACCCGTACCCTGTGAGTTTAACTTTTCTGTTGTGAAATATGAAAAATATTGTTATTTTGTAGGTTTTACCTAACACTCACTGACTTACATAACTACATATGTACATATGTATGTGCAATATCCGATCCTCTTCATTCCTTGTCCCGCCCATCAGATCTCTTGAATGGCGGTAATTGCCTGTCAGCATTTGCCTTTACAAGGACGTCAGCCCTTTCTCAATTAAGAGTCCGGACATTGGAAGCTGTTAGCTTAGGACGTATTTATATAACGAGCCGCTTGCTTCAGGACCGACTCCCGCTCGCTGCTTGAACCGCATGAAGAGGAATCGTTCTGGCCACTCCCAGGTGAATGGCAATTTACCCACGGTTCTACCCAAGGAGAAAATAGAGGTATTCAAAATAATTAATATTTTATTAAATCATGTAGCGGAAGTGTTTAATTAGATAAATGCGTGAAAATCAAAATTTTGGAAAATTAGTGCAAATAAAAGTCGTTTATATATTGCCTGTAACAGTACTGTTTAATTAAAATAAAAACAGGTGTCGGGTATATTAAGTTGTTTTTATTTTCTAGTTTCAATGCAAATTAAGCCTTACCAAACCGGAATTAAACGGAGTGCATAACAGGAAACTCAATTTCCCAATTTTCTTTGGCGTGACTTTTGGATTTGACGTTTGGCTTCAATTAACAATTCATTTCAGTTGATTGAGTTTTTGAAAAATGACCAAAAAACGAAAGTATTACCAGA
Source organism: Anomoia purmunda (assembly GCA_951828415.1). Classification (NCBI taxonomy): domain Eukaryota; kingdom Metazoa; phylum Arthropoda; class Insecta; order Diptera; family Tephritidae; genus Anomoia; species Anomoia purmunda. The sequence continues at coordinate 78,076 of OX639993.1, read as the reverse complement.
AGAAATTAAAAAAATAAAACATTTTACTTCATGCCACAAGGTTATTTAGCAAGGTATGGTTATGCTTCCTACAAGATTTCAGAGCTAAATTGTGAATAATCAAATGTGTAATACCTCGGTATTTCATGTTTTATAAAAGTACTATTCAAATGCATTTTTAGGGTTTCGATATATTTTTTTTTTATTTTTTTATTAGATGTGATATAATGTACTAACAATCATTTGTATATGCGCAGTACAAGTAAATATTAATGCTTAATATGTTGTTAAATATTTTTTTTTGCATTTTGATTATTATATTTTAATCATTACAACAAGATACCTTCTTTGTTGATACACAAAAATACTTTATGTACCCATATTTGCACATGATCGCTCCTCGTTCATTTTCAGATAGATTGAGGATAAAAAAATAAGATATACAAAAACCTAGGACATCTGTAGGACAAAAGCCTAAAAATTAATTGACTTTGAAATGAACAATTTCCTCATAAAACGGAGATGAACTACATTTGTGTATATACATATGTATGTAATTCACTCCTTCTTAATTATGCATACATACATACAATGTATGTGGTACATGCATGTGGAGCATATTGAGCATTTTCAAAGAAATATAATTTAATTTTGAAAGCATAAAATAGCGACAATTGCTATTTACATTTGATAATTGCATTCAGACTATTATTTATTTCACTTCGCAAGGCCCATAAACTATTTTTTAAGAGTTCGGAGCAAACAAACAAAGCCATTTATTTCCTTCAGTTTTAAAGAATTAGGCCTTTAGAGGCCTGACATTTTGCGCTACAGATGCCCTATTTTTTGTATATACATATATGAATCTAATATATATTTTGTTATTCTTCATTTGTTTATATATATGTACATACATACATATGTATATATGTATGTACATATGCATATATGTAAGTATATAAATATAGAATCTAACTAAAGCATGGTTCTAATTTTTAAACAAAATTGTTACATACATATTTAAAACGAATCAACAAACTTATATTTTAAAAAAAAACTATTCTTACAAGTATATCTTATTTTACGTATGTAGTTTGGCCGTGAAACTACTAGTTCATACATTTCTTTATTAATGAACATAGTACATTATTACTTGAGAAATATCAAAAAGTGTGCTCCTACGGGATTTTCTTTTAACCGTCCTAACCCATTATTGCCATTGAATTTAATTCCTAAATTCCAATAAATACACAAAAATTAGATATCACAAGTTAAAGTTTTGATTATTGTTTGTTTAATATGTGTATGTGTGTATAATATGTATGTAGGTATATAAACCCGCTCATGAAATATTTTAAGTATTCTAATCTTATATCCAAGATGGAAATATGCGCTATCAGACAAGCATCTGAATGTATGTCATACGTAAGTAAACTTACACATATGAAAGTGTGCATTCACGACGGGATATCTCGTATTCTAATGTTAACTATAATATTATCCCGTTTTCAGTTCAATAGTTATCCTATCCTCTCATTTGAATGTACGCGAATGCATATTACATATGTATGTACATTAGGGTGACCAGGTGTACGTTCTTAGCTGAGTATCAATCTTGGTGTTTATGATCAACAATACTACGTACCTTCTAATTGCATAGATAGTTTACCGATGTAGTATATTTTCACCTGAATACTTTAATGTAATTACATATGTCCTAATGGAGTATCCCCATTTTTAGCTTTTAAATGTACAAACATACAAATAAACCTATGGATATTTTTTGTTTGTATGGAATATGCTTAAGATGTTAAGTGAATTCCGTTCGAAAAAAGGCATGGCGCGTTAATTATAAGCTAATAGAGGTCTCAACCAAACTCGAGCTAAGTTTTTTTACGACCAGTCAAATTAGTCTTTTACATATTTATAAAATTGAAATATATTATATTATCCGTTAATTCTTTATTATACTAAATGCCGGTATTGACCTAAGAAACCAACCACATCGCATTTTAAGCTTTTTTTTTTTTACAAAAACTATAGATTAATTAAAGTGTGTAAAACGAACATTTGAATACAAATTATATAAGTAGTTTTAATGCAAACAAAAAGATTTACCGCCTCAAGGTGGGCTCGTAAATTTTGCTGAGAATAATATCAGTTTGAGTTTTTTTATATATACAGTAGCATTTTTAGGTGTGACGAAAACAACTTAAAAAATTTGTATGTAGGTTCTAAAACCTTAAAATCATGCTTATCTATTAATATGCTTTAATTAGCATTACGATGAATACTCGTGCATATGCATTCATGTATGTACTACATACATATGTTGTATAACAAGAGGATATTTAATATTCGAGTAAATTGTTCTATTTGTAGTCAGACAAAATTTTGTACCTGTAAACGAATAGAAAAGCAGAGAGAGCAAATTCAGTAGCTGATCTTAAGGTATGTTGAATGTACTATATATGCTTATGCCTAACGGATTTTCAAAACTACTTATGGCTTAGTATTGAAAGTGTGCATTCATTAACACAAATATATATATATATACACATACATACATATGTATGCTAAAATTACTAAAGGTATTAGTATTTTTGATTTTCATAACCTGATAACTGACTTTTATTAAATTTATAACATGATATAAAAATTGTGGTCCCACATTTATTAGCAGCAATACTTTTTCCTTGTAAAAGAAAACTTGCATTTTTATAGTCTGCTGAAATTTTGTATTATAAAAGTGGTACAAATAAGAAGCAAGAAAAAGAAAAAATTAGTTGCGAGTTTGCAAACGTTCTGTCAGGATATATACATTTTGCTTATGTTAACTCTTTATCCAAGGACGGAATTTACAACCCAAATTCAAGTTATTTTAACTCTTTCGAAAAGTGGAAAGTCCAATGTGCAATTTAAAAGGACAAATATGAAACGTTTTTTTTTTGAGTGAACATATTTGCGAATTTTATTTTTATATCGTATCTTTTATTGTTGTGTTAGATGGTTGAAAACTGAAGTAAAAAAACAATCAATTTATAACCGTGCTATTATAGATAAGCTGAATGAACTAAATCGCTGTGTTTTAATTCCTACATTCCATTATAACAATTTAGTATAGTTAATTGCATACATATGTACAATACTAAATACATATGTATATATGTGTGTACATATATACTTTGCGCTTTTTATGCAATACAAGAACTTTCAAATATTTCGTTTTTGTAAGTTCCACTTAAGTATCCCCGAAATGCATGCACTGGGTATAACCTACAAGTAATTTGTTTATAAAAGTGGCTAGATGCCTTCAGTTATTACGAAAATAAGTGAAGAATATTTTAGAGGTCAATGACGAATAAAGTTTGTCACGTTGGTAAATTACACGATATATAAACTTTTTAAAGCGATACCTTGTGTTAGGGTTTTATTTCCCTACTCGCCTCCTGTGATTAATTGTTGTCGTAAGTGTATATTGTATATATCTACATTAGGATGCATCGACTTGTTCAAGATGAAAAAACTTGGCAAATAAAATTTCCAATGAACCCATAGTTTTATAACTACAATATTGAGCTTCCAATTTTCGACGAGAACATTTGATTTTTGATCAATTTCATTAAATTACCTATACAAGTTTTGTAATTATGTTATAATGGTACACAAAAGTTCTCGGCGAAAATCGGAAGATCGGTTTGGATTTTAGAGCTATGGTTTTAATTTAAGACAATGTTCCGTACGTTTCTTCTATACGCTTAGCCGAAAATAAAATCTATACACCCTAATGTAGATATTTCACTATATATACCAACAAGGAATGAATATTTGGTATCTAGTTGGCTTTAGAGACTAATGTAAGATTACATAAATTATTCGGCCAAACATCGAGCTATATATAAGATGTAAGCGTCAAATTATTATAGTAATATTATATTCAATATGGGCAATGTATTAGTAACCTAATTAAAAATCTATTTTTCGTCATATTTTTAATTTCTTGTAAACAATTTTTATTTCCTAACTTGACTTAAGTTGTTATTCTTGTTGGCACAGTTGGACTTACTTATATCGTCTCATGAAACATTATACATAGGATCCTACACTGAATTTGCAAAAAAAAAAAATAAGGCATAGAATCAGTAGAAAAAAATATGGGTTGTAAAGCCACAATCGATATGTGCTGAGAACATGCCTTCTTTTGTAGACGTTCGAAGTAAATAAATTAAATCCGAACGATTTTCGAACGTAAAATTACAACAACATCAGTATTTAGAGAAGTGAAAACATAACTGCATAATTTTCTGTGTTCCTACACTTATGGATATCCCATTTCATGGTGAGAATACTCGTAAACTGCGAAGTAGGGTGGCTAATACGTTGGCCAAGCATTCAGCTTGTAGTGCAAGTTGTCCAGCGCCGAGTGGACCGATTTGTACGCATACTAGTTCTCTGAAACTGGATGCCACATCATGCACTTTGAGCACGATGTTTCGAGTCTGTAGAGGTGACGAAGTGTGACGTGTCATATCTTGTGTGAGTTCGGTGATACGTCGGATTGCTGTGAGACATGAAGTGAGGTGTTCTGGTAACGTAGATAAAGTCATATCCGACATGGCTACAACTAAAAATTTGGATGCAGTTACCAAGACTAACGTTTGCTCGGTTAGTTCATTGCGCGCCCGCTGGAATTTATCCTCGTCAATATTGGCGCCACCACCAGCGAATTGCGCTGCTGAACACTGAGCGGCTACTTGATCTAGTTTCACCAACAGTCCTGCCATTGCTATATCGGTTTTGGCCAACAGCGCTTCGCTGTCAATAACATGTCCATTTTTTATAATATATTTTTCACTGAATTTGTGTGATATGTTAGGATTCAATGGTACGGCGACTGGCCCAGGATTTTGAAGTTTTCGTGTGACATGTGGAGAGCATACCAAGGAGAGTAGAGGACGTTTATCAGTTGCTGGATTCTGCAGGTTGGTCGAGGGGTGGTCACTGTTGGATCTTTGAATACCATTGGATGGCGGGGTACTGGGATGATAATGTTTTAATTTGCTGGAATACTTTGAGTTAGGGTTGGGCGCTAGAAGAACGCGTGGAGGCGTAAGTGGTGGAACTGGTAAATCACTTCCATTGAAGGAACTGGTTACAGTTAGTATATTTCGTAAAGTGGTACGGTTGGTGGTTGGTGGTATAGGTGGTTTTTTCGGGGCTTCACTCACCGAAGGAGTGGAGCAATTTTCCTCAACGCGACTCGAAATACAAGCTCTTGGTGGTAGTGTTGGCGGCTTTCCCTCGAAAGATGTTGTTTCCGGTAACGAAACAGTTTGTTTCGCTTGCTGGGATGCATCAGGAAGGCTTTGCTGTTTCTTTGGGGAAAAACGTTGAATTAACTCTGCGCTTTTAGGTGGTCGTAAAGGGGGTGTTGGTTTATCCATAGATTTTGAACGGGGTGGTGGCTTCAGATCTATTTTAGGCGATTCACGTTGATTTTCACTACACTCTTCCTTTTTAGACTTCGGACAACATGAGAACTTGCCTTTTCGTTCAACTGTTGCGTACTCGATGACATGACCAACCCCACCCATATTGAACTCTTGTAGTTTGTGTGACTTTGGTGATCTATTTGCATCAATTCGAGTAGACCAGTTGGCATTATACATTTGATTTGTTTCCAAAACAGAATTACTGTATACATTTTCAGTTGGTTCATTTGATATACGTTTACTCTCATTTGAGTTTTCAAATTCATCTAGATTAGGTGGTGGTGGGATAATAAAAGACATTATCTCTTCCGGTGTTAATTCCTTTGCTGGAGTTGCTTTTTGAGTCGGAGGAGCAACAACTACTTTCGCTAGAAATTTATCTAAATCGCCATCCACATCGGACATTGTTACTTTTTTTGATCCATCACCGAATCCTTGAGGTGCTGCATTTAATAAGGAAATAGTATCTAATTCATCAGGAGTACGGGGGGGTGGAATAGCTCGTAGATCAATTAAGTCGCCATCAGTTTCGATAAATGTGTCCGCACGAATTTCAAAACCGTAAATTTTTGATAGTTTTTTTGCAGCAATATCAGTATCGTGGTTTTCATCTTCAACGTTGCTTATCTCTTTGAGTTGCTTCAAGTATTCTTTCAAATTATAATCTTTGGTATCCGGACTAAAATTGTTGCCGTCAGGACTGTGTAAACCAAAGCTACTGCGATATGCTAAATTTTGCTTATGGCCAATTCTCGCTTCATTAGAGCAAAGCATTACTGGTCGACGAGTTGTGGGTGAATTTGTTGGGGAGTTAACTGATTCGGAATCGCTCTCGCTTTGAGAGAAATCGGTGTTTGCTTGCAAATTGCTGAGTAGTTGCCCGAAATTATTAAATTTACGCTCAGGACGTGGACTATATGTCGCATTGATACTTGAAATGTTCATTGTTAGATCCTTCTGGTTGCCACCAATAGAGTTTAAGCTCTGGGTTATACCATTTAAATCCTGGTTTATCGTCTCTGCCAATAGCACTAAGGAATCGCTGTGCTTTAGCGCGCCTGGGTGAGGGGTATCCTCCGTTGATGACACTTTACTGCTGTTTATGCTCTCACAATCGCTGTCAAACTCTATTGCACTGCCAATTTTATTTGCACTTTGCTCCGTGTTCAACAACTCATTTTGCCAAGAACTCATGCGTCCATAAAAGTTGCAATTAACCGTGCATTTCTGCCGAGCAACGTCCTCTTGAACCAATTCTCTTTGTTCATTTAAATACTGTTCAGAGTTCTCCACCATCTTCTGCATTTCATGAACACGCCGTAGCACTTCATTTTTAGCCTCAATGAAAGCATTTGTGTTTGAACAGTTCGATCGATCACAATAATTACTACCACCCCCACTACTGTCGCTCATACCAGAATCTTTTGCTTCCTCCAGTAATTCTGTTGCCATAACACTATGGATATCCAAATCCATTGAAGCATTGCTGACAAATGGCACGATCTTTGGTTTTTGGTTAGCATCGCTAATGATTGAAGAGTTCATGCTGCGATCACAGTGGCTATTGTTTGTATCAGTTTGGCCAAACAGGTCTTGATTTTGGTTTCCAGATAAGATTACCTTTTTCTTTGTTGGATGATATGGTGGAGTCATGAGGAAATTTATGCTGTGAGCTCTATTGTGAAATGGCAACAAATAACTCCAAGCTGCCGGCAGTACAGTGTGTTGTGCTAAATACGACGGCGCATTATCTTCAATAAATTGTTCACGTTCTCGTTCGACAGGGAGTTTCTTTCCTAAAATTTAAATAACGTTGTTTTTGCATAACTACATACAAACGTTAAATGAAATACCATACCTGTTAGTAAACGATGATACCCAGCCAAAACCAAAGAGAATTCACATGCATCGCGGTCCTCCATCGAAAATTTGACTAACTTGTCTCCCTGCATGAAAATAACTACATTGCATGTCACGTCATCTTCCCGACTGACAATAATATGGCTAAAGTCCTCAATAGCTGATATGGGTTGAGGCTGTGGGAAGTAAAATAAATGGTTATATCCATGCAATTAAAGGGTATTTTAACAAGAGGTTTCTTTTTAAATCTACCCTCATTTTTTAACTGTAATATAGCAATTGACAGTTGGAGTGTTCTTTTACTTTCCCAGTAAGGATTGGCAAGTAACTTTTGTTTTAAGAATTCAGCATCTTAGCTCCCTCTTAATCACCTTTTCCATTCCAAACTTACCTTTCTGCCTTTTTGTTTTATTAAAGTAGTTCACGGAACAACGTGTTTATTAATGTCCAAAACCAGTATTGTTAACTTTGAAACGATCGCAGAAGGTCGGCATACATAAAAAACTTATCTTAAAGGTTTACAAAGTCCAGCTGACTAAACTGTATCTTCGCTACTTTGTAATTTATAATTTTAATTGAAACCTCTTCTTGTTGAAAATCCCTGATTATAAGTGTTTCGCTAGTTTTAGTGTGGTATTATCTAGATTAGAGCAATACATGCTAGTCCTTTAACAACTGTGTTCTGATGTTATTGTCCGAAGCAAAAGACGAACGAATCTTCAAATCTAAGAGTGATCGATGTTCACTAATATGCTTTGTAATTCTTAAAGTAATCTTAATTTCTAATCCTGCAAATGAATCATGTATAATTAACGTTCGTGAAATACAATAAAAATATTATATATTTTTGATGGCTTATTTCAGGGAATATTCACCCACATAGTAGTGTTGGAGAAACTAAGCATGTTATGCAAAATACACAACCAAAATTTATTAAAAACATTTACCGAGAAAATGCTGGTTTTATTTACTTGCCACATTTTGTAGCGGAAAATGTTAGAGCTGCTTTTATAAAATTTTTTATTTTGATTACGAATTCGTAGATAAAAAGTTTCTATCAGCACCAGATTTTGAAAAAAAAAACGTGGTCAAAGTGTAAAAAAATGCAATTTTAGCAATATTTCACTAGTTCTGGATTCAATTAAAGTCCAAGTAGAAAATTCTATCACATTTTGCTTAATTGCAGCTCAATAATTGACTATAAGCGACCTCGAGGTCAAAGTGCAGCGATGCTGGTTTCAGTGATCTTAGTAGAAAGTTTAAGCTTAAATTGGCAAACCGATTTAAAATTTGTGTACTGCTGATTGAGATATTTCAGTACACATATGTTATTCGTGATGCCCTCATAGTTTTGTTTTCAGATTATTCATAAACTGTTCCTCAAAGTTTTACATTAAGACCTCCGTTAGAATCGCTGAAAAAATTAATTCTTGCCCGTTCAAATTTCGTTCCATTCACATTTTAAGTTCACATAAATTAAAAAGATCAAACACACTCGATGTGAAAAAGCAGTTTTTTTAATTATTTAATTTTTTAATTTTTTAATTAATTACTGATTAAGATTAATATACAGCAGAATCTGCTAAGCTGGCCACTTAAACGAAAAAGGCACTTAAGGGAAAAATGTGATGTATAGATGAAAATGAAATGAAAAAATGAAAACGAGTGTTTCAAAAATTACCAAAATAAAAAGAAAATTACCAAATAATTAAAAGTAATTTTTGCATTTTTTTTACCTAATTACACAGGAATGACACCAAGCTAGTAATGATAAAACAAATTGCTATAAAACCGCATCAAAAGCAATCGTTTTAAACGAAAACATTTTTTATTGATAGAAATACTTACAATCGAATTTCTCGCGCTGGATATTTGACTCAAACCAAATCGTGGGCTAATAAGTAAAACACGCTCGACTCCTTCTCTTTGGTTTGTACTAAAGCATTTAGCGCCGTAGCTAGGTAAGCTTGCTATAATATCTAAGTAGTGCAATTTCGCCTAAGAAGAAATTATGTAAATTAATATAGATATATTTTGGATGTTAATAACTATTTTACCTGAAGCTGTGTTAAAATCTTAATTGATGATCCTGTCATCTCCGCATTTAATTTCAGAAAGTGTGATATTAAGCGTCTTAGCTCTTTTCGTTTCATTCCTTCGAATAGGGATATGGGCACAAATCTTTCCAAACCGAACTCCCGCCTAAAACGATAACGTGCGATTACATATTTTTTCACAAATGGGAAAACCAATATATGTGAGAGACTAAGGTCCAATCGTAATAAGTACGAAAAATTATTATATATCTACATATTCCTTTTTTTCTTTTGAGTTTATTTTTAAATTACATGCTTCTGCAGATGGCATCCAGTTTTACTTATCTGGACCTGTTAGTCAAGCCGACCGCCTTTGTGATAATGTTAATGTGGCGCTATCCACAATCTCCAGATGGGCAAGTGACCATGGTCTTTATTTAAATTGTACTAAATCTTGTGTGTTACCAATATTTAATAAAAACCAAAGGCTTCAATTTCTTACCTCTGCTTTTTATTGAAAAAGAGCCTATAAAGACATATCGCAAAATACCTAATTTAGGTTTTGCTATAAACTCTAGTCTCACTTGTACTGATCATGTAAACAAAGTAGTAAGTAAGGCATATGTCACACTGAGGAATCTACGGCAATCTGGATTCTATACCCCCTTGCAAACAAGACGTTGTCTTGCTTTACAGCTAATTATCCCAATTATAACTTATTCTGATCTGATATATAGTAAGCTGCATAGTAGCTCTGCACTTGGAAATCTCCTAACTATCTCTATGATAAGTTGTGGTTTACCAAATCTGCCCACATATTAGACCTTATTGTCTCTCAGTTTAACTCATTGGTATCAGCAAGGCTGTTTTTCGTTAACGCTATCCGCATTTGGAACTCTAACCCTGCCAATATCAGAAAGCAGATAAACAAAAGCAATTTTAGAGAATCTATCTATAATTACTTCAGTACTTAGCCTTTAATTGATATTCCATCTTTCATTATAGTCCTAATTTATTCATATTTTTATAACTAATTTCTTTGTTAAAACATTGTTAACTCGATATTGCTTAGGTGGCTATTACAAACCTGTCATTTAATTTATAAGTTTTATTGCTTATTTATGTACATACGTACTGCTTATTACTTATTACATACTTTAAGATCTGTTATGTCTTGTTATTGTGACTCTGAAATTTGTTGTACTAAGAGATTTTTATATCTTATTGTACTAATTTGCCCTAATAAATAATGAATGAATATTCAATATATGTATGTACATATATACATATATATATCAGAGGAGTATGAATGGATGACGCCCATAAAAGAAATTTAATTATTTTAAAGCAACTGAAAAAAGTAATATTATTGAAAATGATTAGTAGATTTATGTATGTCCATAGAAAATATGATAACAAATACTTTTTTATTATTGTATAATTTTAACTTCATTACTATTCGGTGCAAACCGTTTTTGAACCGAAGCACCCGTTTCTTCGAACCCTTTTTATTTTGATATTTTGAAACCACTTCAAAAATTGTTTCGGTTCGGTTCATAATAAAAACACACTACAACATTTTTCTAGTTTAGTAATGCTCAACTTTGATCAAAAGTAAAACATTTATGGTAAATCTGCCAAACAAACAAAATAAAACTGGTCAAATATATGTATGTATCCAAAATGGGTTTCAAACCTATCAAAGTTTATGAAAACTTTTTTAATTTCGCCCTACACTGTATTCAAAACCAACAGATAATACATATTTGTTCTACAATACAATATTTGAAGATGAAGTAACACGACGCATTGCTAAGGGAGCCGATTTTGTTAAGAGGTAGCAAGAACACGGTTTACTGACCAAACCTTGCATCGGTTTGCAGCCCCGGTTAAAAGTTCTACATGTAAGTACAATGTACTCGGGTATTCATAGACGATGCTTAAGAGCAATTTTCTGCAAGAAATACCCCTATGAAAAAATGGCACATATGAAATTAAATATTGTGCAAATAAGGTTTTAGTAAAGAACGGGCAAGTATTTCCCAATTTTTTTCACGCGTAGACATATATGAGATTACCATAAAAATTACTCCAAGTTTTACGCTTTCCAAATTCATTGTGTTTTCCTATTTAAAAAAAATACTTCTCACTTGGGCTTCTTAAAACATAAAATAAAACAACAAAACAACTGATTCTATCTGTCTCAGATGAAAATATAGAAGAAGAGTATTTGTATACATGATATGAGGAATGCGAAAAGGAGAAAATTCCCCAGAAGTTTCTACTCAGAATCTGGACGGCGATCTTCTGTTTTTATTGATAAAACACCGGTTTTACTTTTAATTGGATTCTTTATTTATTTTTTGATCGAATTCGGAACGGAAAAAACTCTTCTCTCTAATTTTCATTTAATCTAATCCGCATTTATCTATATAAAATAAAAGATTTATAGTCAATGTACGGACCAACATCGAAAATTCATGTTCTCGCCTATGCAAAATCTGTTAAATTGAAAACTATTATTCGCTGAAGTTGGAGGCATATTTTGTCATCTATTTAGATTTAAAAATCTTTCGTCGCAAATATTTCTATACTTAGTAGATCAAGGAATCTTAAATCTCAAAAGTTTGTGCAAAGTGTCAGATCGAGCACTTTAACTTGATATATCTTTTCTCTGGATGATTAGTAGATCTCTGGGAATAAGTGGCTTGCTTTAAAATAATATATATGTACATACATACATACATACATACATATGTACATAGATACGAATAGTATGTGGATGTATTGTTTGGTGGCATAAAGTATAGATATCTTTTACTATGAAAGACATTTGTGTTTAAAAAGTATATTTGGACATAAAATATACTATTAATTTAGGTAAATATTTTTCCTTCATTTGAAAAAAAAAAATCACTTACTTTTATTTATATTAATTGTAATTTCTAATAATTTTTCGCATCCTCGATACTTACTACAACGGCGTACTAGTGCAGAGTTGTTTTTATTTAAAATTTAACTTACTCAACAACCTTAACGGTCAATTTCGTCGGGGAAACGTTATTTGCCAAGGCATGCTGATGCATTTGTAAGGCGGCTAGTCTCAATGCAATCTCCGGCTGAAGTTCTGGAGCAAATCGCTCTTGAGTAACATCATTACAGCACTGCATATACAAGTAATCTAGTGCGTTGAGATCCTTCTGCGCCAAATCAGCCGCGGATATTGGCACAAAAGTTACCCGGAATAGGCATCGCAGCTTATGGGCACCTGGCCGTGCAGCGATCTGAAATATTGAAAAAATACTGATATTCAACTAAAAAAAAATTTGTATAAAATATATTTACGCGTGCAAGTGATTCCTCAGGATCTAGCAGTGTGAGTTTATTTCGCTTTAAACTTTTAACATGCTCCAGTACGAGACTGAATATTTCGCCTGTGGATAGGCACAACTTGTCCAGAAGTGAACCCACCACATCCTTTTAGTTAAAGATCTTCGATTATTTAAATTCCAATTCAGATTTAGAGTAATATATGTATATGTATATATACCTGCACAGAGGTGGTCGCATCGTATTTGAATGATTTTGTTTGGCCATTTTCCAAGAATACTTTTAACACATTTGCCATCGGTGGCACACAAATGTCACCCAAAGAGAACGCCGACGCCTTTTGGTTTATTAAATAGGATAATAATTATTCAAATGAAATGGTCTTTGTGTACACTAGATTATATTATATTTAAATAATTTATGAAATATGCATGTATGTACATATGTCTTCTTACTGGAAACAATGGTGAACCATTTACACAGACGCTCTCGGCAAATCGTACTCGACTTGGTCGCGTTCGTAATTTTGCACGCTTCCCCGCTGAAAGGAGAGTGGATTTACGTCCGGGTATAAGGTTGTGAGCCGGTTGACACACCATCAAAGTTACTTGTGAGTCACAAGCTCGGACCAGCTGGATAACGTGATCACGTGGGGCCTCCTTGACATCCTCTCCGTTTACGACAAGAATTTGGTCACCTGGTTGAAGCTTTTTGGCAACAAGTTTTTAAGATAGAGTTGAATTTACTCAGTACACTTAGTTACCTTGTTCATACTAGGTCCACCATCTGTGACGAAACGTACTATCACTGGCCGTTCACTGCCAGCAACAAAGCCAAAGCCTTGAGTAGGACTACGCTGAAGAATAACCAATCTTGGCTCTGGTGGATTTTCGTCCCACCGGACACTTTCAGGAGCCTCATATGTTGATGTTTTGTTTAAATGGCTTAGAAAAAAATAAAAAAAATGATGAATGAACATACATATACAATTTTTTTGTTTACATACTTAATGTAATATGACTGCCCTTTCGAATTTACAGCTCTTTCCCAACCATATGGCAGCTCTTCGCTCTTGCTCCAATCTTCACAGGAGGGTAACCAGCCGGATGTTTGTGAAACATGACTTGTTTAAAAAATAAAGTGATAAGTTTCAAATATTTATTTAAAGTAGATAGGATAACTATTTTTCATATTTCAGCCTAAAAAAGGATTAAAAGTATTGCATGCTACGAGTATATGACCACTTTGCAAGCGAAAGTAAATTTTATGAAGTTAATGAAGTGAACAATATTGTCTTTTGAGGTAGCAATATGACCAAAGTTGCAATTAATTTTGCTTCAAATGAAATCATTCATGTGCAACCACTCACTAACATAGTACAGTTAAGCATAATATCAGTTCACGGCACCAACTCAAACAGTATTTAGACTCTATTGCAAAATTAAACATATCACATCATACAGTAGCTAGCCCCTGCTTTTCCCCCTTTGCAGGTTGCATTTTATGCACAATAATTGTATGATAATCAAAAGTAATCGTCCGTTTGTACTAAAAGCATTTTAAATTTTTGTATATGCATTTAGCCACATGTGGGGCAAGCGATCCACTTTCGTGAAAAGTATCAGCACCTAACGATTTTTGCAGTACTTAGTATGCAAATTATTTAACTTGACGCCAATGACCCAGTTAGCTTAAATACGTAATACCCGAAATGTGGCTGTTAAAAATCGCGTCGCGTCAACATGACCAAGGATCATTGGCGCCGTGTTAAATAAATCAAAAATGTTTGAAAACTCCCCTTCATCTGAAAGCCAAAAACTACTATATAAACTTAAAGAGAACAATCGCGTGCTTTAAATAATATACATATGTACATTAAAATCCGTTTTTATAATTTTTTTGGTCATATCTCAAAATGGGCAATGTCATAATCGTAATGTGTATATGAATATGTATATGTACAATCATATTTAAAGCTATCATGTTTTTGAATTACATATATGGGTTACATATCCATTCTAGATGCCCCAAAACCTGCACCTTATTTCAAAGCTAAACTTAAAATATGCAACAGTGAGGCCCTAAGAACTTTCGCTTATTCGTCTAACCTACCTAAATAGCAAATAGTTTTTTAATACAATCAGAAGATAATTACTTTCTAAATAACATTTCCGCCCAATTACTGCCTATATATATTTCTTTTCTGTTCTATTTAATCACTCTTTTATAAAGAGTACCTAAAATCTTATCTTATGTACTTCTTACGAATAAAAGTTTCTATGTTTGGATGCATTACGGGCAATCAACGAGTACTGTATGGATTTGTATGAAATTTTTGTACACCGGCTATATTTTATCTACGTATAAATCCGATAGGTGGCGCATGAGAAAAGATCACGTATGTGCATATGTGCATATTGGTTACGTAGAAGGAAAAGATTTTGACACAAAATAAAATTAGTAAGGCACAGCGGCGCAAGCTGTTGTTAACTAGTACTTACATACATACAGATATATCTGCATAATAAAATTTTTGTAAGCTTTTCTTAATTGAAAAGGACTTGGTGTAATAATTGTGTATTTTTACCTTTCTTATTCTGAATAAGTGCATGAATAAACGATCGAGTAAACCAAAGGTATGCTCGTAGCCTCGAAGTTCACTATAAGCCCTAGAAAGTTCAGCCTCTTGCAATAACTCGTACAATAAACATATAAAAATATCTGTTTTTTTACCATAACTGGGAGAAATTACATCGAAACGAAATACAGAGTTGTTTGGGGTAGGCCGATCTAAACAGGGTTAGGCTACTACAACAACAACAACAACAGAATTCATTCAAATCGTAAGACTTGGCGAAACCACAACATTTAGTAAGCCTGCCTAAAACTCATAGTATTAACCCTCTGTACACGAGGAGGCGCATAGCACACCACAGCAGTTGAAAATTCAGAATAATTTTTAAATAATAAAGACGGGCGAGTTCGTTTTCTCAGCAGCTGTAAATGCCGCATTGCCGTACCGATCAGCGTAATCGATTTAGTCCGGCGTTCTTCTCAAAAAGCATAATAAGTACAAATAAAACACCTTCATAACTCGTGCTTCTTATTTTTTACAGCTAATTGCGCAAGGAAGTCGCCTGGTTTTGATTTATAACTACGACTTTCTTCCAAAAAACACGCAACTTAGTTGTCATGAGTCACCTTAATGTGCGCACTTAATATAATTTACAGGCATACTACATGCATACGTATCTACAAAAATACCAATTTGTTTAGCATTGTATATCTTTAACTTACTTGCAATAATATAATCGGCCCTCTTTGGCCAAATGTACGGTCCAGTCAACCTTCAGTTTTTCTTGAACTTCTTGCAAATGTCGATCGATTTCTTCCCAATTCCCAGCATTGCCCAAAACTGAAACAGCGGCCTCCGCCACTACAGTCGAATTGTTTAACAAAGGTGGATAACCGGAAAAGTCTTTGGTATGCACGCCACAACTGGATCCATTTTCACTTTGACTACTGGGTGATACGGAATGTGTACCCGCTTCAGATTTAGCCGACTCTGCTGTGGTTCCCACCAAAACTGTTGTGAGTACCTTTTCCGATTTATTTGTTGCGTCAATTGCCAATTGGGGAGATGATATTCTTGAAAAGGGTTGCGGCTGTTGTGCGGATGCTATAGGGAGAATATCGCTATTTGAGCGCCCCGAAGGCAGCAACATCATTGAAGATCATTCGCTACTGTTGGATAAAAGTATTTAAATAGATATAAATAAGTATTTAATTGAAATGACTTTGCGAAACATGTTAACTATTACACATTACTCTGAGGCCCACTTGCGGCAAATCAAGAGTTAAATTTTTAAATAAAGAGATAAGTAGCTAGCTTAAAGTTAAATTTGTAATTTCATAACCCAGACACTGTCTAGCATTATATACATAAATCCAGTAACCGGGGCTAGGTACATTTTTTTTTTTTTTTGATATTTTCTTTGAATTTTATAAATTCATTAAAATTTAAAATCAAAACAATATTTGGGGGTTCTAGTAAAGCAACGCAATGCTTGGTATGTTTGGTATCTAATCTCGTTTAAGTGTTGGTTTCGCTTTGCCAAAGCTCTGTTAAAGGAGATGGAGCCGACGTTAACGATGGCATCCTCATTATTGTCGAATAAGCGATTCATTTCTAAATTTTCCGTTTATTTAAAAAAATTGTTTCACAAATAAATAAATAAATATATAATCTTTTTCCTCGCTAGTGGGTCTAATAAATTCTAATAATATAAATTCAGCTCTGTGGAATAGATATGTGTATTTATTAGTTATAATTTTTTCTCGGATAATTTAATTTTTAAGATAACTGAACCGTCGTCGGAAATAATAGGCCGTTTCATCAACTCGCCATATCAGTTTGGTACGAGTTCGAAAATGTCGAAATGTATCGTAAAAAAAAACTAAAAGGTAACTCCACTTCACTTATTTTACTTTTTTTTTAATAAATAACGAACGATTCCGGTATTTAAAAAAAAAAATTAGTAATCCTAAAACTATCGAAATGCCGCCACTAGCCGCGAGTTTTGAAACATTTTTGATGAGGCCGTTGATGGAGCATCCTAATGTCAGTAAATGGCAATAATTTGTTCGGACCACAGTATTTACAGTACAGTATATCTTTGTTATAAGCACTACCCAGTTATGAGTACTGGGCAACAAGTTCATTTAATTCCCGCAATGAACATTTTTGAATCTACTGTATAAACCACTCAAATTTTGTTTTAAATTTATTTGTATGTATTACCAAATTTTGTACACTTTCATAGACAAATAAATTCCTTAATTTAATTAAATTAATAATACTGATCAACTTTATGGGTTCGTGCCTCCTTATTTTCTTATTTTACATTTGGATAAAAGCATACGTAGCACTTTTAGTATACTCGTATATTGTATTCAAAGGCAATATCTTGCTTATACATACATATGCGGGATGTCCTAAAAGGCACTGCAAGTATATGACCACTGAATTTGGCGTATGTTCAAAGGTGCTTATATCTAAGAAATACTGTGATCAAAACAACGCTGCTTATGTATGAATATACATACCTACATTCATATAAATATATCGCAAAACTAGAACACTCGAAGTTGTTTCTCGTCATTGCAGCTTAAGTGTAAATATGGAGTGTCGTTCTTTGCTTAACAACTCATCAAAAAGAGGTTCGTTACAATTCTTACTCCGTAGGATATTTCATACTTTAACACATTTTCAATTACAATTGAAGCCAGGTATTTGTATATACATACATACATACATACATATGTACATATATCCGTATGCATATAAGAATGTATATATACGATTTCAGTGACTGATTATTTATCTTACTTTCTAATAAAAAAAAAATTCGGGTGATAGAGGATCTTTTAAAAAATATTAAATATATGTACATACATAGATACACAATATATGTACATAAATATCCGTGTGTATTTCTGGCATAAAAAAACTTCTCCCAACAAGCATTTGCCGTTCATAGTCGGCCTAAAACTGTAATGTTACAACATCATCAAGACCCAGGCCACAAATTATAGGAGAAGTTCGTCCAAAAATCGAGCTATTTGATTTAAGCGTCAAATTATTATTATTATTTTGTAATTGGGCTTGTCTGCAAAATTTACCGCACTTTTTAATTTTGCAGCGAATACAAGGTGACGACAAAAGCACTTCCAAGGTGTATCCATAGAAAGTGATAGCAAGATATACAAGGCGAATCCGCTGTGTATTTTGTTTGTGTAATTTTGCGTGTGAAATGTCAAAATCTGATTTCGCCTACTATTGCTCATGTATTTTGTTAGTGTATTTTGCCAGTGAAATGTCAACAACTGAATTCGCCCAGTTTGCTTATGTATTTTGTTTGTGTAAACAAAACAACCTAGCGAATTCAGAGAGAAGAACAAGCATTCAGCTCATAGGATGCTATCACCTTGTATGGATTCGCCTTGAGCACTTCCGTTACTTCGTACTTGCTTCGTTTGACAGAATGACGTAGCAGGAGGTTCTGAGTGTTTGTTTACGAATACAGACTGAGAAACACAGATTGTGACACGTGTTGTTTATGATAAACGTTAATTTTCAAATATTTGTGTAAAACTATCTTAAAAATAAATAAAATTAAGTGCCGCGTTTTGAATTGTGCAAGCAACAGCAAAAATAAAGATAGAAAGTGCAGTTTTTTGTGGCTGTGCGTGCGTGTGTGTGCGTGCAATTCTTTGTAATTGCTTTGTTACACGTCTATTCTGCACGTTACCGGAAATTTTGTAACCGGCAAATTTTATTACCGAAAAATGTTACCACTTCTTGTAACCGGCATTCTTGCACATTGGTAACGATGTCAACAGAGTAAAACTCACCATACGGCGTTAGCTTTGGTGTGGTGTGAATTTGAACACAAATTTTACAAGCGAATCACAATGGAGATGAACAAGTGAGTGCTTTACTAAAGTAAATTTAATAAATTATTATAATATAATTAATTTTTATTTGCAGAAAATACGCAAGGACAACCCAGCAGCAATTACGCTGGTATGTAGCCTTCGTAAAGGACCGTCCGGAGCTGCTCCAAGGCAAGAACACCCCAAAGGCACCGAAATTGCTGAGTAATTTGTGGCAGGAGATTTCTACAAATCTGAACGCAATGGTGGGGCCATCTAGGAGCTGTGACGCTTGGAGAGAGGTAATTAACATTGTATGCATGTTATATGTTTTAATTAAAAATCGTGCTTGAAATAGAGTCTCCGAAACTGGCGCAAACAGCTGAGGGCTCGTGCACGCAAAGCTAAGGCGGAACAAAACACCACGGGTGGTGGAAGGAGTCTCGTTCCGGAACTCACCGACTTTGAGCAGCATGCCCTTGAAGTATTTGGGATGTCCGCTATTGAGGGGCACTCAAATATAGTACTTGGGTTTCCGGTAAGCAAAAATGAAACACGTACATACATTCACGTACGAATATTTATTTTAACATTTTTCTTCATAAAGGCTGAAAACGAGGAAAATAATTCATCGCCAATTTTAGAGGTCGTGCCTGCTGATTGCATAGCATTATCTCCTACGTCGCTGGATGACATTATTGAGGTGTCTGCAGATATAAACCCTTCCCATTTTGAAACAAACATTGAAGCGCCCAGTCCTTCCACTCCTGTGGCTCCCGTATCTCGCTCCCGAAAGAATAATTTTCGCACCGAAATTCTTAAAATGATAGAGAATGATAGAAAGGAGCGTAGGGAGGAGCAGTCGAAACTGGCCGAATCATTGAATAATTTGGGGAAGGGACTTTCTGCTTTGGCTGGTGCGGTTCATGAACTGGTAGAACTGCAGAAGCGCCAGCAAAATTTTTGTAATTTTTTATATGTAATTTTTTATACTCTTATTTTTTTTTTAAATGAAATGTGATATTAAACCAAGGAATTTAATGAATTTAAACAAATTTCCTTTCATAAAGGAATTTATCCTAGAATTAAGGTTTTTATATAAAAAATTTTATACTCTTTAAGCTTTTAATATGAAATGTGATATTAAACCAAGGAATTTAATGAATTTAAACAAATTTCCTTTCATAAAGGAATTTATCCTAGAATTAAGGTTTTTATATGTAATTTTGTATACTCTTTAAGCTTTTAAAATGAATTTAAATGTGATATAAACTGCCCTTTTTACCTTAAATAAAACCAATGAATTTAATGAAGTTAAAAAAATTTCCTTTCACTTTTATTGACTCCAGATGAGAAATGGTTATAATCTATAAATGGTTAATTAAATTCCGTCGTACTCTTTCACCCTCGCGGTGAAGTTGGCTGCTGTTTGTGTTCAGAGGATTTATGTCCAGGTCCTCACTTTCCTCTTCCAACTCCACTTCATCATTTGGACATACTTTGACCAACATATTGTGCAAAATGAAGCAACTACTTATTATTACAGTTGCCACTTCAGGGCTGTAATGCAACGTACGGTGCCGTGATAAGCAACGAAAACGTGACTTAACCACCCCAAATCCTCTCTCTACAACATTACGTGCTTTGCAGTGCATTTTATTAAACTTCTCCTCCTGGGGAGACGCTGGCTCGGCCAAGGGGGTAATTAACCATGGCTCCAGGGGATATCCCTGATCTCCAAGGAGCAAACTACCTCTCTGCGTTCTTATAAATGAAAGCACCTTTGAAGTTGTCCAAATGCCAGAGTCATGGCAGGACCCTGGAAAATTGGCATTAATGGCCAGAAACCGCAAATTGTCATCACACACAGCTTCCACATTGATACTGTAGTAACCCTTTCTATTCATGTACAGGCTGCATGGGTTTCTTGGATCATTTTTCGTCGGACAAATAAGCGCCACATGAGTACAGTCAATTGCGCCAATAACTCCTTTCAATCCGAACTTCGTATAAAACCTTGAAAGAAAGCATTGTACCATAATTCAACTACAGAAATATAATTTTGACTTTTGTATAATATACCTAGCTTTTATAGCCAATTGCTCCTCATTTGTTTTTGGAAAGGTCACTTCCGATGACTTAATTTGCACGATCAAGTTGGTTATGTACTTAATTGCTCGGGAAGCAGACGCCTGACTAACTGGAGCGTAAATATTGTTCGCGATACATTTTTGGTACGAACCATGTGCCAAGAAAGTGAGGCAGCAAAAGAATCTTACCACAAAAGGTAGAGAAGTTCTTTGACGATCATTTGATGAAAGTTCTTCTATGAGCATCCTGCATGCTTCTTTCGGCATTCGAAAATGCTGTTTAAAAATTTCGTTTGGTAAACTAAATGGATCGCTGTTTTCCCGAAGACTTTTCAGTTGCTGTCTACGTAGGGATATTTCATCATCCTCCTCATCAGTCAGCAGTAACATTACCAAAGAAGTCGCCATTATGTTTTTAATATTGAAAACTCGTATTCCAACCGGTTTAATAAAAAAATCAACGTTTGATACTTCACTACCCTTTAATTTATTACAAAAATGTAAATAAACGTCAGCTGTTTTCTAGTTGTTACCACCTAGTGCGGTGGTAATAAAATTTTCCGGTAATAAGAACGTGCAGAATACCAAAAGGGTTTAAAAGTTGCCGGAGGTTTTTATTACCGGTAATAAAAATGTTGTTACCAGTGCAGAATAGACCTGTTAATGTCAAATTATCACCCTCCTTTTTTCATTATTCTTGGCAGAGAATTTCTGTGACGTGTACGCTGCCGGCGTTGTCGTAAAAGCAAAAACAAAATGTATTTAAATTTTGACAACTCTTACGCAGAAACAAAAACAAAATACATAGGAATTTTGTAGTTGTATGTATTTATAACACCACCTTGAATGGATTCGCCTTGAATATGAAAGAATAATAATTTAATATAAAAAATTCGGCCAACTGTAACTGTGTCGATGTTGGTTCGATGACGTCACCGGTTTTCGTCACATTGCATCAATAAACCTTGGATTCAACTCTACACTAAATGTACAAATATTAAATTATATGTATAATTTAAGTTTTTAAACTATAAACTATGATGAGCCCATATGGTTCCATAAAAACGATTTCAGTATATTTATTTATACATGCGTATGTATATATGTACTATATATCCATATCTCATAGAGAGAAGTATTATTCGAAACTAATAAAGGTAGAATGACTAAATTCGAGGACGTGGTAATGTATATGGGACATTCCATTGTGACTGGTAGGACATTTGGCTCCAGAATTTTAACAATAGATAAATAACCAGTCTATACGATTCCTTTAAAAAGACATAAACCAACTTCCAAGTTTCATGTAATTATTATTTGAATAAATGTGGGTTGTAAAATATATAAAAAAAACAGTCTACCTTTTTGTTTTCATTCAAAATTAGACAGATAATATACATAACTATTAGATAAGGGGTATAGTGAACGTGTTTTCTTGTTTGTGAGGAGACGGTTTAATGTGCATATTTAATATATACATATGTATGTATGTATATATGTATGTATATGTTTACATTGAAAAAAAAAAAACAATCCAATTCAGTTCGGATTAAAATAAATTATTTATGCTGGCCTAGAAATCCCGTGTACCACGGTTTGAGCCTTGGTAAAGCCTAGAAAGAAAGGAGTCTGATTAATAGATGTGGTGATCTCCGAAATATCACTTCTTCCACATTCAATTTGAAAAATTGTTGCTTTTTCATAATATTCCCTAATAAGAAAATTGGCCGAAATAATATAAATTATTTACTGTTGACCAAAGTGAAAAAGCTATGTAGTCATATTATATTAAAATCTAAACATTGCTGAAAAGATCGATGTATTTTAACCAGATGACAATTTTATGAAAATTTGAGCTAAACATATATTTAATCAATAATATTAAATTTTTGATTACAATAATTTTTTTAAGTAACCGAAATCAGCTTATGATCGTTTACTTGAAAATTGAGGGGATTTATTGATCCTTCCCTTTCCATACACAAAAATACATTTTCAAATATATTTATGATAGCCACAGTACATATTAGTATACGAATGGAAACTAAAAATGAAATGATAAATCAAGTAACTCCAAGCTGAAAAAGAAATTTGGTTCGGTTGAACGTGATATTCGAAGTGTCCCACATACTTACTACATAAGTTATGTGAATGTATGTACGCACTTATTAGTAATCAACGTGTTAAGACTTGGTAATAGAAATTTATTGGATGTTGGAATTTGGATGTCAGTCCAAAAATATCGTACTTGTATGTATGTCGGGTTTTGGATGACACTAATACACTCAAAAGGCATTAAACGTAAATGTACGAATATACATGTGTATATTCAAAACTACTAATATTCTGTGAGTCGGACCTGTCACTTACATAAGTATACCTATAATGGATATATATAGTTAGACATTGTCACGATAAAACACAAAAATTCTTCTGCTGGGCAGCCAATTCTGGTCACTCTCTCTGGTTCGTTTAATCAGTCGCGTTATGAGCAGCAGAGATCAGATTGTAGCAGATTATCATTGTTATCGTTTATTAACGACTTTTTAATTGCATATATTGTGACCTTAAGGCAATTTTTATTTTATTTAACATGTGTTTATATTGTAAGTCCTTTTTCATTGCAGGGATTCAATATGGTCACATGCCATACAAATTGTTGTATGGGGAGAAGTAACCGGTTAAAACAAGTGTGTTAAGTACTGACAGCGCCAAAACTTATGAAATCGGTTAACCCAAAATATATACAGAAAAAACAAAACTAAAAATAGTAGGATGTGTAAAAAACACTCATAATTGAAAATTAAATCTTACAATTACTTCAGTACTTAGCCTTTAATTGATATCCTATCTTCCATTTTAGTCCTAATTTATTCATATTTTTGTAACTAATTTCTTTGTTAAAACATTGTTAACTCGATGTTGCATAGGTGACTAGTACACACCTGTAATTTAATTTATAAGTTTTATTGCTTATTTATATACATATGTACTGATTATTAGCTTACTTTAAGATCTGTTATGTCTTGTTATTTATGTATGTGACTCTGAAATTTGTTGTACTATAAAAGATTTTAATATCTTATTGTACTAATTTGCCCTAATAAATAATAATAATAATAATAATAATAATTTAATTTACATAGAAAGAAAAAACTACCTGAATATAGTGTGCGTTATATGTATAAGTTTTCTATTTATAAACCTCACACAAATACAAAAAGGCAAGATTTAAGAAAAGCTTAATTAATTAACAATATATGATTTTTATTTACTTACATTTGATATGCAAAATTAAGTTTGTGAATCTAATATATGTACATACATACATATATGGAATCAAAAATATTGGGAATGGGTGTGGCATCACCCAACTTAGCTCAAATAGGTATATCTCCAAAACCTCTTTGTCAGATTTTACCTAATTTCGTACAAACTTTACTTTTCCAGTCAGAAAGCACAATTTCTAATTTAGGAAATATCAAAATTTTCAACATTTTACCAAGTCGTAGCGAATTCTTTCACATTTGTTACGAATAATTTAGTTATGGAAAGAAATACTTGAGAATCAAAATTTTGGAAAATGGGTGTAGTACGTTAATAACATAATAATTTCCTTTCGTTTTTATTTGAATCTTAAATTCGTTTACGTCAAGGCGAATTTATAGAAGGTGATGGCATAAGAGCAGCTGATTTGATTTTTTTTATTCACCTACATGTATTTTGTTTTTCCTTTTGCGTACAAAAGCCGTAAAAGCAAAAACAAAATGTATTTAATATTTGACAACTCTTACGTAGAAACTAAAACAAAATACATAGGAATTTTGTATTTGTATTTATAACACCACCTTGTATGGATTCGCCTTGGTTTACGTTTTCAAAATAATGTTATAATATTATAACTGGCTTGCTTCGCTGCGCCAATAAACACATATGTATGTATGTATATTTTTTGACACTGAACAGGTATTTTTTTTACAGTATTTTAGGACTTACAATATTATTCATACCTTGTTCTAAAGGAAATGCGTAAATATATATCAAATATATGTATGTATGTATGTACATATCTACGTCAAAAAGCTGGAAAGAATAGTATGTTGTCTCCTCTTAAACGGGTGTATTTTCCCCAAAAAAGAATATATAGTCTGATATATAGGATTTATAAACTGAATATTGTACAATTGCACAATTGATGCACAGATTGATCCATAAACCATACATATGTATGTATATGCCCAAATATGACTGAGATATTTATTAACTATATAAGATAGTTTGCTCAAATTTGATTGACAATATTGGAGTTGAGAATGGAAATGGGAGAGGTACTAAATTCTGCTTTTCAAAATTCTTTTGGATGAAAATTCTGTAAAAATCAAAAAAAAAATTCTGTCCAGCCTAAATTCTTTTGGTTCAATATTCTGTATTTAAAATTCTGTATGATCAAAATGATGGAGAACTGAAATTCTGTATATTAAAATTCTGGAATCAAAATTATTTTCGCTCAAAATGCTGTAAAAATATAACCAAATAGGCAGATAACCTGATAAGCACGCTTACCTGAATAGCACATTTATTTTATGAATAATGGAATTCCGATTTTATAGAATCAATGGTATACATACATACGTCAATTAAAGAAAAATTCAAAAATTCATTCAAAACAAAAGTTATTACATTATAATGGCGAAACAATTATTATATTATTAAATTTTTAGCAATTCGCTTTAGAAAAGAAACATGCCTTAATATAAGCCTTTTTTTGTTATTCTTTTAATTCTGTTGTTTGCTTTTACAGCCTTCATCGTTTGACTAATTTTGTGACCATTTTGAAATTTCTGAAGCTATAAATACATACAAACATATGTACATTTGCTTTATGTAAATCTGTTTTGATAATATAGGAAACCATATGGGTCAAGACAAGTCATGTATTGGCAGTATTTTGTTTTGCAAAACTCTGTATTGAAAAACCGGAAGAGCATATGGATAAATAAAAAAAGTGCGCACTTTTTTATTTATCCATATGCTCTTCCGGTTTTTCAATACAGAGTTTTGCAAAACAAAATACTGCCAATACATAATTTTGATTTACAGAATTTAAAATTACAGTGTTCCGCAATACAGAATTTTAACAGTACAGAATTTTGAATTACAGATTTTTGAATACAGAATATTGAATACAGAATTTTAAATACAGAATTTTTAACCAAAATCATATTGTACCCAACCCGAATGAAATATATAGAATCATAAATCTAGGGAATAGTCTTGGTGTCGCCCACCTTAGAGAAAATAGATTTATGTTTGAAACTTCTTTGTCAAATTCGACTACATTACGTACACTTTGCATTTCTTGTCAAAAAGCACAATTTCGAAAATGATTATATGAGAGATGAACGTGGTGAAGGGTCACCTCAAATAACGTTGTAACCGACCAATTATATCTCTTTTTTTTGGGAATATTCCACTTTCAAATGCTCTCTTAAACGTTTTCTGCGTTATTTGAGGGGGCCCTTCAATTATAGAAATCAGACTTAAACCACGCTCATCTCTCATTAAACGGTAATTTACAAAAAACTTAAATATTTTAATTGAACAATCAAAATTTTGTGCTACGTTAAAATCAGACTAATTTCCTTTGGTTTTTATTTAAATCAATCAACGTTGGTTCGTTTCGTTTCAAAAATATGTTATACTAGCATACCCGGCTTGCTTTGATGCGCCAATAAAGCCATTTTTTTTAGATATTGAACAGTGGGCTTTCAATATTCTTTATACCTTGACCTAAAGGTATGCACATATTTATCCGATATAAATGTTTCAATGTTGGCTTCCAATGCGTCAATCGAAGCAGGCTTGTCGCTATACAGATGAGCGCTTTAACATAGTCCCACAAAAAATAGTCTAGAGGCGTTAAATCGGGCGATTTAGTTAGTAAATGCGCAATAAACAGCAAGTAGAAGCAGCATGGTTTGTTTTTTTTTTTGGAAAAAGTAAAGAATAGGGAGCACTGCTTTCTTACTTAATTGACGCTAAATAGGGCGTGATCCGCCTTTTTCTACTGATTCTTATGGCGTATTACTTGTTTGACGCAAATGAATACGGGGTGTGTTATGGAGGGTTAAAGGGGGGGGGGGAAAGACATCCGAAGTATACATATTTCAACTCTGCAAACTCATGTGGGCTCACAACTATGTTTTTTTATTTATATCCTTAACTTTTCTTATGAAAAGATAGGAACGGTCACCAAAGCTAAACAAATCCAGCAAAGCATTGGTCAGAACCTTTTCAGCGAATTACTTAAAAACTAGAAGGGTTTAGGGGGCAGCAGGTTTAGATTTAGAACACGAATTTTAGCTTTACCAGAACCAAGGACAGAGGAACATACCATTTAAAATTACGAAAACGGAAACTTGTCTACTTAAATTTTACTTCCAAACATTATTGGAAGATTTGAACATCATTCATGAAGATTGTAAAACTCTATAAAACTCTATAATAAATACACATCTCATTCGTCCGCATTGTATAGGAATAACAAAATAATAAAATATGATCTCTAAAATTTTTGTTTTTCGGATGATGTCGCTGTTTACACCACTAATCGCTATGTATGTACATACATATGTACATATGTACATATACATAAGTAGTATGAATGGTTTTTATCGCAAAACCGTTGATGATACAGACAAATGATTTTTTTGTTTCACCTGTAGCTTTTTTATCTTATCTTTTGTCTTTAAAACGTTAAGTTCTCCAGGTCCATTTTCGGTTGCGCATTCATAATTTTAAAGAAAATTTTCGTATTTAAAGCGTGCACTGTAGTTGTAAAGTTAATATTTTTTTCAAGAAAGATTTCACCAAACTATTTTTTTTTATTTTAATTAATTTAACTTCCACAAGCTTTTTTATTAAGTATTTGCTTTAACAGTCTAACATAAACAATATGCAGTTTGCTTTGGTTCTATTTTTGCTTCTTTCCAAAAGAGACGTTTTTGAATCTCTCTGAAATCCGCACAAAGTACATATGTATGTACGTATATAAGTATACATGTACATACATACCTATGTAGATGGTTGGCTACATTCACAGCGACCCACGTTTTTTGGTAAACCATGTGTAAACGTACATACATATACATATATGTATATGAACATATATCGTAGAAAATAATTAAGGGTACAACAATGAATACAGACATGTATACATTCAAAACATACATATTTATCTATTTAACCACGCATACATACATACATACATATGTATGGAAATATGCACATTGTACATACGAGTACCAGCACTTTAAACAATTAGGTGTAATAAAACAGTGCACAATTAGGGCGTATTCAAATTAAAGATAAATAAATATGTATGTACATAAGCACAGATGAGAGTCCCTATCCGAGACTGCAATATACCACGGTGCACCGTCACCGTTTCTTCGCTATCTGTTTTGTTAACGATTACGCCATTACAATTAAGATTGTTCCATTCATTATATGAATACGACATAACCAAACGAACATAGAGCCGTGGTAGCAGAACACCTTGCCTGAGCCCACGACAAAACTTTAACGTTCGCCATCATATTCGTCAGATACATATGTACATATGTATATACATACACACATATGTGGCCAACGACGCTACCGCCCATCATCGCACTCAAATCTATTCCATCATCGTTATACACCGATTTTTATTAAGTTATACAATGGAATTAAATCAAATTGCACAAACAAATGGTAGGAATAAGCATTTAATGATTTGTTGACGCTTTATCGTCTATTTTCACTTGCCCGCCCGATTCTCCTCGCGGCATCCGACCACATTATGCACTCCCCCCGCAAATTTGCACACTTATTTACACATGCATATGTACATATGTACACACTACATGCGTATGTATGTTGTATAAGTTGCAATCTATTTTGCGATTTTTTACCGAGTTCGTGGGATACGATTGCTGGAGGGAGGAGAGAGTGCGTCAAGTATCCGCATTTAGTGGGTACACCTTAAACATTTACTGCGCGAACGACCACAAATACTTTCACACATAGGCACACGTAGCCCCACACTCAAATACACAAAGCCTCAGTTATATTTGTATACATTTTTATTTTTTTTTTAGTAATTTGTACATATTTACTTGATTTCTTCTAAATAATTCGCGGATTGCCGAGCACCATGTCCACACCAAATCACTCTCGCGTGTAAACTGTCCGTGATTTCCACAAGCATGCTGGTATCCAGCGTTGTCGTTGCTCCAAAATGCTAGAATGGAGGTCTCTCACAAAAAATGAGCATTGACTCGCGGTGTAATGGGATGCACCAGTGTGTATATACAAATAGGTTGTAGAGCTCCTAAAGCTGTCATCGGTATGTATGTATGTATGTATGTACATACATATATATTAGCTTCGTTGCTAGTTGTGCCTATGTATGTTTTTATGTACGTACGATACACTCATATATACATGTATATGTATATATGTACCTATGTATATCTGAATAAATACTTGCATTTAAAAAGCTCTACAATATCATGCAAGCTTTTATGCGTTGTGTGAACTTTTGTGGTTGCGTTCTTACCTATTGTAGAACATCAAAATAATTTGAAAAATTCATCGGTTTTTTAGTTTGACAAAATCAAATTTATTTCGAACAATCTTTCGCACGGCACCAATCCCATAGGCATCCATCACTTCTGGCGCAGCCAAACTCATCTGGATTCCTTATACAATATTCCTTCAAGTCAACAAACGCACATTGATCTCCAGGACAGAGATAGTGGTAGCAATAAATGGAGCACTCTTCGCGGCGGTTACTTTTACATCCAGAGCAGTTCACATTATCTACAGATATACATACATACATATGTAGGAATAAATTTTTGTATGAATGACTTGAAAGTTTTATTTGATTAGTGAAAAAACGCAGAATCGTAATAAAAGATGATCTGCTATACAAATCTACATATATCGTTCACAAAATGCACAAAAGCTTGGACAAGAGCATCCAAGTGTTATTTTATTATAATTGGATTTTTTTAATATGTAGTAGCATTGAAATTGCATTTTTAAATTTAAGATTTGCAAAAAAATGTTAGTTGTATTTTTAAATTTAAGTTTAAGTATTTGCAAAAAAATGTTAGTTAAAGCTTTTGCCCATTTTCAACGGTATTTGTTGTATACATATGTGAACTATACTTATTTACTTGTGTTTTCACATTCTGGAGTAGAGCAGGCCTCCAGTGGTGGGTTCGGTGGCATTACTAAAGTTGGTGGATCGTATATTGGCTCCGGTACCAGTAAATAAATCTTGGGACGTGAACATAAATCGGCATCGCATCGCTTTGATTGACGATTGAAGCAAACCCACTTCTTGCCGTACAATTTGCAAATACGCGGGGTGAGAACCATACAACAAATGCCGCCTGGAGAGGTGGGTGAAAGCGGAGGTGATGTTGGAATCTGAATGATTGTTTTACCAGGACCTGCTGTTGTATAGGTTGAGTCTTCAAATTCTGTTTTTGATGTGAAATAGTGGTCTATGTTCTGCTGATTAATTGTATCAGGTCTATCAGGTGCTGTACTAATGATTGTATTTTCAATTTCAAGAGGCGGGCCTTCGAGCTCTTCGCAACGTCGTCCGCTCCAAATAGTACCTTCCGGACAAACAGGCTGCAAGCACTGACCTTGATAATATTCACCTATTGGGCAAAGTATTTTGCGACACTCGTTTTCTATGAATACTAATCCTCGTGGGCAGTGTATTTTTGAAATTTTTGGCAGAGAAAAATCATCAGCTATGGGTTTCAGCTCTGATGGAGGATCCAGTTTAAAATCGTCACAGGGGGGCGAAGTAGTAGGATAGCAAATACCATTTGAGAGGTAATATCCTAAAATTATATAGGCACTCAATGAAAAGGCAAAGTACTTTTTAGTTTCAACAACCTTCAAAGCAATAATTTAAATTTTGAATATAACACAGGCCATTCATTAAAAAATATCCAACCGGACATTTTGGAAGTGTGTACGGTACACATATATTGTTCTCAGTTATATAACCTTCATTGCAAGTGTTGCGGTACTGGCCGTTGACGTACACCATTCTATATCCACAAGCATTTATCTATGAATAGATAATTTGTTTGATTAAGAAATCTCTAAAATTGAAGATTTTTACAAATTAGATACTGTTGTGCCGTCCTAAGGGAGTCGGGGAAGCTTACACCTGTTGCAAATTATATTTCTAGCGATGCGCACTTAACAGTTTTTGTCGCTATAACAAAAAATGAAGGTATTCAGTAGATTTGATTTTATGATATAACTGAGAAGTTTCAAAAGTACCAGTTACAATTTCTGTCGCCCACTTTGATAACAAACATAAGGTATATTTTTTCGCATACGCACACATATGTATGTGTGTGTGTGGTTTCGTATCCATACATATATGTATGTAAATACATATGTACATATGTATTTAAATACATAGGTAAAAGAAAATTAATTATGTACATATCAGTATGTATGTACATATGTATATAAAAGCTACCCATATGCAATTTGTTTTGTCCTATATCTTTCCTTGTCGCATACCATATGATTGTTAATGGAATTGAGCACTTTGTTGTCGGATTGTGCTATTAACAAGCAAAGAACCACTATGAATCGATTCACTCGTATCATTATCTTTATAAACATCTGTACAAAACTTAACCTCACTTTGTATTGAACGGCTGCTACTTGAGTCTTCGAATACTAACAGCTACGTTTTAGCGCCAACTTAAATACTTAATACTCATCGAACTGGGTCATTTTGTTATCATCAACACCCTGAGAACATGGAGAAAAACACGACAGCTTTAATTACCCAGAAGCAAAAATTATATTCTCTGGATGCATAATTCGAGTATTCTTAAGCAAGTGGGGTATCATAGACTTTTCCAATCTCGTTTGGGCATTTACTTTATTCAAGTGTTGCCGTTTTGTGTTTGCATTTGTGTTTGCTTAGTAGGCTGTAGAAAATAGCGATAGAAATTGTATTGAAAATCAAAATAAGTTTTTCCCCCCTTAAAGCCCGGTCATATTATCGTAATTTATGGCTTATTCAAAATTTATGAGCAAATTACGATGGAACTAAGTAATTTCGCCTTATAAAATCGGTCAATGAAGTATTTTATCATTAAGCAAGAACCAAATCACGAACAAACTGGGCGATGCATTTTGAAATATTACCACTTCTCTCAATTGTTCCTTAACTTTTACTACCTCTAGAAGCTTTCTTTTATGTTCATAAATTTAAAAAAATAATGAAACTTAAATATTATACTACGTATATTACATATGTACACAATCTTTCAAATTTTTTCCTTTCATTCCTTTTATTCAATTATTCATTAAAAGTAATTTTGGAATGAAAGAAATAAGCAATTTGTTCATTATAATATTCTTCAATATAAAATTTAAGTATATGTATGTACTATGTAGTATGCAAGGCGAATCCATACAAGGTGCTGTTATAAATACAACTACAAAATTCCTATGTATTTTGTTTTTGTTTCTGCGTAAGAGTTGTCAAAATTGAAATACATTTTGTTTTTGCTTTTACGGCTTTTGAAAGCTCATACGCAAAAGCAAAAACAAAATACATGTAGGTGAATAAAAAAAATCAAATCAGCGGCTTTTATGCCATCACCTTCTATAAATTCGTCTTGGTAGTATGTCTGCAATTTGTTTATAGACACACCAGCTTTTCATGCCTCAATGAACTGCCAAGCGTAGTAATGCCTATTGGCACTGCTTGGGATACTTCAAGTAATGCATTGCTTAGTAGATCACACCCCTTTATTTGCAACTGGGTATAAGTCCATTCTTTTCATTTCTTATACCGGGCAAATGAGAGCAATCAAACATTCTCTCAAAAAGCGAACAAATTACCCAACAGCATAAGAATGCAAAACTCACTCTTTCTTGACCAAACTAAAACGTCAAATAAGATGGTGTTATTTGTCAGCTATGAGTACGCTTTTTTAAATATTTACTTTGGCAATAAGATTTGAATATATACATATGTATATATATATATGTATATATATACATATAACATTTATTATTTGCATACCAATTTTTTCAATTAACAAAATTGTCAAATTCAAACTGTTTTAGGCACCCGCGGGTGCACTCGAGCCACCAAACGAAGAGACTTCATGTAGACATACATGGTGGGTTCCGGGTTCGAATCTTGGCCGGAGCAAGAAACATCAAAAATTATAGAATTTTTTTTTAATGGTGGCAGGTAATGCCAAACCTCCGAGTGTATTTCTGTCATTACAAAAAAAAAACTCACTAAAATCATTTGCCATTTCGCGTAAAAATGTATGTATGTGTATATGTATCTAAAGAAAATAGAATATATGTATGTGGTGTATATGTATGTATATATGCACATATGTACATATATGAACTCTACAAACGTTGCGATAATTATTAGAGACAAAGCTCTATCGTATGACATGAAATCGGAGGGATTTTGAAAATATTAAATATTTTAATCAAAATCCTTTCTGTTTGGTAAAAAAAAACTTCTATTCTATAATTATCATGTTCTTATAGTTTATTCGTTCCCAGTAAATTTTGTTACCGAAAGTTGTAACCATTGTAACCGAAAGTTATAACAATTTCTACCCGCATTTCTGGCGTAAATAGTAACGATATTAACAGTTGATTAAATAAAAATGCTAAATATTGCATACTTCATAGGGCGCTGCTGACACTTTTAAGTTTTTGCACAAGATCAATTGCAAATAAGATTAAATTTGTTTAATTAAAACTATTTACTATCATTTTTATACACACCGATGCTAAATACGTGTAAAACATCAGTTCCTAACTCAAAAAAGGAAATAAACGCCTATTCCGTCACTATTACCACGATCTTATCACCCAATTTGATGCCAACAAAATTCACCGGTAATAAGTGTGCACAGAATACAAAAACCAAGCGACTGAGGCTACTCTCAATAAATAGACATTAAATATAATTAATTGTAGCCAGAATTAATATAATTATTTGCCATGTTAAATATAATTATTTTTCTTATTAATATAAGTTTTAGTCTCGCATTCAGATGCAGGTTCATCAATTTATTGATATCTCGAGAAGTAATGAATATAATAGTCTCTATATCAGCTCATTT
This sequence comes from Anomoia purmunda, assembly GCA_951828415.1. Lineage (NCBI taxonomy): Eukaryota > Metazoa > Arthropoda > Insecta > Diptera > Tephritidae > Anomoia > Anomoia purmunda. The sequence continues at coordinate 43,643 of OX639993.1, read as the reverse complement.
CGTTTGCTATAAATAACATTAATGATAAAAAACTGAAAACTTTTTTTTTTTAAATAATAAACCTTTAAAGTGTAATTTTCGGATCTCGTATTGTTTGTTTTTAAAGATTTTCTCCCGATATATCAATATCTAAGGGTCAAAACGAAAACTTAACTTGTCCAGAGTATTCAGAGGCCTTGAAAACATATTGAGATATCTCAAGAAACTTAAATTTTTAAGGAATTTCACGTACGACGAATGTAAAGACGAGTAATTTTAAGCACTTTCAGGGGATGGTTTTTTGATTCATAATGGAAGCTGAAAAGTCACGAGCCCTAAAGTACTTTCATTTCTTTGGTCTGACTTATATGTATGTATGGATGTATACTTACATATGTACTAATGTAAATTGTGGTAGCATGGACGTGATAACTTCATTTGAGCTTTCGCAAAAATACCGTTTATACTTTGGAAAATGAATTTAAAACTATGGAAAGCTCATTTCTATAACAATTGAAAGTCAGGCAGAGCACGGATGCCTCGAAACCTGTTTAGTGCATAAATAATTGTGATCGAAATAAAAGCAATGTTATAATTTATCTAATAGCCTCGAGTGGTGATGTGGGTTATAAGTGAGTAGTATAAAAAAAAATATTTATTTGGCCAAATTGTAATCAAGCGCTGATAAGATTAGTAGTATGAAGTAATTTTACATTTATTGGAGGAACTAAACGAAGGTGGCATTAGGTTTTTTTTACCAATGGGAGCGGTGCATACAACTCATGTTTTTATTAGTGCGACTGAAAAATATTAAGTAATCTGTTATGATATCCAGTAAGGTAATTGACAACGAATAGTAATATCAAACGGGATACAAACGAAATATTGTATATAATGATTTCAGAACCGTAAAGTAAAACCAATTTTCATAATTATTGTATTACCGATGTATTTAAACGATACACTTATATTATATTCATGGCGTTCGTATAATCAACCATATTTTGAATTCCTGGCGAATATATTGTTAATGAATTGCAAATAAAACTTATTTGGCAACTACGTACATATGAGGAAAAATATTCTTCTTCACAGGTATTACTCAAGATTTACATCTTTGTTTTCGTCAGGCAATTCAAGCTGGCAGTAGGAGTTGAATTCTTTACAAATGAACACATAATAAAAGAAAAGTCCACCGTGATACACAACCCACAAAGTATATATGAACAGCCGACATTGCAGGACTATATACAATGTCATGCTGATCTCGATCATTGCATCCAGATCTGCCGGACGACGCTTGATCCACAGTCTTGCGGAGCTGAGTGTCCAGTCTGTCCTATGCTATTAAGCCATGATATTGTGGTACAAGGTATAAATGATACCGATTATCTTCTACTCTCTCAGTCTATAAATGTTACAAAGTTGAGAAATGAAATTCCAAAAGTTATCGAAGCAACAACTCGCCAAAAGAACAACGATCATGTACACAGAAACAGTTCTTCAACGCCTGGGGGCAGGTTCGGACTGGGCTACAATAAGAACGGTTCGTGTTGCATAGTGGTGCGATCCAGGAAACGTTGTCAGGTGTCCCGGTTTTCTGCTGTGACCTCCTGCCGTCATAAGCGTATGCGCATATGTGGTGAGCGATGTAAGGCGCGAATTATGTATGCGAAGCCGATGACTAATTGTAATGATGAAAAGAGGATTAATTGTTCCACGCATATAGAGTATGTACCTTCAAACAGCCGCCGCAAATCGCTTTGTCAATATCAGCTAAATTGGCCTTTTATATCATGTGGCGGCAAAACAACTTCTGAACTATGTCTGCAATGTCTCCGCTTGCCTTATGGCTACATTTTGGATAGAGGAATTCCACCTTATTGCGTTTCTTGCTTGCAAGGTTTTGTCCCAAGCAATGGACAAGAGCGGATTAACTTGACTTTGGGTAAAAAACTCAATACAAATTCTCTGGAAAAGGACTGGAGTGTTACGACCAAGAAATGTCGTTCGAATGACGGTGACACCTTTGAGTGTTTGGAAGATTTGAACAAGCCTAAAAATGAACTGCAATATTATAATGTTGAAGCTGGTGTTGAAAATATTTCATATGGTACTCAAAATATAAAAGATAATTATAGAGGCATGAAGCGACGTCGTCGTCACAGCCATCCAGCTTTTTATCGCTCCGCATATAGCCGGCGAAATAAATCGAGGCTTTAATAAAGAAAATCATACACCGAAAAATATATGCATACATACATATATATACATGTACATATGTTTATGTTTATTATTTGTATTTTTGTAAGAAAATGCTTCCTATAGTTTGGAACGTGGACAAGCCAAATTAAAACAATTTTAAGTATTCACTTTAAACATTGCATTAGCTATTGGCAAATTTAATTACACATCTAATACTCGTATGTAAATGAATTTCTCGATTACAGTCGTATTTCGATTTCTAGTATGTATATCCGCTGTTACTGTTTTTACCGATATGGTGAAAAATTTACGTATATTGGAACGAACTGTTGGAAGTGTTCCCATAATGTTTGCTGGTAAAACTTTACTACATTGACTGTTGAACATATGATGTGCAAAGTTAGACTCAGGTATTGCAGTAAATTTCCATGGCCTCTTGCTATAGCCCCATATGTGTTCTCGGAACCTTGTTCTTATTTGTTTGTTTTATGTAGCTAAATTGACATTCGCAATTTATATTTCGTATTTAATGCATAAGCTATTACCGTCCAAGTTTTTCCGACTTTCTTTTTGGTGCTCCACGATTTCTTCTTCGCTCTTCGCTTGGGACAGGAGCAAATTATCAATTTCTCCGTTCAACAACAACTTATTTTATTTTTAAAATATTTATAATTTGCGATTCAATAAAAATTTCAGGTTAAAATTTGTATGTACTTAAATAATGAAATACTTTTGACTTGAATTTGAAAACTTTAAAAGAAAGGTGTATAAACAAGTGGCATTAATCTGATCACATAACATCAGCATATAAGAATTCTCCGTGGGCAAATGCATGTTATGTTCATAGTGAAATAGGTATACACTACATAATATACATAATGGCCACCGCCCACTGTTTCCAAATTTCCAAGCATCATTATTTTAATAAAAATTTGAATTCAGATATGTACATATAAGCTAACTAGAAAATGTTGGTTAAAACCCATATGTTAGTGAATGGTGTTCGCAAAATTGCTAAGAGAGTGGTGAAATATTCGTAAATATACATACATACATGCATGTACAAATGTACATATATATGTAAGTATATATTAAAACCATATATATAATAGATAAGTCATTTAAAATCTTAAATTAAAAATATCACGGAAATATGTGCATTGTTTTTTTAGATGTACAGCCATACATATGTATGTATCTACTTATTTCCGTGCTAAGCACGGAACTAGAAAAATTTGAACCATTCTGTTTATTTGTTTTTTTTTTTTTTTTTGGTTTACGAAATATAATTTATAAAGATTTAAAAATTCCAATAAATAATAAATTTGACATGCAAATGTATATTCTCATAACCTATTTCCAAGGCGAATTCATATAAGGTGTTGTCGTGCGAGCAGCTGAGTGAATTCTATTACTGGACTGAATGTTAAAACTATGTCTTTGTTGAAACTCTCTCCGATTATCATTGCCATTGTGTGTATAATTTGTTAGTTCACTTTTTGTTGTTGTACGATCAACACCTTCTGGTATGAATTCGATATGAAAGAACGCCCTTTTTATAATTTACAACGGAAATGGAAAACTCTTGTACGGTATTAGTAACATAATATGATTTTTGGAAAAAAGCGAAAATAGATTAGATTTAAGATCTTTTTCTAAGTTTTATGAATCGAAAAATGCAACAAAAAATCTCTAATCCAATAGGAAGTAATATTAGAGTTCCAATGATTTTGCCGGGCTGAGATTGTACTTTAAACGTAGATTTGCCTTAATAGTCCGTTGTTGTTGTTGTGACAGCATAAAACATTCCCCATAAAATTTTGGGGAATGCTGCTGAAGTGACAGTCCTTGGTCGGATATATGTAGATCCGGGTCGTTCCGGTACCGTAGAACCGACTGCCGTGGGAACGTATAGTCCGTATATAGGTTCACTTACCTAGTTTCGCCCTCAAAGAGAAAAGTGCTTATATTATTTGTTGACACATACACCAAAAGTAAAAATAAACTTGAAACCCGATGATAATTTAAAGTATCTTTTAGATCATAATACATATTTTTGAGAATATTTTATTTACGTATTTTGCTGGTATTTAAGTTTAGAAACTCAAAACGAAAATTTATTCAAATTTTTAGGAATCTTCTTTATTTCCTCGCTTTTAGTTTGCTATTTATAGCTTCCCCATTACTAAATTAAAGGCTTTTCTATAACACACAATTTTGAGCAACAATCTAAGTTGTCGAATTCAAAATTGCCCCTATTAAATTTAATTGGTTTAGGATGAATCCGATTTCTTCATATGAATCCATTTCATCAATATGGCAACTCATGATTCCATGCAAACAGCCTAGTTGTAGTGTTCCATATTTCCCATAAATTATTATTCAAGCATTTGGTCGAGACTTTCTATGAAAAGTGCAACTGAAAACTGCATGCACCCCAAAGCTTAACTCGATTGGATTGTTATTTTTGCAAATTTGAATAACGAGCTTAAACATACAAAACCAAGGTTCCATTTTAAAGTTAACAATTTGACATAACACGACTGCCAAATGACAGTAATGTCTCTATTTAACACACTTTATTCATACACTTCGTTACAAACTTTCTGCTACATGAACAAACTAATTGCTTCCGTTTATATTTCATCTAAAAATTTTCTTAAATTTTTCAATTGAAATCTACAATTATATTTTTGTACGTATTTTGTACGTATATACATATGTACATACATACATATGTACATACATACATATGTACATACATACATAACTTGGAGATTGTGTTTCGTAGCTATTGTTGTTTTACAGAATGCTTATATTATTTTTCCAAAACGAGTACAATAAGTTAGTTGTATATACTTATGTTTGAACATGAGTTGGTGGTTGGCGTTTCTTATTGCTGTATTATATATTGCTGATAGTCTTTCTATTACAATAATTTAACATTCATAAAATAATTTATGTAAATTCTAATTGATACATAACATTTAACCATATCAACTGCTTGTAAAAGCTTTCTAAAAAATTAATATTGGTAGGGGGTATTTAATATGCTGGGTAAAATATACTTTGACTGCTTGAAATAATGCAAAAATTTTCTAGTAGGAACATTTTTACGCCATCACTTGATTCCTAATTCTTTCAACTCTTTCTCATCATCTACAGAGTCTTCATCGTCAGAGCCATGTACCGATGGAGCAGGTGTTGTGTGTCCTAACGAAGTTATTTTATTAGGCGTTGCAGTTTTAAAGGTGAAAATTTATATTCTACTTACTGGAGGACGTAGGACTTGGTGGTTCACTGAAAGGCCTAGCAAAATTTAATGTGCTTCTAGAACTGTAGAGAGACCCCTCATCCACATAATCTGGGTATACGGCCTGAAGAGCTTTTACTCTGGCTTGACGGTAATACTTTCAAAAGAGGACAAAAAATTGTTTGCAAATCTTTTAGAATTTTTTTTATACACTTACAATTCCTAAGGTTCTCCAATCCAAAAGATCACTGAGACGCTCCGTTCGGTTTCTTTGTATTATACGTTGCCGACGATTTAGTCTTGAAAACTCCATCATAAACCCAGAAAGTTGCTGTACACTGTTCTCTAGACCAATATAGCGACGATCCACGATGTAGATACCATAAGACTTCGGATCACTTATGTGTTCATTCATGAAGCAACCAAAACCAGATAAGTTTGTAGTTATACTTGGAATGCCCATAACGGTACATTCTGCTGGAGTGTAGCCCCAAGGTTCGTAGTATGAAGGAAATACCCCCAAATGGCAGCCACGTACAAACTCTTCATAATCAATGCCGAAAAGAGGATTTGTAGATGTCAAAAACTCTGGGTGGAAAACCATTTTTACCCTATCATGCACCGAGTTAAACAAATTGCAGCGGCGTATAGCACTTAAAACGGGATCGTTCCAGTCATCAACCTAAGGTTAATAAAGAAAAGTATTAAAACCAAGGCGAATTCATATCATGTACGTAATATTGATTCTACAAATATAAAAATTGCGTGCATTTTGTTTTTGCTTTTGGTGAACGATTGCCAACTTTCCGCTAAGAGGAAAATAAAATAAGAACACTCTCACTTTTTTACTCACTCACTATGGCGAAATATAAAATTTTGACAATCGGCCTCCAACCAAGGCGAGTTTATAGAAGGTGACGTTAGGAGAGCACCTGGTACATGAGAATATGAGCTAAAGCGAATGACGAAATATTTTGTTCACAAATCACCAACTAATATTGGCTGCCGTCTTTCGATGTTCGTATACCATGACATTTTGGTCCCCCTTTGAATTCACCTTTTCGCTATTGCCATCACTTCATATGAATTCGCCTTGGCCTCCAAGCAGATTATTAATCAAAAACACTTTATATGGATTCGCCTTGATTTAAACTGTCAAGATTGTCTGGATTTAGGCTTACAATATTGTGTGTCGTTACTGGTGGCATCGAATCTCTTTGCATAGCGAACATGCAGCGCTTAATTTTGACCAGGTCTTCTTTTGTAAGCAATTCGTCCGGACTTGGAATATGACCTTTTACACAAGAGTCAAACATTCGTTTTCCTATGGAATTTTGAACATTGTTGATGGTATCGCGCAGTTGCTTAATGACTGCATGACCGCGTAGTGAGTCCACATTGAAGTTGTTGACTGTAGTGGGGAAGATGAGGAACGCGACAACGGTAGTATCAGGTTTTTCGTGTTTTAACATGGCATTGAGCCGAGCCAAGGATTCAATGAAAATATCAGCACCTTTATTTCCAAATTCATAACGGCCAGCAATAAAGAAGTACAACGTTTTATCCAAATCAAAGTCCATATGACTATAAAATCAAAAATATTATAGGCATTTACATACAATATATGTATATAGTATACAATAAAACGTGAGCTTTAACTCACCCATAAAAATGCCCACGTACAAATTCGTTGATTTTTTCTTTTGCAACTGCATGCAAGTTTTGGAATTCATGTATGGCAGAAAACTTTTTAACATTAAGACCATTTGGCGTAATGATATCCGGTTTTCGTTTGAGCAAGTGCTCTGCTTCGTATCCCGTAATCTCAGATACTGTTGTGAACACATGAGACAAACTAGTTGCGGCTCGTTCAATACAGTACCTGTGGTAAATTTGTCTTTTCCCCGCTTCTTCATCTACAGCAAACTTGTCCAAATTATTATAGAAATCAGTGTTGCCAGCGCACAGATAACGACCCAAAAGTGTGGCGTGTGTAGTGAAAACGGTAGCGACTTCAATATGTCTTGTACGTAATGCAATTAATCCAACGCCAGCCTGCCACTCGTGAAAATGTGCTACCAAGCGAGGGGTCTGCAGCTCATGAGCACTAGAATAATCTAAAGCACGATTTCGAAACTGAAAGAAAAATAACGTGTGTTAACTTCCATATTTTTGAGAAATCAGAATTCTGCAGAAAGCCAAAAGAGTATGATATAAGAAAAGCTGTTTCGAATTTCTTTGATTAAAAATCAGATTATTGACATTTCCCCAGATGTAAACTTTTGACAAAGCATTGCACCATCGGGCATTTTTAGGAGACGGTAATATTCAATCGTATATTGGGCATTATTTACATAATAGAGGGGTTCATATAATTCGAAAACTTATCAATGAAACGGTGTCCGCCGTAGCCGAGTGTGCATCGTGTACGCGCTTCAGTCTGTGGGTCCTGGTTTCAAATCCTGGCCGGAGCAAGGGACATCAACAATTAGAGAAAAGTTTTTTATAATAGCGGTTGCCCCTCGGCAGGCAATTGCAAACCTCCGAGTGTTATTCTGCCATGAAAAAACTCACATCATTTTGCCATTCGGAGTCGGCGTAAAATTATAGGTCCCTCAATTTGAGTTACGAGTACAACATCAACACGCACACCACAAATTTTTCGATCAAACATGGAGCTAAGGTGTAAGCGCCAAATTTTTATTATATTAATATTATTATTTATGAAAAAGCGTTGTTTTAAAAATTAATTCCAATATTTTTCATAGAACTTTTAAAAGGATAGTCGAAGATGTTCGACGAGACAAGTTTAAGAATGTTTTGCTGGGCTTTCTGAGTACATGTTAGTTACAATTAACCCATTTTTTAAAATGAAATATTTTTTATATAAAATATTTAAATTACAACAGTTAAAAATAACAATTTCTTTGAGATAATAATAATAAAAAACTGGAGATTCGCTCAAAAGGCGAAGATGTTCAAAGAGACAGGGCTCTTCTGAGTTTTTCATCATTTAAAAAAAGTTTCAAAATTTTGTTAGTTACAATTAATCCAATTTACAGGTATATATGTATGTATGCACCTCTGAGAGAAAATATTTAATAATTGTCAGGAATTTCGTGGTTTGACTATTCTTACTGTCTTTTTGCGCAAACTTAACTAGCCACCTTCTGGTTTCGAAATGATGAATATGTTTGCTCATATATGTATGTATGTATGCGAATTTGGAAAATTTAAAACAAATCTTCAATGCTTATAAACAATAAATTAGGTAACTCTTCAGAACTTGTAATCGAGAAATACTATTACTAGAAAATCTACCAACCTCTTCAAGGAATTCAGCAATCATGAAACCCATTATAATTGCATCGTTCGTTTCAACATCTAAATGTGGTATGCCTTTAAAATTAATTGAAATTAATGAAAATGTTTCATGTCAAGAATATATGAAAAGGTGAAATTCTCGTACCGATATGACATTTCTCCCACAACTCCGATTTGAACTGATCTAATTTCCATGCACCGGAACCAATGTCAAATAGTATCAGTTGAGGATTACCGTCAACCAACCAACGTCCTGTGTGTATTTTGTAGCCACGTGATCTCATTGTATTTACTGCATCCAAAAGTGGATTACCCCGAGGAAATTCCATCTCTTCCATTTCTGTACGAGCACAGTTCTCTTTGTAAGGGCCCATTAGACAAAGTTGCTCGCCCATCTCTTCCGTAGAAACATACGCTTTTGAGCGTATGACCGTATATATACCTCCAACCTTATTAGCCACTTCCCATGCTATTTCAAAGTTCCATCGATTCTCACGTGATGCAATGTCACCACGGTCAAAGTAATCCTTTAAGTCCGCACCAGACTCCACCCTCGAAAATCGTCGATTCATCTGCAATATATGCACATATGTGTAGATGTAAGTCAATACTAATTAATAATATATTATATATATGTAAATGATAAATGCAATTCCATTGAAACTTTCTTGATCTTCTATCCGAAATGAGTATTGTCTCCGTAACATTTTCTCCGATCTGCAACGCTTACTAGTGCCGAATGAATTCTACTTCATAAACTACAAAATAAACCCAACTACCGAGATTTTCAAAACGTTATCACCAAAGCTGCCGGAAAGTCGGCTGATAGAAATGTTGTAGGTCGCTATCTCCTATTGATTGTGCTTACGTTTAAAGATTTTAACACGCGGTCACTTGGGTGTCTCTTTTTGATCGCATTGATACCCTATTTAATTTTAAGGAAAACACACAGACGAAAACATTGTCTAAGTGTGTACATACATATGTATGTACATATATACATGCATACATGTGTATGTATGTAGGCCTGCATTTACTGTCCGCATTTACTGTAAAAAGGTCGAAATATTTAATTTTACTAACGAATTTTATTAACGCGATTGACAAAATTAGACATTCAGAAAAGGAAATAGCGCCTATAAAATTTTAAAAGTGGAATATGTATATGTATGATGTACATATATGTATACATAGTGCATATTAAAAGAGTAAGCAGGAGTTGAATATTGCTGCCAATACTCAGTCCACATATTTACATGCATATGTAAGTATGTATTTACATAAGTATGTATATGTAAGTAAAAACGACGTATGTATGAATATGATTTATACATGAAAATAAACAATTTGTGTATTTGTACAAATTAACCCGTTTCTGTTTTTCTTTACATGAATGATACTTTTGAACAATCAGTCTGCAAAGCCACGTACATATGTACATACTTCACATACATTTTACGTACAAAGTAAGTGTTTATATTAATTTATTTTAATCTCCGTCGAAGTGTAGCTACTTCGCATTGTGTAAATACTTTTGACTACCGTTAATCATCAGTTCGCGTGCTCTGTTCTCGGTCCCATATACCGTTATTTTTACCAAATTGACCTCAGTCGTTTGTAAGTAAGCGTATACGACTTTTTTTGGAGTTGTATAGTTTTTGATGTAACTTCATGTTTTTCAAAGTATTGTGCTTTATTCGAAAATGAACCCTGCACCTGAAAAACAACCTCTTGGCATTATCTTCAAAATAATATTTTGGCGCTTACACCATAGTTTGATGTTTGGCCGAACTTCTCCTACCATTTGTGGTGTGCGCCCTGATGTTGTAATGGAAATGTTTTTAGTAAGAAGTTTTTTCATTGCATAAAAATACACTCGGAGGTTTGCCATCGCCTGCCGAGAGGCGACCGCTACTAGAAAAAACTTTTTTCTTTAATTTTTTTATGTTACTTGCCAAGGCCAAGATTTGAACCCAGGACCCATCGAATGAAGCGTGCACGTGCTGCATACTCCGCTACGGCAACAGACATATTAACATTTCCTAAAGCGAATATAACTACTAAATTTGTGTCTGCAAATTTCGTTGCCATTTACACTTATAAACACATTTTCTCTCTACAGGTCATAGAGAGCTTGATGCATGGCATTATTGAAATATTGTATTACAACTTTTGTTGTAATAATACAGTAATATTTTTTTTGGACGATCAAGTTAGTTGCTCGCTACATGCTTTTAGCCATTCCCTTTGTGATTTGTTGGATGGAAAACACACTATGGGCAAATTGTTTCAGTGAGTGGTCCTGCAGAAATAACAACAGATCGGGATTTTTTTTTTCTTTTTTCAAATAACACATTTTTATGCATTTTTAATTTCAGTATCGAACTTTTGGATTGAAAAAAAAGAACGAAGTAAAAAAGGTGGTGTTATAAGTACAACTGCAAAATTCCCATGTATTTTGTTTTTGAGTTTGCTTTTACTTCTTTTGAAAACTCATACGCAAAGGCAAAAACAAAATACATGTAGGTAAATAAAAAAAATCAAATCGGCTGCTATAGTAACTACACCTCAAGAATGATAGAATACAAGATTGCGCCTTCCCGCGGTGAAATGACAGATCTCGCCTTTAGTAAACAAGAATACGGGAGAGAGAAAATTGAACAACTTCCAATATTTCATTGAAAAACGTGTTCTAATTGTTCTAAAGCTTTGTCTAGTTGAAGTTGGGAATTGTCAAACCCGGCAAAACCAAAGTAGCGGTACTTCTAAAGGCGTCACCTTCAGTATTCAGTACACCGTGACTACACCTTATATGAATTCGCTTTGCTTACATATGTGCATGTAGTATTTTGTCTTTGCTTATGCGTATGAGCTTTTAGTGTCAGTAGGGGACCGAACCGCACTTGGTTGCATACATTTGCTGCCATATTTTACTAACAATATTGCACATTTTTGTGAAGTAACAATATACTGATTAATTACAAGGCGGCAAGAAATCTGACCCATAACAACTGATCATCCTTTCATAAGTACCTGTTGTGCCTGAACATTTCGTATTTCTACCAGCTGATATAAACTAAATAGGATTTTGTTCCATGAGTGAAACTACTCTGCAAGAGCATGATTATAAAATTACTAATCCACACCCATTCATAACATCAACACAGATGGTAAAATTACCATGCAAATGACTGCCATACGGCTTGGCAAAACGGGACATTAGTTATTCAACGATAGAATGTTTGTCATTTATAATTGCACAAGAGACAATTAGCGTTTAGATCAATTTCCCATACGAAAGAGAGAACGAACAAAGATATTCACTGGAGTTTTGCAAAAGCAGTGTGTATGGTCGATTTTCTGGGTATGCAGTTACAATTGAGCGACTATACCCAATCCCGACTCTTGCGTCCACGTTCGTACACTCTGGACAAGATAAGCTACCCATTTGCCATATGCGGTAACCAACCCGTGTGCAACCTTGGGTTATGGCTGAAATAGAGAGTTTTAGTGGGGTCACTCCGACATACTCGGTTTAAGAGCTCACTAAAGTCGGCAGCGAATATAAGAATATTTTCAACGTTAGTCCGCATCGCGAAAGAAAGCCGGTGTGGTGAGCAATAACAAGGTATAGGAGTAGTAACGTGAATTCTTATCTTACATTCGTACGGTTCTATATAAGTCTCAGAATCTACATACGATTTCAATATTTCATCACTCAACTCTTGGTGGTAAATAATAGGTAGACTTCCAAAGTACTAGAACCCATTTCGATTTTGAATATATCTGGTATATCTAAAAGCATACTGGCGTTGGAATCGTGTTCTCTATACATACACACATAATAGAGAATTTGTCCAAAATTGCTTATTTTTCTTGCTTTTTGTTAGTTAAAAGGTTGTATCTACTAAGAAATTATATTAAATCGATAGACAAAGAAGTGAAGTGATTGCCATTGCATTCTCATTCGTTGAAAGTAATTAATTTTTCGTATATTTGTATTTCAATTTTATTAAATACATTTTGTAGGATTTTCAAAAATTACGTCCAAAAACTAACGGCATATGCATTTTATTGCATTTATGCTGGGACGCTAGATCTAGCAACTCATCCGCATGGACCGCAGCAACAGATTGGCCAGCTGACGGCTTCAATAACTTCTTTGGATTGTTGAAGGACCGTTGAAAAATCCTCATCTTCCAGCATCGAATATATGAACCATTAACCTTCCCTCTCTGCTCAATGCCGAATAGAAGCATACTAGATGTATTCTTAGATGTGCGTGCTCATGCATCAATCGTATTATACTACCATCTATTTCGCTCGGAATATGTATGTACATATGTACTATGTATATTAAACACTACGGGTTCAAACTCCTCCCCAAAATCTTAAAACTGTAGTACTATCTTGAAATTAATTTACTTTTAAGAAAGCTTGATATTAAAAATATTAATTTGTAAACAATTATAAACAAATTAAAAGTAATTTGTAGAGAGTTGCTCTAACAGCAAATCACATACTACATAAATTAAGTCAGAATAAGTACGTTCATATATTTTGAAATGATTTTCTGCATCGTGCCATCTTCAGTGTCATCTTTCGATCTGTTCAGTTAGCGTCTACTGTTTGGTTGTTATTGTTTCGTTGATGTTGTTATTAGCAAGTAGTAAGGGTTTCTTTATAGCAACCCCACAGGCGCATACAAATACGTAGAAGTCAGTTATTTTAGTCTTTTGTGATATTTTGTTTTGGAGACTGTATGACACCTTTTGTTCTACCTAAGTTCTTACGTTGTTTTTCATAAACAAGTTTCAAGAGATGTCACCAAGTTCTAAGATATTAGTAAGAGTGTAAGGAAAACTTTAAACTATCAATAAAGCAGTGCGCTGTTTAGCACCAGTATTGTAGCTGAAGTTATGAAAATAGCTAATAAATTGGAAATGTGAGTTTCATTCGAATACATATGAGTCATGGGTTATTTATTCCGAAAATTGGAATCAATAAAACCTACAAAGGGCTCTTTAATAGATATTCGAAATAATTGGCCTTAAGAGAGTTCCGTATATTTATATCGCGTATTACTATAATAGTCATGCCTTATCAAGCAAGCGAGCGCATTGCAAACTGATGATACCTTACCAATGGATCAAAACAAATGTTGTTTTACTTGTAAAAACAGGAAAAGAACAAAGACTTTGTACCTTTGTACTGCCTGTAAAATGCCAATCAGCCTTACTTGTGCTAAAAATATGTATAAGTTTAGTGTGTTTACCTGTTGCACATTTTGCAATTAAAGGTGATGTTATTATTAGTTTTGTTCATTTTTATGTACCCAAAAGTATGTAAGGTCGAAAAGTGTACATTTTGAGAAAAATGTATGTCAAAATGTTGGTTGGTTTAAGTGGATTGCCCCCCCGGTGACAACCAATTAGCAAATTTGCTATTTTGATTCCACACCTCTTGCAACTTAAAGCCATCCGGCTTAAATGAATTTCAGTATGTCTTACAGAGAGAGCCGACTGCAGTCTGAAATGTTCTGCAGGAATGGTTTACCGAGTGTTTTTAGCCTCATCCAAGCGAGAGCTGGGCACTCGCACAGTAGTTGTTCGACTGTCTCTTTTCAGCCCGGGTCCTCGCACCTGCGACCGAACTTGTTGTAGGGTAAGCCGATTCTTTCGGGATGCACTCCACAGCCTGTGAAGACTGCCATGAGTTTGTAGGTTTTTTCTTTGGTGATGATAAGTGGGATTTTCATAGAAATGGTGAGCAAAGGGTTACATCGAATGCCGTGCCAGCGGCATTGATGATGGTTTTTATCTTTTCACGCTAAATCGGCTAGACGGATTTGGATAAAATGTAGCACATAAATAGTTTATAGACTATATAAGCTTTAGGATATTTTTGAGATTTGTCAGCTATTTAAAAAGTGAGATTCGATTATGAATCAAATAATGCAAAATGGATGTCAAACAAAAGAGGTGTAAGAAAACTTCATTTCGAATATACATACATACCACGGCGAATTCTATAAATGCGACCTGATACATACATATGTACTTACATATGTATTTCAAGGAGAGCTGCGTTCGATTTCAAATTAAATGAATAAGTCTGGTAAATGAAATATTACAGCAGGGGTGTGAAACGTCAGAGATGAAAGAGTGCAAAAATATGTTTGAAAAGCGTTGCAACCTATTTAGAAAAGTAAATTAAATTGATAATAGTTTGGATCTTACACAGTTCGTGGTGTGCGGCCAACAGTTTAACGCGGTTATTAAATTAAATGAAATGAACTAATTAAAAAATTAGTTACCTGGAGAGCTCAATTATGTCTAGAGGGTGTCATAAAAATGTTTACACATTTCTCTAACCCATAAATGCACATTGGGGGAAAATACAATAAGAATAAAGCAATAAACAATAGCCTTTTATAACTGAGCGCACCAGTGACCAGAGTATTATAACTTTGTTCAGATAACGGTTGTTTATAACCCGAATCAACCGAGAGTGTTGATTGGGCCACCTTTGTATTGCGAGCTATACGATGTAAACGCCAGATTATTATTAACTCACAATGTTTTTATTATTAACTCACAATGTTTAAGCTATTGGACGTGATGTCCGGAAAATTTATTTATGTCGTTTTTATTAAAATGTGATTAGTTATAATATTTTTAAGTTAATGCTCCCTGAGGATGGCGCGAAAATGCGTCGAAACGCGTAGGAGATAAAAATAAACTTTGTTTTATTTTAAACGAATCGGCGGAAAAGCTCGAAAAGCAAAATAACTTAAGCAAATTTCAACATTGGCCCAATAAAAATATTATTATTATTATTGTTATTATAAAAGATAATTTGTTTAGATTGTACATATGTATGTACATACATATATAGAAGATGGGATAAGAGAAAAAATACGCGGTTTAAGAAAATGTGTCAAACGATCGTGACACCTCCGCTTTAGAGTAATAAGGAGGAAACCCCATAAATTTGGTGCACACTTTACATTACAACACTGATAGCATAATTTCAAAAATTATACGGGTGGTAAACAGACAATGACCGCCCAACTCGTATAACGGTAATTTACAAAAAAAATTAAATATTTGATATTTTCCTAAGTCATGTAGCAAATTTGCTCAAATGCGTAAAATCCATGTTTAATAAAATGTGCATGAAATGTTAAAAGCATACTAATTTTTTTTAGTTTTTATATAAAAAAAATAAAAGTTTTTTAAGTTATCATAATTAAGGGTGTTATATTAATTATTTATATGGCATACTTTCACTCATACTTATATTTCTATGAATATCTCTCTTGGGGACCGCGTATAAAAGTCGTTTTGTTTTTTCTTATGTTTTTACATACTGTGCACGTTGTTCTTTATATTTGATTTTAAATATCTCCCTTCTTGTTTTTTTTATGTTTACACTTTTAGCGAATAAAAAAGTATGAACTTTTAATTTTATAAATTTTGCACAAAGTTTGAAATTTTGATTTATGTGAATACTTTACATTACGAATTACAGTTTTATAAAAACTAACAAAAAAAAAAATCAATAATAACGTTGCGAATTTGATTCACTTTATTTATTTTACGATATTTCTGGGCCTTCGCTACGATATCGGTTTCAGGAGGTGCCAACGCTGACGGTCGCTACTTCCAACGTGTTCCCTTCCTGAAAGCGAATGCTGTTATATTCACGAGAGTGAAAATGTTTGGGCATACATATGTACATACATACATATGTATGTACATGAATGCATACTATGTAATTGCATTTTAGCTACATATGTATGTACATACACACATAAGCTTACATATATGTATGTATGTATATTCATAATATGTTGGAACATCTATTGCATACACCGTTTTAAGAAACTGATTTTATAAGTGCATCAAGAGCGAAACGATTGTTGTACGCGAATATCAGTTAAGTAATAAGAGTTAACGTCTTTTGACGGAACCTTAGTTTATTCACAGTTTATTCTGTGGCAATATAGAATACCAGCTATGTAAATTCGTTTTTAAGCAATTTCAAAAATCCACTTTCAAATGCAAATTTGCTGACTTAAAGTATGACGCCAAAATAATTTAAATAGTAGATTAATTAAAATTCGAGTTTGTCCACAACTATCTCTTTGCTTGTTTCACATATTTTTTATTTTAAATCGACATTAGTTGTTATTTCTTGTTGGCACAGTGTAAAATCTTACCTGATCGTTTGTTGGCTGCTGTTTTCAATACAACGTATACACCACAATGAACAAATGGTCGACCGCAGGGAGCTCACAGACTTGCTTTCCTACAAGGCGTTCTGCAGCCGATTTTATTAATGTCAAATAAAGGTCAATGGCAAGTGTTCGACGTAATGGAGTGCGTTTGCTTCACTTTTCGGTTGTTTGTATGTTTTGTCTCACTGTCTAAGTTTTTGTCATTTATGTATTTTTTTAATGTTTATATCTTTCATCACTAAATATATTTAAAATTGGAAGTTTTATCACTGAATTACACATAGTAAATATATTATGTATAAGTACATATGTATATGCAATTTTTTTTTGTTAGTGAACAAATTTAGTATTCTTTTTTGAATCGGTTATAGCCAAGTTGTTTGCAGAAGCAGTCACACCGAACTAAATTTGTATTTTCTGTTATATTGTATGCAGCTTTCTCATTTCCGTGATCTACGTACTCTACCAGCACGGGTGGTGTTGACGTTTTCTTAATATCACAGCTAATTCTTTGTACACTGTTCTCTATTTTAAGATTTTGATTGAACAAATGGCTATGTATGAAGTTGTGTATCTATGGAAGTGCGGCAACTTAGTAAAAATAAATAATAGGACATACGAAAACAACGAGTATTAAATGCGGAAAGGCAGTGTCGCCATTCTGTTTTCTTTCAAAGCACTTTCACTAATAAATGTAACACTCTTTAGAGGCCGGCGAAAGAACACTTATCACAGCCAGAGAACGTATGCTCGTATATATAAATTTACAACTAAGCCGGTTTCCACAAATAACGTAAAAGTGTACATATAAACGAATATATGTATGTACGTATCCATATGCATATGTATTGTATATTTCAAGCATGTGTAGTAATGTATATCTATAAATTTACGCTCTTTGGTTTCGGCGTTCACGAACTACCAGATTGTTTTATGACAATGTCAAAGCGAATTTATATAAGGTGGTCTTCAGCTACCACCTTATATGAATTCGCCTTGGATAATGTCAATTGTTTAAAATAAAAATGGCTCTTCAAGTACAACAGGTAATAATAACATTTTCAATACATCTATCAATTACATGCACCCGAACCAATAACAAGTACATATCACCAGAGAACTATTACTTACAAGTTCTCTGATATCACATTTCCTGGCTTTGACCGACTAGTTGTAACTACTCAACACTAGGGTACGCTAATTCGCTGTAAAGTGGTAACAAAGAACGTTTTTTTAGTGGTAACGTATATGCAAAGAACGTAGACCGTCGGATATGCCAGCATAATATAAGTATTTGCTTATTTCAACATACCAAAACAAATTTGATGTTATAAGCCAGCGTATATATGTACATACATATGTAGATAATTGATATGTAAATTGAATATATGCACATATTTATTTCGGACTAAACTAGTGCACATATCTTAATATAATTATGCATTTGTATATGAAAATAAATATGAATATATGTAGTACGTTTACTCTCCAGTAAAAATCCAAACTAGCCATCAAATATTCTTATTTAAAGCCCAAATACACATACACTGGTTGAATAATTTCATTTCAGTGGCAAATTTTAACAAGAAATAACATAAGAAATTTTGGATTTTCCATTAACTTTTGCAAAATATTTATGTATATTAAAAAGTGAAAGTAAACTATACACATAATAAAACAAATCGTGAATTAACCTTATTTGTATCCAAATATGTTGAGGTTAATAATATTAGTCTTATCAGTACCACAGCGTTTGCGTCTCAGCGCCATCTGGCATCGAGTAGTGTAACTTCCACCATAAACCAATTGGATCTAATCAGATTCTAATACCAATCAGCAAAAGTTAAGCGAAACGCCATGCAGTTTTTTTTATAAAATATGTACCAAAGAACGTAGATTACAGAGAAGTAGCATAGTTTCACTGGATATGCCAACAGAATATTTTAGCTTATTTCACCATACCAGAACAAATTTGATGTTCACTGATTTATATTAGAATCTAATTACATCCAATTGGTTTGTGGTGTGGTGAAGTAACCTAACATTTCTTACCACAAGATAATTTTACTGAGGTAACTTCTTTGTAATCTACGTTCTTTGTATGCACGTTCTTTGGTTCTGGTATGGGGAAATCGGGCATGAGTATCTATTAGCGGAACGGTGGGAGCGATGCAACTTTTTTGTAATTTACGTTCATTGGTGTGAAGACAGTCGCTTCCATTACAGTTGGGAGCCTACCCGGCCAACCACAACGGTCTTGATATAATCTATTACGAGCTATAAAATCTCATACGAGGATACATACATGCATACATATTTATGTATGTTTGGATACATTACATTTAGAAATATCGTTTTTGATGAACATTACTTCCAAACTCCCATTTAGAGCAAATTGTTGCTTTATTTTTACTGATTTGTGAATTGTCTGTTTTGCCAATATTGAACCTTTAAAAACAAAAAATTGTGCACAATTTCGTTTTTCGTGCACATTAAACTTTACTACACATACAACAAAACTACTACAAAGTTTGATTGGAGTTTTTTTCGGTTTTGTCCGTTCATGAGACACTTTTTGATCAAAATGGTTTGAAATATAGGGTCCATGCCCCGCTATTATAGCTATTTGTATGGACAAATTAATGTCAAGTCTGTGTCTACAAAACTTGTTCGGCAATTGCAGCTGCCCGGTTATTAGGACTGTTCGTACTGAGGAATTTCACTCTATATGCTTAGGTGCATACTTACATATATGTATGTAGATATATACTTGTTGTCAAACTTAAGGGGTTACGCCACCTTGAGATTTTTGAAAAATCGTTTTTTTTTCTTGGCTAAAATGCTTCCTTATAGTCATAAGATTACGGAAAAAATAAAATCATACGTAATTTTAATTGGTAAAGTTGTTTTTTAGTTGTTTCAAGCCATGCGCGCTTAGTGAAAGCTGATGCACAACGGGTCAGATCTGCAGGCAGTAGGCTGAGTGATGAAGTGAAAAATGCAAGAATGTCGGCGTTAGCAAGCAGAAAACAAGAAAGAGAAGCCCAAGAAACTCAGGAAGGTCAAGTTTATGGACCCGGAATTGCCGATTGATGGTAATAAAGAGTAACTTTACTTCAAACTCTCATAAGCATGTATACAAACTTAAGATGCGCTTTTCTCGAAACACGGTTTTTAAAAACGGTACGCCACATATCTCCTACAAATTTCAACCAATTTCAAAGTTTTTTACACTAAAATGCTCGCAAAACAATCCTCTAGGTCTTACCGTAGGATTTTTTCAATACATAGATTTTTTTTTTTATAACAATTAATGTAAAAAAAAACATGGTTGAAAAGGCTTTTTTTCATATTAATGTAATTTCGTAAAAAATCCATAAAATAGCAAATCCCTACGGTAGGACATAGCCAGTGCATTTATTTTGAGAACGATAACTTGTTTGTTGCAGTCGGACGGAGATTTTGGCAGCTACACGGTGTACCAGGTATACAAGTTAACGCAATCAGCTCCGATACCGGGCAAAAGTCCGCGCGTGGCCTGAGTCAGCAGATTCTGATTCTCACGCTGGCCACCGGTAACTCGCTGTGCTAACCGAAAAGTTGCTAACGTAAGCGTCTACAGCGCACCCGGGCGCAATAGCTGGTGCAGTGCAGTTGTTGCCCAACAATAACAAGAAAGCCAGCTAGAAGGCAAAGGCGCAGGTAACTTCGTAACTTAAAATTAGAATTAGTTTCAGTTTCCAGAGTGAGCTCACCGGCACAGCCAGCACTTGCCATAAAATAAAGTTTCAATACAAATACAATTTGAACAGTTTCATTTAATTAATTGGCGCCCAACAGGCAAAGTGAACAAATCAAGTAAAAGTAAATAAAGTTAATTAACCATTTGACTACAACAATCAACATAGTTAATTGGACTTATCAAAGGAGCGAGGAAAGCCGAATAAGGACCCATCAATGAACTCGAGATGACACATATATCCTTAATAACCAACCACTTAAAACTATTGTAAGTAGAGCGCAAAACAGTGTAAACTTGTACATGTACTTGTAGGTGTATCTACCGTTGTAAGTAAATTTGTTAACGTGAATTTTTATTCATACTGTGTAATCTCGTGGCAGAATACTTATGAGTGATCGTAATTGATACTGGTCTTTGTAATTTAATAAAAATTATGTAAATTTCGCTTTACCGGTGAAACAATAAAATTGTGAATCATTGCACGAGAAATAAAAGATTATTATGTAATTCTGCTACAAATACTTACATATATGTGACCTTAATTTACATTGATCTTTGCAATTTTATTAAATTTTTTTTTTTTATAAAGGTCTGCATTAGCGTTGTAACTGTATAAACGTGAATCCCTGTAGGTACAGGAAGTACAATAAAAAGTTGTGAAAAAATTAAAGAATATTGTGAAATTATGCTACAAAATACTATTGAGCATTCGTAGTTTATATCGATCTTTTAATTCAGTAAAATAGTTTTTGAATAAACTTTATTTGAAAATAGAACCAGCTTAATGTAAATCTCTGCAAGGGAAATGTGAATTAGTGGTTGTGTAAGAATAGAAAATACTTTGTTATTCTGCTAAAAAATACTTATGTGTGATCGTGAGTTGAGTAGACTGTTCGAAAGCATTAATAAAATAGAAGTCGATAGAAGAGAGCGTAGTAGTGAAGATAATCAGGGAAATTGGTGGACAGACACTAGGGCAACAGATCAAAATAAAAAAATGGCGCTAGAACCTGAACAACTAAGAGCAGTTGTGGAGAGTGCTATAAGTAGCGCACTCGCAGTACAACAGGAAAGTTTCGAACATAGACTAAGGGACATAACCCAGCAATTGAACACTATGGCAGTCACTCCTGCGGTAGAAACGTATAGTGAAATAGAACTAAATCCAGACGTACGGTGCGACGAACCTCTAGATATCGTTAAGTCTTTACCGGACTTTGATGGTAGACAGGAAGCGTATGTCTCGTGGAGACAAGCGGCACACACCGCATATAGAATTTTTGAGAATTACGAAGGTAGCTCTAAGCACTTTCAAGCAGTTGCAATTATTAGAAATAAAATTAAAGGCCAAGCCGACATGGTGTTGGCATCATTCAACACCGTTTTGAATTTTAAAGCCATTATTAGCCGCCTTGACTTTAGTTATTCAGATAAACGACCGATCTACCTGATTGAGCAGGAGATGTCCACTCTCCGACAGGGCAGTCTGACACTCCTGCAATATTATGATGAGGTGGAAAAGAAATTGACGCTTTTAACAAACAAGACAATAATGACCTATGACAAATTCATAGCCGCCTCACTAAATGAGAAGTACAGAATGGACGCATTGCGTGTGTTCATTTCAGGGACAAAAAAAACACTTATTGACGTTTTATTTTCGGCGCAGCCTAAGGACCTACCTTCGGCTCTAGCGCCAGCACAGGAAGTGGAATCCAACCACGAGCGGTACATGTTCGCAAGTACCTATGCCAGGAGCCTAGAGGATAAAACCCAAAGGCTCGAAACGAGGCAACAACCTAGAGAAAAATTTACAGGCGGAAGATACCAGACGAAAGACGTATATCAGGAAAAAATCCGCATTTTAGTAGGCGTCAGAATTTCGGTAACAGACCTGCTCAAAATTTAGAGCTATGGGTGTGGCAGATTTTGTAAGCGCCGAAATCCGGGATTTATTAAAAAATAATATTATACGGCCATCTAGGTCGCCGTATAACAACCCGATTTGGGTTGTAGATAAAAAAGGGCGAGACGATCAAGGTAATATTAAAAAACGTCTTGTTATCGATTTTAGAAAATTAAACCACATAACTATCGATGACAAATACCCCATCCCGAACGTAACGGTTATATTGTCAAATTTAGGAAAAGCTAAGCATTTTACAACGCTCGACCTAAAATCGGGCTTCCACCAAATAACACTCGCTGAGCGAGATATGGAAAAGACAGCCTTTTCAGTAGCTAATGGTAAGTATGAGTTCTGTAGACTTCCTTTTGGTCTGAAAAATGCACCCAGCATTTTTCAGAGAGCCATCGATGATGTCTTAAGGGAACAAATAGGAAAATCCTGCTACGTCTACGTCGATGATGTAATCATCTTCTCAGAAACGGAAGACAAGCACGTCGAGCATATTGAATGGGTTTTAAGAAAGCTATATGAAGCCAATATGAGAATCTCACGCGAAAAATCGCACTTTTTCAAAGAAAATGTCGAATACTTAGGTTTCGTTGTAGGTAGGGACGGTATCAAAACAAGTCCTAGTAAAGTTGAAGCGATTAGTAATTACGAACAGCCTTCTACTCTGTTCAATGTTAGGTCCTTTTTGGGTCTAGCAAGTTATTATAGATGTTTCATTAAATATTTTGCATCAATCGCAAAGCCTTTAACAGATATATTAAAAGGAGAAAACGGTAAAGTTGGAGCCACTCAATCAAAGAAAATTAAAATAGTTTTTGATGAAAAACAAGCAAATGCCTTTAATAAATTAAAGGAGGTCCTGGCATCAGAGGACGTTACGTTACCCTACCCAGACTTCAAGAAGCCGTTTGATCTTACGACCGACGCTTCATCGTTGGGTATAGGAGCCGTATTATCTCAGGGTGGAAAACCAATCACAATGATTTCCAGGACCCTGAAAGACCGCGAACAGAATTTCGCTACCAACGAACGCGAATTACTGGCAATCGTCTGGGCTCTTAAAAGCCTTAGAAATTACCTTTATGGCGTCAGAAACCTTAACATTTTCACAGACCACCAGCCACTTACGTTTGCAGTTTCTGACCGAAACCCAAACGCTAAAATTAAGCGCTGGAAGGCCTTTATTGATGAGCACAACGCTCAAATCTTTTATAAACCGGGTAAGGAAAATTATGTTGCTGATGCACTATCACGACAAAACATCCATGCTCTAGAAGAGGAGGCACAATCTGATCTTGCCACAATCCATAGCGAAGTATCGCTGACATATACAATCGAAACAACCGATAAACCGCTCAATTGTTTCAGAAACCAAATCGTGTTAGAGAAAACAACCCTGCCTCTAAAGAGAAATTTCATATATTTCAGCGAAAAAACTCGCCATATAATCGAATTCATGGATACGAATGCACTTGTTGATGATATTAAACTAGTTGTTAACCCGAAAGTGGTAAATGCGATATATTGCGACCTTCCAATACTTGCCAAGATTCAACATGAATTGGTCAGGTGTTTTCCGTCAACGAAGTTTTGGCATTGCAAAAATATGGTATTGGATATCACCAACAAAGAAGAACAGAGGGAGATAGTCACTACCGAGCACAATCGTGCCCACAGAGCGGCCCAAGAAAACGTGAAACAAATCCTCTGTGATTATTATTTTCCAAAAATGACCAAACTCGCGAACGAAGTTGTCGCAAACTGTAAAGTTTGTAACAAGGGCAAATACGACAGACACCCTTGTAAGCAAGAACTCGGCATGACTCCAACGCCATCCTATGCAGGAGAAATTCTGCATATTGACATTTTTTCCACAGATAAGAAATACTTCCTTAATTGCGTGGACAAATTTTCAAAGTTCGCGGTGGTTCAGCATGTACCTTCTCGCACTATTGTTGACATAAAAGCTCCGATAATACAATTGATAAACCTTTTCCCAAAGACAAAGATTATTTAATAACGTCGTTATTAAAAAATCGATTTGGCGTAGATGTGGTAAATGCACCTCCGCTTCATAGTACATCGAATGGGCAGGTAGAGCGCCTACATAACACGCTCCTGGAGATCGCAAGATGCCTAAAACTAGAAGGAAAGTCTAGCGAAACAACTGACCTCATATTACTAGCTACAGTCGAATACAATCGGTCAATTCATTCCGTCACCAACCAGAAACCGATTGACGTAATCCATGCTACTCCATTGGAGATGAGGAAGCAGATAATTACTCAAATAACGACAGCCCAGCAAGAGCAACTAGAGAGAAATAACCGATCTAGGCAGAACAGAGTGTTTGAAGTTGGGGAACGTGTTTTAGTAAAAACAAACAGAAGGTTAGGCAACAAATTATCCTCCTTATATGTCGAAGGAAAGGTCCAGGCAGACCTAGGAACCACGGTTCTCATAAAAGGGAGGGTGGTCCACAAGGACAATTTGAAATAAAACCGTCTTACCCTATGCCAAATATTTCTCTTGCATATATTTAAAAAATTATCTTTGTCATCATACAGAGTGATTTATTTACTCTTACCAATTTTTAAGATTTTGATAGAGATGCTTCTCTTTCGGACGGCGACGCCTAAGTTAACGGACTACTCCAACTGTGACTATATACCACTTCAAGACGGAGATGTAACTGTTTGGAAAGACTTTGAGTATCTGCAACATACCACTAACCTTACTTTGTACATGGAAATAACCAAGGAAACGAAAGGACTTATGACACACTTCCCCTCATCTCATATGAGAATGTTACTGGACTCTGACACTGCGCGCATAAAGGTACTTTTGGCAACATTAGACACCCATCACAGACAGGCTAGGAGCTTAAACATTTTAGGAACTGCGTTGAAAGTTATCGCAGGGACACCAGACTTTGACGACTTTGAAAATTTAAAGTTCCAACAACAGGAGCTCATAAACTCAGAAAACCAGCAGATCGTCATAAATACGGACGTGCAGGAAAGGAGAAATAAATTAACAGAAAGAGTCAACCTCATTATTAAAGCCTCAAATGCTAGGCAGATAGATAGCAGTAATTTATACGAAACATTGCTTGCAAGAAACAGAATTATAATATCAGAAATTGAAACCCTAATTTCGACCATTACCCTTGCAAAGATAGGTGTAAAACTGATACTAAACACTGATGATGAAAAGAATATTATCGATATGCGCTCTACTAATATAACTATAACGGACTTAATGGAAGTATGATTTATCAAGGTCTTATTAGACAATAATTTTTTACATTTTATTATTAAGTATCCTAAACCAATGTTCGTTTGTAAGAAAATTATTATTTTCCCTGTCCAACACAATGAAACAATCCTGCACCTTGCAACCAGCAACAATATCGCAGACTGTAACAATCAAATCCTGGCGATCGGAAATTGTAGCGTGACACTTACATCGACATTTTGCAAAAGACTTCGCCATCCAACCTGCGCGCAGCAGCTCCATTCCGGTAGCGTCGCTCACTGCAGCACACGTCCCAGCCACCTTGATCCTATTGTGGTGGTGGATGAAGGTATCGTTATTATCAATGACGACACCGCGGTGATCAAGACTAGCGAAGACTCCGAAAAAACTGTTACCGGGACTTATTTACTTACCTTTGAAGATGAGGTCCAAATCAATGGAACTTCCTATAAAAACCATAGGGGCATACTGAGGAAATTGCCGAGTTCGGCAACGACGACACTTCTCAATATAACCAGTCACCCCGATATATTGAGCTTGCCGTACCTCCGAAGAATGTGTATTAAAAACTTGCGCTATATTGGAGAAATTGAAGCCAAAGTTATCACAGGACCGACACTTTCAAGTCTTGCTACCATAACCATCGTAATAAGCTGCTACGTTCTCCTTAAACTATATTGGAGGCGAAATAAAAGGCGTCAGCATCATGACTTACAGGCCGTCATTGACAGTTTTAAGAAGCCTGAGGACAGCCTTCACTTAGAAGGGGAGGAGTTAACGCAATCAGCTCCGATACCGGGCAAAAGTCCGCGCGTGGCCTGAGTCAGCAGATTCAGATTCGGGCGCAATAGCTGGTGCAGTGCAGTTGTTGCCCAACAATAACAAGAAAGCCAGCTAGAAGGCAAAGGTGCAGGTAACTTCGTAGCTTAAAATTAGAATTAGTTTCAGTTTCCAGAGTGAGCTCACCGGCACAGCCAGCACTTGCCATAAAATAAAGTTTCAATACAAATACAATTTGAACAGTTTCATTTAATTAATTTACACGCGCTTCGCGAGAGGCAATATTCACAGTATCATCTCAACCATAATTTTCAATGTATAGTCATAAAAAAAATTTCAAAGCAACTTCAATATATGCTGATTAAAACCTTGTCAAAAAATTTCCCTCCCGGTGTATAATTCCCCTGCAAAAAAAAATTAAATTTAGGCATCGATTTCGGGTTCCCAAGGTGGCGTAACCCCTTAAAAGACGAAGAACTTCTGCAAACATTTTGGAACGCTCTCATTTGGTTAACCGGGTAGTAAGTGGAATTTTATTCGAAAAAATATTTTTAGCTATTAAAATAATGCCCACAATAAAAGTTAAATATCTTAAATAGAAGTTAAATGCATTATTAATTATTACCGAGGCAGCTGCTTCCCTATTGTTATTGCGGAAGTGATATTTTGGTCACTATCAGTGTTACTTAAACGCTTAAAACATTTATAAAAACTAAAGTATGTATTACATTAATATTTTTCTCCATAACCAGACTTCAATTAATAAAATAAAAGCCATGCCTTCACTTTAAAAACATGCAAAATACATCTACGGAATTTCTCTAGACAAGCTTTCTGTTTACAAATTAATTCACTGTCGCTTTTTTAATTGATAAATAAATGAAATTTGTATTTTAAAATCAGCTCGAAACAGATTAGAACTAACTAAAATCAGTTGGATCGATTGCACTCGAAAGGCATTAGTTTGATTAATTATAGCCCAACTGTATTGTGTGGAGACTAATCCGGGTATACTCCTTTTTAGAGACCATTCGCATTAAAATGGTAAGGAACTGTCATTTTCATATGGCGAAACCAGGCCAATGACTTCAACATCATCAGCCTTAACAGCTGGGCAGTTAGTTCTGTATTATACAACCTGGATAACGGGCCTTGAGTTGAACAAGGATAAAACGAAGCACCTCATGTCATTAAATATACAGTGCTCCTCAGGACTGAGTAATAAAATTCTTTCTCGACGAACCCAAACCACATGACTCTCATCATATGAGTGCTATTGTTTGGCGCAGAAGCATGGACGCTGCCAACAGTGGATGAGATAGCCCTAGGAGTTAAATAGATTGTTCGAAAGATTTGTGGAGCTTTATACCGAATCTTTTTACAGTTCACTATTACCCATTTACTTATATGCCTTATGTAGCATTTCATTGATTTCTGATATTTGTATTACAAAATGTAACAGCGTTGAAGGATCTCGGATTTATATTCGGCACTAAATTTTCTTTTAGTAGTCATATTAATCCTATTCTTATTAGATCGTATTCAGTTTTGGGCTTTATTCGCCGCAATATATTAGAATTGTCTGATCCACATACTTACAAACTGCTATAAACGACTTTTGTCCGTTCTCACTTGGAGTATGGATGCACTGCGCAATACGGTTTCAGGCTTCTGTTCCATCCTACGATTCTCGGCTTATGCTAATTGATCTGGACTCTTGCTAAAGAGAGGGGTAGTCCTTTCACTTTCAGTGTTATTAATGTCATCATTGGTTGTCCATTTTTCCTGAACCGGATAAGCTGTAATGAACCGCAACGAAGTCTTCGCAATTTGTATCATTTTTATGGGGGAAACTTTAAAACTATTTTTGCAAGTAATGCACCTATTCATCGTGCTATTTGTGCTATAGATTAATAAATAAATACTTTTTATATTGATATCCGAAAGCTATGATAGTAAGCGGGTATTTCGTTTGACTCTCCGAATATTCGGTTTACCTGGATAGTTGAAAAATCCGGATGAAATTCACAACACCAGTATGTACGTACATAAATATGTATGTGTGAACGAATGTACGAGGCCATTATATATGCAAATGTTGCTTACTATGAATTAAATAATTGTTATTTTTATGAAATTATGGAGTATCAACTATTCGAGAGAGAACTTGGTGACATCAGTGCCAGAATTCAGAACAATTGTCTCAGGTGTTGTTGGTGCGCCTAGGCTAACCCATTTTCGCGTAAGTCCAGAATCTTTACGCGCGGATTGCAGAGCGTGTTGTATGGCAAAAATTGAACTGACAGCTAAGCAGCAAGGGGTTCGCCTGTAGCTTTTGAGCGCATGAAGCCTGCCGGATTTGAATTTGTTTGCAATAAATCTTTGCGAAAGTCGATGGGAATGTCCTTAGCACCAGGAGGTTTGTAATTCCAGGTACGATCAGTAAGGAGCTGGCCAGTTTGTCGATCATAAATCAATTGCTCCGAAAGCCAGTAGCCCAGCAACATAACAAACGACCCTTCAATTTGACCAATATCAATGGAGGGGCTTAGACTCTCTCCAGCATCTTCCAATATGTCGACACGTTTTATTTGACTGTTACATAAGAAAAGAACAAAATGATTCCACCCTATCAATCTCACTAACATAATCAATTTAATTCATCGAACGCAATAAAATTAGAGAAATAACTCGCATTTAGAGTGAAATTGAGATTTTCGAACAAAACTATTTTACGAATAAACAAACTATATAATTCAAATCAGCTACACAGCGTTTCACTCACGTTTGGTGGTGGGTAAAAAATGTTCCAGTTTCCAGAGTGCGACATTTTGAGAAAAGAAAAAAAATCCGAGAAAATGCTGAGAAAATAACACGAAAATTTTAGGACCCTGGCTCGGGGTAGAATAAATGGAACATTACTCTCTAGAGTGAGACTAAAAGAGACTAACAATCTAAAAGTAGGGGAACACAAAATAACATTTTTCCTGTAAAAACGTAAAACAGCTTCTCTCAAATTAAAAATAAATTTAATTTCGTTTAAATGCTGTAAAATGATTAAAATCTCCATTATTATTTTTCACTGTAAACTTGACAACGTACAATTTTTGTTTACTTTTGTGCAACAACTGAAGTTCGGGTAAAATCTTGCAACATCATTCTCTACAAATCTCTCGAAAAATCGTTCTCATTTACAGAGTTTTGATGTACGGGATCATTTTTCAGTAACTTCCTGTAAGTTCGAGTAAAAAGCTGTAAGTTCAAGGAGTATAGAATCAGAGCTATTATTTAAGTATGAGGGTAGTTCGATCCTCCACAGAGAAGTCTGTCCGAAATGGCAGTTATAAGTTCTACCATTGTAGTTGTTTCAAAAACTCTTAATAAATAAACTGTCTTGAGCTCATAAAAATTATTATTGATACAAATGAATGGGCCAAAAAATTAATATATGTATGTATGTATCGAGGCGAATTCATATAAGGTATAGTTACAAGGTGTATCCATAGAAGGTGATAGCAAGATAACCTAAGCGAATCCGCTGTGTATTTTGTTTGTGTAATTTTGTGAGCACAATGTCAAAATCTGAATTCGCCCAGTATACTTATGTATTTTGTTTGTGTAATTTTGCGAGCAAAATGTCAAAAATCTGTATTCGCCCAGTTGGCTTATGTATTTTGTTTGTGTAAACAAAACAACCTAGCGAATTCAGAGAGAAGAACAAGCATTCAGCTCATAGGATGCTATCACCTTGTATGGATTCGCCTTGGTATAGTTACTATAGCAGACGATTTGATGTTATTTTATTCACCTACATAAATGTATTTTGTTATTGCTTTTGAGAATGAGGTTTCAAAAGCCGTAAAAGCAAAAACAAAGTGTATGTAAATTTTGACAACTTAAATCTGAACATATTTCCGGCAGAGAACAACGCCAAATCCCGATATCAAATGTCATGAAATAATATAGCGTTCCATGGTTGCTTCATGCAAATTCATATTATTTTTACGTTGCAAATTTTAAAAGTGAACTAACGTTTGACGCTATTTGCAAACATTTTACCGCCTACCGATAGGGTGATGACTTTTGCACCACCATGTAGTAGTAAGTAAACTATAGATTTTATTTATGTATTTGTTTTTCCCCAGGCATGAACAATCATCTTTGCAGGGATACTTCTGAATAGGAATTACAAAAAATATAATGCAAGCCAAGATACATACATATGTATGTATGTATGTATGTATGTACATACATACGTTAATGAAATGTATAATGGCACTAACCGACATTTTTTCGTAATCAGTTTAAGGCAGATTTTATCACAGCGCTTACTTTAGATAAGTTTAGATAAGTAAAACGTTAACAATCTTAAAGGGCTATAAAACTTAACTCTCCATAGGATTGCACGTGCAAACATTTAAGTTTTTCCTTCTCCTGCAAAAAATGTAATTGTCAGGTAGGAACTTTGTTCAGTTCAACAACAGTATGTGATCTTTTACAAATCAAATAAGAAATTTAGAGAATACGGTAGAAGTTATTTTAAAACACTGAACGCTGCTTTAAATTTCAGCAAGATTCATGCATACTTGCACCGGATATGTCAACAGAACATTTTAGCTTATTTCACCATACCAGAACAAATTTGATGTTCACTGATTTATATTAGAATCTAATTAGATCCAATTGGTTTGTGGTGTGGTGAAGTAAGCTAACATTTCTTACCACAAGATAATTTCACTGAGGCAACTTCTTTGTAATCTACGTTCATTGTTCATTAGAAAGGGCGAAGATGAGCTACGTTCGTACACAGAAGTTGCATCGTGTTTCGTTTTGTGTGGCAAGTTACCCTAATACACTTTTATTCAAATTAAAACGTACATCCCTTTGACACTTTGCAAATTCTATGATTTCATAAGTTTACGAAACTAAAAAATTTTCTGACCTGCGACGGTTGTATAAAATCGGATAAAAATGTTCCGCTGAATCGGTATGAGATGTAAGTACATACATATGTATGTAGTTGAGGAAATTATTTCTATAACATAACTCGAATACGAGCACGTACCAGCACATGCACATGCAGTGTGATTTAGTAGTTCCAAACTATCATTTTTTATTTAACGCATGCAGTTTATGTGACCTAAAATGTACATACATGACCGTGCGCACAAAAATAGATCAGGATTTATATAGATCACCTACTTGAAATATGATGGCACGAGTCCGATGACTGGAGCAGGAAATAACGTAGATTACAAAAAAGTTGCATGGCGTTTTGTTACCTGTGGCACGAATTATTCCAAATTTCACCACACCTTTGGATCCCATCAAATTCTAATATCAACCAGCAACAGTCAATTTAGTTCTGGGATGGTGAAACTGGATAAGTTGGACGAACGTCGAAATGCGTGTTTGCAAGATAAGCAAACCAAGCAGGTGGTACGAAGGAACGTTAACAGATACGGGCCCGTGCGCAGGATTAATTCCTGGGGGTTATTCATTTTATTTTATAAACTATATATTCTCGCTGTTTCTGATTTTTAAAGCATCCATTTGGCAATACTGCACATGATATGTTTTCCAAATATTCGATCGGGAGCGACGCTTGCTCATGGCTGTGTAGATTTTAGGAAAACACAGAGGCCCGTCTCTAAAAAAATATGAATAAATATAGAAAAAAATGAAAGATGCATGCCACGGGCAGGCTATCAGATGCATTAACATTTAGACCAAATTATGAAAATATTTAATTAATAAAAGTAAAAAATTCACGCTGCGGACAGGATTCGAACCCAGGCATAGCTTATCAAAAAATTGTGCCTAACACTATGGAAATATTGAATTTAAAACAGTAATAATAAAAAATCCACGTTGCGGACAAGATTCGAACTCAGACACAGTACAGCAAAAATGTACAAATGTACGCGTCAACCAAAGTTCGCCGATTCAACCAAATGCAAAACATAAACACTTTAATTAATTTTAACTAAATGCTATGAACATTCACATTTCTAAAAAAAAAAATGAAATAAATTCCTGGAAATGTGAAATCAGCAACAAAACTCTAAATTGCGCAGCGGAATCGCAAAAGCAAATTTGTGGAGAAGGAAAAATTCCCATGAGGATTTCTGCAAATGATTTGTAACTTACATCAGCCAATATTTACTCACCTGCTGCGGACAGATTATCAAGTGCATAAACATTTAGACCAAATTATGAAGATAATAAATATATTTAATTAAAAAATCACACACAGCACAGCAAAAATTTAATCGTCTCCATCCTTCGCCTACTCAACCAAATGTACCACACCAACACTTTGTCTGACTTCAACTGCATGTTGTAAATATTAACATTCCGCAGAAGAAATAGAAATAAATTCCTGGAATTGTGAAATCATTAACAAAACTCGAAATCGCACCTCGGAATTGCAAAGCAAATTTGTTGCGAACGAAAAAGTCGCATGTGGTATTATGCAAATGATTTGTAACTTATGTATGTATGTATGTACATCAGGCAATATTTACTCACCAGTTCACTCACTAAGGCACTGCCACAAATAGTTGCGTTTAATAGTTTTTCTTTAATAAATAGTCTTTATTAAACTTCTCATAAAATAATTCCTAATACTGCACCAATAAGGGATCTCAGCTGCGAAACATTTTCCATCTGCTGTTCAAGCTTCTAGCGCGGTTTAATACCAAGAATAATAGAATACAAGATTGCGCTCAACGCGAATTCGCTTTAGTTGCGCTGATTGATCTGAAATTCTCGGGAGTAATTTCGCTGTGACATGGTTTAATACGGCATTTTGATCTTCTCATGAACATGAGTGGGATGGCTCAGGTGATAAGACTACCGCTTTGCAAGCTAACGTTTGATAGTTCAATACCGATGGCTGGTGGCTGGTGACTGTAGCAAGAGGAACAAAGAAAAGCAGGTAACAGGTAAGAGTTGAAATAAAATTAATAAAAATAAAAATAAAAATATGTAAGTAAATAAAAATTAAATTAAATAAAACAAATTTAATAGAATTGAATTTAAATAAGGATAAGAGAGATGGGAACAATGGATTTGGAAATAGATTAGAGTGAAGAAATGATGAAAGCAGGCAACAAAAGAAAAAGAAGTGGAGGGAAGCAGAGGAGAAAAGAAGAAGTAAGAGTAAAGAGTTAGAGATAGGAGGAAATTCAGTAGAATAGGAGTGGGAAGGCGAAGAGAGAAGGAGGGGGAGAGAAAGAGCAAGGAAAGGAGATAGGATAAGGAGAAGAAAGGATAAGGGATAGAAGAGGGAAGCAGGGGAGAAGAAGGGATAAGAGGAGGGGGGGAATAGAGAAGAGAGTAAGAAATATGGGAAGAGGGAAAGAAGAAAGGAGAGCAGGGAAAGGAGAAGGAAGTGTAAGAAATATGGGGAAGAGGAAAAATGAAGAAGGAAGGAGAGAGAGAGTAGAGGATGGAAAGAAAGAATCAAGAAAATTGTCGCGCGAATAGAAACCGCAATCAAATTTTTTTTTTTTTTTTTAGTTTTATGCCACGCGCGATCCGTTTGCATATGCATGTTCTTTGCATATAGCTATATATGTATGTACGTGTACGTATGTACATATGTATATGTGGTAGGGTATGTAGGTATGTAGGTTTGCTATAGCCCGCGCGATGTGCTATAGCTATATACATAGTATATGTGGTAGGGGACGTAGATTTTGCGCCAGAACACTTGGCGTATTGGCGTAGGTTTACCACCGCGCGCGATCCGTTTGCATATGCATGTTCTTTGCATATAGCTATATATGTATGTACGTGTACGTATGTACATATGTATATGTGGTAGGGTATGTAGGTATGTAGGTTTGCTATAGCCCGCGCGATGTGCTATAGCTATATACATAGTATATGTGGTAGGGGACGTAGATTTTGCGCCAGAACACTTGGCGTATTGGCGTAGGTTTACCACCGCGCGCGATCCGTTTGCATATGCATGTTCTTTGCATATAGCTATATATGTATGTACGTGTACGTATGTACATATGTATATGTGGTAGGGTATGTAGGTATGTAGGTTTGCTATAGCCCGCGCGATGTGCTATAGCTATATACATAGTATATGTGGTAGGGGACGTAGATTTTGCGCCAGAACACTTGGCGTATTGGCGTAGGTTTACCACCGCGCGCGATCCGTTTGCATATGCATGTTCTTTGCATATAGCTATATATGTATGTACGTGTACGTATGTACATATGTATATGTGGTAGGGTATGTAGGTATGTAGGTTTGCTATAGCCCGCGCGATGTGCTATAGCTATATACATAGTATATGTGGTAGGGGACGTAGATTTTGCGCCAGAACACTTGGCGTATTGGCGTAGGTTTACCACCGCGCGCGATCCGTTTGCATATGCATGTTCTTTGCATATAGCTATATATGTATGTACGTGTACGTATGTACATATGTATATGTGGTAGGGTATGTAGGTATGTAGGTTTGCTATAGCCCGCGCGATGTGCTATAGCTATATACATAGTATATGTGGTAGGGGACGTAGATTTTGCGCCAGAACACTTGGCGTATTGGCGTAGGTTTACCACCGCGCGCGATCCGTTTGCATATGCATGTTCTTTGCATATAGCTATATATGTATGTACGTGTACGTATGTACATATGTATATGTGGTAGGGTATGTAGGTATGTAGGTTTGCTATAGCCCGCGCGATGTGCTATAGCTATATACATAGTATATGTGGTAGGGGACGTAGATTTTGCGCCAGAACACTTGGCGTATTGGCGTAGGTTTACCACCGCGCGCGATCCGTTTGCATATGCATGTTCTTTGCATATAGCTATATATGTATGTACGTGTACGTATGTACATATGTATATGTGGTAGGGTATGTAGGTATGTAGGTTTGCTATAGCCCGCGCGATGTGCTATAGCTATATACATAGTATATGTGGTAGGGGACGTAGATTTTGCGCCAGAACACTTGGCGTATTGGCGTAGGTTTACCACCGCGCGCGATCCGTTTGCATATGCATGTTCTTTGCATATAGCTATATATGTATGTACGTGTACGTATGTACATATGTATATGTGGTAGGGTATGTAGGTATGTAGGTTTGCTATAGCCCGCGCGATGTGCTATAGCTATATACATAGTATATGTGGTAGGGGACGTAGATTTTGCGCCAGAACACTTGGCGTATTGGCGTAGGTTTACCACCGCGCGCGATCCGTTTGCATATGCATGTTCTTTGCATATAGCTATATATGTATGTACGTGTACGTATGTACATATGTATATGTGGTAGGGTATGTAGGTATGTAGGTTTGCTATAGCCCGCGCGATGTGCTATAGCTATATACATAGTATATGTGGTAGGGGACGTAGATTTTGCGCCAGAACACTTGGCGTATTGGCGTAGGTTTACCACCGCGCGCGATCCGTTTGCATATGCATGTTCTTTGCATATAGCTATATATGTATGTACGTGTACGTATGTACATATGTATATGTGGTAGGGTATGTAGGTATGTAGGTTTGCTATAGCCCGCGCGATGTGCTATAGCTATATACATAGTATATGTGGTAGGGGACGTAGATTTTGCGCCAGAACACTTGGCGTATTGGCGTAGGTTTACCACCGCGCGCGATCCGTTTGCATATGCATGTTCTTTGCATATAGCTATATATGTATGTACGTGTACGTATGTACATATGTATATGTGGTAGGGTATGTAGGTATGTAGGTTTGCTATAGCCCGCGCGATGTGCTATAGCTATATACATAGTATATGTGGTAGGGGACGTAGATTTTGCGCCAGAACACTTGGCGTATTGGCGTAGGTTTACCACCGCGCGCGATCCGTTTGCATATGCATGTTCTTTGCATATAGCTATATATGTATGTACGTGTACGTATGTACATATGTATATGTGGTAGGGTATGTAGGTATGTAGGTTTGCTATAGCCCGCGCGATGTGCTATAGCTATATACATAGTATATGTGGTAGGGGACGTAGATTTTGCGCCAGAACACTTGGCGTATTGGCGTAGGTTTACCACCGCGCGCGATCCGTTTGCATATGCATGTTCTTTGCATATAGCTATATATGTATGTACGTGTACGTATGTACATATGTATATGTGGTAGGGTATGTAGGTATGTAGGTTTGCTATAGCCCGCGCGATGTGCTATAGCTATATACATAGTATATGTGGTAGGGGACGTAGATTTTGCGCCAGAACACTTGGCGTATTGGCGTAGGTTTACCACCGCGCGCGATCCGTTTGCATATGCATGTTCTTTGCATATAGCTATATATGTATGTACGTGTACGTATGTACATATGTATATGTGGTAGGGTATGTAGGTATGTAGGTTTGCTATAGCCCGCGCGATGTGCTATAGCTATATACATAGTATATGTGGTAGGGGACGTAGATTTTGCGCCAGAACACTTGGCGTATTGGCGTAGGTTTACCACCGCGCGCGATCCGTTTGCATATGCATGTTCTTTGCATATAGCTATATATGTATGTACGTGTACGTATGTACATATGTATATGTGGTAGGGTATGTAGGTATGTAGGTTTGCTATAGCCCGCGCGATGTGCTATAGCTATATACATAGTATATGTGGTAGGGGACGTAGATTTTGCGCCAGAACACTTGGCGTATTGGCGTAGGTTTACCACCGCGCGCGATCCGTTTGCATATGCATGTTCTTTGCATATAGCTATATATGTATGTACGTGTACGTATGTACATATGTATATGTGGTAGGGTATGTAGGTATGTAGGTTTGCTATAGCCCGCGCGATGTGCTATAGCTATATACATAGTATATGTGGTAGGGGACGTAGATTTTGCGCCAGAACACTTGGCGTATTGGCGTAGGTTTACCACCGCGCGCGATCCGTTTGCATATGCATGTTCTTTGCATATAGCTATATATGTATGTACGTGTACGTATGTACATATGTATATGTGGTAGGGTATGTAGGTATGTAGGTTTGCTATAGCCCGCGCGATGTGCTATAGCTATATACATAGTATATGTGGTAGGGGACGTAGATTTTGCGCCAGAACACTTGGCGTATTGGCGTAGGTTTACCACCGCGCGCGATCCGTTTGCATATGCATGTTCTTTGCATATAGCTATATATGTATGTACGTGTACGTATGTACATATGTATATGTGGTAGGGTATGTAGGTATGTAGGTTTGCTATAGCCCGCGCGATGTGCTATAGCTATATACATAGTATATGTGGTAGGGGACGTAGATTTTGCGCCAGAACACTTGGCGTATTGGCGTAGGTTTACCACCGCGCGCGATCCGTTTGCATATGCATGTTCTTTGCATATAGCTATATATGTATGTACGTGTACGTATGTACATATGTATATGTGGTAGGGTATGTAGGTATGTAGGTTTGCTATAGCCCGCGCGATGTGCTATAGCTATATACATAGTATATGTGGTAGGGGACGTAGATTTTGCGCCAGAACACTTGGCGTATTGGCGTAGGTTTACCACCGCGCGCGATCCGTTTGCATATGCATGTTCTTTGCATATAGCTATATATGTATGTACGTGTA
Organism: Anomoia purmunda; assembly: GCA_951828415.1. Classification (NCBI taxonomy): domain Eukaryota; kingdom Metazoa; phylum Arthropoda; class Insecta; order Diptera; family Tephritidae; genus Anomoia; species Anomoia purmunda. The sequence continues at coordinate 5,339 of OX639993.1, read as the reverse complement.
CGTATGTACATATGTATATGTGGTAGGGTATGTAGGTATGTAGGTTTGCTATAGCCCGCGCGATGTGCTATAGCTATATACATAGTATATGTGGTAGGGGACGTAGATTTTGCGCCAGAACACTTGGCGTATTGGCGTAGGTTTACCACCGCGCGCGATCCGTTTGCATATGCATGTTCTTTGCATATAGCTATATATGTATGTACGTGTACGTATGTACATATGTATATGTGGTAGGGTATGTAGGTATGTAGGTTTGCTATAGCCCGCGCGATGTGCTATAGCTATATACATAGTATATGTGGTAGGGGACGTAGATTTTGCGCCAGAACACTTGGCGTATTGGCGTAGGTTTACCACCGCGCGCGATCCGTTTGCATATGCATGTTCTTTGCATATAGCTATATATGTATGTACGTGTACGTATGTACATATGTATATGTGGTAGGGTATGTAGGTATGTAGGTTTGCTATAGCCCGCGCGATGTGCTATAGCTATATACATAGTATATGTGGTAGGGGACGTAGATTTTGCGCCAGAACACTTGGCGTATTGGCGTAGGTTTACCACCGCGCGCGATCCGTTTGCATATGCATGTTCTTTGCATATAGCTATATATGTATGTACGTGTACGTATGTACATATGTATATGTGGTAGGGTATGTAGGTATGTAGGTTTGCTATAGCCCGCGCGATGTGCTATAGCTATATACATAGTATATGTGGTAGGGGACGTAGATTTTGCGCCAGAACACTTGGCGTATTGGCGTAGGTTTACCACCGCGCGCGATCCGTTTGCATATGCATGTTCTTTGCATATAGCTATATATGTATGTACGTGTACGTATGTACATATGTATATGTGGTAGGGTATGTAGGTATGTAGGTTTGCTATAGCCCGCGCGATGTGCTATAGCTATATACATAGTATATGTGGTAGGGGACGTAGATTTTGCGCCAGAACACTTGGCGTATTGGCGTAGGTTTACCACCGCGCGCGATCCGTTTGCATATGCATGTTCTTTGCATATAGCTATATATGTATGTACGTGTACGTATGTACATATGTATATGTGGTAGGGTATGTAGGTATGTAGGTTTGCTATAGCCCGCGCGATGTGCTATAGCTATATACATAGTATATGTGGTAGGGGACGTAGATTTTGCGCCAGAACACTTGGCGTATTGGCGTAGGTTTACCACCGCGCGCGATCCGTTTGCATATGCATGTTCTTTGCATATAGCTATATATGTATGTACGTGTACGTATGTACATATGTATATGTGGTAGGGTATGTAGGTATGTAGGTTTGCTATAGCCCGCGCGATGTGCTATAGCTATATACATAGTATATGTGGTAGGGGACGTAGATTTTGCGCCAGAACACTTGGCGTATTGGCGTAGGTTTACCACCGCGCGCGATCCGTTTGCATATGCATGTTCTTTGCATATAGCTATATATGTATGTACGTGTACGTATGTACATATGTATATGTGGTAGGGTATGTAGGTATGTAGGTTTGCTATAGCCCGCGCGATGTGCTATAGCTATATACATAGTATATGTGGTAGGGGACGTAGATTTTGCGCCAGAACACTTGGCGTATTGGCGTAGGTTTACCACCGCGCGCGATCCGTTTGCATATGCATGTTCTTTGCATATAGCTATATATGTATGTACGTGTACGTATGTACATATGTATATGTGGTAGGGTATGTAGGTATGTAGGTTTGCTATAGCCCGCGCGATGTGCTATAGCTATATACATAGTATATGTGGTAGGGGACGTAGATTTTGCGCCAGAACACTTGGCGTATTGGCGTAGGTTTACCACCGCGCGCGATCCGTTTGCATATGCATGTTCTTTGCATATAGCTATATATGTATGTACGTGTACGTATGTACATATGTATATGTGGTAGGGTATGTAGGTATGTAGGTTTGCTATAGCCCGCGCGATGTGCTATAGCTATATACATAGTATATGTGGTAGGGGACGTAGATTTTGCGCCAGAACACTTGGCGTATTGGCGTAGGTTTACCACCGCGCGCGATCCGTTTGCATATGCATGTTCTTTGCATATAGCTATATATGTATGTACGTGTACGTATGTACATATGTATATGTGGTAGGGTATGTAGGTATGTAGGTTTGCTATAGCCCGCGCGATGTGCTATAGCTATATACATAGTATATGTGGTAGGGGACGTAGATTTTGCGCCAGAACACTTGGCGTATTGGCGTAGGTTTACCACCGCGCGCGATCCGTTTGCATATGCATGTTCTTTGCATATAGCTATATATGTATGTACGTGTACGTATGTACATATGTATATGTGGTAGGGTATGTAGGTATGTAGGTTTGCTATAGCCCGCGCGATGTGCTATAGCTATATACATAGTATATGTGGTAGGGGACGTAGATTTTGCGCCAGAACACTTGGCGTATTGGCGTAGGTTTACCACCGCGCGCGATCCGTTTGCATATGCATGTTCTTTGCATATAGCTATATATGTATGTACGTGTACGTATGTACATATGTATATGTGGTAGGGTATGTAGGTATGTAGGTTTGCTATAGCCCGCGCGATGTGCTATAGCTATATACATAGTATATGTGGTAGGGGACGTAGATTTTGCGCCAGAACACTTGGCGTATTGGCGTAGGTTTACCACCGCGCGCGATCCGTTTGCATATGCATGTTCTTTGCATATAGCTATATATGTATGTACGTGTACGTATGTACATATGTATATGTGGTAGGGTATGTAGGTATGTAGGTTTGCTATAGCCCGCGCGATGTGCTATAGCTATATACATAGTATATGTGGTAGGGGACGTAGATTTTGCGCCAGAACACTTGGCGTATTGGCGTAGGTTTACCACCGCGCGCGATCCGTTTGCATATGCATGTTCTTTGCATATAGCTATATATGTATGTACGTGTACGTATGTACATATGTATATGTGGTAGGGTATGTAGGTATGTAGGTTTGCTATAGCCCGCGCGATGTGCTATAGCTATATACATAGTATATGTGGTAGGGGACGTAGATTTTGCGCCAGAACACTTGGCGTATTGGCGTAGGTTTACCACCGCGCGCGATCCGTTTGCATATGCATGTTCTTTGCATATAGCTATATATGTATGTACGTGTACGTATGTACATATGTATATGTGGTAGGGTATGTAGGTATGTAGGTTTGCTATAGCCCGCGCGATGTGCTATAGCTATATACATAGTATATGTGGTAGGGGACGTAGATTTTGCGCCAGAACACTTGGCGTATTGGCGTAGGTTTACCACCGCGCGCGATCCGTTTGCATATGCATGTTCTTTGCATATAGCTATATATGTATGTACGTGTACGTATGTACATATGTATATGTGGTAGGGTATGTAGGTATGTAGGTTTGCTATAGCCCGCGCGATGTGCTATAGCTATATACATAGTATATGTGGTAGGGGACGTAGATTTTGCGCCAGAACACTTGGCGTATTGGCGTAGGTTTACCACCGCGCGCGATCCGTTTGCATATGCATGTTCTTTGCATATAGCTATATATGTATGTACGTGTACGTATGTACATATGTATATGTGGTAGGGTATGTAGGTATGTAGGTTTGCTATAGCCCGCGCGATGTGCTATAGCTATATACATAGTATATGTGGTAGGGGACGTAGATTTTGCGCCAGAACACTTGGCGTATTGGCGTAGGTTTACCACCGCGCGCGATCCGTTTGCATATGCATGTTCTTTGCATATAGCTATATATGTATGTACGTGTACGTATGTACATATGTATATGTGGTAGGGTATGTAGGTATGTAGGTTTGCTATAGCCCGCGCGATGTGCTATAGCTATATACATAGTATATGTGGTAGGGGACGTAGATTTTGCGCCAGAACACTTGGCGTATTGGCGTAGGTTTACCACCGCGCGCGATCCGTTTGCATATGCATGTTCTTTGCATATAGCTATATATGTATGTACGTGTACGTATGTACATATGTATATGTGGTAGGGTATGTAGGTATGTAGGTTTGCTATAGCCCGCGCGATGTGCTATAGCTATATACATAGTATATGTGGTAGGGGACGTAGATTTTGCGCCAGAACACTTGGCGTATTGGCGTAGGTTTACCACCGCGCGCGATCCGTTTGCATATGCATGTTCTTTGCATATAGCTATATATGTATGTACGTGTACGTATGTACATATGTATATGTGGTAGGGTATGTAGGTATGTAGGTTTGCTATAGCCCGCGCGATGTGCTATAGCTATATACATAGTATATGTGGTAGGGGACGTAGATTTTGCGCCAGAACACTTGGCGTATTGGCGTAGGTTTACCACCGCGCGCGATCCGTTTGCATATGCATGTTCTTTGCATATAGCTATATATGTATGTACGTGTACGTATGTACATATGTATATGTGGTAGGGTATGTAGGTATGTAGGTTTGCTATAGCCCGCGCGATGTGCTATAGCTATATACATAGTATATGTGGTAGGGGACGTAGATTTTGCGCCAGAACACTTGGCGTATTGGCGTAGGTTTACCACCGCGCGCGATCCGTTTGCATATGCATGTTCTTTGCATATAGCTATATATGTATGTACGTGTACGTATGTACATATGTATATGTGGTAGGGTATGTAGGTATGTAGGTTTGCTATAGCCCGCGCGATGTGCTATAGCTATATACATAGTATATGTGGTAGGGGATCGTAGATTTTGCGCCAGAACACTTGGCGGATTGGCGTAGGTTTACCACCTGCGCGCGATCCGTTTGCATATGCATGTTCTTTGCATATAGCTATATATGTATGTACGTGTACGTATGTACATATGTATATGTGGTAGGGTATGTAGGTATGTAGGTTTGCTATAGCCCGCGCGATGTGCTATAGCTATATACTTAGTATTATGTGGTAGGGGACGTAGATTTTGCGCCAGAACACTGGGCGTATTGGCGTAGGTTTACCACCGCGCGCGATCCGTTTGCATATGCATGTTCTTTGCATATAGCTATATATGTATGTACGTGTACGTATGTACATATGTATATGTGGTAGGGTATGTAGGTATGTAGGTTTGCTATAGCCCGCGCGATGTGCTATAGCTATATACACTAGTATATGTGGTAGGGGACGTAGATTTTGCGCCAGAACACTTGGCGTATTGGCGTAGGTTTACACCGCGCGCGATCCGTTTGCATATGCATGTTCTTTGCATATAGCTATATATGTATGTACGTGTACGTATGTACATATGTATATGTGGTAGGGTATGTAGGTATGTAGGTTTGCTATAGCCCGCGC